>OZ001260.1:2172688-2842688 GCA_963924015.1 Macrophya annulata
ATGCTAATTACTACTCATGTGATGAAATTTTTACTCATCCAATTACCTCATCAGAATCTTAATCGATTTAGTTTCTCACATTATATTCGATGACGGAAATAAATTTTTATACCAGTACCACTTGGGACTAGGATATTTTCAGTAAAATTTTATATCGAACGAAATTTATCAGATAGGACAAGACATCATTTCGTTGATTTTCTGTACGCCATACTAGCCGACTTCTCGATATACCGTTGTGTTCTCGGGCTGCTATTTACAGGCGTAAAATTTGTACACTCATATCCTGATATAGTCGATCGAAGTTTGAATTTGAGATAGAAATTTTTGTAAGATAATTGATGGTTTTTATGATCGGAAAAAATAAATGAATAGATTTTTAGTTAAGATAAAATTATTGTTTTTGAGTTTTTATAAAACGGACGTAGTAAATTATTGTAGAATGAAACTACGTTGCAGATGTGAGGACACACATGTGTGTAGTTATTATTCAAGCATTGTTATCACTAAAAACAATATATGATTATGATAATATGTTCTTACGTGAGATGAGATGTTGTAAACCTAAATGTTTAGATCTAATGAAATAATAAACATTAAAAAATGCTGTTGAAGTGATAATAATTTCTGCAGAAGGTGTTTATATGCAGAATGTTTAGCCAAGGATGTAGTGTAAATAAATATTGAAAATGTCGTTGAAGTGACGAAAAGTTTTATTCATTTTCTTGGTTTCTCTGAGTGCGAGGTGAAAAGTAATAAAAATCAAAGATCGAAAATAGATTTAAAAAAAAATAATAATATATATACCATATATAGTAGAAGTAAATTTGAAAAAGCTATGCATGTGCAGACGTTTTCTCCTCACTGGTTTGAAGATGAGAAATTCTGTCAGACGAAGATTTCCGGTAGCTAGAGATGCACGTAGAAAAGCTAAAGCCACAGCTTATTTTTTTGGTGAGGATGAAAAGGCGGATGCAATGCCGTTTCCCGGACGAATATGGGAATGAAAATATGGTTTTCGATGTGAATATGGATGTGGATGAGGGGAACAAACAAACCCCACAGAATCTGCGCTATAAGCAACGTGGATAAAATCCCCCAGTGGGCTGTCTTCGCCAGTCATGCAAATACCGAATGCTATTCGAAGAGGAAACACGGATGTAACCTCATAAGACATACGGATGGCTTCGGAGGAGCTAAGGGTGGAGAATGACTGACGCGTAAAAGAAACCCTCTTCACCTCCTACGTTCGAGACTCGCGTCACATTGAGATGCATAACCCGCAGAATCTCGCCGTCTGTTTTCGTTTTCTTCTTCTCCTTTTTCTCCCTCATTTTTTTTTTTTTTTTTTCTTCTTCTTTTGTCTCTTCTCTCTTCGTCTTTTAGGAACGTGAGGATTGACTGTACGTTCAAAAAACACAAATAACAAGAAATGAAAAACTAGAAACAAAATACGAAAACTAAACTGTTGCAGTTTTTTATTTTTCATAATTTATTAATAACAAAAATTAAATCTGGTCATGTATTATCCTCCCACCTCGATTTTTCAACAATTTAACAAACGCTTCGAATACAGCGGCTGCGGTATTTAACTCCATAGGTATAGGGGAGGAATCGTTTTGAACAAATAATCATTAACGGAACGAAAGCTCGGTGATTGTTACCCGATATTAATGTCACGTAACCTGGGACGTTAGTTTGAATCAGATCATTATTATGACTTGAATTGCATTCCCTACAATATAAGCACGCATACGTTCATTAACAATAATGAACTAGATGAAAATTTACGTTTATATACTCACCGAGTATGTATATACGTTAATTGGTCTGCCAGTTTGAATAAAATTTTTCCACTACTTCAGTCAGAGGAAAAGAAATTTTAATTATTTTCATTTATTTGTATACCATTGAAAATATTTTAATTATATTATTAATTGTTTAATAATTGTAGAGAAATTGCGGATATTAAAGGGTAAGATTTATCGAGTAATTAGATATGCGTAAACTACAGGTGATACAAAACTAACAATGGCAAATAAGCTTTCTTTGGTAACGCTGAAGCTATTTGGCTTAATTCCTTCATTTAGTTGGGCCATTTATCTCGCTTGAGACTCGCTTCCCTCTGGTCCCCATTTTCGTTCAAGTATCTCAGACGCCAGGCACCTTCTATCTAAAGTTTAGCGAACCTCCCTCTTTCGCTTTATAATTGCTCGGGACCGAGGCCCGCTCCTGCGTAAGGCGCCATTCTATTTCTTGAAAGTTTCAAACTTGTTCATATAGTTCGATTGCTCGATTCCGTTATTAATCACTGACTCAAAGCCCTTAAGAATTCTCTACGGTGGCTCGTTATTCACCGGAGTATAAAACTCCGGACATTTATTTTTCAAAATATGAAGAAGAAAAAAATTGAAAAAAAAAAACAAAATTAAAAAAAAAATTATCTTCATACTTTTCACGGGCTTCATAGAATTCCTTTCATATTTTTTAGAGCGAAAAGTATGATTATGATGACTTGAATTTAGTCGTAGCAGCATTACCTCTTTTTACCTCTTTTACTTATTTTTTTAATTTTTTTTTTTCTTTTACTCTTATTTCGTTGCTTGGTTTAATCACTAGGTGTGTGTATGCAACGACACGTTTTTGACACCTGTTCTCGTCTCACGACGTACGTATCTCTCTTTCCGTAATAATTATGCATTTAAAATCAAGCCACCGTAATAAGCTGACAAGCTTATGCTCCGTTATAGAATTAACTTTATATAAATATTTTTTTTTTCGTGTTTTCAGTAAAGAAGAAGCAAAAAAAAAAAAAAAGAAAAATTACCAAAACAATAATGAAAATAATAGCTATATATAAATAAAGTCGAACTTTATAATTCCCTCGACATTCTGTACGGGCTCTTGGGGATGGAAACTGTCGTATGTAATTTATCTTAGTTGTTTTTCATTCTCTCTGTATCTCACCCAAAAGTATTTTCGACAAATATCATTATTTCCCCCTTCCCTTAAGTCTAATTAAACAATAATTGAAAGACCTTGTCGCTATGACTTTGATTTTTATGTCAAATTAGATTTTGAATAATTGTGGAAAACTCTTTCTCGTCTCTCTTCGTTCCAAAAACGTAGATATGAATAATCGTCAACAAACTTGAGTATTATAAAGAAAATTTGTAATTTTCTAATTAATGCTATGATCATAATTGTTTTAAAATTATTATTATTATTTTTCTTTTTTTTATTGTTATTGTTAAACTTTATCCGACCTACAAGCCATGCTTGTTTTTTGAATTACTCGATTTCTTGAACGATAAAAATTCAGGGCTTTAAAAACTTACTTGAAACGACAACGACGCGATGGGCACGTAATTTATTAAGGGTGGAGGGTGAAAAGAAAAAAGTCAAAAATAAGAAACACAAAAAAAAAAAAAATAAGGAAATAAAAAATGAAATAAAAATATTATATATAAAAGAGGCGGAAGCAATCGAGAAAGCTGGCTTACGTATAAAATCAATCATTTACAATCTCAAGCCACGGGAGCTAAGTTACGAGGTATATTTATAACACGCTGTGCGTCACGTGAGCTGAAGAAGAAGAAGATGAAGAAGAAGAAGAAAAAAAAAGAACAAAGAATGAAAACGAAAGAAAAAAAAAAAAGAAAAAGAAAACTCGGGTAAAAGTTATGCGGAAAACTTTTACCGTTGTATAGCAGCTATAGAGTTAAAAAGAAATTAGACATTGATGTAATAAAATGAGATATACCTCTAACTCAACCCTCGTACCTATATACCCTAAACCGCGAAGAAAAAAATTTCCCTCGAGATGCGTCGTACCTACTACCTTCCGCGCTCTCGTATAAAGTTCGAATATTTAACTCTAATCTGTCTTTTGATTTTTTTTTTTTTTGTTTTTTTTTTTTCAACAACTTTTTTTTTGAATTTTATACTCGAATATTTTGACCCTTTATCTTATACCGATCTTTTCATAATTTAGCCAATTTTTTAAGTTTTTTAATTTTTCTTTTACTTTTTCTGTTGCAGGTGAGCTAATTTTCCATATAACAATATTGTAGATAACATATTCGTCGAGATTGGTGAGTAATAGATCGTAAGAAGATAGTCAAAATTTAACAACAATTATTAACAGATAATATTCAACGATTGTAAAAACTTTTGCGAATAGAAATTAACCCTAAAAAGATTTAAAAAAAATCGCGTTTATATATAATTTAATTTAATTTTTGTGAAAATTAATCTGCTGCAGCTATTAATCGAATATTTCACACTAAAAAAATCTATCTTGGTATTATCTACTATCAGCCAAAATTTATTTCATTGAGAAACACCATTTTGGCATTTTGACAAATGAGTAATAGATTCGCAAAAAAAACAAAAAAAACTGCATCCATCTTCTCAGTCAGTTGCAACGATTTCTCTGCAGCATCGAACATCGCGTCAACGAACTCACTTGACATTGAATATATACATATACATATACTCGTCTCCTGAGGGACTGATGTATGGTGTGCAGTTTATACACACATCTATACTATATATCGTTAAATGTGAAGAAATTGCATAGTAGGGTTACATGTATGTATGTATATATGTTGTACATACTTATATGTACGTTTATTCAAGTTATATACACGATCAATCGAGAGTACATATAAATGCCAACGAGTCGATTCAATCTAACGAACTGTATGCTTTTTCCTTTACTTTAATCAATTGCCTGTGGAAAACCGTGTGCAAATATATTTTCAAATTTTCAAGAGTCACGGTTTTTCGACAAATTTTTCGCTTATTTTCTTTCCCCGAAGCTTTTCAAACTAAGTTTTTTTCTCAATAATTTTTTCTATATAAAATATCGTATCGTCTATGGCTCGTTGCTCAGACTCTCTGAGATCAACTTTTATTCGAAACATTTTTTTTATATATGTATATATATATCTATATTTGGCAAGATAAGTCCCGAACTTCATTATATTATACTCAAGTCCTCGTAGATAAAACGGTGCTCATGTTTTACGATCATAGTTTAGAACTCGAATTTTCAAGCCTCTATAATCTCGGAGGGAAATTTAATTTCGCATTATATTTTAACACACGTTTTAACCCGAATATAATATATATTATTTTTGTTCGAACTATGGAAAAATTTCGACAACCGTTTATAGCGATTATTTATAAAAAAAAAAAAAAAAAAAAACGTCGTTTTTAAAACTCGTTTCATTTCACCATGTATCCTCCCTCTCTCGATCCGCAAACCTGGTATGTAAATGTTTAGTTATTTCCTGGTTTACTAAATTATCTACTTAATTAACGGCTGCGTCGTAGCGTAAGAAGACCGTATCGAGTTTAACATCGTCCAAGTTTACCCCGGGGACCTGTATATACTATTCTTTAATTTTTTGTTTTTTATTTTTTGCTTCTTTTTGTGTTTTTTCCTAGATGTAATTAGTTCTGAAAGTCTGGTTTAATCCGACTTAACGATGTGTTTTTTTTATTTCTATAGTTTTTGGAAAGAAAATTTATACTCTTTTTTTTTCTGTCAATGTTATTTTTATTCTTCTTCTTCTTCTTCTTCTTTTTCTTTTTCTTTTTCTTCTTCTTTGGACTTTTCTTTCTCCTTCCACGATCCTATATATAAATCAACCAGAATGTTTGTTCCGAGTTTCTTTTTATCTGGAAAATAGATAAACTACAATTTTCTTGCTAAACATATCGAAATAAGAAGAAAAATAAATAAATAAATAAATAAATAAATAAATAAATAAAAAACTGAAAATTGTGAAACTCGACGATGAAATTATAACCAATTAAAAGAAAACAGATATAGAATTAGTGAGTGAGACGAAGCTTATAAACAACCACTAAACAACCCTGCAGACTTATTAAAAGTTTTACTTAAGATTAAACTTGGTTTATATGCGATAGAACTTAACTTTTCGTCGAGCCGGAGGAAGAATAACGTTAGCTTAGATGTATTTATATAAAATATAGAAATATATTCACCGTCCTTCTTCTCCTACGCTTATAATTATGATACGACGAATTTCCCTTTTTTTTTTTTTTTTTGTTTTTTCTCTTCTACCGCTGATGTACCAGATTCTTTACCTATACTTACCGTTTATAGCGTTAAATTTCTTAACACTTACGTCATTTCTGTTATACCCGGCGTTTTTCCTTCTAATCTATTCAACAGACTTATTGACGTAATCTAAACGTAGATACGTGTAATACACGACTACTTCAATCCACTGACGGAAATAATATAGAATATTCAAAGCTAAAACGTATCTATATACATACGTCATATAAGTAAGCTCGTAGAACTGGACGAGGAACTGCTGATGAGACAATAGTCAGCGATTTTTTAATAATTTTGTATTTTAATAATTGACAATTATTCTTTGGATTTTTTTTTCTCTGTATATATAGACAAGAATTATTTATAAGCCATTTGGAGTCTTGTATAGGTCCGTTCAGAGCTTTGGTCCAATTCAATTATTTTTCATACCTTTTTCATCTCTAACGATTTTTTTTTTTTTTTTTAGATTTTTCGTTTTAACTCCGGAAAGAAAAATAAATTTTGAACAAACGCTTGTAAATAGAATGAAAAATTAAATTAACACAAACGCGATGAAGCACTTCGGCACTTGTGACAGAGAAATTTTTTAGATTCTATAGATTTAAATTATGGATAATTTTAATATGACTTTTCTTCGCTGAATTAAAACGAGAAAGATGAGCTTCTGTTTTAATTTTTTTTTTTAAATTAAATTGTAAATCTTGATTGGAGATTTAATTACTAATCTATAACTTTTTGAGTCTGTCTAATCTCGAAGGTAAAATTTCTTTTCAAAATGTTCAAAAGTGATTTTAGATTTCAGAAAGTTTTTGTATTTTTTTATTTATTTTATTTTAAAGAATTCTCTCGAGAATATTATTTATTCGTATTATATTGAACGTAGGGTACTACTAACATCAAATCGATGATAAAAATCGTATTCTCCATTGAAACGAGGATCACCACCAATAAAACGAGAAAAATATTTCTATTCAATGTAAAAAGGGGCGATAATCCTCAGGCTTAGAATTCGATTGAATAGATAAACACGCTTATTTATCTCCACAAACCTTTGAATTTCTTTTTTAACGATTTATTTATATTATAAAAATACCTCAAAGCATCCCCCCCCCCCCCCCCCCCCCCCAAAAAAAAAGAATAAGCAAATGACCGAAAAATCAAAAAAAAAAATAAATAAATAAAGAAGTAAAACCCTCTATATTTTCAACAGTTGGATAAAAATTAAAAAATTCTCGCATTAACGTAAAAGAACTTTTTTGCTTTTTGATCTCATTTTTAATTTTATTTTCATTTCGTAACGGGACGTATATATGTATACATATACATACCTACTGAAGAAGAGAGAATATACTAGTCTACCCTGATAATTGAATGTTAAATTCAATCTTCCGAAACTAATTGTATAACAATATATTCAAACACTGCGAGACCGCGAAATTTATATTCATTCAGTTTTTTGACAAGAAATATAGGATAGTGTATAATTTTTTTTTTTTTTTTTCTTGGTTTTGTTTCTTACATATACATTTTTCCTCAGTTTTGCCCTCGCTATACAATACCAAACTCCATTTACTCGCCTTTGATCCGCACTTTATTATTTATTCGCCCTTTTCACTGCGGTCTTCTAACTTTTCATCCCCAAAAACTTTGAGAAAGAGATATTCCGCTATCGAGGAACTCGAAGTAATGGATTAACTGCCAGCTAATACTTTTTAGAGGGTTAAAAGGAAACAAAACAAAAGAAAAAAAAGTTTTCCCTAAACATTAACAGTCGTTGTTTATTAGCCAGCTATAACAAAAGGAAGATGTAATTACGAAGTTTTTCAATTTTTTATTTTTTTTTGTTTCAACCTGAAGAAGTCGAGATTATAATAAGCTAAAAATACATATAATGAAGATCAAGATCTATAAGGATTATACAAATCTTATAAATTTTAATACACATATTTAACACCCTATATTTTTACTTCGTGGTACAGTATGACGAATCTCGATTTAGTTATGCTTGATCTTTGGATTGTAAAAGAAGATAAAAACCGCGTCTAGACATAAAATGATGAAAAGAATTTGATTGATGTTTTATTCAATACTTTTTAAACGGTACAATACATAAAATTCAATTTCGTTGTTAGCGAATGCCTAAGAATATTTAAAATTGAATTTTGATGATGATGATGAAGCAAAAGAGAAAAAGAGTAAAAAAATTAATTTTTTTTATTTCATTCCAAAGTTTATTTCCAAAAAAAAAAAAAGAACAAAAAAATATACGCATTCTGATCATAGTCTATGAAAACCGAAACAGATCAAGGTACGTAAAAAAATAAAAATAAATAAAAAAATTGTATAGAATTACTCGAACCGCACAGACTGCTAACGTTATATTATGTACCAGAAAAGGTCAGTGTGCCAACTTGCTGTAACATCAGTGAGAAATTCGCGGTCCATTTTACGGTTCATTTATACTGCAACTAATTAAATTAATTGAAATATTATTTGTAAACCACTACAACTAAAGTCGGCTTAATTATTATCGAAAGTTTGTTAATATCTAAGATATACATGTATACGCGATTATACTTATAACTATACATAATAATACAGAAAGTAATTATACTTCAAATAATTATATATATGTACTCGCGTGCAATTGCTATTATAGTCAAAATATTAATTAAATTTCATATATTATTAAGTTTTATTTTCATCCGAGCTAAAGAACTCGAAACTTACTGTAAATGAGAAGAGAAAGAAGAAACAAAAAAATAAAAATAAAACTTATAAATAATCATAAATATAGGTTAAACATAGTATAGATATAATTTGTCACGTATTATATTATCTATACCAATTTTTAATTAATGATTAAGAGATAAACGTGATACGTAGAAATGTTGATGAACTAAAAGAATTCTTCTGAAGTAATAATTAATGCACAGAACAGAGAGTCCTAAACAGGAATTAATCCATAGAAAATAGAGAGAAAAATAAGAAATCGTGACTAAATATATTTTCAACGGTTAAAAAGAAAGAAAAAAGAATAAAAAATACCGATCTACGTTTTCTCTATGTTAATTCGATTTAATCGGATGAGACAATTACCGAAACGCGTAAACTACGACCAACGTCCTGTAGAAAGGGGACCTTTATTCATTCAGTTAGAGAATTCAGTTTCCTGCATATAGATTTATGTACCGTTAACGATAGAGAAAATCGTATTCAATTAACCGTCAGTACGTACCTAGATTCTAAACGAATTGAATGAAAAATCTCCTAAATGATAGAAGAAAGTGGATACAAAATTAAGCCAATTATAACCGTTCAGATTACAGAGTAAAATTAAAATTCTATATATAAAGAGATGATGCAGAAATACAAAATCTATTATTGTTAAAATTTCTTTCACTCCGGTGTTATATATTCGCATTGAATAATTAGCAATTACTGCACTTGCTGCTGTTGCTGTTTTGTACACTGCAGTTACTAGTCCCTGCATCGACTACTCGGGTATAGTTAATACAAGGTTCGTAATAATTCTTGAACTTAATCGCATATACTCAATCCTGTTCCTTCCCTTCCTCTATCGCAGCAGCAGCAGCAGCAGCTCCTCTTATAGGAAAGATAATACGAAAGAGATAAGTTGCAGCATTCCTCACATCCGATTCGTGATACCAATCTTTGCACATTACCTGTAGTGCAATATACCTACACCTACGAATATATGGATTTATATACATTGTATAAGTGTACCTAGGTATCGCACACAATTTTGCACCGTTTATAGACGAGAGATCTTTTGTACCGTTACGCAATCCCATTGTCTACCCACGTATTGTATATCTATACTATTGACTCTCCTTCGGACTAGCTGGAATAACTAAACCAGCAACTATGACTATTATCTGGTCACTTGATCGCCGAAGAGTAGAAAGTTCGAATTTCTATTGCGTAATTTTTGTATACGGTATTTTTATCTTCAACTATTAACAATAATAATTGTAGAATAAAAATTTGTCAGCGAGTTTAATTAATTGTTTAAATTAATTGCAGAGAGATTATTGATTTCATTCCTTTACGTAGAAAATTGACGGAAGAGAGCTAAGAAAAAAAGGAATTAAAAATAAGAGAAAGTCCCGAAGTATTTGATGGGTTTGAAAAGACATTATGGAAATTTGGATCCCTGGTGCAGTAGGCCGACTCGTTTGGTGGTGTTTTTTCTTCCTTTTTCGTTATTTTTTTTTTTTTTTTTCTTTTTCTTGAAGCTTTTTCTAAAACTCTATTCCCCCCTCGTTGTTAGCTATGGAATCTCAATTGTTATACCGTTCGTTCGTTCATTGACGATATTTTAATGACCGTACGAGATTATATGCGATCTGAATGGAAATCCTACAGCGTGAAAATCCGTGACCTTTAAACGTCGATATTTTGATTATCATTAATGATTAATTGACGTTAGTATATTTCATCATATGGGATTTAAATTTGTGGTAAAAATAAGTGAATATAAAAATTTCTTTTCTTATATTATCATTATTTTTCACATATTTTTATACATGTCGCTATTGCAGTGCTATAAGCATTAAATCGCGAGGTTGTTAAATGTCAGCTGACAGACTTGTCACGTTACCTATTACATGTACCTACTATTATAAGTATACATATAAGTAAATCAATATTCGCAAGGTTATTAAAGCTGCGAGGTAATCGCGGTTTAAAAAAAGAAAGAAAAAAAAAAAAAAAGGAACATTTCTTGTTTATAATAAATCTTGAACATAATATTATATAAAGTATGTGAAGAGATAATATAAGAGAAATATGTACTTAGGAGAAAGCGAGATGATGCTTTTTTTTCTTTTGTCTTTTATTTTTTTCTCTCATCCTCCATTTTTTTACGCATCCTCATATACAATAAGTTTGGATAACTAAACTCCAAGATTGAATATATTAGAATTTGAATTGTAAATAGTAAGCCGGGTAGGTGGCTAGCTAGCTTTCAACTCCCTCAAGATTTGACTTTTTTTGTTATTTTGTTATTTTTTATTTAGAAACAAAAAAAAAAAAAAAAAACGAAAAAAAAAATACGTTTAAAGAGAACTTTTTTAAACGAAACGATTTACATTTAAACAAACCATCCCTGTGCGACGGAAAAACTCGGAAATTCACAGGTGTCGTTGGGATTATAACTTTCAAAAAAAAAAAAAAAAAACAACGTGGAAAAAAAATACATTTTTTGTTTTACAAAACTGCAATTGCATAAATAATAAGCAGCTTTCGATCGCCTTCTATAAAATACTTTGAGGTAATTTCTGGCTGCCTTTTACAACGACGAAAATCTCTAAACCGTTAAAATCTTTTCTCTTTTTTGTTTTTTCAATTCTACTCGATTCTCAACCCCTTTCAGGTAGGGTTCTGCCTAAAACTGCACGATGCAGTTGTAGCTGTTAATTTTCTATTAAAAATGGAGTAAAATGAAACTGAGTTAGTTATAATTATCCCTCTTTTTTTATTTCCGGAAATAACATAAAGTGAAAAAATTTCTGAATAATCTACGAACGCTTCTAAACGTATATAAATATTTAACAAAGTAAAGATGAATGTAAATTGTACGTACAAAATTACTTAACCGTTAAAACCATTACGTCTCCCTACACTACATATTATACAGATACTTTGACTAGGCAGCAGGGTTCTTTCTGGTTGGTTTGAAAAAAAATTGTTAACCTAGTGACCATGGAGGGGATCGTAGTCTAACACGTTTTCAACGAAGGAATATATAGGCACATGCACATTACGGACGAGAACCAACCCTAGCTAATACGGTAGTACATAGTCAGTCATGCAGAGGGTATAAAAGGGAGACGTCGGATTTTGTAGCCCCTATAACAGCTACGTATAAGGTCCCCATACTGCAGCCGGCTGCCAAGTAATTCTCTTCTATTCTATTCGGTGAAATACGTTAGTAAAAATAATCGTGACTGTTTGAGGGAAAAAGAAAACGGTTAACAAAGTACGTTTATTTCGCTAAAACAAAGCCTTAAAAAATACCTATAATACAAAAAAAAAAAAAATAAAATAAAAAGAAGCTCATCAAGGTTTCAAAATTTTTTTATATAAATAATAATAATAATAATTATGACAGTAATAATCGGCTACCGGATTTTCTCACGGTGACATTTTGCCGTACGCTTCGTTCGGTCAGTGCTGCACACGTGACGTGGCCTAAACTTTCTATAACACCACATTGTACGGATTATATGTGTGCAAAGGCCTTTACTTACATCGTTGTATATACACGTGTAATATATGTATACAAGTATGTGTGTGTATCGGGTGTATTTAAATCCAGATTTTATTTATAAAATATAGCAAAGAAAAAAAAAAATTTATTGGTAATTAGTTTTTTGAACTGCGATCCTATCATGAGGACCAAAAATTGAATTAACCATCAATTTTATATCGCCTCGTTTTCTATCGTGGAGTTAATAAAAGCTTACCTATATCTATCTTGTACCTGGCTTAGTATCTTCTATACGATAGAAAGTGTACCAGGACGGTAGGTACTACTTTACGGCTATGTTTTCTGTTCTCATAAAATACGCGCGTGTCGATACTGACTATGCTTAGACTAACCCAACCCAACCCGAATCAACTTTAACTTCACTTAACTTTAACTTTAAACTTCAGTCCCTGAACCGTACCTTCCTTCCTTCGTTCAGGATATTTATCGAGGTCGTCGTTATACCAGAGACTCTAGTCTCTTTGCACAGTAAACTGAGAGATAGAATAACGACCAAGTTCTAATACCGAGTGGTGTAACGGCTGCGTATCGATTTTTGTGATTTTTTAAACCAAAAGCAAAATGTGAGGTATATATGTGTAGAATTTCATGTATTGGTAAATACCGTATGACGCATGCATAGCTAGAACTCAAAAGAGGCGGTTATTTCCTTCTATCTTTATTTTCATCCTTCCTCCTTCTCGGATGAGACTGGGAACCTTGTGTCTGTCATACGTACAGAGTCAAGATATACCTCACAGCAGTCTGCGTCGGACATTCCCTCGGTGTTAGGCACGCCCGTTATACCACCGCGACTCTCTAGTCTCTGGTATTTAGGATATCGAAAAGGCGAATTGTATTTAATGAAGAATAATTGTTGGTTATAGAATTTTTGTGGTTTTTATTTTAACGGTTTTTAAACAGTCGAGGCTGCCTCTGTCCCACTTCTAAATATAAATTAACATTTTTATAATTTTCTAATCAGATGTGATAAACACGTGTGACTACAGCTTTGTGAACAAAATTTATATACCTTCATTTCAAAGAGATCGATCTACAATACGCTAAAAAATCTTTAGCTTCTTCGACGATTTCTGTGTTAATCCAAAGTATAAATGAAATTGTGTTTTAGTTAATCTTTACCAAGCTACTACTTTATGTCTGTAATGGTGGAATGCTGTCGAGGCTAGTTTGTGTAATCAGTTCAGTTCTGTACATCGAACGAGTGTGACTCTTGTGGAAATAATTCCCGTGGATTTATAAGGTTTAAAATTCACGATTTTTCGAAAGACCGAAAAATCGTTCGAGCTAAAATAGTTGTGATATTTTGAACGGGATTTTCATCGTTGATAGTGAAAGTCTTAAAACAAAAAAAGTCTTAAACTCCGTGACACTGAAATGCTGACTAAGTGACCAGGTGACGGTATTCCCGGTTAGCAAAGCAGCGCATAATTATTGTTGTTCTTACTGTGATTCATGAGAGATTATCATAAATTTTTGTTATAAGTGCATGGAGCTTGATCAGCGTATGTGAATCTGTGAATTAAAAGATAAGAAATGAAAAGAGGAAAATTTTCGGGCATTTGAGGAATGAAGAGGATTGTCCAAAATCACCTACGGCTATACGTATATGTATATACGGAGGATTAAATATTTCTTGTAAAACCGTATGCCGTAGTTCGGTAGGTATAGCCAAGGTGTTGACCCCATAAACAGACTGGATATTCAAAAGCTAAAAATAACTGGCAAGGCAGCAAGGCAAGGCAAGGCAAGGCAAGGCAACTGCTGCTTCGGGGGAACGTTAGTTAGTGAGTGTGTATGTGAAAGGGAGTTTGAACGAAAGAGAGGTAAAAGGATAGACCGGGTACCGGACTCTTCGGAGATAAGAAGAAGGAGAAGAAGAAAAAGAAGAGGAGAGAAGACAGTGAGGGAGGGAAAATATTTTGTAGTGGTAATCGTGAGAGAATATAATAATAAAAAATAAATAAAAAAATTCAAGGACTTATAGAGAGAAAAAGGAAAAATATAAAATATGACACGAAATAGGCAGCAGATTTTTCCTTTACGTCCATTCGCGACACTAGGACGTCGATTACTACGAGACAAGTTATTTAGAAGGTAGGTTTATGACGTAGCTCAATATTGGAATACCCGGTATCCCCCCCACCCCCCTTCCCATCTTGCGTCATTATTATTTTCTTCATAAATTATACCTCTACGTCACCAAATTCTGTCATCTGTATACGAGAGGATATTCCAAGCGGTTTAACGATCGTTCTATACCTACCACGTGTGAATCTATATACGGATTTTCCTGAATGGGTATGTAGAGTTTGCTTAATGCACCCCGATTTCTTGGACGCAATTTCTCCTGAAGCAACCGAGAGAAAAAATACAAAAAAGAAGATAACAAAAAAATTAAAAAGTTGGCTTAGATATGGTAAAAAAATTTTGCCTGAGTCAAGCCAAGCGAAACTGTCTGCAACAAATGATCGGGTATTGAAAATAATCGAACTGTAAGTTCTGACGACCATGAAATTCTCAGATCTGATAATGGGCCTTGGGATACGCGACGAGAGTCTAGGAACGTGACGATTAATCTTGTCCGAGGTCAGCTCGGAGCTTAAATTGTCCCGTATTATTACTTTACGCAGGATATGTATGTCGTGAGTAAGTAAGAAGACCCTACTTTTGTATAGACAGTAATCTAACCGTTTCAGAACTTTCAATTAGATATACGTACTTTCGAAATTCACAAGTATTATACAGGTAGATGTATGTATGTATGTACCTGCCTGTCTGCCTGCCTGCCTACCTAGTTCGCGTAAAAAAAACGGAAAAAGAGAGAGAGAGAGAGGAAAAAAAAAGACCAAATATCCATTTATCGTGATGTGCTGATCTCGAGACACAAATACCAGACCGTAAAGCGTAGCCCCGAGGGTATCAAATCCTCGAACAAGGCGAAACGAACAAGAAATGTAAAATAAGAAAATAATAAAAAATAAATAATACCTTTTAACTAACGAACAATAAAGTAATACTTCGAACGTATATATATATATATATACGTTGTCAATATTCCCTCGGGCATATTCGGGACTGTTGTAATATACGAATCAATTATTCGACAATTTTATTTAGCTATCCCCTCGAATTGAAAATGCCTTTTATATGTATAGGTATACCCAAAAATATACGCGTATATATATATATATAGGTTTAGGTATTATTATCATTATTTATTTATTCATTTATTTATGTGATAGTGATTCATAACCGATTGCTTAATATATGAACCGAATATAGTTATTGGAATAATTGCAGCAACCAAACCAAAGGATATTGGTAATCTTGTAATGTCAGATATTTCGAAGTACATAGTTAGTTGGTTAGTTATAATAATTTGAGTAACGAACGACGGAGATATCTTTTAAAGTTATCTCGTTAGCTCTTCGGGGTAAAAGTTTTTAATCCCATTAAAGTATACCTATACCTATACCTTGCGTTATAACCAAAGAACGAACGAACGAACGAACGAACGAACGTTGCAGACTTCGAAACTAAACTTTGGCCAAGTTCGGTAGCTGTCCTAATCACTTATAGACGTAAAATAAAAAAATAAAAATAAAAAAATAAAAAAATAAAATAGTAAAACTGAAAGAAAATTTCTATCGACAAGACCCTGCGGGCTGTAATATATATCGACGCTTCGAATAATACTATCTGGAAGATTCTTAAGATTTTTTATTTTATTTTATATTTATATTTATTTTTTTCGTTTTTCATCTCCGTTCGAATCGTCACCGGAAGTCTGTATCGGATAACACCGTGGCGGAGCGGCGAGAGAGAAGCTTGTGTCAGAGAGAAAATTTCTACTTCTTCTAAAGACTTGAGACATCGGGATTTTGAGTACGCAGGAAATGTTTACTCTCCTCGATTACTTCCGAGGGCTAAATCTCTCTTTTCCTTTTCCTTTTCCTTTTCCTTTTCCTCCTCTTTAGCTCTGTTTGTCTGCCCCGCACGTCGTTAAGTGCACTCCCATGTTCTCTCAGTTCTTTTTCTTTTTTTTTTTTTTCTATTTTCTTTAGGGGTTGAAGGCAAACACTACGTGTCTACACGTGTATATAGATATATAGAGAAGTAAAAGTTATCTCAAGTCATTCTTCTATTTCCAAACTTTTTTTTGTAACATTAATTTCAAGAATTATCATCAAACTTTGAAAAAAAAAAAAAAAAAACAAAAGGAAAGAAATTCTTATCGAGCACTTTTTCGCAATCATTATATTATCTCCAGTTAATTATTCGATCTTTGAAAAGTTTCACGTATTGATTATCTTGTTATACGAAGTTATATAGCTGTGTACTTAAAATGGCTATAAACTGGGCGCCATACTATCTCAATATCAAAGTTCAAGAGGTTCCAGATTCAAGGAGGTTGAGTTGCACTCGATATTGGAAAGAATTGATGACTCTTTCTCTTTCTCTCTCTCTCTTTCTCTCTCTCTCCCCCTCTTTCTCTTTGTAGCAGCGCTTATTAAACCCCCTGACCTCTTTTCTCTAACGCCTTCAATATAGCCCGAGTATAAGTATCTTTCCCCTAAGTATTTTACCCCGGCCGGAGTAGGTAGATATATGTACCCTACGTTCTATCGCACTTTGAAATTGCCATTAAAATACAGCCTCGTTTCATAAAATCGAAAGTCCTTATTCTGTGGAGAAAAACGAGAAACAAAAAATTATCAAAAAAAATTGGAAAAACAAATCCGTATATATGTATATATATATATATATATATATATATATATATATATATATATATATATATATATATATATATATATATATATATATATATATATATATATATATATATATATATATATATATATATATGCGCTTGCAGAACGCACATACATATATCCCGTACAGTGCAGCGAGCAACAGCTGCACACCCCACTGCTAAAAACCAGGTGTTGGCAAAATCGAAAGCTGTTCCTACATCGCCTTCGCATAATGGAGGGGAAAAATTCGATCAGGGCAAACCATGTACTCTGCGATATAAACAGAGTTTATAAAGATTTCTGAATTTTTTTTATTTACGTGATTTTATAGTCTTCTCTTACATATTTATAAAAACCAAAAATAAAAAAAACTTTCGAGTTAGTCTAAGCGACGAAAATCATATGTGAGATTTAAAAAAAATTTTTTTGTTCCCTTGGTGGCGGGAAATTTGAATAAAACCACATGGATACAGCGTGGTGAGAGGCTTATACATACTACCCGTATATTGATCTGATCGCGTAGCCGCGGCGAAGCAGTTTTCGCGCGCATGGCGACGTCGCGGCCACCTCCGGCCTTTAATCCGTCGCGACGCCCTCCGTCGTCGTGTTCATCGTCAGTGGGCGTCCTTCCACGGCGAAAGTAGTAGTGACCGTTTCGCGAGTCTCTTGGGTCTTTGAATACGAGATTATTAAAAAATCTTTTTTATTTTTTTTTAAATAATCGTGCGATATAGAATCTCCCTCGTATATAACCATCCTCGTATTTCTATATCCGCAGTAAACGATCTAACGAGAAAAAGTCTTCGCGAGGTTTATATAAACTGCAAGAATCTCAGCTCCACGGTCTGTTCTAGTGATAAAACTGAGCGCCTTGAAAGGACGAAAAATCAATCTCAAATCTGACCTTGGAATAATGAGGACTGAGTTTAATTAAAGGACAGTGGAAAATTCGCGGAATTCTTACGAATTGAATTTTGGAGTTTATGTATACCTACTGTTACTGTGTTAACAAACATCCGTAAATAATCGCGATTCTATATATTCGCACGGAAGCATGATGCGTGTCGAATGACAATAGCGTGCAGTATAGTGGTGCAGCACAAGCGCTCGTAACACGAGTGAGTTTCTTCGTACATATATACATTCGCGTGAAAAAATAAAAAAAAAAAGAACTATTCAGTTTATAATGTTTCCACCTTGAATCAAAATGGCCATCAACTACTGTCACCTGATCGACTACCTAGACAACACCTAGAAAGGTATTTATTTTCGCTAACTGGGTAAACGGGAAATTGCGAAAGTTCAGATGTTCGACCGCGTTATTAATTTCGACATACATTATACTGATAGCGATTTGTATTCGGAATAATATTTACCGATTTTCAAACTTTGAAATTAATTCAAAACCGAATTTATATCGCGTGATCAAAGCATATAGGCAGAAAGTATGTATGTACCTAAGTAGTTACAATTACAGCTTTGATCTACGTAAGCGGGATCACTAATCTTGAATCTTCGGCCTTTGTGGGTCGTAAAGCGGTTTTTCAAAACCCTTTGTTAAAAGGGTACAATGGCAGAGAGACCCTCAGGCATATTGCAAGTCTGCAATATTTATTGATTCGCAATTTTTTTTAATTTTTTTCTTCTTCCTCTTTTTTTTTTTCTTTTACCCTCTGACCTATCTATCCACCTCATGCGACAAACTAAGTAGGCATTAGTTCCCCCTCTAATTTACTCTATTTCTGTACACAATAATCCTCCGTTATATAAGGGGCAGATAATTATGATCAAATAAGAATCACGTTTGCTACTATCTGCAACTATACTATACACGTGTGAATTTATTGAAATAGTCGCGTGACGCGATCGGACTGCCTGTTTCATATGCTTACAGGATTAATCATCGATCGTTGATTCATTCATTGATAATTATATATGTATTTATATACATATATAAAAGTATTGTTAGATTACTTATGAGAAAGTAAACCAAATGACGTATAAATTTTTATTTAATTTCTTAGTTTTTTTTTTTTTTTCTCAATTCACTCAAGGTTGGAATTTTTTCGTTAAATTATATAACAGGATTTCATTCTACACTCCCTTGCTAGTCCCCTCTAGTTATACTCCGATTACAAACCACTGTTCGTTCACATTACACATTTATTTGACTTCCGGTACAGGTAAGATTCAACGTTTCACCACCAAAGGGACGTATATTTCAAAGAACGCCTTAATTAGAATGTTAATTTGTTGACTACCTATATACCTTAGAGCGAGACGTAATTAGCTCGGTTCACATATTTACGCTCCTGTATGTATGTTGGATAAATGAAAGAGGGAAATAGAGATCGAAATTAGTAACAAAACCCTCCCAATTATGTATGTGATATTTTATAACCAAATACATCATTTTGGTTATATCTAATTCACTAAAATTTTGGTTCTTATTTGGATTATTATTATTATTATTATTATTATTATACAGTTCATCATTATTTCTTTCGGCCAATCTCACAATCAGTAAACCCCAAGGGAATGGAAATAAATGAGAAGAAAAATTGTTCTTCTGATCTTTTTAATCGGCAACTGCCATCGTGCTTACAAAAAAAAAAAGAAATAAAAAAAAAAAACGAAAGTAATTAGTATGAAGATCAAAGGATTATCCAAAGCCCACACCACGTACGTGTCTACCCCTTCAATCTGGGGAAAACGTTTAATTTACTTTTCCAAAATTTTAACAAACGTATCTCGTATCTATAAAATTCATAACATTGGTCGTTATCCTGTGATTCTATTTCTTTATTTGATTTTTTGTTTTTCTCTATAAAAACTGTAAACCGAATCTAATGGAATATGTTTTGAATTTTAATTTATTTTTCTCTTCTTATTTGTGTTACAGAGAAATTCGCACAGTTATTCTAAACAAGGGTACGTCGGGACTTGGTTTCAATATTGTTGGTGGTGAGGACGGTGAGGGTATCTTCATATCGTTTATATTAGCTGGTGGACCAGCCGATCATAGCGGTGAATTACGAAGAGGTGATCAAATTCTTAGCGTAAATGGAATCAATTTACGAACAGCTACTCATGAGGAGGCTGCTGCCGCCCTCAAGGTAAGCAAGGTAGACTGAATCGAACTTTTTATATTTTTCATCATTAATTACATTGTTAGATATTTTTCTACCTTTACTTGTACACGTACGTGTGTATATATTTTATTATTTTTTTCTATCTAGGGTACTGGTCAGACAGTAACTATTGTCGTTCAATACAAGCCCGAGGATTACAATAGATTCGAAGCCAAGATCCATGATCTTAAACAACAAATTTCGCAACAGAATATGATGACAGGTACCCTAATGAGGACCTCGCAGAAAAAATCTCTTTATGTTAGGTAATATACAAGATTTTTATTACCTCAATTATTTTATTAAAAATTCATTATACTTGGGAATATTTAGTCATAATTTTTTTTACAAAGACAAAAAACAAATACATTAACCATTTTTAATCAGAGCCCTGTTCGACTACGATCCGAATAAAGACGACGGTCTGCCAAGTCGCGGACTAGCTTTTCGTTACGGTGAAATTTTGCACGTAACTAATGCCAGTGATGATGAATGGTGGCAAGCCAGAAGGGTCACTCCTCAGGGCGAAGAGGAAGGACTTGGTATTATTCCATCTCGTAGACGTTGGGAACGTAAGCAACGAGCGAGAGATCGATCCGTAAAATTCCAAGGACATATGCCTGTCATATTGGACAAGGTTGTTACCACATTTGACGTTTATACTTTTTTCTATGAATTTTTAGAGCTTTTTATCTAACTCGATTTCTTCTTTATATTTTTTTTTTTCTTTAATATTCAGCAATCGACCCTAGACAGAAAAAAGAAGAACTTTTCATTCAGCAGGAAGTTTCCATTCATGAAGAGCAAAGATGATAAGTCCGAAGACGGTTCGGACCAGGAACGTGAGTATAAATCACATTATATTTATTTATTTATTTATTTATAGCATTTATTATACTGTCGCATTTATACATTGTCGTTCATGCATGTTCGGAAATTTTCTTTCGCATGTATCAATTATTCTAAACCCACACGTTTACATGTTTGCCATATCGGTTTATGCGCATATATATTGTATATACATATATATGTATACTTCATCTTTAAATATGAGTAATACTACAGTATAATGTGAAATATACATAAACACATATGTTTTTCACTTTAGGTTCATTAATTTTCTAATAATTATTATCAAAAATAATAATAAAAACTTCTCTAACTTCAGTAACAATAAATTTTTGGCCTAAAAAAATAGAATCCAATTTTAACAATTGATTTAGTAATTTAATCGATATACATTCACCGCAAAAAAGCGAAAGGAATCGGCCTGTTCATAAATTTGTCGATTTTTATTCCAAAATGTAATCGACTATATTTATTTTATTTGATTATATTTTATTTATTTATTTATTTATTTATTTATTTATATAGACAAATTTTTGTCAGGTCTTTATCTATATTATATATACCTATATATACTACCCTAATCCCGAATGTGCTTTTGTGTTTTACCATGTGATACGTGACATGTGTTTTTGTTTTGCCTGCTTGTGTAGGGTCACCCACAACACCCGAGAATGAAAACGATCCTATGCGTAAGTATTTAACATTAAAAGAATTTTTTATCATTTTATATCCCCGCTCGTCACTATTATTGTGTATACATATACATACATACATATGTATGCATATGTATACAATATATTCTTTACTTGCACCAAACATTACTGTTCCGTGATTTTTTGTCCATTTACTATTTTTTCTTTTTTTTTTTTTGTCTTTACTTTTCTTTGTTGTTTTCTTGTACTCGCGTTGATATCATCGAAACTTATCCAACGATGACCATGATATCAATGCAATAAAATACAAATCGTATAACTAATTTACAATATGTATATTTGGTGTTGCAAGTATTTTATATGTATATTTAAACGTTATATGTATAATTATTATGTATCGTTTCATTGTAAGTTGTAATGTTTCCTTGAAAAACGAAAAATACATTTCGCACAACGTTTTATATATAAACAGAATTTATGTAGAATAATTGAGACAATTATTGACGAGGAAAAATGTAAATAAAATATTTTTTCGTCGTTTTTTTTTTCTTGTTTTGTAATATCAAGCTACAGCTTTTTGCAAGACTAATTTATATGTATTATCTAATCTTGTTACTAACAGAGAGATCAGTTTTTGTCCTTTTTCAATTTATCGTGCTTTATATTAAAGCTTGATTAATCATAAAATTAATTTTCAACTATAGCTTCTTAGCCACTTGTAATCATTTTTATATTGTTATGTTTTAGCATTCATGCTGTGCTACACCCAGGACGACACTAACACCGAAGGTAATCATTATTATCTCATCAATATCAACTGTTAACAAATTCATGTCGTATACTTTCGTTCATTCATATCATTTATTGAATATTATCATTCATTTTATATTTAGGTATTGTATATGTAGCTGCTTCGTCATTGCTCTAGCATATCATATTTCTTTCCATTTACAGTCTTACATCTACCCTTATCTTCAGTTATCGGTTTCATATTCTCTGTTATGGTTCTATACTTGTTCAGATTTCTTATAAATTCTAATCATTTAACTATACTATAATATTATCTATAGCCAATATATTTTAACTCCTAAAAATCTATCGTAATTAAAATCATCACGTTGTAATCATAGATATCTTTCTCATTTATTCATTTAAGATTTATCTTCCGCAACAGGAAGTAAAGAAATTTTGTATCGTGTTGAACTACCCTATATGGAAGAACTGACATTAGTTTATCTGGAAAAGGATGGTGATGAAAATAATGAGGAGCTTAGTAAGTCAATGTGTGCTAAGAGTGAGAAATATCTTATCAATTATCATTATTATACTCTAATATTCACACTTTTTAAATAGACATGTTTTTCTTACATTTTACATTTATAAAAACCAAGAAAGATAAAAAAAAAAAGTTCATAACTTGATTGCGAATTGATTTTCAACCAGCTTTTTCCCTCCCTCCCTCACTTATCTGCAATATTTATACCTCGCTACTAACAAGTTCTGAAGCACTAATCGCATATTTTTCTGTATCACCATATTTTCTATTCCGATTTTAATATTTTTCACTGTTCACACTACACCTACCCTTATCCCCAAAAAAATTTCATCATTTATTTATTACCTGAAGCTTGCATTTTTAGTATTTCTTCGATAGAATCTTGCACAAAGTGCATTTTTAGACAGGGTACCTGTATGAAATCCTTGATGATACGACGACGTTTTGCTGTTTGAAATTGTTTTTTATTACTATTAACAAGAAATCCCTAACAATTCAACCCTGTTCATGGTAGCAGATGGCCTGATCTTTGAGAATGCCATTTTAAATGTTCACAGTATCTAAGTTTAAAGTTTTGTTTTACAGGTAGCGAAGAAACTGTTCTGTCATACGAGGCTGTTCAACAGCTAGCTATCCAATACACCCGCCCTGTCATCATTCTTGGACCACTCAAAGATCGCATTAATGATGATCTCATCTCAGAATTCCCAGACAAGTTTGGCAGCTGTGTGCCACGTGAGTAAACATTTTCAATTTTCATTTATCAGGATACACTGGATTGCAGTCCTTTTGTCATTTTTACCAACTGTTCTTGTCTAAGTAGGATAATATTTGGAGATACATATGTTTTAAAGAAAATCAGTCCTTATATATACGTATATTTTCATTTATTTCTAGACACAACGAGGAGTAAAAGGGAGTACGAAGTTGATGGACGAGATTACCACTTCGTAGGATCTCGAGAGCAAATGGAAAGGGACATTCAGAACCACCTCTTCATCGAGGCTGGGCAATATAATGACAACCTTTACGGGACGTCAGTTGCATCTGTCAGAGAAGTTGCAGAGAAGGTAAGATTTTGTTAAATTATGATTCAAGATATATGAGACCCACCCTTTTTATATAAGAAAAATGTATTCTTAGTTCGTTTCTTTATAATGTATAATAAAATTGATGGTATTTTTGGAATGGTCAAACCTTCTTGCATCGAAAACACATAGAATGATATTTTTCTACAGTCGATAAGGATGAGATAATAATTGAAGAAAAAATTATATAATAAATAAAAAATGAATGTTAATTCCTTTTGTGTTTTAGGGTAAGCACTGTATTCTTGATGTTAGCGGCAATGCAATCAAGAGGTTACAAGTTGCACAGCTCTATCCCATAGCCATTTTCATCAAACCAAAATCTGTAGAGTCTGTGATGTAAGTATTAATCTCTTGTAAATATTTATGTATTACAGATACAAATTCTTAGCTCTTCCTTTGAATTTTCATTTAACAATTATTTCCTGTTACAGGGAAATGAATAAGAGAATGACAGAAGAACAAGCAAAGAAGACGTACGAACGTGCCCTAAAAATGGAGCAAGAATTTGGAGAATACTTTACTGGTAAGATCTTCGTTGTTTTATAAAATCATTGGAGTAATATTTTCGTTTCAGTTAATTTTAGCGAAATTTTGACTGTTATTTATTGATGATGGTTTTTTTTTCTTTTCTTTGAATTTTTTAGCCGTGGTACAAGGAGACACACCGGAAGATATTTACTTGAAGGTGAAGGAGGTTATCAGCGAGCAGTCAGGCCCAAGCATCTGGGTGCCAAGCCGAGATCAGCAACTGTGACGACCTGCCCCCTATCCCCTTCCTCAGTCTCATCCCAATCCTAACGCCTGGACCTTACCTCCCAGGCGTAATGATTAAATATTATTAATAAACCAATTACCTAAGTAACACTCTAACGCCTTCTCCCCACCTAAGTAGCACAATGTCCTAGTTAAGGCGCGAAGCTAAATTGCTTCATTATAGTCTCGAATTGCCACAAGGAATTTAAAGAAAAAATAAATACCTATTCAGTCTCCCTCTAAAAAATTTGTTAATAATTATAATATTGTGTGAATATTAGGACGGTAGGCAATGACTCATAATCCAAGTATATTGTTAAATGATTTATAAAATAGAGTATGATTAAAATGAAGAAATAAGCACATAGCTTAATTAAAATAGAAGAGGGGTTGCAGATATGATATTCAACGTTGTTCTCGTTGGAGAAATAGAGAAACATATTTCGTTGTACGTTTTTTGCATGTAAACGGGCGCGATAAAGTTTATGATTCGTGAACAGAGTCGAAGAAAAAGAATAAGAAAAAGAAAAAGAATAAGAAGTATTTTATTTTTGTAAGATAGTAATTTCTCCACAAAATACATAAATACATGAGTCAATTGATTGATCGATGACAACTTATAGTTTATAAAGAATATTTATATTATAGCGTTGTGATCGATTGATCAATTGACATAATTTTGCTCGCATAAAAAAACAAAAAAAATAATTGTGTCTGAGCTTAATTGATAATTATCTTTTTTAAAGAATGATTATAGTCTCATTAGTGTGCGATTACTGATTAGAGACTCTTTTGGTCATCTGAATAATATTTGTTTTATTTTTCATTCTAATCAGGCTCTATCGCACGAATTACAGAGAGACGAAAAAAATGGAAATTATCGACAAAGAGAATATAATTATTATTAGCTACTTAATAAAAACTGCTTTTATTCATTGACTGTAAGATGTTACTATATGAGTTGTCACGAATAAAACAAAAAAAAAAAAGGAAAGAAATCCATGAATTATATACTACTTAAAACCATATTACAATAATTTTCGATATTTAACGTCTAAATAAAATGTACAGACAATGAATTATTATCGCATTAGCAATACACATGTTTAATAAATGAAAATTAATATATGGTTTTAGTGGAATTGATTTGGATAAACTTGTTAAAAGATTTGGAAAAAAAAAAATAAAATAAAAAACTTTTTTTTTGCCTTCACTTACTCTTATAGCTTATCAGTTATATACGAGTGAAGTAGTGCTGTATTTTTTAATGTACTTAAATTGCATAGGAAATCAAAGGTAATAAATGAAAATACGTTGATGATGTTTAACACTCGAGACACGAAGTACCCTATTACTATCTAATATCTCTCTCTCTCTCTCTCTCTCTCTCTTTCTCTCTCTTACTCTCTCTATC
Organism: Macrophya annulata; assembly: GCA_963924015.1. Classification (NCBI taxonomy): domain Eukaryota; kingdom Metazoa; phylum Arthropoda; class Insecta; order Hymenoptera; family Tenthredinidae; genus Macrophya; species Macrophya annulata. Next base: position 2,199,005 of record OZ001260.1, read on the forward strand.
TCTATCTCTTTCACTTTGTCACACCGTATCGCTAATTGAGCTGTTGAAAGAAGAAAAAATAACAGAAAAACCATGAATAAGTGTAATCCTCTTGCGTACGCCGAATGTAAAATCGTGTGTATGTAATATTAGATATGAGGGTAACAAATGATATACAAGGAGGGTAAGATTGTTTGTAGGGAAGCCGATGATATCGTTAATAACTCGAAAGAAACAGAAAAAAGAAAAATGAAAATTGAAAACAAAAAAAATGCGTAATCCTCACAATCTAATGAATAAAACCTCACAGGACAAATCTTTTTAGAGCTAGGAATAATAATCGATATATAATGTTTTGTACAGCTAGATAACTAAGCCAGTAATGGGTTACGTGCAACATTATATAAGAATAACTATTGTAATTTAAAATACTACTACTAAATTATTATTATAATATAGTAGGTATATTAATGTAAATACCTATATATTGACGATGAATTTGAGAAATGAGATGCAGAAAGTAACATTTCAGACCGTAGGCCTCGGCTACTATAAATAAATAAATAAATGAATAAATAAATAAATACATATTTAAAAAGTCTATTTACGACGTACGCAGACTGCCTCAAAAATATTGGAAACCATATTTCTCAATCGTTGTTGCGTCGTCAGTCCGTATAAGATACTTGAGTAATGGACTGTACTTACGTTACACGGTGTTGATAATTGAGATAAATTAAACGGTAAAAGATAAAATACGAAAGAAGAATAAATAAATAAATAAATAAATGAATAAATAAATAAGAAATACTTAGATTTTTAGAGAAGAGAAGAGAAAAAAAAACGGAAAAAGAAAAAAAAAACAGAAAAAGAGTTGATAGAGATGTTTATTATTCAAAGATTGTTTGCCAATTTCATTGTAATTTGTAACATACATAATAGGTATTATAACTCTAATGGTAAAGGATAAAGTTATTATTTATATCGGTGGTCTGCGCGGTAGTATCTCGTAAAAAAAAATTTAAAAAAATAAATAAAAATAAAAGAAACTGGACATTTTCAATTAATATAAAACTTGATGTGAAAAACACGCTAATTACATTTGAATACACAGTTGCCTTTATTGTAAAAAATAATATCTTTTTATTTCAATTATTAATTAATTTTTAACATTCTCGTAGATTTTTAACTATCCAATTGAAGAGATGAGTTTTGGTTTTATTTCTATTTATTTTTATTTTATTTTTTGATTTTTTAACTTTATTGCGCAGGTGTGCAAGTAGTGTCAAGTTGTGTATATATCGAGCTATAAAAATCCTCGGTTACAGCTTAAATCGTAAATACGTCTAGTAAAAACGATGAATAAAATTACCTATTAGATGAGGGCCCAGAATTTACTGAGTCAAAAGAGATCTGTCTCAATATATAACAAAACGATATATAAAAGAGAGAAAAAAACAAAAAAATAAAAATAAAAGAAATAATAATAAAACGTGTAAGATGAATACTATTACAAACACCTATTATACATCTCTATAGTCTATTTAATAACATTACTTATTGAATTATCAATCTCATGTTCACCTTGTTTCCGTCGTTTTTAAATAGTTAATAAACGTTTTACCAATTTTAAAAACCATCTTTCGATCATTTTTCACCTTCAATCATTTAATTTCTTCATTTATTGATTTCGTCGACGGAATTTGTAGCAAGAGATTTGTTTAATATCCAAGTAATGAATATCTAAATACAATAATTAAAACTAAAGTGTTTTGTTGGAGAACGAGATCAATGACTGCACATTGAATACGTATATAAATATTACAAGAATAATAATTATTGCACAGTCATTAATTTCTATAATAACAAGGAAAAAAAAAGAGAAAATAATTTTGAGGCCTTTATCTTTGGGACAGCAAGTTCTTTATTAATAAGTTACAATTTAACGTTTTCCTCCTACACGAGGAGCAGCCTTCTGCTGAACCTTTTGTGCTTTTTGTTTAGGTGCAGCCTTGGCCTTAGGTGGTGCTGCTGCTTTCTTGGTAGCTTTAGCAGCTTTTTTCTGCTCCTTTGCAACTCTGTAAATAAATAAGAAAAAAAATAAGGAAAAAATAAGAATTTAAAACTTTGAAATTCACTGATAAAGCATTTCATTGAGGAAAACTATTCCCTTAATGATATAATTAAATTATGTTTGTCCGGACCCGCAAAGCCAGACAGAGTAACCGTATATCATACTATTCTGGGTGAAGCAGCCCATTCATATTTATCTAAGACATTCTGAAATCCAGTTAAACATGAGAAATAAAACTGGAGGAACAGCTGTCTACATACATCTCATAAATAATACAATTCATTACCTTAAAACTTGAAACATGTGAGATTGTTATCAATAGAATGATTGATGAATATATAAATTTAAACTCACTTGATCGCCTGTTCTCGCTGAGCTTTTCTGATCTCTGGCTTCATATTACGCTTGGCCAAAATGTCTGTCAGAGAAGCGCCGACAATAGCACGCTGGAATTTCTGCGTACGACGCGTCCTCTTTTTGGCCTGTTCTTCTTCTTGACCCTTCTTGTGCTTACGTCTGAGAATAAATTGGATATTACAAAAGCGTTTATTGACAAGGTGAAATATTTTTAGTTGATGAAGCTCTGTTTGTATCCAAGAACAATTTGAAAATTGAGAACGAGTAGAAAGAATGTAGTATTAATATATCTACATAGAAGAAACTTGTATTGAATCAATAATTGTTGACAATGTATTGAAAACTATTTAAAATCTTCGAGTTTTGTTTAGGAATCAAAGCACTTGACCATTTATACACTAACAAACTTTTATAGACACTAGGATTCTGATAAATGATTACGTACCTGTAAAGCACGGTCCACGTGACCTTCCTGGGATTGCGTCTCATGAGATGAGCAGCCTCGCATTTTGAGTTGAGGAAAGTGTACGACTGGAAGTGAGAATTTATATTTTGAGGTTAAGTTCGCGGAATGTTTTTGACATTTCGAACGCGATTTAGTGTTGGGTATGGGACAGGTGGAAAATGATAAATCAAAAAGGTTGATTTTAAGCTGGAATAATTGCGTGTTATTTGACGCTAAGACATCGTAAAAATATAGTTGAGATGAACATACCTTTCCGTCAACTTTGACCATGGTTTTGCCATGGCCAGGGTAGATTTTATACCCACTGTAAGCACAGAGTCCGATCCTAAAAAGATTGAAAGGTTATTAATCCATGAACAGTCACTAGTTGGTTTATTGTGGACAATTGACATATTTGTATGTGATTGCGGTTTTATATTTCGATTTCTACGACAGAGTCGGTGGGTCACTTACTTCATTTTGGTTAGACAGGAAACGGAAGAAAGAGGGTGAAAACAACGCGATGTGAATATCGATGGCTACGTATATACATCCGTGGCTGCGTTCAATGTTCGACAATCTTGTTAATGATATTGTAGCTGCGAAATAGTCTGTAAGATGACGCCACCAGTTAGTCGGCAATACATTTCAGTCGTCGGCAAGGTATTGCCAGCACCTATATGAAATTAGCCAGTCGCTCTGTGGTTTTTCAAGGATTATACCAAACTGTTGACTAAAGATAGTATAGTATATCTTCAGTCAACGACTAAACCATTGCGATGCTACATGAATAAATTCCCATTTGTAGCAATACTTAATTCCTTCGTTATTTTTTACGCCAACCTGCGACTCTTTATTCCAGCAACCGCTAAAGGAGATGCGAAACCACTAACGCGACTACCAGACAACAATCAAGAAAAAAATCTCTATTCGACACAATGTAGTTTATTATATTATAAGAAATTGTATAGTAGTAAGCAAATAAAGTATACTCGATAATTTGCAATGCGATGTATATTTACTTATAAGAAGTAACTACATTTTCGTTAAGTGTATATACCTACATGCAGCAATAAATTCCCAGATATATACCTATAATTAATTACTTCGTTATTTTCCACTCCTCCTTCCTGCGACTCTTTATTTCAGGTATTGAATAGGGTAAGTGAATTTTATTAATTGTCAGAAGAGACGTCGCAATTTTTCGACTTAAAATATCAAAAACTCCAAATTTCGTAAGCGAACGAGACATGGACAGAGACACATCTATACGAATGCATGCTTGCTTAGACACACGCTCCAGACTTTTCCCGCCAAAAATTTCAGCACACCTCCTCGGGTCAGATGTTCTCCTGATACCAGGAGCAATTTTTCGACTTAAAATTTCAAAAACTCTAAATTTCGTGAGCGAATAAGCATACACAGAGACACATCTATACGAATGCATGCCTGCTGAGACATATGCTCCTGATTTTTCCCGCCAAAAATTTCAGCACACCTCCTCGGGTCAGATGTTCTCCTGATACCAGGAGCGAATTTTCGACTTAAAATTTCAAAAACTCTAAATTTCGTGAGCGAACGAGACATGGACAGAGACACATCTATACAAATGCATGCCTGCTGAGACATATGCTCCTGATTTTTCCCGCCAAAAATTTCAGCACACCTCCTCGGGCCAGATGTTCTCCTGATACCAGGAGCAATTTTTCGACTTAAAATTTCAAAAACTCTAAATTTCGTGAGCGAATAAGCATACACAGAGACACATCTATACGAATGCATGCCTGCTGAGACATATGCTCCTGATTTTTCCCGCCAAAAATTTCAGCACACCTCCTCGGGTCAGATGTTCTCCTGATACCAGGAGCGATTTTTCGACTTAAAATTTCAAAAACTCTAAATTTCCTAAGCGAACGAGACATGGACAGAGACACATCTATACAAATGCATGCCTGCTGAGACATATGCTCCTGATTTTTCCCGCCAAAAATTTCAGCACACCTCCTCGGGCCAGATGTTCTCCTGATACCAGGAGCGATTTTTCGACTTAAAATTTCAAAAACTCTAAATTTTGTGAGCGAATGAGACATACACAGAGACACATCTATACGAATGCATGCTTGCTGAGACATATGCTCCTGATTTTTCCCGCCAAAAATTTCAGCACACCTCCTCGGGTCAGATGTTCTCCTGATACCAGGAGCGAATTTTCGACTTAAAATTTCAAAAACTCTAAATTTCGTGAGCGAACGAGACATGGACAGAGACACATCTATACGAATGCATGCCTGCTGAGACATATGCTCCTGATTTTTCCCGCCAAAAATTTCAGCACACCTCCTCGGGTCAGATGTTCTCCTGATACCAGGAGCAATTTTTTGACTTGCAGATATTTTTAATTAAATATTGTTCTGGTATCAGGAGAACATCTGAGCCAAGGAGGTTTGCTGAAATTTTTGACCGGAAAAATTGGACGCCTTGTTACATGCAACCCGCATGCCATCCATGTAATAGTAGACTCAAGATTGCATATCATTAGGGGCATATAATTTTATGATTCAAAATTCTTACGAGTGGGAAAATTGCACCGTGTCTTCTTACGATCATTAAAATTCACTTATCTTATTTAATACCTGAAACAAAAAGTGGCAGGAGGGGCAGAGTGGAAAATAACCAAGTAATTAATCATAGGTGTATCTGGGAATTTATTGCTATATCTCATTGTCAATATTTATGTGCGAACAACGATTATCTCAGAAAAAATTTGGAAGTGGGGAGCTCTAGCCTGGACTTTGAGAAACGGCCCTGCTGTCGTGGGGTCAGTAGCCTTCGTAGCGTAAATAGTTCGCATAGGGGCTGCGTTAATGAAACCCAATAGAAATATTCCAAGAGCGGTAATATTGAATATTTCCGGCTCATACGGATGAAAGATCCAATTGCAAGAAACGAGTGCATACCTATATTCATACAGATAAAACTCAAGAGAAAAATCTGGCAATTGTATCAATGACATAAAATTTCAGAAAACTCAAATAACTTAGCATACCTATGTATACCTATATTCTATACACAGACGTGCATAAACGCTATAATTTTACCCGCCAAAAATTTGGCACACCTCCTCGGGATAGATGTCTTCCTGATACCAAGAGTAGTTTTCGACTGAAAATCCTAAATAACTTATATAAATAAATTTGTCCTGCAGAGAAGTACGGAATTATATATACTTATATAGTGATATTTCATATATTATTTATTAGATAATAGAATTTTTTTTCTTTAATAACAAAAATAAATGTAGCGTTTACATAAAATTCTTATGCTTTAAACCCTAAGAGATAGCCCATATATATGATATTATTTTATACCATCATTAACAGTGGCAAATTCGAATGCTGATTTGTAAAATAAAATTGATTTTAAATAACTAAAAATCATTCCATTCATGTAGACGACGTGAAACTTGTACATACCTACATGTATAATAAAAGCAAAATGATGAAATTAAAATAATAATATCTCAAAAATATGATGACATTAATTTCTTTAGCTTGTGAATGAATAATCGAAAATTTATTTGTATCTGTTGATCACAACTTGGATAAACGTATATACCTAAAATCAGATTTGCCATTGTTTGAAAAATCAAGCATTTTATAATTACAGTTAACGTTAACGAGTCTGAAAACTTTTCAAATAGCTTTATATAATAATTATTTGATCATCTATTCAACATGCTGTTTGATTAATTATATTTTCACCATGGTTTTTGAGGAGGATTCGAACCCCCGTATCTAGGCAATGTTGCATAACCACCGTAGGGTGCTTGAGGTGGTGGTTGATACGGATTATATCCACCTAAAATACAGAAAATTAATTAATTATAATTTGAAAACGAAAAAATAAGAGCTCAGCACAATATGAAAGAATTTTTGTTCAAGACTCTTACCCTGTGCCGGATAAGGCATTGTCCCATAGTTGTACAATCCATTGTACCCTGCTGGCATAGGCGGAGGTGCATATGTTGGATAAGGAGCAGCAGCATTAGCACCATATGGTATAGGCATCCCACCTGTATATTGCATTGTTGGATATGGGAGTTGGGATCCACCTTGAACATTGGATTGTGATGGAGGCTGATTTCCTATAAATTAAACGAGTCAATGTTAATAAGAAAATATTTATCAATTGGAAATCCTAAAACAAACTCTGTTACAGTGTAAACATTTGAAAAATTTTGTTGACAAATTAATGTGAAGATTTAATATTTAGGAAAGTAAAATTACCTCCGTGGTGAGACGGAATTGTTGGCGTTGATGCCGGACCTGCGTGACTTAGATTTGTGGTCAAATCTTTGAGGAGTTCTTCTTTCTCAGTTTTACGAGCGAAGCAGAAGTCGGATATTTTGTTTTGGAAAACTACAAGTAGCTGTGAAAGAAATTGAAGATAAATTAATAAAGATATATCATAAGAAAACGAGAATTTTTAAATAAATAGGTATGTAATAATCGTAAAAACCTGCGTAAGATCATTGTAAAATTTAGCCCCTTCTTTTAGATTATTCTCAAGTTCTTTGAAAGCATCATAAGCAGATGCCAACTGGCATAACATCGCTTCGCGTGTGCTTCCGGCACCAGAATGTTCGTTTGTAAATGCAGCATGACGTGCCTGTTGGTGTAAATAATTCAAATAAAAATGAGTAACAAAGTCTTAAAACAGTGAGATAATCCACGAAACGATAATATTCTCATTCAGTTTTACCTGAATATCAGCCACAAGGGATTCTTGGCGAGCAAGACTATCTCTAACTTGTTTCTGTAATGGGCCATAAATTTGTCCAATATTTTCTACAGACATATTGGGTTCGTCGATAGCTCCGTCTTTAGCCAATGCCGATAAAAATGATGCCTTCATGTCTGTAGATGCTGATTTTAACTCACTTTCAATTACGTCACGTTCAGCCTTCAACGTCTCCACCTTGAAAGAATTTAAAAATTATTTAAAGCTGTAGTTATAATATATGCAATGTAACTTATACACAATATGATATATTACATCATCCATCAGTTTCCTAAGCTGTGAAACAGCCCCGCTTTCTTGAAGGGCTGAGCCAGCTGGAACAGCATTAGACAATTCGCTAGAATCTCTGCTGAGCGTTTCCATTCCTGGACGAAATGATTCAAATCTTTGTCGCACCACCTATGAAGGGTAAACATTAAAAGTATAATGAACAGAGGGATATTTTAAGCATAATAATGAAGTAATGTATGTAATGTTTGTACCTTGTCAGCAGCTACAGCATTGTTGATAATTTCTCGATATTTTTGTGCATTTATAGTGAATTGTTCAGTAAGCCTGGCGCTAGGTATTCTAGTCCATCGTTCTTTAAACTGTTCCTTCAGTTGGTCATCAGAATCTTTTTCTTCCTTCAGCATTCTTTCAGTCTGATAAAAGAAACAAGAAAATAATCTCACGTGTCTAATTAAGTTAATGGTAAGAATTTTTATACAAAAATATCTGAATGTATGGGACGATTACCTCGTCAAGAATATCTTTGTTTCTTTGTAGCAAATCAGGAAGTTCGTTCATCGTTGCTTCCAAACCCTGAACTCCTCCAGCATTTCTTACATATGCAGCTTTATCCAAAAGAGATTGAGGGATCTCTGTTCCACTGGTGTCTTCAATAGCAGCTGGCAAGTTCAAGCTAGCTAAAACACTGTGAAAAAATAAAAATTTAATAAATTTTACTTGATTCACGTTTTATACAACAGTTATAAATTTTATTCTTTAATAATATTCGACCTATTCAACAACTGAGTTGATTCTCTGAGCTTGGAAATCTCTGCGTTCACTACTTCAGTACGGCGCATTTCATAGGACGATAGAGCATGATGAACAGCCACTGGCAGCAATTCCTCGAACAAATCTAGTAAGAAAATAATACAAAGAATATACCTAATGCATGAGGTTTAGAATTTTAGCAAAGTTCTAAATCAACAAACCATGAAAACCATTGCTGAGAGGCTCGGGTAGCGGAAGGAGCTTGGCTACATGTGCCTTTCCAATCGGATCTAGGGACTTTACGTCAGGAATTCGTTCGTGGTAAATGAAGTCATTATCCTTCTTTGCCTCTGTTAAATTTCTTTGAGCTTTATTCGCGTAGTCTTGGAACAAATTGGGTTTGTTAGATCGCTGTTGAGCCGATTTGAACAACTCGACCGAGTGCTAAACGAAAAGAAATATGATAAAATAATTTTCTAAGTATAGAAAAAGAATCTGGACGATCAGAATGTATTCTTAAATAAAATTCAATAATATTGAGACAATATTCAAAATTATTCATATGCAGATAAGAAGTCTAGGAAATTTTGCTCACTTCCAATCTTGAAATTTCTTCTCCAACAGTTTTGTTTGATTTGCACACAAAGCTCTGATATAATTCAGCCATTGCTCTATATCCAGCCTGCTTTCCTGCGATCTAAATAAATATTCAATATTTATTATATAAACAAATATGTTATTTAAAATTCAAAATATGTAAAATAAAATTTATAATTGTTATAATTTACCAAAGGAACCCATTCCTTGTCCCAAAAAGCTCTAAATATCTCTTTTTGGAATAGTTTCAAGGCATCAGCATAGAGATCTTCTGCCTGTGCAGCAAGTTTCGCAACAATACCATCTTTCATAGAATCATGAATGGCTTTATGGACAAATATCTCTTGAGCCTGGGCAAGCATTAACGAAGCTAATGCACCAAGAGTATCAGGACTTATATCAGGAGTTGGTTCTTGCTGAATGGCTAGCATCACATTGCCTTTCAGGAAATTAAAGATACCCGCAGATTGCTATGGGTATGAAAATTTAAACGGATTATAAATCATTCATATGAATAGTTTGAAGTGTTAATTTTTGTAGAATTATCATCACTCTGCTATTTAAGATTGCATCAATCTCCATCTATGAAAGTACAGTAAACAAATAAACACCTGAAAAAGTTTTGCTGATAACTTAAGTCCTTCGTCACTATCAAGAGATTGACTAGCTGCAACGGAACTCTGCAAAGCTGCGATATTGAATAATACGCATACTTTTTCATAAGACAATGTGCTAATTGCTGTAATAAAAATAAAAATAATTTCATATCAGTTACCTTTTTTTTATGCAAGTTTTTTAAAAAACTTATCTGCGCTATATCAATTTAGTTACAAAGTAAATAAATCAAGTTTTGTTATTGCAACTTGCAAATTTTTTCTTACTCAAACTCAATTTTCCCCCAAATATTGTCCGATCAAATGCATCCTTCCATTTGAATGGTATTTGGAGTTCGTGCGCTGGAATCTTTCCTTCCAAGGCACACAGTTGATCGTAGTAACTGAAAAATGTTGATCATGTGTTTTCCTACATACTTTTTTGCAAATAAGTCGTTGACTATTAAATAACACTACATGAAGGTATGAATAGTGTTTCTTCATATACTCATCAGCAGATATTTGAGAAAGAATTAATAATCGAGTGATTGTGAGTCATGCATGTAGAATATTTTCCCAGAACTAGCATGACGATGATTAATCTTATAATTTCGCGTAATAAAATGTATAAAGTATGGTTTTAAATATGTATATAAATTGCTTGAAAATCTTGTTATCTCGTTATTAGAATAAATGAACATAAAACAAATCTTAAATCGATTTACGATTAAATTACAGGATCAAAGTGAATGATTTAATAAACAAGATTAGCAATAATTACTGGGTATATGAATGTATTGGTGAAAAAAATGATAATTGAACACCATGAGTCATACCTGTAAATAACCTCCAACGAGCTTTCATACTTCTCGAAGGCACGCCACAAAGCGTTATTACGAAGTTTACTAAATTCGTTTATAGCCTCGGTATAGTCTTTCTGATTATTGGCCGTATTGTAAGTTGATTTAATTACATTTGTTAACGGTTTAATAACGTCAACGTCTGACGGTTTTTTCAAGGGTACGGCTATCAAGTCTGCCATTTTGACGTATACTTAAAATTTCTTCTGTTAACTGCTGTTGCCGCACAACTGATGACAGCTCCAAACGCTTTAGAATTATGAGACCGTATTAAGAAGTACCAGTACCCCAAAACAGTGTTTTGAATAAATGAGCAAATAAATAAATGAATAAATGTATAAAAACGTTTCTTTTTAGAATAGTAGGAGAACAATTATTGAATTAGATAAAAAAAAATTACGTCGAATTTCTAATCGCGATGTTTACGGCATAAATAATTTGCAATGATTCTTTAGAATTTTTCCTGACCAAGGTAGTTTAGTCTGCATCTACGATACTGTTTATATTAATTTCTCCAGTCTCCGTGAAGTCAAATGAGGTCTCTGTGGTGTAGTGCTCGAAATTTGTTAAATATTTACGACATCATAATCATCATCATCATCACACCATAATCATCGGATTAAATACGCTACGATATACTTGTCGACAGCAGTTTTATTATTTTTCTTTCTTATGTCAATAAATATTTAATGTTATTAAGTGTCTTTACAATTATATTGAATCCAGGTAAGAACGTTTACGGTTAGAACACTTAAAATCCACAATGTAACGATAATACATCTTTTCACGTCGTACGATATAAATGACCTGTTTTTACCAGAAATGTAAATACGACACACATATTTAGCATTTAAAAAAAAAATACAAAAAAAAAAAAAACCACCAAAAACACGATAAAATAATCGAAGATGTACTAAAAATAAACGACTGGTATATAATCTCAATAAATTATTCACCCATTTTATTCTGTTTTCTTTTTTACGACAATTTATAACCTTGCCGAAAATCAATCCAGATAATTCATATAAATAACTATTTGCAGATTAAGTTATCAACAAAATCAAATATGACACTAATCGACGGTGTTGGTGACGAAGTAACAGATTTCTTCATAGTAGTAAGTGTCGTATTAGTCGGATGGTTAGCCTGGTGTTCAACCAGTATAGCCGATCAGCCTCTGATCAGGACAGTTCTAATATTACAACATCGTACACGTACTCGTATAGCTGAATTGCGAGCGAGTAGTCAGACGACAAATGCATCTAATAGAATACAGCAAATTGAAAATACAACAGAAGTTACAGAGCCAATTGAAAGCGAAAATGATACAGTTGATCCACAATGTCCTATTCCACCCGCAGCTGTTGCAGGTAAAATGTTAACCAAACTGTCTGAAGTTATATTTCAGCTTTATTTATGATCAATTTTTTATCTTCAAGCTCCTCCTGATGAACAAAATGAACAAAATCCTACCCCCGTCGCAGCATCATCTGAAGAGGCTCTCATTCAGGCTATGGATACATTTAATAATGATGATTCGGGATTGAGACAGAGAATCGTTAAGGTTGAGACAGATAACGAGTCAAATGATGTGCCTGATTCAGCTCCTACTATAACAACTGAGCAATTGGATAGTGGCGTAGAACCGGTCGTAGATGATGCTAATCAAATCACTATTAAACTAAAGTTTATTAATGATGATCAAAAAGTTGTTAAAGGAAGCCCCGAGGAATTACTTGGGGACTTTAAAAGGTAGTTTGATGAACAATCTTTGAAGGGTTTGTTAGGCATTAAATTATCGATATTATTTCTATTTGCTTGAAAGCAGCTTATACTTCTATTTGGTTAATTGAGATTCTTCATCTTTTACAGGAGACATTTTCAGGTAGAACTTGCCGCTCAAAAATTAGTCCGTTTGGTATTTAACGGTCAGGTACTTCAGCCTGATACCAGAACATTGGAGAGATGTGGCTTGTACCATAACTGTGTAGTTCACTGTTTGGTACATCAACCAAGGCCGAATCCTACACCTTCTACACAATCTGGTACATCGGATAATGCCTCGCCACTGTACTTCACCGCTCAAACATTCCAGGATTTACCAACAAGTGTGGGACTAGGAGGAGCTCGTCATGAATGGGATCTTAGTAGACTATTAGTTAGCATTTTGACTATAATTTTGGGACTTGCTTGGTACTCGAGATATCATTATGCTCAATTATTTACAGCTACTACAACTCTCGCACTTTACGCACTAACTGCTATATTTACTGTATCACTTTTTGGACATTTCTTTCCCGATCAAGACAGCATCAGAAATATTGAATAGATGTAATAAATGATTATCAAACTCGACGGTTGTATGTAAATGGAACAATATTATTACCAGTTACGTCAAATATTGAGTTACTTCGTCAAGTAATATAGAGCTTGAATATGTATTCTATATTTGAAAAAATTTCAATGTTGCATCTCAATGTTCATAAAGTAATTTTGAAAGCGTTACGCAATGGGTAGTCAGTTTTTATGGGTCATTGGATTAATTGAGTATTAAAGTAAAGTCACTTTTACATTTTTTTCTTGTGAACATTACCCATTGCGTAATAATTGAGAGACAGCCGTATGCACTCTGTTACCCTAACGAAAAAAAAAAGAAATACCTATATTAAAAGAGAAATAATAGTTATTTAAGAATCTGTATGTAAATTTTTGTATGACATAATACATTTTAACGTTATGTATATTGTTATTCATTATTTTTTTTTAGTCTAATTAAAGATTATGTTATCATTACTCAATTTGCTGTTACTAAATACCTAATTATTTATATTATTGCATACATTGAAATAGAAGATCTATACATATATTAGGTATGTACTATATATATTTTGAATTATTACTCAAACAAGGGGCAATAAACAGTCATATTTTATTAAATATTTATTTTATTTATGACATAAATAGTTGTAGTCATCGGCTCACGTATTAATATTTCATTGTGAATTCTACTAGTCAACTAAAAATCTGAACAACGTTGAAAATAAATTAGGATAAGAAAATGATATAAATAAAAAATCCAAGAAACTTTCAAGCTATTAAGAATATCGACACACTTTTTTATTCTACTTTCAACGTTGTTCCATTAAGTTGAAAAATATTTGTCTCCGGTAATCTAAAAGTTACAATTCCGAATACTGATGACAATCTAGTACGTAATGCGACGGAATCTAAAGCAAAATTTCCCACAGGATTCTCCAGAAGTACAACGCCTTTTCGAGAACCAGATTGAACATTAACAAAGTGACAAACAGGCAATTCATAATTTATATAAGATGACTGTGGAGAAGTACCAGCTGGAACAACTAATATTGTTTGTTTGTGCAGCGAAATGATATCCGTAGATTTTACAATCAGATTTCCATTAGCATACAAATCGTAATGCTGACCATATATACCAAATATTCTTTCTATTTCTGAATTTAGTTGATCGTACGAGAGACTGACATCCCCAACAGGATTTTCTAGCAAGATAGTGGCTACTGAACCACTAGCGCCATATCTCAAGCTTAAGTTTGCAAGTTCTACATTCACCCATCTACAGAATGGCTCGACTTTAGAGTCATTTAGGTTAAGATTTAATTTAGCATCAGCTAGATTTGAGGCTTTAACTTTAGTTAAGACGAGTTTGAGATCTACTCCTTTAACTTTCTGTTCCTCTTCAATGATAATTTCTTCTCCAGAAGTCATCTCGTTGATATTTTTCTGCGGTGTTTTGGTGATGCCTTCGATAAACGATTTATAACTAACTGCAACTGTTGCTAAGTTGCTGGTCAGGTCTTCAATTTCGTAATAAACAACTGCTTCATCGGATGGTACGAGCTGTGCTTTCTTTCTCAGTTTTTGTACACGATTTATTATTTCTCTGGCAACACCCTCATGCTGCATCGTCTCATCTGGTGTAATGTCCAAGAGTATCAGGATGTCTCCCTCGCTGTGAGCTTCATATTGTTCAGAAAACTTCTCCGCAGCTGGACCAGTGAAACTGAACATAAGCCGTAGATCTTCGGGCCCTAATTCGTGGCCCTGGACTTCTATCTTCTTTGTGGTAACAAATTTCTGAAGATCTTCGTCTGATAGTTGTTTAATAGCTTGCATTATGGATTTAAACTCTCCCTTCAGTCTGGCGCCTAGTGTTTTATGATCTGGTTCAGCCCTCAGAGTAACGCCATACTTTTCCTTGTCCGTAGTCAGGGTGAGCTCTCTCAAATTAAGTTCTTCAAGGATATATGTTTTCAGTGAATTTATATCATTCAATACATTCGGGTCTCGATGAATGACCACAATACCAGGCAGCGGGTATTTTACAGGTATAGTTTTTCTGTCTCTAGCGACTCTTCCAAGATCGATTACAGTCTGCATACGAGAAACAGCTTTCTCGATATTTTCATCAATCAGATTTTCAGTCGGATCAGGAATCATTTGATAATGAACGCTGTCCATGTTACTTTTGTTGGATACAATCAACTTGGACAATCGTTGGAACATAAATTCAGTCAAAAATGGAGTAAATGGTGCGTTTATTTTCACCATTGTATAAACAACGGAAAATAACGTGTTCAAGGCGTGTCTACAGTCGTTTACACCTCCGTCGCCCTTGATCCTTTTTCTGTTCATTCTCACATACCAATTTGTAAGGTTGTCTATGAATTTTATGAGCCGTGGTACAACTGTGTAAAGTCTGTAAGCTTGCATTTCTTCTTTTAGGAAGTGGAGTAGAGATTGAGTGAAGGAGATAATCCATCTGTCCATTATGTTATCGGATAAATCCGAGCTCTTCTTGGCTTCGTTGTAAGTGAATGGTACTTTTTCTTCCCTTTCAAACCTCTCGATGTTTTGCATTAAGAATCTGAACGCGTTATACCAAGGCAAAAATACATCTTTTATAATATCCCTTACTCCTTCTTCTTTGAAGCGTAGATTCTCCGCTCTTACTACTGGAGAGTTTATCAAATACAGTCTCAAAGCATCTGCCCCAAATTTATTAAGTACTTCCATCGGATCCGGGTAGTTCTGTTTTCGTTTAGACATCTTCTGTCCATCAGAAGCGAGGACTAAACCATTAGCGACTAGGTTTTTGAACGGAGGCTTGCCAAAAAGCGCAGTAGAAATTACCAACAATGTGTAAAACCAGCCACGAGTCTGATCGATACCTTCGGCAATGAAATCAGCTGGGAAACTATCTTCAAAATCTTTAACTCTCTCAAATGGATAATGCATTTGTGCATAAGGCATCGATCCAGACTCAAACCAGCAGTCAAATACTTCTGTGACACGTTTGAGAGGTGGTTGTCCAGGGCGTTTAGACGGAATAGTTAAATGATCAATACTCTCTCGATGAATATCCTCAATTTTAGACCCAGTAAGTTCCTCTAATTCAGCGATACTCCCAACACAGACAACTTCTTTTTTGTCTTCAGAAACCCAAAGTGGTATTGGATTGCCCCAGTAACGGTTTCTGCTGATTGCCCAATCTCTAGCATCTCTAAGCCAGTTACCAAACCTTTTATCTTTAACGTAATCGGGTACCCAGTATGTTTCTGAGCTAGCAGTTACAAGTTTATCCTTGAATTGTTCAACACGAATAAACCAAGATGGAACAGCTTTGTATATCAACGGAGTATCCGACCTCCAACAATAAGGATAGCTATGTTTGCTAGTTCCACTGTGCACCAGTTTCTTATTCTCCTGTAAATACTTAATGATATTTTTGTCCGCCACCTTAACGTGCTGGCCAATAAAATCCGTAACAGGCTCTGTAAAATTTCCGCAATTATCAACAGGGCAAATCATGGATTGATCGCGAGTTATTACACCAGCAGCCAAGCAGCATCGATAATCATCTTCCCCAAAGTAAGGAGCTTGATGAACAATCCCTGTGCCAGATTCCGCAGTAACATAATTATCATTGAGTACAACGAAGGCTCCCTTTTTCCGCATTTGGCTAAAATAATCAAATGGTGGCTGGTAGCTTTTCCCCTTAAGATCGACACCCTTCCTTTTACCTACTATAGTGTATTGATCTTTTGATTTGTAAATAAGATCCAAACTGGACTCAAGTATAATATAAATTTTGTTCGAGTTCAGGTCTTTCACCTCTGCGTATTCAAAATTAGAATTACAACAAAGTGCTAAATTGCTCGGTAAAGTCCACGGCGTTGTAGTCCAGGCCAAAATAGCTACATCCTTTTCATCTAGCAGTGGAAAAGCGACAACAACAGACGGATCTACGACATCTTTGTAGTTTTGACCTGACTCAAAATTAGACAACGGAGTATTACACCCTGTTGAAAAAGGCATAACTTTTACGCCTTGATATACCAGACCTTTGTTGAATAATTCCTTGAATATCCACCATATGGACTCCATGTACCATGGATACAAGGTCTTGTAGTCATTCTCAAAATCAATCCATCGCCCTATTCTACCGACAATTTTCTCCCACTCGGAAGCATACCTCATCACTATATTTCTGCATTCTTTGTTATAATTGGCTATACCCATCTTGGCCACATCATCAGGCCCTTTAATACCCAGAGCCTTATCGACTTCAAATTCAACCGGTAGACCATGAGTGTCCCAACCAAATCTACGTTCAACATGAAAACCGCGTTGATGAGCATAACGAGTTACAATGTCTTTTATTGTTCCCGCTAATATGTGACCATAATGAGGCATGCCTGTGGCAAAAGGTGGACCATCGTAAAACGAGTATCTCGGCTTGCCTTTAGACTGTATTAAGCAGGTCTTGAATACGTCTAATTTCCTCCATAGTTCGAGCACGTTTTCCTCTTCTTTAGAAAAATTTATTGAATCGGGTAGTTTTTCCGTCATTTTTTTCTCAGAAACTGTATGCAGATTTAGTTTTCATACGGAATTTTATTCGAATGATGCAACAAGGTTATTTTCAATGTAACCTTTTAGTCAGTTTTAAGCCAATTTTAAAAAAACGATTCACTACTCGGACACTTTTTCAATTCATTTTTTTGATGTTATTCAATTCGATAGGAATTTAAAACACACTTATTTATCAGATAATTTAATACTATTAGCCACCGGCTGTTTGGTAGAAGCAACGTGTTCGAACACGAATTTTATCGCTAAGTGCTAGTATATTTTAGGTTATGTGTACAGAAAATCAGCCGAGTCCACAGCTGCGAAAATGGATCGTTAGACTACGCCCGGTGATTGGTTATCGTTGATGTACGGAAGCCAACTAATACGTCGGTCGATAAAATCAGCATTTACAAACTTAATGTTTTACGTAATCGATGGTTAAGATACGTGTGGTTTGACCATAAAGATCAGTGGGTTTGACTTTTTTTTTAGGTACGATCACGAAGATCGTGGGTACAGTTAATAAAACGATGTAACTTGTCAAAAAATTATTTTAACTATACATAAACAGTTTTGGTTATTTAATTTTTGTAATATTTAAGTCACGCGAAGTTTTACGATACAATAATAACAATGGGGAAACATAAACAGGCACAACGTACAAAAAATAATGCCAGGGTAAGAGTTAAGGTTATAATATGTATTCCTAGCCTAAAATATTTTTGATCAAACATATGCTTTATTTGTTGGAGCTATTGTCACGTGCTCGATAATTGTTTGAAAACGATTTTTTTTACAACAATAAAACTTGAAAGAGAATAGTAAATTAACTCTCTTTAATAGGCTATTGTTGTTCTTTACAGCCGTCAAGTAGCGGTCGTAGTGCAGAGCTGCTCGGTTCCTCGATGCCAAATTTTGTTGGTTTTTCAGCAGTAAAGGATGGCGGATATGTTTCGCTATTACCAGGACTATCAATCAGTACTTTGGACGATTTTGATATGAGTAAATTAGATTCTAATTTTCAATTGCTATTGAAAAAAATGAATAAAAAAGATGGAACAACAAAATTGAAGGTGAAACACGCGGTTTTACATCACAATGAAAATAAACGGTCAATGAAACCACTTAAAATTATTTATCAAACGATAAAATCAAAGATTATAATGAAATTTTTTTGAATAAAGCGGCAAACAATTGTCAAAAAGGGTTTCAACTATGCAATCAAAAGTCATCAGACTTCCTTGACAAGAAAATAAACCTGTTATGTATTATTTACGTTACAGGCATTACAGGAATTCACTGAGCTGTGTAATAATTCAACAGGAAAAGATGTCCAAGCAGTTTTACCATTTTGGCCACGAATATACTGCCTTCTTGCTATTGACGTTGAACATAGAGTTAGAGAAGCCGCCCATATTGCTCATTTGGCAGTGGTTAAACCTGCGGGAAGAAATATAGCTCCTTATTTAAAACAGCTAGCTGGACCTTGGTTCACTTCGCAATATGATACATATGCGCCTGCGGCATCTGCCGCTACCAATGCTTTTCAGGTGGATAGCATGAAACAAAGATATAGCAAGTATCTGAAAAAGTATGTCTTGGGTTTTTGATTCATTAAGAATTTGTTTCCAGGAGACATTCCCACCGAACAAATTAACTGACGCAATAGTGCATTGCCAAGAGGAGATTCTCACTTATATATGCGATAATATAACTGTACAAACTCCGCAGACTCTTGGGAGCAATAAGTTTGTAGAATATGTGATTTAATTTTTTCAAGAAATGGGATGTTGTATTTGGCTATTTAATTAATTAACTTTTTCAATTTTACTTAAAGGACAGCTTCAGCAGAGGAATTGGACATGAGATATCACAGATTATTGATATCAAGTTTACAGGGTTACTCTTTATATCTGAAAACAATATCTTCTGAACAAATGGATAAAGTGATTGAAATACATGTAAAAATATTGTCCAGTAATAAGTTTTGGAAACTTGCAAAGCATGAGGTTCCTTTGATCAGAGCTGCATTTTTCAGCGTTTTAGCATCGATTATACAAAACACTGATGAATTGTACAAAAATGATAAAAAGAAATTAATCACTACTATTATGAACAACATCGACGAAACTGATCCTGGAGTTTTACCAGTTGTCTGGGAGGCTGTATTACTTGTAATATGTAAAATTGAGGTGATTAAAGCAACAAAATGAATTGTTCATTCGCAGTTTTAATAATCTACAAAGATTCTAACATAAAAAATAAAAATTGTATCAATTATTCATTCATATAAATATTTTCAGGACTGGCATACGGTAGTGAGCATAGAAAAGCTCATACTTCCAAAGTTATGGCACGTTTTAAAAGATGGAGGTCACGGGAGTGCCAGTGCTATTTATCCAAATCTTTTGCCCTTTATAAGCCATTTTCCAATTAATAACGTCGACAAGACAAAATTCTATACAAATTTCTTTGACAATCTAAGAAAAGGGTGAATATCAATACGGGTTTGGATATTACAACTTGATAAGGAAACATTCTAATGAATTATAAACATTTGATTATTATATTTACAGCTTTAAAGTCAAAAGCGTACAACTTAGCAATTCAGAAATGCTCGCTGTAGCTACTGCATTTGTAGAATGTTTGCGTTACGTTGTACTTTTGAATAGCGATAATGAAGCACTCTGTTTAACTTTATTGGAAGAACAGGTAGAGCTTTTAAACTACAATACGAGCAGCTTTTGATATTAAAATACATCTTTTTCAGATCAAATGAATTTTAATCTAATGTTTTAGTTAATGCCAACGTTGGAATGGTGTCTCTCAGAAAGCTCACCAATTAAACCGTTACTATTCAATCAAATAAGCCAGCTAATTCGTTACTGGAGTAAAAACCGAGGTGCTACAGAGTATAAGTCTTATTCCCATTTAGTAGAAAAATTCTGGACTCAACTTGAGACGAAATTATTGACTTTAATCGAAACCACGAACCAGAGCTTTGACGCACTTGATGTTTCCAATGTGCACGATTCTTTGTTGGATTTATTGCTCAGTTTAAAAAACACCTCAGTACCTAATCGCAAAAATTTGAGAGTCAAGTTCTTCGATCCGAATAAGCAAACCGATAAAAATGAAGAGGTCGTATCGAGTGTTGCAGTCGATGATGCAATTTATCTTTCCGAACTAACTAGACTAATAAATAAAATAACTTCTATTTATTTTTCCAAAGTTCAAAATGAGTCCTCAGGGTCAAATATGTTGAAAAACTTTTACAAACTAGTCTCAAACTTCGAAAGTAAAGACATTTTTGTTACACTTGCTAAATCATTCGGAATAGACACTAAATTGTTCGAATTCTACAATAAAAGTTTAAAGAAATGGTTGACCGAGAAGCCAGAACATACTGAGCTAATCATAATGCTGGTATTTAGTCTCATTAAATATTTGAACAGAGAAGAAAAAACTGCCGTCCTCGATTCTCTGACAGAGGTGAATTAATACAAAAATCATAAACTGTATTTCATCAATTTTTAAATAATATGCCAAGTGGTAACGAAGGAAACGAAACTTGATGATAAAATTCTTTCAGGTTGATGATAAAATGGTACTAAGATACGCGGTCGACTGCGCTTTGTCGAAAGACAACAGACAAGAACCAGCAGTAAAAGAGTGGTTTACGCAGATCAAAGTATCCTCTTTACTGCTTGATGTTACTAAACAAATAGTTAGCAATGATAGTACCGTCGATTTAAATGTAAACAAGAATATCCTAATGCTATGTTTCGAGTGTTCCGATACTGGAGGTGCTTTATATTATTCCTTCATGTATTTGTGTGATCTAGATCTTCTGAATAATAAATGAATCTCGATTCTTCGTTTCAGATTTGATCATCAACGATCTTACATTTGATCAGATTGTATCGATCCTTTGCGAAGCATTGAGCGAACAGAATCAAGAGAATATAAATCTTCTTGCGGAGCTTGTCTCTGATTTATGCTCCGTAACTTGGACTCATAAACAGCCAGGGATTGGAGCTATCAAAGTAATCGAAACGTTGTTTCAATTGAGTTGTAGAGATGATTTAGACCAGAGTATCGGTACTACCGTACAGAATACTTGGGAAAATGGGCTTGTTGAATTCACAAAGAAGCTTTCTCCTTCAAAGCTTGTTGAACTTACTAAAAAATGCGCAAATATTTTATGGGGAAATATCTTCGAGTCGTAAGTTGTTGTTTTTTCCAACAAAAAAACAAGATAGGCTTGATGAGTTTGATTTTTGTGTAACCTGTCTTGATTTATTTTCAGAAAACATGTGCAGGTCACAAAAAGACTGGTCAACATTGCAGCAACTTTTATACAAGCATTAGTTGAAGACGATGATGACAATGAATACACTAAAGATGTTGTCTCAGCTTTTATGACTGGATCAAAAATAACTACATGGTTGTGTAACGCGACAACAATCGTTCTGTACGCCGAAGTAATATCGGGAAATTTATATGCTTCGGAAACATGCTTCGAGACAAGAATCGGTCAAGGAATGATAAAGATAAACTTAGAAGAACAGTATCCTGTAGATAATATAGAAGAATGTGTTAAATGGGCTTTATTCAATATTAAATTGCTGAAAGAACTCTTTACAAAGACATGCGGGGAGCAAGATAACGACAAAGATCATTCCCAAGATATTGAAAATTCGGAAACAATTAAGGACAACGCTTTACCAATTATAAAAGATACTCTGGCTGATATATTATACGTTATTGCCATGGGGTATTTATACGGTCGATATTATACTTCTGTAAATAAATTTCTACCTTATTATTATTTTCTTTCGATATTAGTGAATCCAGGCAACAACATTCACATCTTTTTCTTCTTACCCCACAGACAAAACATTACAACAATATCAACGTTTTGCTCACCGAACTGCGAGGGGAATTTAAAGATACATATGCAATGCTTGGAAAAGAAGTGCGTGACTGTAATCTTACTTATATTCTTGAAAAGTAAGTCACTTTCTACAAATTAATTATACATAAGTCGACTGTACGGTTATACTTACAAGTTTATTAAATCATGATTGTTTGTTTTTTCAGCTCTCAAACTCATGTTGGTATTTGGCCTCATGTATTACGCCTCTATTGTACAGAACTCGCGCCGTGTAATAGCTTGGATACTTATTTCAAGAGTAATTTCAACACTACGAGTACTTCTTTCAGTGGTACAGATGAAACAGGGGCACGGCTTCAAGCTATTCAGGTAGATTCGTGAGTTATATATGATTTCCTTGGTTGATTCATTCGTTATATAATTTGAAAATGGTTTCAGGTATTGTCTGATTATCTGAAGATGGAAGATGCGCCGTTACAACGCGAAAATGATATAAACTCTCTCATAACAGGTCGTAGTCTACTTCGCAGTGGATCCGAAGAAAACTTGTCAACTTTTATTGCAACGCTAGAGAAAGTGATGAAACTCTATCAAGAGGACAGCAGCTTTTTACTCTTTGATTGGTTTGTGTTGGGAGAGTTAAGAACACCGACAATCAACTCTGTTCAATATTTTCCAGTCCATAGTTTACCGATTTCTGTTTTTACAGCGATATATCTCGAGTATCATGGCAGAAGTGCACAATACCTTTGGAAGTAATCAGATTTTTGACAAAATCTGTTACCACGATACCGACAAAGCTGACTCACGCTCATTGGGATTTTGTTCTAATATCTTTGGCCTCTTGGCAGCTTTCAGTGAACAAATCCAAACACAATTGCGAAAGTTTGAAGGTATGGATCTTTTTATTATCTTCTATTTAAATCTGTGATAAATATTTTCTATAAAATTCCAAATATTTCAGGTGACTGCGTTCATTGTAGCTGTTAATCAATTATTTCGGGCCCTGCAAGAACTTCTCCACAAACATGAGGAAGTAACAATTGAACAATTACCTACAACTATGTTAGACGAATGGAAAAATATTTTTGCAGATGATATATACATTGTTCTTGTTGAGACTTGGATGTATTGCTCAGGTAAAGAGAACCAGACTATATTCATAAAACGATTCGAAGTTTCAATATTCTGGGATTCTTAACTTCTCTTACCGTGATATTTCAATTATTTACAGACTTGTATAATCAACACAACATATCATCTACCCAAGTGATTATGCTGGACAGCTTAGGCGAGGCTTTGAAATTGATAGATGAAAAGATCTTCTTCAAACACCACAGTAATGCTACACTTGGATCCATAAATTCTGAAAGAGTGATTAAACTCTCGTTTAAATTACTGCAATCGCCTGTCCCAAGTCTCCAACTCTCTGCTTATCAAGCTTTAAAGAAAGTTATTCCGGAACTTGTGGTTCAAGACAAAGCTATCATAGAATCAGAAAATTTTGATCCAAATTCATTGAATTTAAAAAAATTCGAGCAACTACTCGCAGCCACACAAAGCATAGTGAATGCAATGCTGTTAGATTTCAAGTAAGCTTAAATATGAATTAAAATGGAGGAAGGCTTTAAGATAATGAACTAGTTTCACGATTATTTCACTCATATATTGCAGATTATGCGAAACCGTGAGCTGTACTATTCAGCCATATACAGACTCGTACACTTATACTCTGGGATATTTATTCGAATGGGCTATTTTATTGGATATGTGTTCCTATGCTAATTCAGAACTGCGTTATCAATACTCTGAACTACTCAAGTGAGTTTCGCTAAGTTTCATTACTCATTTAGTTATCGGTGAAGCTGACGTAATTTTATAACTCGAAATTATTTCAGAAACGATTTCTTTCCTTGTCTATTAAACAATCTCTTCCGACTTATGCCAGTCGAAGTTCTCCAGGACAATAAGAACAAGGCTGTTAGATTAACTGAAATCTTTTCAACAGCTCCATCATTTAGCTTCGCAGGTAATATATTACAAATGTTTGTTTTTATTCTGACATCTTTACACATTATCTCAAAACTCATTCCACGTTGTTTTTTACAGATAGTTGGACCGAGTGGAGACTTGATCATCTAGTCTGCTGGTTGTACGCTAACTGTTTACGACAACTTCCAGTTTTAGTGAGACAATGGTGGGGAACTGCAGAGAGTAGAGTTTCAGCCGCAGTTGAAAGAATCACGACTCTTTATGTAAGCCCTATGCTTTGCCAAGAGGAACTTCAATTCAATAAGCTTACGGACATAGAGAATATGCAGGTGAATAATACAAGACATGCATTAGTAATTGTACACATTTGCGATTCTAGTTTCATAGATCTGTGCATCGCAAACAGACATTGATGAGTATTTATTTTTTTATTTCCTCAATGTTTAGGTCAAAATACATCCAACAGCTAGAGAAGTGATAGCTCTTTATCAAGTAGAAGATGCTAAATTGGAACTCAGCATCGTTTTGCCTGTTAATCATCCGTTAGGACCGGTAATTGTAGAACCTGGGCAACATGCAGGTGGTGCAGCTAATTGGAGATATTGTCATATGCAGCTCTCCATTTTTCTAACGCACCAGGCTAGTCTAATTCCATTATATTATATTATTATTACGAATTGAAGAATATCTAGAATAACGAAACTATTGAAAGAATTAAAGTTAATTTTATTAATTGAATCAAATATTTTTCCGAGTGTAGTATCAGAGAATATCAATGAGTAAAATAAAATGTTTTTTTGTTTTCACAGAATGGATCAATTTGGGATGGCTTAACTCTGTGGAAAAATAATTTAGACAAAAGATTTTCCGGTGTTGAAGAGTGTTATATTTGCTTCAGTATTGTTCACGCTACTACAAATCAAATACCAAAACTTTCCTGCCATACTTGCCGAAAAAAATTCCACACACCGTGTCTGGTAAGATACACATGTGTTTATAATTAATATTATAATTATTATATGTATAATTAAATATCGAATGATTGATTATATATATCAAAAAATTTCTTCTTTCAGTACAAATGGTTCAGTACAAGCCAGAAATCTACTTGTCCTATTTGCAGAAATATATTCTAAACAAAATTACCTATATTAATGTATTTATTATCAAATGAAAAACATAATTTTTGGATCTTTAAATATAAATTGGAAAAAAGGTTACGTAAATTATAGTTATTATGTATCTTAAGTTGTGTTATTTAAAAAAAAGCGAAAAAAGAACAGTTACTTATTATTAAAATTATTATTACTACGATAAATATTAAATCTAAACGCTTGTAGTATTATCTTACATGTATGTATAGTAGGAATAGCTGCGTATAAGACATGTAATTTGTATTATACAAAGAATGTAAATATCGTGGTCTAATCCCAAATATATGACTCAACGTTGAATAAATAAATATATTTTGCAAAATTCGTCGAATATTATTTCTAGTTAAAAATTTGTATGTATGTGAAAAAAGAAAAATTTTGAAAATAATCCTGCTTCTGATAATTTTCATGTAGCGACATCTACCATCGTTATATTCTATTCACGTGCGTGTAGTGTATGTAGTTTAGGTCAAGAAGAAGGTACAAAGTAGCCTAATAGCCATTTGTGTCAGACAGATCAAGTCTGATCACCTGCTAGAGTTTGTATTAAAACGGCGTGGCGTTATTTTTCAACGTTGTAAATATCCCGAAATTGTAAACAAATACTGTCGAATAGGCATTATGTATTAATCCAATTTTCTAAGCTCGTTTATTCCTGCCTTTAGTGATACATTTTTAAAGTGAAAGTAAACCGGTTTTTTTTGTCTTGCAAGACGAATTTTTACATCGAGCTTAAAGAAAGAAAAGGCTTCCGATGGTCTCTCTGGTAAAATATTCTCGCTCATTATTGGTGACAGTAAATTTGAACAACGTAATAAAATGTCTGAATATTTGAAAGAATTATATCAGACTCATACGTCGTCCGTAATATTAAAATGACGAGAATGCTTATCATTATATTAAACTCAAAAATCTACGAACGTTATAAAATATTAAGCTTAACCTCAATTCACATTCACTCGGATGCAATCAGTGCTTAGATGTAATGCAATGGGACGCTGCCCGTCGTGATATATTTTCAAAATTTTACTACCTTCTAATTTCATCGTTTTACAGCAAATCTTAAACTATAATAGAAAACAAATAAAAAAAATAAAAAACGAAGTAAACATAATACAAGTTAGATAAGTTTTCTTGAAGATCAAAGACTGCGTATACATACAAATAAATAAATACAATAAATAAATAAATTATTATTAAAAATAAAAAGAAACAAATATACAAACTAAAAGAAAAAGACGAAAAAAAAACATGACTACCATGAAACGAGATTGGAATAAAGCCTGCAGACTTTGTTCAGAAGAAAAGGCAGAGATGTTACCAATATTTGGTGTTGAAGGAACACAGAGAAAGGTTCCTCAAAAAATGAGAGCTTGTTTTCCAGTGATGGTATATAAAACAGATCCGTTGCCAAAACAGATATGTCAATTCTGTGCTGCAAGATTAGACGATGCTTTTGAGTTTAGAGAACATTGTCTAGGTGTCTATAAGACAATGCATCTACAGTTATTAGCTACCAAGGATTCAGAAACTGTTCAAATATTTCTACAGGCAATGAAAAATTCGCCCGATCCATGTCAGGTATTAAAATAACACTTCAAACTTGAATTAAAGCCAATAGTTCATTCAGAATAAATAGATTTTCCATTTTTTCAAACAGGCACAACTCTGCAAAGAAAAATCCCGAGCCCCTCCTCCGTTGGTTCCTTTGCCAGCTTCTATACCCTTGGATAAATCAACCTGTTCTTTAATTCCGATTAAAAAGCAGGATTCTAATGTTAATAGAGAATCTTTGGTAGAACTTCCCTGCGAAGTACAGATCAAAGAAGAGCCAATAGATTTGGCTGATGAAAACCGGTCTGTTTTAAATTCTGAGAGTATAACAGCTCAGGAATTGTTAAACTCATTTCATAGCGAGAGAATGGATATTGATACACGGCTGGCTAACGCCTCGAGAAATAGTAACGGAAGTACCAGTATTCTGGAACAAGTATTGACAGGAAGCTTGACGATAAATGATCGTAAAGAAGCTAAACCAAAATTTAAACTTAGTTCCAAATGGTGGTGTGCGCCATGCAACAGATACTATAGGTAAACAGCTTTGAAACCTTCACATTTTACAAATTTTAACAAAATTTATCACTGCCTCGTTTTTTTATTCCCAGAACAAAAGAAAGCCTTCGGAAGCACATGCGGTTATTCTGCCCACGCAGATATAAGTGCAAAAAATGTACAAGCGTATTTGAAACTGTAGAAGAACTTGCCAAACACGAAGGATCTCATCATTTAAAAGTTACATTAAACTTTGACGAATGTGTTAACGAGTGTGATCAATGTGATAGAGAATTTGTCAGCTGGGAAATACTCAGGCATCATAGACAGAGAGATCATCAGCAAAAATCGGCGACCCCAACAGATACAAACACTTGGTGTTCACCCTGCAATAGGTGAAATTAATCACATTTGAACGATGCTTGAATCAGGCTTATTTAGAAATTTTTAACTTGATTTTATTTCAGATTTTTTCCAACGCTTGATTTATACCAAAATCATAAGCAACTGCATCAGCCGGATTTGGCATCTTTGTTACCTGCAAGTAACACGAAAACCGAAAATTTATTAAATAAAAATCCTTATGTAGAAAATATGAAGTTGCTGATGTGTCCGACCTGTGGAAAGGTAGCCGTTTATAAACGATTGAATTTCATATTTTGCTTCAAAACAGTATTTTCTTTGAATAAACATTCTCTGATCAAATATTGTTTTTATATTTCAGGTTTGTACGCAGCAAAGCGCATTGTCAAACCATATGCGAACACATGAACCAAAAAAACACAAATGCGAAATTTGCGGTCGATCCTTTGGTCTTTTCATTCGATTGGCAGCGCACAGACTTAGCGAACATAATCAACAGCCAATTATGTCTCCTGTTATGACCAGCGTAGAACAAGAAGAAGCATTAAACGCTGAAAGAGAAGCTCGAGAAGCCAGAGAAGCTGGGGAAGTTGGGGAAACTGTAACTGGTATAGGCAGCAGTAGAAGCTACACCAAGGTAGCATAAACTTGCGTTTTAATAATCCAAATTCATTTTTTGTGGAAGAAAAGAGACTATTTTGGCAATGTTTTGGTGAATAATGTTACTGCACATATCATTATGTGTTTAATTGATAAAGTCTGTTTGTCTTCCAGGAATCTGACGACGAAGACGCATTCATGGACAGTTTGGCTCGCACTAGTATGATATCTGGTAAAAACGCGAGTGTTAGTACATCTAAAAACGTTGCACGTTGCGGTATCTGCTTGCAATGGTTCAACGATCACACTACGATGCTGACTCATCTGCAAACCCATTCAGAGAGTTACGTTTACAAAAGTTTCAATTGCCGTACCTGTAAAAAAACGTTTAAAGAAAAATGGCAGCTACTTCGTCACGAGGTAAGAAAACGTACGAATATTTCTGTCGAGATTTTTTTTATAATGAAAATTTTTTTGCAGATTTCCCACAAACGAGCAGCTAACGCAGTAGTCTATACTTGTTCAACGTGCAAAAAGACTTTTAAAGACAAAGCACAGCACAAGGCACACGAGGCTACTCATGTTGTAGACAAAACTTATCACTGCCCAAGATGTAACAAGATATTTTTCAAAGAGTTTTCTCTGCTTGCACATCAATGTAGCTCTGGAAATAATAGATTTGGAAAACGTGGGACGAACAGTAAGGCTTCTGCCAAAGCAACTATGCCATTTGGTGCTTTCAAGAAGTATAAATGCTCTAAGTGCAATGCTACGTTCAACAATTCTCAATCTAGAAATTCTCACATGAGGGTACACACACAAGCGCATGCAATGGTGGGTACGTTTTATGTTTTTAGAAATGAATCAATGTACTGCTATTTATTTCTTTTATTCTCGAACAACCGCTCTTTTTAATTATCTAATATCAATAAACGTGTATATTTTCTACCACAGCTGCAAGTGCGAAAAAAAGAACTAAAAAAAGAATTAGAAATGTCGAAAGCGATGCCAAAATTACAACCAGAAGACGCTTCGCCAGGTACATCAGTTCCTGCTCAAAAGGAGCCTTTAGCTGAAGTGAAAATTGAAGATTCTTCTGCCGCCCCACCTGCCCTTAAACGTACCTTGATAAGGACTGCTGGCGGGTAAACTAATTATTTGATCACCTTTTATAGAAATTAGATACATATCTTTAAGAAGGATCTACAATCTTCTGTATTTGACTTTTGTTTTCTTTTCCTGATCAAGGTTTCCTTTTTTATATTATTGTTTTATCTTTATTTTTTTTATTATAGATATCGTTGCGGAGTTTGTCAGTCACCGTTTGTCCTTAGAGAATTGGCAGTGGCACATTTGAGATCAGCACATCCTGCAGCAACGTTTAACTGTCCACATTGCAAGAAGCAATTTTCAACTCGTTATACGTTAACACGTCATGTTGAGACAGTCCACCCGAACGAATCAGAGAAATAATTGGTGTGGTGTATTTGTAGATATAAAATATTTAACAAATAATAGGCATTGCTGAACTAGTAGGATGACATATTTATTAAAGTGAGAATTTAAGAATTATACAATTTACTAAAAAAAAAAAAGAAAAAAAAAAATAACGTAAATATAATTTTTCTATCGCCTCGATATAATGACCTCAACAATTTTCTTCATCTAACGCTAATAAATTGTTGAGCAAGTGAAACTTAGTTAAAATAACTATAGAAAAATTGACACAAATGAAAATTTACGCCGATTCCAAGTATTCATCTCAAACTTTAAAGTTTCGATTTTATACTTTCGGTATCCTGTGAGAATCGCAATTCTAGCCAAATTGCTGTAAATATTTTGTGGTCTGTAGCAGTATAAACCCGAGAGACATCAACAAGTCCAAGATGACCAAAACAATTCCAAAGTAGGGTCTGGTATTATTTGCAAAGTGCTTAAGGCCCAATCTTCTGCATCCCATGTATGAGCCCGAGATCTCGTAGCACATTTCCACTCTCCAATGTCTGTTAACTATAACCAATTGACAATTGTGAATGTGTTTATGAATTATTATTTTCTTTATTCTGCACACAAGCCTCGAGCCATGTCCTAAATCGTTTACAATTGATCCAATAATTATTTACAAACGTACTACGTCATTTTAATATAAAAATCGGAGAACGAGGCATTGTGTATCGTTATGTGACTTCAAAAAAAAATTAATTTTGTATTCATTTTTTGAATAATGTATTTTTTGGAAAATTTTAGTGGGAAAGTGGGAATTGAAACGATTTTCATTAATCATAGACAGTGCATGGTTTCTGTGTTTGAACTATTTTCTTTATTAATTATCTTGATCATACATCGATCATACATCGTTTAAGCATTATATTCGACGATTATTGATTCGTTCGAATTTTGGTACCGCTTACGTCTTTTGTGTACAACAAAAGCTCCAGCTACAATAACGACCAATAAAACCGCGCCAAGTGACAACCCGATTACAGATGCAACAGAGATTTCTTGTTCTAGCAATAAGCTCGTATCCCAATTTTCAGAATCATAGCTACGATGAAGAGATCTAGAAGCGCATCTCCACTCTCCGAAATCTTGTGCCTTTATACAAAGCATAATTGTTTCATTAGAAATCGCATATATCACATACCACGTTGTTCGGTATCTCATTGATGTAGGTAATACAAACCTCTACTGAACTGATGGCTAGACCACAGTATCCATAGTTGAATCCAGGACCTTCGTAAGAGTAACGACCGGATGGTTCCATCCCAGGCGCTACTCCCAATCCTCTACCATCCGGTCTAACAAATCGGCAATACTGCAACGGGTAATTGAATACCGAACGACATGAAATCACGACCTTATCACCCCGACTGACTGTTACCTCAGGATTCACAGCTCGGTATAATTTGTCTGAAATATAATTATTGCATTGCTAGATCCGAGAAAAACTTCGAAATGTATAATTTTCAACGTTTACCTATAACGTTTACTCTGATAATCGAGTGTTCTTCATGTCCTCCGTTAATGTGTGCCATATTACACGTCCAGGTACCGTTATGATCATTTAAAACTGCCTGGCTAATGGTGTGAGAACATCTTCCAACACTAAGGTCTTCTGATGAAGTTATCATTTGTCCTTGGGGTCCTCTTATCCAACAATAACCAGCCGGATATTGTGTCTGGCAAGTGATAGTGAACGGGCTGCCAACCGCGATAATTATTTCTGATGATCCTGGTGAGCTGGGTTCGACTTCTGAGGTAACAGGATCTGTGCAAAAAAAAAACAAAATTTTTGCAAGTTCGTATCATCCGTATATAGGTAGTTCTTCTTCATTGCATATTACATACCATCTACCTCAGGGATTTTTCCTTCGGGCATTCTGATGAATCCTCCTATTCTCCTTCCGGATGTTAGTCCCATTTCCAGTCTCCATATTCCGTTATATTCTTCTGGAAATTCTCCGTTTATCAATAATCCGCACTTGTTTTCGGTATGATCGGTTCCAGCAGATATGTACTTGTCTACTTCGAGTCCAGGTGAGACCTGATAAAAAGTGCAAAGGGTTTTATTGTTCTGAATTATTACGCAGAGGTGAATATGGAAGAAATGAAAAATGTTAACCAGTATCGATCGACCATTCGGGGGAAAAGCTCTGCACCAAGAAGCGGCTGGTATAATTCTATAGACTTGCCATGAAATCAAATTACCCAAAGATGTCTTGTTAGAAAATATTACGACTTCTTCTAGCGGCTCTGAAATTTAGTACAGGTATAGCTATAGTTAAAATCGATTTGTATTACGATCGGAAAAAATGTTTTGAGAAATTTTTTCAATACCTCCCATGTTAAGCGTGTGAGTTGCGTGGATTTCTGATGTGATACCACTCACACCTACTGTGCAAGTCCATATTCCAAGGTCCGTTGTCTTTATTTTGTTTAATATGGTTTCGCATCGCGTTCTGCTACTCAATGTAACTACGTTTCCTAAAGGATCTTTTAATTCGCAATACAGCATACTCGATGGACCGCAAAGTATGGTCTATAAAAAAGGCGCATTAAGTTATTTGAAAATCCAAATTTATACTAAATATATAAATAAATGAATTCATACCCTTCCTGAGTCTCCAATCACAGCAGTAGACGTTGTGTTAACTGATGCGACCCAAGTAATTGTTCTTATTCGAAAAGTTTCAGTAACTGATTCCTCTTCTGCATTTAAAAGACTAAGAGTCCATCTTCCAACGTCTGTACTACTCGCGTTATGAATTCTAACACCGCATTGATTGTTTCCCAATGGTATTATTTTCTGATCATCACCAGTCTGATAATTACAATTTAATACATAGCATATACCGGTATACAGATATTATTATTATTATTATATAATAATTTATGCAATTGATTATTGTGAATATTACATACCTGAGAATCACCGGGTTGATAATCTAACGGAATATTTGTAGATACATGTTGGGGATTGGTCAATGTACAGTTAATCGGATTATCCAAAGTTTTTGGAAATATTTGAAGTCGAAAAGAACCAGTAAGGGCTACTGTGACTGTAAAATATTAAATTACTGTATAACAGCTACGTAATAATATTAATTAAGAGAAAATTTAATGTTACTATAATTTAAATTGAACTTTGTACTGTTAAATTGTTTTTCACAATTATTTGATTGATTACTAAACGATAATATCTGATCTATGATAATGAGTGTTAATTTTTGAAAATTCTACGTATGGATATATGTAACAGAACAGTATTTTTTTTTTTTAAGTAATAATTGTGAGTTATCTGCACCTCCAATTTCCGCATTATTTAAGGCAAGTAACGAGAGAATACAGTAGCCAAAAACACCGGGATAATTGAGCATTTTAATTGCTGTGAAAAATTGAATATAAGGTAATAATTATTTTACAATTTTTAAAGTTTAATTTTTACTAAATTATTGTGTATTCAGATAGTTGGTCGAAGACAGACTACTGTATATCATTAAAATAAGGGAACATTGTACTTCTGGAACATCATCCTGATCAACATCAATCACGATAACTAACATCGATTTATTATTAACGGGATTAAAGATATTAACAGACAACAATGTGGTCAGTGATAAATTATCAGTGTTTGATGTATAGGTGAGTATAATTTAAAATCGATTTGTTTGTTGTTCTTGGCATTTTATTTTTTATAATTACAATATTGCAGCATGCACTTTTTCTTCTTTATTTGACAAATTGTAGTACTAAATTCGTAATTATTATTATTATAAATTCACGGAGGTATAAAATACAAGTCTTCATTTCTTTCCGAGAACGTCACAACTACTTTATACTATAGTTGTCTTTCGATAGTATTATTATATATAAATGTTTTTAACGGATCTAAGGTCTTTATTTATTTATTCATTTAATTGACTTTATTATTATTATTATTTTTTTTTTTTACACTCGCTTAACGCGTGCTCACCAATTGAAGCCATAAATATATCACAAGACGAGGTGAGCACCGGTCATTTATGCATATACGTATACATATAGGTATAATAAATTGTCGATATTAACGATAAACGGATAACGGATAACACGTGATCTCAGTGTATAAAAATCGTAAAACAAAATTTCTCACGAAAAAATAATGACAACAATTATCATTAATTATACTTCACAGTTTCCGTGATGATTTGATGTTAACGAGTTTGTGAAAAAGTATACATTTATAGGTATTTCGTCTACACGATCCAAGGATCAGGGAACTTCAAAACTGGAGGAAAAACTTAACGTCAGTTTCTCTCTCCCTCATAGGTACCGTTGAAAACGTTAATAACTGAATTCGATGCATGATTTATCAGGGCGCGTTATCCGGCGGAGATTCATTCGCATCTGTATGAGTTTCTGCCTCTTTTAATACCGGGTCATCTTCTCTTGTAGTACCGGGCGCTTCCGATCTCTGTAATAATAATAATTTTCAAAATAAAATATAAGTATAATGACCATGATGCAATATGCCAGATATTTTACAACCCCTCACCTGACGCTCTTGTAATTCTTCATCCCGTTCATAATTCGTCTGTAATCTCACGCTGGGTAAAACATCGGGTAATGGTGGCGGTGCAGGCGGTTCTCCATAGACTTCATGAAGCTCTTCTAATCTTGAACTCAAAGCGGATCCTCTCTGGCTAGTAGCGTTCATCTTCTTCATCAACCAATCCGCCTGCTCTTCTAATCGTTTTAATCTCGCTGCTCGGGCAGCCAGGACTTCTTCTGGGGTACGCGAAGCTTTTGGTGGCGAATAATCTGCCGAAGAACATGACGAAGTTGATGGTTGCGAAAGAAGTGGTAAGGCATCGGTATCATAATTCTTCTCCTTCTGTTTTTCTGTCACGATTTTTGGATCCGGAGGGACTTGCGATTCTGGTTGAGCATCGATCGATTTTGTCTTTGTGGTTGAAGTTGACGTGAATTCGCTGTCTTCGGGTGTTGTACTGTTCACATCACTGCTGCAAGATGGATTTTCGGATTCTACGGATTTCAAACTCTCGGAATTCGTTGAGGACTGATTACTGGCTTCGTCAATGGTTGAGGTAGTGGAAGTTTCGCCGGAATCTAATTCGCAAAGTGAGCTGCTAGGTCCCAGTATAAGGGGTTCTCTAAACTGTACCGTTTTCACTGGTGAAGGTGACTTAGACGTTGGATAAGGACCTATAGAAAATACCGAAACTGTTGAAGGTGAGTCTGCTTCGATTTCCGTTGAATTTTGTTGGTCTTCATCATCGCGATTCTCGGTTTTGTTTGCAGTCGAGGAATCAACCTTTGAGCAAACTTCTGCAGTCATAGAAAACTCCGCCGTATCAAAAGCTTCGTCAACTGGTCGCGAGTTCGAGTCGATTGAGGAATCGAACGAAGATCTTTCTGCGTTTTCGAGTTTAGACGATTTTTTAAAAGACAAAGTGGTCAATTTTATGTCCGCTTTACTCGAGCTCCATGGCTCACTGTGTGGACTCCATTCTCTCATTTCTCTTCTGCAGGATGTTCTCCTTTTGGGAAATTCGTTACTAGTAGAAGCTGCGAAAGTCGAAGAATCTTTAAAGTCACTTGAAGTTGATGCCACCGCTAAACTCTCCCGCGATGTAGAAGCCGAGCTTGGATTTGATATCGTATCAATTTTTATCAGACTTTGAATCACGTTGGTCAACGCTCTGTCTAAAGGATCCAAAATTTCTGTCTCTGGAGAGCTCTGGAAATTAAGGGTTTTGATATTCATCAATTTATGTTCTAAAAAAAATTTTAAATACGCTTCTTAGATATGCGAAAGCTTACTTCAGGCTCAGGTGTGGCGGGTCGAACATCGCTGGAAACTGACTCAACATCGACCATTTCTGCGTCCACTTCTGTCTCAGTTTCTGGCGTAGGTGTTCTTCGCTCTAGTGTTTCAGACGAGCAAGTTTTTGACTCGGACATTTCGGTGTCCGTTGGTTGTTCGGACTCTGTATCTGGGGACGGAACCCTTGGGCTTTCCTGAAAGAAGTTTTCATTCATAAACACAGTTGAAATATTTCCCACAAAGTCTGAACTACGTTAAAAGACCAAAAAATTTAATAACTCAAACTGATTACCTTTCTGGTTCTTCTGCGCGGGCTAATCCTGATCCTTTCCGCCCGTCCTTCGTCTTCTTCGTCAGATTCGTCGCCACGTTCATCACTGAACCCGCTCTCTCCACTGTAGAAAATTAACTTCAATTATAAATTTTCACGAACAAATAATATTTGCTGATTATAATGATGAGTCAGACTTGCCTATTGTTCAAAGAGTCTCTAACCGCGAGTGCTTTTCGTGCTGCAAATTCACGACGAAGACTTTTCCACTCCAATTCTGTATTCGTATTCTTTTGTCTAGCCGATTCCCACTTCTCTCTACAATATTCAAGCTCCTGTTTTAATTCCTGAAGCATTTTTCTCTTCTGTTGAAGCTCGTATCTCAATATCTTTTCATGAGTATGAAGCTGCTGATGCTGAGCCTGCATTCTCCCAACAATATTCCACGTCTTACTTAACTCCGAGGAAACTGTCGACAGTCTTTTCTCCTGGTATGAAAAAAAAGAAAGAATTTGGCAAGTATTAAAAAAACGTTGATTTCTTTTTATTCCACTAGTATGTAGATTCGTTTCATTTCAAATTCAATGCGTACCTGTTCACCCAGCTTGCTCTCAAGATGTGTGTTTAACTGTTTCATCCTAGTCATTTCCTTTTCTAAATGTTTTTTCTCAAGTATCAACTCCTTCAATCTAATGTATGTTTTACTAACGGATATAACGAGCTGTGGTCCACTCGGTGTGTCTACGGATTTATAACAGCTGTCTGGGGCAGACAATGCAGATGCAGAAGGTGATGGAACCTCGACAGCATGGCAGCTCAATAATTCTAATAGCACGCGCCACACCTTGCAAAAATAATTTTATGTAAAATTAATTAAGAAAAAAAAAATGGTTAATTTATATGCAGGTACGAATCATTCATGACCTACCTTTGGCAAATTGTGCGCGATATTTTCCTCCTGGATATCCTCCTCGTTCTTTTCACCATCGCCAGTGGATGTTCGGGGCTTTGGTGAGGTTCGTCCTTCGACTTGTTCGACTAAATCTAAAAGAAGTTTTGGCAGTGCTGCAGCCTCTGTACCTTCCTCTCGAGCCATATCGCTTATCAGATCGTGATTCTCCTGAGAACGGAAAGTAGTTAAGGATTTTTTAAAAATTATTTAGAGTATTTTTTTTTTTTATTAAGGATTTGCATGATTTATTCACCTGCAGTAATCGAGTCAACCTGTCCAAGTCCATGTCTGCTGAAGAGGCGCTTAGAAGCATCTGCGTAAATAAACTATTTATCACTGACATCTGGTTTTCTAGATCTCTGCAATCCGCTTTTGTCAAGCCCAATTGAGACTCCAAATTCGAAATTTCAGTATCTTGGATATCGACCTGCATTCATAGGTGAAAATTTTATAATTGTTATTCGAAATGAAAGAAAAAATGATAACATTCAGTTTAGTGAAATCTTTCTCACCTTCTCTTCCGATTTCTCCAAGTCTTCTTCAAGCGTTTTGAGTTTCTTTTGTGAAATTTCTAGATTATCTTTCGTTTTTGCGAGTTCTTTGATAGCGTGTTCCCTCAGTTCGATCAGAACCTTCAATCTCACTTTGTAAAGGGTCTTCAAATTCCTAAGATTTTCTAGCTGGTGATCAAACTCTGCTCTAGCATCGTCGAATATTATAGTATAATTCCTTCCGTCTAATCTGGCCAAAATTTGGGCCAATTGGTCCTTCAATTGGCTGACCTGTTTTTCACGAGCAGCTAATACTACGCGTGCTGAACCCACCGCTTCTTTTACCTCCAAAATTTGATGCTCGTGTTTGTCTTCATCGCGTTCAAGATGGTATCGAAGGTCTTCCAATTTCTCAGCCTCAAATCGAACGAAGTTTTTTATTTCGTCCGAAACCTGGATGTTAAAATAACAGAAAAAATGAAACCAATGCATTAAAAAATTTTCAATTTTACTCACCTTTAAAGTATCGGCTATTTGCTGGGCTGTTATTCTCCTCAAAGTTTCTTGGTGGGCTTCTTTTTCTTCCTTTAGTTCGATTTCTAGAATTTTTATTCTTTCGTCATCGGGGCAGTTCGCTAGCCCTTCGTTCGCTGATGATTCTCTGACCTCTCTTGGCTCCCCGGATTTCAGCAAATCCAACATCCGTGAGGTTTCGGAATGGGCTTCTTTTTCGGCTCCCAATTCACGGCGTAGACGATCCATTTCGGAGGAAACCGCGGCTATAGCTCGCTGTCTTGCCTCTCGTTTAAGGGTTAAATCCTTTTTGAATTCTTCCATGTTTGTAGCACGGCTACAAGCAACGTCTTCAGACTCCAGAGCGTTTTCCAACACTGCTGCCGTCTCGGAACAGGATTCCTCTAAAATTTGATGTGGGTGAAGTCTTCAATTTGAATAAAAAGGAAATTAAATTTAAATATTTCCTTGCTTAATGGTGTTTTTATTACCTTTAACTGACGCTTCGTCAACTTCGACGCTCTCGCTGTTCCTTTTCTCCGTTTTTAAAGCGAGTTTTAATTGCTGGATTTCCTCAAGCGCGTCTTCAAGCGCTTTTATCTGTTTCTTCTTGTCTGCAAACTCCTCCGCAAGCTGGGCTCTAAGTTTTGCGGACTTTTGACCTTCCGTAATCTTCGCATGGTCTCTATCCTCTATAGACCTCTGCAACTCACGTTCTAAACTGGCCCTTTCAATATTTGAGAACTCCAGGTCTTTGACTAGTCTCTCAATCTCTTCACCTCGCTCATGTAGCTCAGATTCTAATTTTTCACTCTGTGTTTTTTGCACCTGTAGAAAAATAATTTTACACATAAGTTCCAAGCCTGAGTAACGTCAATCAAAATCCATTATACAATACCTTGCACTCATCCTCCAGCCTCCCGATCCTTTGTCTTTGAATTTCCAATTCGTTTCTGAGTTCTTCATTCTCATTTTTTCCCTCGTCGCACTGCACTTCTTTTTCGTTGGTTTTCGGCTCTTCGGTATTTTTCAGTCTTTCATTTCTCAATGTATCTTCAAGTTCCTCAATCCTGGCCAATGCTTTACTCAGTTTTTCTCTCTCCTCGTCCGAGTTTCGTTCCTCCACTTCATTGTCCAGCTGAGTATCTGCACAAAATTCTTCGGGTCTAAAGGGCTGTCCATTACACGATGTTTGGGACCATCGTGGACTGGGTCTTTCTGATGTTTGGTTGTCTGTTTTAACTGCCAATAATGACTCAAGTCTAGCTACGTAAAACCGAGTCAGTCTTTTCTCGTGGTCCTCTTCTTCGCGGTTAATCATCCTCCTCGTTGAAGGATCTTCACTGTTCACATCACCTTGGCCAAAATCCTTTTCACAGTCTTTTGACAACCTCGCCGATTTCAAGTCTCTGTAGAGAGCTTCAAGATGTGATAAAGCCGCGCCATGAGCTGCGGCCAATTGCTGATTAGCTGCGGCTAGGCAGGACACGGTTCTGGAAAGTTCTGTCACCTCGCTCCTAGAAGAGCCGAGGTTTGACCCGACTCCAGATTGCCACCCCGTCATCTGGGAGGCGTAGGCAAGCTGAAAAGACGATTTCAAATATCCGGGTTTCTTCAAAGTTCGGATATATCGCGTTTACTGTTTGAATTATACGTTCGTTTCGATTTTTCACGCGATTTATACGTCTGGTTAAATGATGTCTACACTGGAAGAGAAACAGGAGGAAGACGTGGCTCCGATTCTCGCTGAAGCCGTGGAGTGAAGAAAATATAAAAAACCGCTAATAATTTGTTAAAAAAAAATTCAGTACGACGTTTCCTTCCCAAACTAATAATACTGTGTATATCACAATGCCGAGACTGGTGCTGGTCTCACCGCCGAATGGTTACTGATCGATATTCGAGTTGCTCCGCAGTTAGATCTAGAGAGCAAATAACGCGGTTGGCAAGCGGCAGAGAAACGCGTGATCGTGACTCAGCCTCTTCTCTGCAAATTCATATACCTACGAGTCTCGATACTCTAAACTCGACTAAACGCGAAACAGAAAATGCGAAACACATCGCTGGACCAGTGCCAGATAAATGCCTAACGTGACGTTGACGCGGACTTAGGTATATATCGAACACTGATACACGTGATTTGCACTAATCTTACCAAAGTTTCTTGGTGTGTTTGCGGGGCGTTCGCCTCGTCTAGACCACCGCAAGATCCTCCGATGCTGTTACCCTCCGGTAAACTAGGTGCAGATGGTCCTTGCCGGAACCAATAGTCCCTTCGAAGTGTCGCGTAAGGACTAGGACCCTAGAAAAAAAGATTCTCATCATCGCATCGATAATTACGGCCAGTTTTTTTATTTCCTAAAAAAAAAGGAAACGGGTCTTTATTTACCTGCGAATCGATTGGACCGTCATTCTGCAGTCCCTGTGGAAATCGAACCTGCGATTCTCCCTGTTCAAAAATCGCCCCAGTATCTCGTAGGGAATTTTGTCTGTTTGA
The DNA here is from genome assembly GCA_963924015.1 of Macrophya annulata. Lineage (NCBI taxonomy): Eukaryota > Metazoa > Arthropoda > Insecta > Hymenoptera > Tenthredinidae > Macrophya > Macrophya annulata. The sequence continues at coordinate 2,239,694 of OZ001260.1, forward strand.
CAGAGGCAAGCTGCCTCCAGATCCCATTTTTTATTATTACTGCCTACTTCCGGTTTCTGCAGATTCTAATTTTTTCGTTTTCGATATTTCGGTGGCTTGTTGAATACCTTCCGTCGTTTTTCATCGGTTGATTTTTTATTGTGAGATCAGACTTTCCGATTCGTTTAATGGTCCCGATTTTTCTGTGGAATGAAAAACTTATAGTCAGGTTTAATTTCACAGCAAGTAACGAAACTGATCTAAGATCCAATGGGATCACTTATCGGTCCTAAATTTCTGATGCATTAAAGCGATACAACGATGTATACATATATATGAGTGCAGTTGAAGAATGTTTATCTGGGTAGCGTTCAGCGAGGAGTATAAAGAGCTGATAAAGAGGGAGATGAAGAGAGTCTGATCCACGGGAGAAAACACTAGAAAATCTATAAATAATCGTCTACGTTTGATTCAAAACAACTAGTTAAAATTAACCGTTAGAATAAAAACAAACATAGATAAAGCTGCAGGGGCTGAAACGAGAGCGAGCGAGTAATCTGTACGATACGATGTTTTCGTGTTGATCAGGATTACCACCACGTGATTTTTGTCTAAATAATTCGTTTTTTTTTTATATCATATGCTTAAATACAGCTTTCGCAATTTTCTCGGTTATGGAAAATCCCGGGATTTAGAAATTTATATTACCGAATGATTTATACGGAATATTAGCGATGTATCGCGCTGACCTCGGCCAGGGTCGCAGTTTTTTAACATACATAGCAGCTTTTTCGAACAAAGAGTTGGCTCGAATTAGCTGCAAGAGTCAATGTGTAGCAAACGCTCGAAATAACCAGTTAAACCGAAACGGCAATAACATCTGACAACAATAACATATATGTATACATATATAAGAAATTCAATGTACTGTACATACATACATACATAAACATATACACGAAAATCTATGCTTCTGAGGAAAAGAAGAAGCTGCGTTGACATTCTGTACTTTTGACGATAATAAATCACCAAAAATAAGAGAAAAAGACCAAAATAAAAAAAAAATTACGAAGTTAAAAATTCGAGAAATAAGAAAATTAAACAGTTTGAAAAATTTCTATTTAGTGAATTAAGTAAATTTTCGTGAACTCCATGAATAAATTTATCAACTATTTTCGATATCCTCTCTTTATCTGTGCGCGGATTGCGTTTTCTCTTTGTTATACCTGTGCACATATATAGGTATATCTTGAGCGAGGTGTAGGTGGTGAAATAATTTTTGGTCTTTCAGGGGCGAGAGATATTAGGCAAGTGTTTGAGACTTACTTACGTAGTTGTCGAATTGACGGGATCCGTTCGAGTTCTGCGGCAGTGTTATCCACGGGGACACTTGCTGGCTTTAAGCCAAACTTCGGCTATAAGCCACTACTAAAAATATCACTTTTGGGCCAGTGAGGGGTACGAGTTTTACTAGAATCCGAGCTAATCTTTACTAAACAATCTTCGAACTCCTAATCCGTTTTTACTAATTGCAAGTTCAGAACCGGAAGAAAACCTTCAAGATTTGTAAAAAATTTGAAAAAAGATTCTACCCATCATTTTGGAAAAAAACGTTAACCGGTTTCTATTTATCTTAAATCTAAACCAAAACGCGAGTCGTCGACGTCGATCATCTCCCTCCACAGATTTGGGCGCCGGTGCTTTAGGGGCGCTTAGACTTTCTTCGTCTTCTTCATCGCCCTCGATATGCGCAGAACGTTCATGGACCACCTAGCTAATAAATTTCATAGAATTTCCGCCGTCTTAGTGATATAAAACGCGAGACGTTGCAAGCCCGAACTTATTGTTGGCGCAGTAAGGTTGCGGAGTATTTTTAGCCGCTTCGTCGAAGCGGTCGACCGTCGCGGCGGACCCGCAAACGTATCGCACTATCTAATACGTTTTTATTTTCTTGCTAATTATTTTTTTTCCATCAATCTCGAGGAGCTCAAAGCTCCTAAAAAACTCTCAAGTCATTCCACGATCGTAGGAATCCTCAAAATATAACACGAAATTTTTCCACGGTTTCCACATTTCCGGAAAGCATATTCCAAAACGATTTTCCGCTACGGTTTCTGGTAATACACTAAGGCAAATAATTGCAACATAGCTCGATGGACTCTCTACCATGCTGCTGGTTAACTGCTGTACCAAATTCTTTAAATAGGATACGGAACACGCGCTTGAATGGAAAAGCTTTCGAGGTCACAGATATTTAACTCCCACACTTTTAGAGGGTAGTAGCTAGTTGCTTTCGATGGTCAACGACCCCGATTTTCGTTAAGATTTCTCCAAATATTTATCATTTGTGATTATATTCTGGACTAGATAAGGACTAACGATGATATTTTACATCCAATCGGTATTCCGGCCACCGTCTAAATTCTTGGCAACTAATTTGCACGAGGGTTGAAATCTCGAGGTCTATGCTCTGCCTTTGCAGAACGTATATAGTGCAAACGAAATGGCAGTTAAACTATGGCCAAACGAGATCGACTATTGGAAAAAAAAAAATTCAACAATTCAAAACCAAAAGTATTATACAAAAAACTTTATTATATATATACAGATTCGTGTATGAGAGTAAAAAAACTTAACTCTAATTCTAAAAATTATTTAGTAAGACGTCAGTCAAGAACTTTCAGATTTTCATTTCCCGAAGACCATCATCGCACATCTTCGAATTCTCAGTATCTGAAATCAGAAACTTGTATAAATTTTCTTTCTTAATCAGTTCAATTTCATTCCGAAGTCGCTGCAGAATTTTTCGGAATTATCAAACGCAGTTCAATCGCTAAGACGAAAAGATTCTCAAAAATGATTTACCGATCGGAAACGCACCTGATAATCGCGAATTTGACGTTACTGCCCTGAATAACAATCGCCGAAGGTTTTGACTGCAGATTTTTGCTCCCTTCGCCCGTCAAGACATTCGATTTTTCGATTTCAGCATCAGTACAGCCTCGACCCTGTCCGTCGAGACTATTCAAACTAGTTTCCAAAATTTCGTTCTCTGTGGCGATAAGTGAAACAATTCAATGCCAATTTTTGTTTATAACATAGCTTTATTTTTCATATCACCTTTAGCAATCGCTTGTTTTTTGTTCTCATCACTGTAGCCAGCGACCTCGATAGTATTTTCGTAATTTTGGGTCTCAGAGATATTCCTAGACATAATTAAGTCATGGAATAATTGAATTCATTCCAAATCCATCCATTTACAAACCCAATGCATTTGGCATCTATTATTCGTGTCTGCGTTTCCACATCGACACTAACTCGTTTGTTCTCGACTAAAGATTCGCTCTTACAATGGACATCAATCTCTCCCTGCGTCTGTATAACGTTTTCTTCATCATTCCTCATCGGAAGTGTCTTTCCTTCCGACAGATATTCACCAACCAAAGCTCGATCCTTCGAACAGTGAGATCCTTAACTTTTCAAGGTCTCCAAAAAAGCTCTCTTTTTCATTCCATCTGACATCAAACTAATTATTGTTAAACTATTAATCCTTACGTTCGTAGAAAGCTCCTCTTTCTTTGTAGGATCATTCGTTTCCGGATGAGATGATCCTTCTTGCCACAATTCGTTGCTAAAGCTATTCAATGAATCGGTAATCTTAGGCTCAGGGTTTGCAGTAACGATCGGCAATTGCTGCAGGACAATCTACCGCGAAAAATATCGCACGATTATTGAGATTCGATATATTGAAAATACCCGCGTACCTGTTTCCCAGAAGCATCAGTTATTTTGACGACCCGTTTCGCGGCCAAAGAACGGAGCATTTCTGTAACGAAATTCTCGTAAGCTCGCAGTCGTTCTGCGAAACCAGATTTCGCACCCTCAGCTAATGCCAAATCACGTTCTAGCCGGACTACTCGTTCCGCTAAGGAGGCGTTGTGCGTTGAAAGAAAGCGAGCCTGTATTAATTAATGAGATGATTAACCCGATTCCCTTTTATCGAAGAATTTCCTGTCTTATAATGAAATCACAGTGAACAGGAAATGAGGAAAATCGAAACGTACACGACCAGCGGCGAGTCCGCAAGTGCTGTTACGTGGTCGGCCGCAGCTCCTGCAAGTCCTGGGGAGACGAGGATTCGCAGGAATCGTTTTGGATGGATGAAGTGATAGGAGACTTTGGTCAGACAATACGATGTGAGCTGGGGTCCAGCCGGAACTGGCTATTTGATCAGAATTGATCTGGGAAATCGAGAGGAATCAACGTTATTCTTTCAAAATTGTGATAGAACTTTATAATTTAAAAAACGAACAATAAAAAGAATTTCTTCATATACCTCCCGTTTCTCAGAAGAGGAAGCTCGTACCCTGTAAGGAAAGTGGAGGACATGATTCTGATCTGAATCGGTTTTACCGTCCCGGATAAACCGGAAATACGAGCTTGTGGCCAGGACTTGAATTTCCCTACTGACGTAGACGAGTTGGTACTCGATGTTCATAGATGCCTTATATATGTACCGAAGAGAAGGGAAAACGAAAGAAAATAGTAAAAATTAAAACGTACAGAATCAGGATGAAATTAAATGCACAAGAACTCAAGGAAAGATTAATTAACATGTCTTATACCTCTTGATGAAAAACTCGAGGAAAGACAATAGTACGATTCGAAGAAGCAGCAGCCCGAGGTGCAACAAGGGCATATTCAAAAGTCAAATACTGCTGCAGGTTTGACCATCCTCTAGGAAAAATTCCGAGCCAGTCACGCGTCGATGCCTGTTGCATCTGCAAACTCAATGAGATTTTCATTTTCACGGTAAAGAAAATTAACAGCTAAGCCCTGAAACTATAATGCGTTTCCATTATTTTTGGGTAAATTTATACGCTACTCACGCTCCTATGCAACGTGTACTCGATATGGATATCATCGTTCACCGTGTACTTTCTCTTCAGATTATCAAAGCTCACGATATTCTGATCGTGCAATGGACAACACCCTGTATTCGAGGTGCCACAGCACTGCAGCATCATGGTTATTTTGAAAATTAAACTCGATTTTGGGGCTGTATAATAATATTACACCGCGTCGGAAACGACAGGAAAGATCGGCACACTTTGGTCTCGGATGATTCGCATATGGGATTTAAATCCGAATGATCGATTAATAGGTGGATTCAATATCACTTTTAGCAAATTCAAAATCCATAAAATAAGAAAAGAAAGGCTACAAAACTTAGCGGAAGAAGATGGGGCTGCTGTGATCTGATCGTGGCCTATGTGATAATAGACGCTTTTTTAGCAGGGGAGTTTATTTCGGTTTTTTGATAGAACTTCCGGTCTTTTGTAGGGCTTTAGGTTTTTTGTAAAGCAGAAATTTGAGTAGGTCATTTTGATTCACGATCTGATGTAAAAGGATGGGAATAAAGCTCGAGATGATATACTCTTTAAAATTCGTTTTCTATTCATTTTTGATTAGAATCTATCGAAAAAATTATTTTATTGTATTTATTTAGGATAAATGAATGAAAAAAAAAGCAATCAAAGAAGGAAGGAAAGAAGGACTTTTTATTATACCTAATTGGATTAAAAATCGCAGATTTTAAGGAGAAAAAATAAAAAACAGAAGTACAAAAATAGAAGAAGAGACGATTATTCTTAGAAAACAAATTCTTACTGCATTTAAAAAAATTTTTTATTATAATGTATGAGAATTTGTAAAGTAATATATTACAATATTATACCTACCGTTGCCAAAATTTACGTTAGCCATGTGCGCGAGTGAGAAAATTTTGCGTGGGTGTTGGCCTCTACTGTAGCTTATTATCGAGATAAAATCGCGTCGCAGCTTCGTAGGATTTGGTGAATAAGAATTAAAAATAAATCGTGGGCGTATTTTAGTGTTTGAATATAGGTATACATATATGTATCTATAGGCATTTTGTTGAAAACTGACGAATCGAAGTCACAATAAACGTGACTCGAACGACTTTGGACGTCTGGCAAACACCAGAGGGTTGAAGAATCGAATAAAATAAACTATGACTAATAGGTATAGCGATTTTTAAAGCGAGGGAATATAATACGTTGAAGACAAAAAAAAATTAAATATAATGATTCTTTGTAGGTATAAGAAATGCAATGATTGTTGTTAGTATTAATATACATATATATATATATATATATATATATTTATATATCACTATATATAAATACTTTATTTTAGTATAAGTTGATTTTTTCTTTTTCTTCTTCTTTTAGTTTGTTTTGTGTGTTTCATTTCAATATACAAATCCCACTGATCAGAATAATTAATATTCGATTTACAGATGATTTATCTTTATCATACGCATGTTAGATTATTGGCATATAGATATATATCTACAAGTATTTATACATATAATATATTTGTTGTACATACTAGACAATTAATTTTTTTTTTTATATTTATAAAAGTAATAATAATACGAAAATTTATTTTATACAACGGTCTTAAAACGTTTTAGTTTCTTTTCTATTTCTATATATTTTATTCTTTTTATTTTATTTTTTTATTTCCAAAGGCACCACGTATGTACGTCTATTATTATTATTTTCTTGTTTTGTTTTTATATATACTCACATAAAAAATTACGCTCTATATAATATTATTATACGTATTATTAATGTAGTAATTATGTAAATACCCAGATATTCGTGGTTCTAAAATAATTTTTATATTTATTATTTTTAATTTTGTTTTTTTGTTAATAATCGTAATAAATATTGTGTTTAGAATTTTGGATAAAAATAGAAAACATAACATCAAACCTTTTTAGCCGCCTCGTTTGTGAATAGAAATAAAAAAAGGTTCAAAAAATAAAACGAAAACATACATATGATTTTTGATAGAAATTAATACAAATAAGAAATGAAAAATAATTGTTTTGTCGATTTTTCTTGCGATAAATTCGAACATCAATAATTTCATACATGGAGACCTGCAGGGGAATGAGATAATTTTTCTAACAATATCTATTCCTATCAATATAGTTACAATAACTAATAAGTAACGGTCTACCAATCACGTGGCAGACGGAGATTTCTTGCGATTTAATATTAAATGTAAGAAAAACGAATATTAAACGAAAATAAAGAAAATTAAGAAAAAAAAAAAAAAAAAACGAATAAAGTACATTTCGAAGAATTTGTCACGGTCAAGTGTTTAACTTGTTTCGTATACCTATAGGTAATATAAACAGACCGACGTAATGACATCATCATCATTAAATCATCAAATTGCTTCCAAATTTCGTGGCGAAATATCAGCGCGGAATCTACATACATATGTATGTGTATTAAGTAGCTGAAATTAATTGAGTTTAAGAAATATTTCTTTGTAATACTTTCATAAGTCCCGAGTCAATTTTTATTTACTTTTTCTAATTTATCTATATTAATATATTTTATATATGTTTATTTACGTTTAATCGCGCATAGAGATCGTTAATGATTAATGCAAGTTTAAAAAAAAATTTGTATTAATTTTTTTAGTAGATAACACCGCGACCGAAAGCGTATAACGTATAAAGTGAAAATTATTGACCTCTGATCATTCCTAAGAGTGAGTGAAATGTTATTAAAAAGCGAAAAAGTTGAATTAAAAAATTACATTAATAAGATAATCTCACAATTTATAACTTATGATAAAATAATAAACTTCTGGCAGATAAACCTCTCGGCGATTTATTAGACGAAATTTTATATATTTTTTTCGATTAATATTTTTGGTAATATTGAATAATTTTAAGCAATTGAAAAAAATAATCGGAAGTTGAGTCATTTGTTACTTATACGATGAATCGGGATGATAATATAACTTTGTATAGTACCGAAATTACTTTCATAAATTACAGACGACTAAAGCGATTTTTTTTTCTTTTTTTCATGTATTCGTTGTTCTAATGATAATAACGAAATTGTATTTTTAGATTATAATGTAAAGATGTGTTTCATTTTTCATTTCACCTAATTTTACCGTCTTAATTTAAAGCGACCAATCCGAGACGATGATTCATCTTGTTTTGAGTGCTCTGAGTGTATTGTATCTATCTAACAATAAAACTTACGACGCTATGTCGGTCAAATGAAAGAAAAATAGAGAAAGTAAGTCGAATCTTTTTTTTTTTTTATGAACTATTTATGTGTCTGATAACGTCAAAATAATCGGCGATTGATCCTGTTGTTGCTGTTGTTCTTGTTTTTCTTCCTCTGACGTTGGAAACGGTGTAACAACTTGCATGTTCACCGAAATGTAAAGAGGATAGGTGAGCTGTTTGTCCAAAGACATTACTTGTTTCTGAAAAAAATCATCGTTGAATTTGTTAAAATTATAAATACAAGATAAAAAAACATCAATATTTAACAAATTAGGAGTCTTCCTAACTGTATAGCTGTACTGTGTAATAAGCAGACGCATTATCAGCATTAGAAAATGATGAATGCATAATTGAAATCGAAAAATAATCAGCCCAAGAACAAAATTGCATTAATTTATTGAAAATATAGTGAACTTCTAGATTTAACAAGAATTGCAAAATTCGATAATTACCTCTTCATTTTTGTGAAGAGACAATCTAAGCATCCCGGAGTTTTGGATGTGTTTCACCTGTCTCTGTTCGTCCAGGGAGACTAAACTCACTCTGAAAATATATTTAGTATAAAGTTAAAATCCTATGTCTAAATTTTTTTATCCTCATTTTTACATACTTATTTTCATTGTAATTATACCATCTAGTGCTAAAGCACTCACTTCACAATAACATTGTGTTTTGCATGATTAGACTGTATATGCTCTGTGTCCATTCTGTGATTTCTTTTCAGCCTCAAAGTAGTTGTGTCCAAAGAAGCTACTAGATCTAGTCCAAAATGGAATGCAGTCCAACGCCAAATGTGTTCTCCACCTTTTTCCACACATCTACCGCACCTGAAGCATTCCCTGGAAAATTCTTCCTCGCTCATTTGCCTCGGGCTGTAAATTTCGAAATAACATTGTTTAATGTCAATTATTCTCTTTCATTTTATACAATGAATACTTGTTTGACAAGGATGGTTTGATAAATACCTAAGGAGATTTGGTTGAGTTGAAAAGAAGGAAGAAATGGTGGGAACGTTGTCCAGGAATCTAAAGGGACCATTTTTCTTATTAGTTAATCAATATTTCTATGCATTGAAGAAAATTATTATTTAATTCCGAAGGCCACCCTTTCCCATTGCTAGATATACAATTTTTATCATCAATCAATCAACGCTGCACAGAATTTCAACCAAATACTCACCAACTCCATTTTCAGTATACTCCATTCGTAACTCGTTCTTCTCGTTGACTTCCGGTAGTTAAAAAATCCTTTAAAATGGAGTCAGTGAATGAATGGGTATGCTTTAACAAATAATAATACCAAAATTTCAATTTCTGTTGCTAAATTAGGCAAGAAATTCATTTTCATTCCTCATAAACCCGATTACCAACTTAAATATATCCTCCCTTCATTTTCCATTCAATTATATCGCTCTATCTAGCTATAGGAGAAGGGAATGGGCTCTATCTCACTCTATGCTCACCCACAATCTTTGCTAGCGTCAATTCTCAACAAATGATGCCACTGTTCTTTGTAAGCTTTGTTCAGCCAGTCAGGAGGGATCAAATTATCTCTATATAAAATTTTAACGTCCTGATGATGAAGTAGCAAATACTTCATTCGCAACGATTTAAAAGGTGCAGCATACTCTTTGCCCTCTTCTGTTGTTAAGAACGGTTCTGTCCATGTGTGGTTCTTGAAGAACTCTTCTATCTGTACAACTTCTTCCCTTTTTTGAACACGAACGAATAGCCTGTGGAATAAAGAGTCTGTTAAATCGATTACTGGATTATTATAGTCAATGAATTCAAGATTTTTAATTAAAGAATACAATTTAATTGTTTTTTTATTATAACTAGATGATGTTTATGTGTGCTATGCCAACAAGTAAACAATCTCGTACCATATTCTGAGCATCATATAAATGCAGAATTCCGTTTGCATAACGACAAGGTCTGGACTAGTGATAAGTTCGACCATTAAATCAGGAGTTATTTCGTTAAGAAATTCAGGATGCAGCCAGCCATATCCTAGTAAATTAACTTCTAGCCATCGTTTAGCAGCACGTTTAACAACCGGAACCCCGTAGGAAACTGCTGCATTGTGATAAGCTACTACAGTTTTTATGTTCGTTGTTTCTTCCATTATTTCTGTACATTGATCGATCAAACTCTGTAATTGGAAGAGAGTAGCCGTTGCTAGTATTGAAATAACGTCTTTTGGCTCCAGACTCAATTCGTCAAGATATAAAGAGCCCAGGACAGTTCCCAGGGCTGAAAATCATAAGAAAATTGAGGTAATTCATTAAAATAAGTAAAAGTAATAAGATTTTAGGATCATTTCGCAGTTTTCACATCTGCATTATGAATATCTAAAGAAAAGAATGTACATAATACATTCTGGCTACAAAATTTGATTAAAATTAAGTAATTTAGCAGTGTTTTTTGGCCAATTGTTGCTCTATTGTTAAAAAAAAATTGATAAAATGAACTAAAATCATACTCACAGTCTAAGGTGATGTTTGGATCAGTTATTTCCACACTGATTATTTTTTCATGTGCTTCTCGCCACGAGCCAGAGAACATGCTGGCAAAATAGGGGCTCTGAAAGAGATGTAATGTTGCAAATTCAAAATCAATATTGTTGAAGATAAATTGTAGTAAATATTTTCATTTTTTAAAAACTATAGCAAACAATTAATGAAAAAAAAAAACAAAAAAAATTTTTTTTTTTTGTTCACCTGTGTTATGTAGACTTTGTGCAATCTCCAAGCTTTTCCTAACATCAGGACGGTTATATCACTACCTTTTTCTTCTTGGAATAGAGTTTTGTATATGTATTGTGCAGTTGTCAGCAATTTCCGCCTGTAATTCATTAAATATAAATTACGGTTTATAATATATTGTAGAGGATAGATAAGTAGCGTGAGAACAATTAGATGATATAATTTTTAATCAGTCTGTTTGGATCATATCAATAATTGTATATTCTATGTATAATAGTATAGCGATCATACTTTTTCGGAGTCTGTAGAGTTCGATCGATGAATTCGGACTCCAGATCCAGGTCATCTTCTTCTATACATTTTCGCTTTCTTGTACGATATACGGAATTGACTGCGATGTTAGACACGGATACTATTCTGCTCGCGTAACCGCCCATATTTGTATTTATTATTGAGTTAAGATGTAATGAATAGGGATCTATTCACGCAGTTTTGCGTCTCTTTGTTTTTTTTCTTTTTTATGTTTATTAAATTTTGTTAATTTTTATTTTTGACGATTAACTCACTCGGGGATATTGCGAAATGACAGTATGGCCTGTCCGCCTAACCAAAACGTAAACATTTTGTGTGATGTCTTTTATACGAACGCTTACGGTGTAGTGTTATTTATGTATGTATGTATACACAAACGTGAGAAAACACAAACACGCGCGCAGCTGTTTTTCGCCATACAATTCACATCGAATATCATACGAGAAAGTCGAGATCTCGTATAACCTCGATGAGATTACATGACAGAAATGTTGTTAATGAGTCGCTGAAAGGTGGTGCCGATCTAGCGACGACATTGAGAACTAGTTTTGCCGCAAACGCGCGGCGGGAGTTTTAGTTTAAATTCAGTCTATTCTATTTCTTTTTTTTTTGGTTTATTAGCATATTACTACATACTAGAACAAAAATGAAACGAGAGAAACAGAGGGTGAAATAGGAAGTTAAGGGTAATAAAATCATCGTCATCTATTTATCAAATAAATAACAATTATCTGTATAGGATTTTTTTAATTTTCAAACATTCTTTTTATTATTTCTCGTCGAGTAGATTATATAATATAGATATGTATATTATTCACAAAAAGTTTTTTTTTTTTATTTTCTTTTTTTTTCGTCCGTCGGATATTCATAATATTATTACATAATAAAATTCATAAAAAATAATTTGTATAACAAGAAAAAAAACAGCTGCTATTTTATTGTAAAAGTTAAACTAGAAGAGTGTTTATTTATTCATTTATTTATTTTTAAGTATTTTTTTTATTTTCCACTATCAATTTCTTATTACTATATCGGAACGTTTCTGAAATTGGTAAAACCTTAAAATTTACACAATATTATAAAATTACGACAGCCCATATTCATTATAGGGCGTATTTATATATATATTTGTATATATAAGTTTGTTGTTTATTTTACATAGTACACACTATAATAATATGCATGATTTTTCATGAATAAAATGAAAACAAAATAAAAAATAATAATAATAACTTGAGCTCTACGTACGTACACGATGTTTCTATCTACAATTTTCGTTACAGTCTAGTATTGGCCTCTGGTGAGATTCAGTTTTCTTAATTAAGAACTTAATTAACCATTAATACGAATTTATACTTACAATCAAATGCTTAATATTAATATTTTGTATCACAGCGTACACTGTACACTCTTCGCTGATTAAGAGCGAAAATATAAAATGCAAAAACTATATCTGACAATAAAAAATAATAATAATAATAATAATAATAATAATAATAATAAACTAATCATTATAACATTACATAAGTATACAATATAATCATACACTTTGACTAAATATCTGTCTATCAAATCATCTACATATTATTAAATTACATTACATTAGTCAAACAGGTTGTGGAAAATTAATAATCTTTTTCGCGCTTTTATCGTTGATTCAAAAGGAAAAAAAAATTCAAATCTTATTTGTGTAAAATTATATATATAATATACCTATACATATATTCTCGGATTGGATGATATACAAAAGTATAAAGAGAATCAATTATCAACTTTGCATCGATTAGAAGAAAAAAAAATACAATATATGCGATAGATTAAATAGTTAAGGCACGCAAGGAGGGCGTTTCAGAATATCATCGTGCGTGACGCACATATACGTAACGAATTAATAAATCACGTCCATGTGTAAGCTACTGTAAAAGTACGTATAACGTGTCTATAAAGATCGTGCGATATATTCCAAAGCTGATAATAACCACCTGCAAAATTACATACGCAGAAGCGTTGTAAACAAAAAAAAAAAGCAAAATCTACTTATAGTATTTCGCGTCCCACCTTTATCAGAGCACAAAAATCAGTCGAATACAGAATTTCCCATCTACTGAATCATCTGAAGGTATCTATTCTCCTCAAGAAGCGAACTTAGGGATGAAGTCATGTCATTAACGATCATATTAGCACTAGCAGGTAAAGGTTGAGGTAAAGACAAAGGATGTGTCGAACTTGAAACCCCGGTCTCATGTACCTGAGCTTGAACACTCCCAGACCAATTTCTGCACTGTTCAACATACTCCAATGTTCGTCTATACGAGTCTTGCCTCATACCTTGAGGTGGTTTAACTGGCGATCCCTGCTGCGATTGGCTAATATCTCTGCACTGTATTTCTGGCATATTAGCATCATGACTATGAAAGCATGGTTCTGTAGCATATCCCCACTGGCATCCACAAGTAAATTGGTTCGGTGATGCTTGGGGTTGACATCCATGATGCAATGAACACGACTGTGGACCGCAGGGTATATTTGTCTGTCCTTGTACACCCTGCTGAATACAACCACCAGTCGTAATCTGTCCACAAAGATTATTGGTTTGTTGCCCATTTTGATTTTGAGGGCTGATTCCACTTCCTCGTGACTTTTGGCCTGGAATATTACCCTGGGTACAATGTGCGGTGGGAATTTGTGGGCATTGATTAACCGCGGTACGTCCAGCGGTAGATAAACTTGAAAGATGATGATGATGGTGATGATGGTGTGGTTCAGTGTTCGGTGGTAAATTTTGCCGATGGTTAGGTTGATTTTGGTGCAAAATTTGACCGCATCGATTACTGGAATGATTGTTGGTAGTCGTAGTCGTTGCAGTCGATTGATTTGAGGCGGGTGATAACTGGGGGCAATTCGGCGTCGGTCCACCCCGAGATTGCGGTCCTCCGCACTGCTGAGAAATTTGTCCTTGATTTTGTGAGGGCTGTGTTTGATTTTGAGTATGAGTTGCACAGGTTTCATCAGGCCGATGTGGCTGGGCGCAATTCCCATTCCTGCATCCATACCCCCCTCCACCTGCTCCTCCTGTTCCGTAAAATCCATGAGGTTGCGGATGACCTTGAAGACAGTGCCTTGTCATCTGGGCAGAATTTTGCTGCACATTTTGAGGTACATGTTGTGGAGCGAGAGCACCAGCTGCAGGCGAAGTCATGGGCTGATCACTCGCGTGGCTTGGAGCATAGTGAGAACCCGGTGACATTACTTGGCCCCCAGCTGGACTTGGGATCTGGGAACCACACTGTGACTGAGATCCGTAACCTGGTGGAGGTTGAGGTTGGGACTGAACCTGGGGTGGGCAGTATCCTCCAACTGAGGCCTGACTTGCTCGAGAACTCGCGCATTGTGGATGCAGGTACGATGATGGTGACATGTTCTGGTAGTTGGAGCAATTCTGCCTGCCGTTTGGCTGACTGTAGCAGTTTTGCTGGTGGTTTTGATTGTTGTATGTGCAGGGGATTTGCTGGCGTTGATAATGCGAGGGATTTGTGCATATCGGCGATTGGCAGATTGGTAGAGGGCTTCCTCTGTAGCTAACTTGGTTCCCACCGGCTTGGACCTGCGATTACAGAGCGAAAAATTGAAGAGTTTTGTTTTGAACGTAAATGAAGAGATATGGGAGTCTCGAGCCTTACCTGATTGAGATACTGCATCATTTCATCCGGGATCACGAGTTTGTTCTCGACCATTTCTCCTTCGCCGACTTCGTCCAGGATCACTTCTTGGTTGGGATGAAGTTCCGGAAGCTGTGCAGACCTAGGTCTCGGTGGCATCAGTGGAGAAGTTCTTTGACCCTGATGAGTCCGAGCTGGTTCTGACATTCGTCGATCGCCAGCTGGCTGGGGACAGTGTCCACTGGGCATCCAGTCTCCCGGTATGCCTTGTGCTCCCTGATAAATGATCAAGGATTTAATAAGTTGCGAAAAAATTTCCTTGATAAATTAACCTCATTATCTATCTCAATTCTTAAAATGTTATTACGTTACCTGAAGCGACATATTCTGTGTTTGAACGACCAAATTGCTTGTCGAGTACTGTGCCTGTAGATGAGGTGGTGCATTCAGTCTACCAGAAGTGGTACTGAGCTGACTACTTCTTCTCGAATTTCCTGGGCTGATTGGATCGTAAAAACTGCTTCCACCGCCTCCTCCACTTCCACCACCGCCTCCACCACCTCCACCACTTCCACCGCCACTTCCAGGTCCATTTGATCCGATCCCAAGTCCTAATCCCAGGCCTAGACCCAATCTAACACCACTAACACCACTCGCCTGGCTGCTTCTTCGACTTCCGAAGTCCGCTGAACGCATACTACCATAGTATGTACTGACGGTGCTGTTACTATCACGGCGGGGTTCGCTTAGGGGTTGTAGTCTCAGCTGAAGATCAGTGAGTGTCGTCTGCCTCGCACCACTTTCCATTTTCAGGTCTGTTATGCGTCTATTAAGCTCTCCGATATTTCCTTGAGGACCAGATCCTCCACCTCCACCTCCTCCGCCACCTACACCACCTCCGATTCCGCCACCGCCTCCAACACCTCCACCAACACCACCGATGCAACCTCCAATACCACCAACACTGCCGATTCCTCCGGCTCCTCGGCCTAGTCTCATACCAGTTACTCCGACTGATAGCGGCGGCATGGCTTTTGCACTCAGTCGTCCCTTTATACGATTTCTTGAAGGTGGTGGTGCCTGCTGGGACTCCATTCCACCAACCTGAAATAAATTTGGGGGTTAGATGACCGTTTGTTTCTGATCTTGCTTGTTTTTTTTCGGTATTTTGTTACTTACCATAGCGCGAATAGCGACTGGAAGATCGGTGATGTCGAGATCATCCGGTTCGTCATTCCAGGGTTCGTCGACTCCGATCGCAGTGACACCGTCACCGCTGCCACCTCCCATTCCAAGGTCATCAGTGCATCCACCGACCAGTGGACTTCCTTGCTGCATCATTCCCGGAGGACTATTGGCCTCGCTTTCTGATTTGACACTGGGACTTGAAAGACTGGGTGTTTTTGGATGCCGATCTTCGCTACGACTTGGACTGTGTCCTCCGGCACCAGCCTCGTCGCTTCCACCGCCATCACCACCCTTGTGCTTCTTATTTGCATAGAATTCCGCACCGTGGACTGTTTTCACGTGTTTCCGTAACGACGAGGGATCCGTATAACGTTTTGTGCAACCTTGTGCCTTGCATACGTATGGTTTCTGGGAAGGATAAATGAACTCTGTCAATTAACGACTCGATCAATCGTCATTTTTGATACTCACTTTATCATCTTGCTCCTCGACTGCGGGGGCATAAAGCGTACAGAGTGCGTTAGTTTGAAAAGGGGATAATTTCGAAGTATAAGAAATAGGAGAGGATTGATGAAAAGGGGCAAAAGAAAGAGCAGTCAGAACGTTGTACACGTGTGATCCTAATATCTCTTCTTACCTCGTTTGAATGGGTTCGATTTTGGTGTTTGGCTCGATCACTGGCGTTGGAGAAGGCCTTACTGCACCCAGGATATTCGCAAGTGTAGGGTTTTTCACCTGTATGAGATCTGAGATGTGTTTTGAGATTTTCGAGCCTAGAGTACGCCTTGAAGCAGCCTTCAAACTGGACAAGAAAGATCCTTCGATTTTTACATTTGTCGTAAGTGGTAAGTGGCAGCCGTGTATAAATTGGCACACGACTTGTAAATGTATTATTCACGATATAGCATCAACACGAGTGTGTGGCTCTCGCCTTTTAAATTCAATTTGCAATTCGACTCGCGCGATCGGCAGCCGAGACGCGACATCGAAGACTTGGCTTCGAAAGAACAACGCCAATCAATGTCAATCGATGCTGAACTATCATCAAGAAAACTTTTCTTGGCTCTCAGAAAGCTTTCAATTTGCATTAAATTGTGAAATTTTATTTTTCATTATGAATAATAATAAATTTTTTATAATTTTTTGGTTCAAATTTCTGCTTATTTGATACCGAAATTTTGTAAAATTCATAACAAAATACAACTTACCGTGCACTTATGCGGTTTTTCACCTGTGTGCCGCCTCATGTGTACCACCAGCATGTACTGTGCCTTGAACGGTTTTTCTTCTCGCGAACAGTCTTCCCAACCGCAAACAAAACTCTTTTTATTCGCGTGGATGTGGTCGTTGTTTATGTGCTTAACCAAATCGTCCTGAAACGATCGACATGAAACCCATTAACGAATGCACTCGCCCAAGCCCCATCTTCTTTCAAAAAGTTAATCTTTACCTGTGTAGGAAATTCAAGGCCACATCCTCTCCAATGGCAATTAGTTTCAATAAAGTCCCCGGGTTCATCCCTGAGGTCTTCACTAGGGCTAAGTCCCTGTGGATGAGTAGGTGGTGCTGTAGTTGTAGTGGTCATCGTCGTAGTACTTGCACTAGTTGTGACCGGTTCTCGTTTTACTTTGGTTGAGGCCCTTCGCGACGACGTGTCGGCTTCAGCGGCTATCGAACGCCCGGGGCCTTCAGCGGAGGTCCTTCTGCACGCCGTTTCTGTTGTGCGCTGTAGTCAGAAAATGATTCAGTTCACGTGGGTAATAATGACGACGATTAAGGAGGGTGCCTCCATGGTAGGTATTATATGCATGTGCATGCTGCAGTATAACAGCCCATCGTCTGGTTATATCCGTTTCTGCAATTATTGCGTATCGCGGTTGAAGGGCCCAACGATTCAATCCATCGGTCCATCCGTCGTAAACCGGTCAAGAACGTCCCTCTCCTGAACCCACATGCTCTCTCTATCTCTCTATCTCTGTTCCTCCCTTTCTCACTCTCTCTCCCTCTCTCTATCTGATATAGACGTTACTCTCGCCAGCTTGTGGATGTATGTACGCACGTAATACGCGTGGTTAATGCCACGAGTATATGAGTAGGTGTGTACAGAGTATCGGTAAAATACCGCAAGAGAGTACGTAACTATTA
This sequence comes from Macrophya annulata, assembly GCA_963924015.1. NCBI lineage: Eukaryota > Metazoa > Arthropoda > Insecta > Hymenoptera > Tenthredinidae > Macrophya > Macrophya annulata. The sequence continues at coordinate 2,257,812 of OZ001260.1, forward strand.
TTTGCGGACGTTTTATTAAGTGTATTTCATGGATGGATGGACGTAGTCACGACTAACGTGCCGTGATAGTGTGGTAGGTACGAAAGAGGGTATATAGAAGTTATGGGAATTATAATACGAGAATACGGTATATATACACGTGGGTATGTACGAGATACAAAAGGAACTAAAGTTGATCAGAAAGACCGGCGCTATGCCGCGACGTTTGTAAGTGAATCCGGTGTAAAGAAATGAATAAAAGGTCGTTAAGAATCGGTCAAAATAATCCGCGCGAGATTGGCTGTAACCCGAGGATCGCAAGCTTTCCCATACCTGTAGTGATTGCGGGGGAGTCAACGGCTCAGATTTTATATTTATTTTTATTGAATCGATGATGGACCACCGGGCAAATATCGTTGCGTATTGTTCCGCGTCGTTTCGGTCTCTTCAATAAGACGAAGTAGACGAAAAATTGAATGTACAGAGAGAAAAGTTCGGTTAGAATCCATCGCTTCATGCATTCATGACGAATGTTCTGTGCACAGTTTCTAATCAACCAAACTACCAAAAAACAGCAGTTTATTGCCCACTTTTTTCATGAATTCAAAATCACTCACCTCAGTCTTTGGGGGTGGAAGGCTTCCGTGTGTCCCAACGGCAGCTACCATACCAGCAGTATGGGGTGGTACGGAAAATAATTGTGCATGAGGTGGCCCAAGAGCAGCATGTGAATGTGCATGAGAATGTGGATGATGATGATGTGCTGGATGATGTGCAGGGTGTGAAGGATGCGGTGGTGGCTGAAGATGTGACGAGGGATGATGTCCGTGTGGTAGAAGAGCCGCAGCGGCTGCAGCGCTTCGGAGAAGATGTGCCTGAAGCTGTTGAAGGTGAGGTGCCATTCCCGGGTGCATACCCAAGGCCGGACTCATGGCTGAAATAAAGTAATGAACAAAAACGTTAAACCAAGAAGTGCTTTTGTCCCCTCGATCGCCGTGATAGCCGATCGCAAGACTCTGGCGTAAATTGACTATGCCATATGCGGGATTTGATTGGTAATCGAGAACTATTTGACATTCATATCGCGTCCCGACGCGGCGTGCTTCCGGCACGTAGCTAAGACAGCATTTCAATAAGAAGGGACGGGCGGTGCGGTGCGCGGTGTGGCTAAGTCTAGCTCTTGTGAAACGCACTGAGAGGTGCCCGTGAAACGTATTTACTTGTATTGTTATTTGTTATTCTACTCTTTCATTCACACGATGGTCGAACGCGGTGATCGGTACGATCAGAACGCAGAACTACGCGCGACCAGAGACTGTTTAGAGGGCCGGTGCAGGCTGTACGGTACGGCGGCGCTAATTGTTACGACTAGATTACCCGCGACTAATATGGTTATCTTATGCCCGCGGTGCGTGAGCCGACTCCAAAGCCGTTTCATATACCGCCTCTCCTCCGCCACACGCTGGCTTCAAATGTAGCTTCATTATGCTCACCTATCTACTTCGTGAGAAAAACTTTGACGAGGAGAAAAATTACTAAAAATAAAAATAGAAAATAGAAAACAAAAAAAAAAAAAAAAAATGTAATAAGAATCAAAAAAGAGATTCCACTCACCAGCGGATAGGTGCCCGTAGCTGCCACTCGCACTGCTGCTTCTCGATCCGTTCACGATCGAAGCGAGGCTGTTTGGGCTGAATCGTATCATGCTGTCAATGTCGAATCTGTCCGAGTACGGAGAACTGCTTAGGGCTCGTTTTCTACTCGCTCTAATCGCCGACGCTGACGCCGAGTTTGAAGCTCTTGGACTCCCTAATCTTGACGATGCTGGTCAGGGAAATAAACAGGCGTTAGATATCCGGGCGGTAATAATAACCGAGATTTCAGATTCTGTGAGCTTTTTTTTTTTTTAGATTTTTTTACAGGTTCACAGGATCCTATGATCTTCTCCTTGCTAGTAATTATCGTGCCTTTTAATCAGGTAGGCGTCTTAGATGGAGAAAAATGATGATAAAAATTCTGTGAGGAGATATCGATAGGTAATTTTTAAAAAAAATTTCAACATTTTATGGGTCCATCCCGAAAACGGTTACCTCGTATTATAAACCACAATAAATCGCGTTGACCACAGCCCCTAACGAATAAGTAGCCGCGAGTAAACCGTGCGGCGTAACGCAAACCACTTTCGCCGATTACTGTAGGCGGTGGCCGTGGTTTCGACACTTAGTTGTCTCTCGTTGAGGTCGGCAAACCGATATCCGACACCCGCAGGGTTTCCACTCGGTTGCTCACCGGTGTATAAAGTTACGTACAACATGAAATACCGTCAGTATTTTCTCAGTTCCTCGCAGTCCGTTCTTCTCCATAGTCCAAACCCTGTGGGAGCGAGACTCTTCGTTCATACGCTATTCGCCGGACCACTGCATCGCGTTATCGGGCGATATATCGGACGAGTAATGACTCTTAACGAGTATACGAACAGGGGCTGCTGCAGTCGACCTGCTGACCCGTTGGCCCGACACGTTCGCGGTCTTAAAGGTTTCCTGGGAGTGCGGGAGAGCGCGGGGTAGGTACGTGAGCCCCGTGGGATTGAGACATGTAAATTGGTGCAATCGGTGGTTTCGATCGACCCGGGTGCCACCGCGTGGTCTGGGTCCGTGCCGAAGCGTTAACGAGGTTCCAGATTCTGCTAACGAGGAGCTTCGCTCTCCTCCCAGTCGTTGTCGTATCCTCGACTTTATTTCGCGAGTGTATAAGTGGGTATTTAATATGTGTAGGTGTTTACAGTAGGTGTGTATAATTATACACGAACACACACACACACACATCGTTAAGAGAGGACCCGGTATTATAAGCTAGAACCATCGGTCCTCGACTCGACTCGATTCGGCTTCTTACCCGTTCGACGAGTAGAAAATCGGAGCTTGGTGTCGAGTTACCCAGGGGCCGGTTCTTAATTGTTAATTGGTCAAAATCTGGACGGACTTACCATCTATAGAGAAGGGGAACTCCGATGATGCGAGGGTGCTAGCAGGTCCAGCAGCATGCAGGAGGTACTCCGGTCCTAAACCACCCAGCCCTGAAATAAAATTTAGATAATATTTTAAGTAGTTTCTTTCCATTTGTAGTTCACTGCATGAACTACACGTGTAGCTCTTATGGACCCGAGAATTCAAAAGCGTAATTGTTGGCTCAATGGACGCAGATACTTCCTGCGGATATGCGGGTGTCGATGATTGCCTAAAGTGCACAATGCGTGTATATACCTAAGAAAAATTTAAAACGAACAGAATAGTTCGAGCTACTCTAAGGGCCACTTGAATCTCAAAATCCACCCCGCTAGAGCACCGGCGTAATTTGATACGGACGGCTTCTAGCCAAGTGGACTTTGTCTAGTTCAGATCCTATAACCGAGATTCTCGCCGAATATCCCAGCCCCAGGGGGCCAAACACGAAGCAGACGTATCAGGACCTCGAAAAATTTTAACTTGCAGTATCTTTCTAGAGAATTTTGAGAGCTAAAAAGAAAAGCCAGGAAGGAGAGAGATGGAACAAAACCAGGACGAGGATAAGGCTGAAGATGTGCAACAGGCTGTTCAGAAGGAAAGTAAAATTGAAATTCGAAACGCACACTTGACCATTCACATAAGTTTCGGCCTTTTTTTTTTTGACGGATTATATATTAATGAAATCCAAAAACTAACCGTGTAGTGAGGCGTTGGGGCTGTGCGTGGAGGCCTGGAGCTGGTGGTACAGGTGGTCCATGTAGTTGAGCCGATACGCGGGATGGAGAGTGTGCTCCGATAGGGGATGGCTTCTACGGAGAAAATCGGTACCGGAACTCGTGTTACCTCCGCTTCCAGTTCCTCCACCACCACCACCACCACTCTCGGTTTCACCTCTTTCGCCGTTTCCTCCTTGTTCACCTCCAGCTCCGGTACCACCAGTTCCACCTACGTTAGCACCGTTTGCGTTACCGCCGTTGTTACCACCCGGACTCCCGGTGCTTCCAATCGTCGTCGCACCTCCACTGGACAATCTGAAATCACCGTTTAGAAATAAAGACGTTATTTTTTGCACTTATAGACATTAGCTACGCGTTTTGTCAGGTGATTATGGAACTCTAAGCGGAATTCTCATTGCGGAGAAACAGGACTTAGAGTTGATGTTAGTCCCGGTGTTAAAGTCGGCTATAAACCAGCCTAAATTCGTCGACGACCGGGTGTAGACCACGAGGTGTACTTTGACATTTGAGGGATGGCTGAGCGTCATGCTTCGCGCTCAGGCAAATGGCGCGTGTCTCTACCATCCCGACGTCATTTCTTTAGTTATATCGCTCGTATCTAGTCTACTATGAGGTTTGCTCGTTTTGTTCATAAGTCGGGAGTACGGGATGCTCGCTCGTGCGTCGAAATACGACGGGAAACAAGACTGCGACGCAGACCGAATGTTCCATATGCACAAAGACCGTTTTAGGATCCTGCATGGAGTCCGACGTGATGTTTATTGGAATTAACACAGGAAGAGGTTCCCATACAATTTTCGTAATTTTGGGTTTTGAAGAATCAGAAAGCCGGATATTGTTAGGAATGTGAAATTTCATTCGATTTTGTTTTAGCTAAGCAGTGCTATAATCACTTTTACAATAGCAACTAAATTTCAGCGTTTAAAATTAAACCTTAATCAGTATCCCGCACGAGACAACGTCTCAATCTTCTTCTACTTTTTTATGAAGAACGTGAGACCTAGAGCTTGAAAAAAAATTAATCAGCTAACGTTTTAGAGATACAGTTCATCAAACATGAAGTCGAATTCCCATTTTGCTGGATAATAAAGCTGTTTTATTATACAATCTTGTTTAGTCAGATCGGTAAGAAAAATATTCTGGAACCCTATCGAATTCACTGTTGTATTAATTTTTGTTTGATTTTATTCTATTTTGTATTTCCAAAACTTTTCAGTTTCATGAAAAAGAATTGATCTTCACAAAACGATGGTTTAATGTCTTCATCAAATTTTGTCCAAATATTACCGAATTGAGGAAACAAGCCTGAGGGGGAAAACGCGTTGCTTCTTTTACTTGACGAGTAAAAAACCGATCAGAATCAAACTCATTGTTATTTGTGGGTGAATCGAAAGGAAACATAAAAAACTGTGAGGTCATGGAACTTTCTATGTTCATCGACTCATAACTACAGATATAAGGTATAAGAATAAAGCTGTCTTACAGACGACGATCTTTGCCACACGTATATAATTCCGTTGTGTCTTGAGATACATAATATCTGCGTAAATCATATGCATACATAGAGATTGAGGCGCCAGGATGACGCAGAGTACATGTGTATATGCATACGTATATTGGGTAGCAAAGCGTGTTAGAAGGGTGTAAGAAAAGGGGAAAAGGAGAAAAGGAAAGAGGAAATATGAAAAAAGAGAAGGTAAAACGGAAAACGGAAGACGGAGAGGCGTGTTTGAATTCGGATTATATCGTTTGATTTGACTAGTGTATGTTTAACCGGCCTCGTTGTATAAATATTAGTCAGTCTCTCGGCAAGTAAAGTTTGCCAAGTAAAGATAACTCGGTCTTGGTGTTTGTCTTTGCCCAGAGTCCACAAATCTCAGTTTCTCCTCGACGATGCCGCGCCGTCAGTGTTAATAGCTACTAAACGCCTCCTCTTACCCGCACGCGAGCAAACTTCCGATCCCCGATTTCAGCTCCTACCGGTAATTACCGATTCACAATTCACGCACACGTCGATGTAGAATCGCGGGGCGCCTGTTAGTGAGTAACAAAAAAAAAAAAAAAAATGACATTGAAAAAATAAAAATAAAAATAAATAAATAACCCGTGGTTTTAGACGGGGGAGAATCTCGGGGCCGTAATTACTACGAAAACATCGTCAACTCATAGTTTTTGTACCCTATTTTTTTTTTTTTTTTTTTCTCTTGTTTTTTCGTTTTCTTTTTTTTTTTTTTTTTTTATTCATAGGAGAGTACGATTCTATTTCGACATACGTTGCCAGCTTGCAGACGCGACTCTTGCTCGCGTGTAAATCCGTCCCTTTCTTACCTCTCGCTCTCCTTGCTCATCGTAACATCGCACATCGTCAACGGGTGCAAGAGAGATAAAGAAAGAGAAGATGAGATATAAAGAAAAGAAAAATAGAGGGAGAAAGAAAGAGACATAAGCGACGGACGCGAGAGATAAAAGCACGTCGTTAACTCGCGCCGGAAGCAAACCTCCCTCGATAGCTTGGTGATTCCCCTCTACAACCGACCTGCCATGCTCTACCCTGCCCTGCCCTGCCCTGCCCTGGGGCCGGTGTACAAGTTTATAGCATAGTGTGTTTCTAGGAGTGAATCGAGGCCCCCCTTTGCATCGTTAATATTGTACGAGACGCCGCGTTGCTGCACTGCACTGCACTGTACTGCATTGCATTTCATCGTTCCAACGTCTTGGAAGGATCGGACGGTCAGGAACGAAGCGACGACCCTAACGCTTCGTCGCCGGGTTTCAGGTTGTGATATTTATTGCCTGCGACCACGAGAGAACGAGCCAAGGCAAAGCAAAGCAAGGCAAGGCAAGGCAAGGCAAAGCACGAACCTACTGAACGACCGAGGGAAACCATATGGCGTACACGTTGCCGAGAACGAAAAAGGGACTGCATGCAACAAACCTACCGAATAAGAATCGGTAGCCCCCCGACGAACCGGAGAATCGTCACTGCAGGGGCGACGACGGGGCGAGGATGAAAGGAAAGTGAAGTAAAGTAAAGTAAAGTAAAGGAAAGGAAACTAAAGGGAATGAAAAGAGCGAGTGAGCTAGCTAGTAGTCGGGTCAATAGTTGAGTCGTATAACGCGTTATATTTAGCAGGAGACCCGAGACACCGCGAACGCAGACGGCATACTTATTCTGTTTTACACTTTCTTGCAGCCACGCGTTTCCGCCAGAACCTCATACTTCCCTTCCTCTCTTCATTCGCCTCCTTGATTCCAAGTTTAACTAATTTACTCCGTATACGATCCACTGGCATAAATTTATTATTAATTATTTACTTGCTCGGTTTTATACACCCACCACAAATCTCAACTTCTAAATATACTGTAATATAAAAACTAAGAAACTTAGGTACAGGCTATGTCCATCCAAGCTCGTCAAGTCCCACCGCGTATCGCAGGGGAAGTAATGGAGTCATTTGCACGCCCGATCGGTCACCGGTTCCCATTAGCATGCAACCCGCTAATGCAGATTCAAGGCGCGCCTCCTTAAAACCCGGCCTAGGTATTAGAGACGCGCATACCTACCTGTCGTTTCCAATACTAGAAGCTTGCAGCGTTTTATTTGATACGCTGACACCCCTAGGAGTAGATTATTCTACGTCTTATTCTATGCTTAGAGATTATATATTCTTTATATCGGTTATTCAGATCAGCAAAACTTAAGATCGAATATGACGTCCGTTTGTTCAAAGTGATGCAGACCAGCTGACTTATAGTCAAGTCGGTCGGCATACGAATCGCTGGATTATCTGGTGTATAGAACAAGAGAGAAGGAGAAGAGAAGAGAGGAAAGGAAAGGAAAGGAGAGGAGAGGAGAGACTCGGTTCTTGTGCAGGTAGGGCATATAGCTACGTATATGCGTTATTCCGCAACGCCCTGGGTGTTCGGAGGATAATCACAATGTTTATTTGCTCTCGTAAATTCGCGGCGACCCCCGTAGCCCGCGGTCTTTCCAACGGCGTCGAAGTAACACCGCCCCAAGTAATCTCGCAACCAATTTCGCATCCATCCTCGTCCATTTTAATGTCTTCATCGGGTCTGCGGTTGCCACTCCGTCTTACGATCCCCACCGCTTTTGCCGGTTTTACCGAACTATACGGTTCTCTTCGTATTTCATTTGACGTCACCGAGATCTTTCGCCGATAAAATTACTTCAAGGTTTTTTCTATCGTTTCTCCTTCTCCTCTTCGTTCTCGTCCTCCTCCTCCTCCTCCTCCTCCTCCTCCTCCTCCTCCTCCTCTTCTTTTTCTTCTTCTATAACAACGAGCGAGACTTCCGAAGCGGGACGATATCCTCGTACAATTATATCCCCATTCTAATTCTATCCCCGTTCTTTGCGTTCTTATAAGTATATGCATGTATGTATGCAACGAACCTTTTCTCATAGTCATAAGTACCGCGCGTCTCGTCGAGCGACTCTATCCCGTCGCAATCTCCTACTACATGCGCATTCTTTACGGTCTAAGGTTTTTTCTTGGTGTAACGCGATGAGACGACTAAAGTAGCGGCTAGTCTTAGCTGCCATGTTGGTTTTGCCCGGGTGCATCTTACCAAGACTTGCAGGTTTTTCGCCCCTTTGAGAGCTGCTTTCTTCTTTGTATATTCAATACGGAAAAGGAATAAGATGTTTCGATAGACAGTAGAGAATTTTACGATATTGGGTTTTCTCGGCAACATTCGATACGAAGTTAAGGAATCATCGTTATCCTGGAGGCACGTTGCTGCCTTCCGGTATACAGAGATTACCGCGAATGCTTAATCGCGACGCATGATCTCGCGTCGAAGAAGGTCTCGGACTCTTGGCACGTGTAATAAAAAAGGACTATCCAACCATGGGGCGACCGCGAGAGCTCCAAGAAAACTGGTCCATACCCCCGCCCTCGCCACCGTCATCGCCTTCTTCGCGTTCCTTTGTACCGGGGACGAAGAGAGGTAAGACGAAGGATGTCTCCTCGTGACCAGCAGCGAACTACGTAGCCGTGGTCTCGCGTTTTGTACAGGTAAGCGCTTGTAAGTTCACACTCGGTCGCTCGTTCCTTAGTTCATTCTTTCGTTTCTCTTATTCTTGTTTTCGCCTGATGCAGTTCCTCGTATCTTAGACTCGAACTAACTTTATACTCATGGACCCAGACTGTCATCCTCTGCACCACGCACGAAGCTCACATACCTATATCTCTTCATGAATATATACCTACAGGTCTATAAGATCTCTCATTTCAAAGCTCACGCTCTTCTCCTAGATTATGTACCTGTAGCAATTACACCTTTCAACAAGGTGTCACTCCACACATTTTTTCATATCTTTTTTCATACCTCGATCTGCGAACAAGGGTTAAAATTTTCAGGATATTTTTTGGACGTGGTTTTGGCTGTGGGGATGTGTAGCAACGGTACCCCTTGGAACCGTATCGAATGTTTCATCTCTCCCCCGTTATCGGGTCTCCTTTTCTACCTTACGATCTATCTCTGCTTCTTCTTTTACTCTTTCTTCTTCATCTTCTTCTTCTTCTTCTTCTTCTTCTTCTTCTTCGTGGTGTGTTCTTTCTAATTTTTATCTCTTTCTCTCGCGGTCTGAAATAACACGGTCGGGGTGAGCGCGACCTGCGCGCTGCCCCGCAGTAAGGTAACTTAATATTCCGGGCAATAAATAAGGGAATGCGGCCCTGCCTTTACCCCTGTATCCCCTTGCCGTTCGTCCACACTGCACTGGCCCGGGCTCGAAGACACCCACGCCACGGGCGTCCGCGTACGGGGCCCTACCACGGGCAACTTAACAACTCACGAAGAAGAAGAAGAAGAAGAAGAAGAAGAAGAAGAAGAAGAAGAAGAAGAAGACGAAGAAAAAGAAGAACAAGAAGAAGAAGAAGAAGAGGAAGAAGAATTTTAACATCTCCTTGAATACCTGAACCGCGGATAGATCTCTAATCTAATAAAACGAGGTAAAAGAAGTTATTTTCACCCCTTCGGTATATCGAAAACTTGATAATCTCGAAAGGGTGGAAAACTACATTTTAGAAATCGCGGCTGGTTTTATGTGTTCCAAATGAAAAACGAAAAAAGAAAAAGAAAAAGAAAAAACAAAAAACCACTGAAACAAGAACAGAAGTAGTCGATCTGGCCTCGGTAGGTTGGAAGTTAGTGAGGCAGGTGGGTATGGGTGTAGGTAGAGCCTTGCTGCAGAGCTAAGCTGGTATGCGGTGCGTGGGTCCCCAGGTCGTAGACAACGCGAACGTGGCCAGAGCGGCGTCTCTATCAGGCACCATAAATAATTCCTGAGCTACGCTACTACCACGCTCTGCATGGTCGGTGCCGTGGTTGTGTCTCTGGCAAGTCCCTTGGACTCTTACACCCTGGACCAAGGACCGTCGAAGCGGGAGCGTAGGAGTGTAGGAGGACCGGTTAGGCTAGCCTTATTCTCTCTTACTCTAACCCCTGCTCTCCTTTATTTATCTTCCTTTCTTTTCGTCTCTCTCTTTCTCACTCTCTCTTGGTTGGGGGCCAAGCTCGAACTTATAGAACCGAAGAAGAAAGAGGCGCATGCCTCCGGTGAGACGACGACGAAGCAACGACGAAACAAGGATGGCCTTCCCCACGCCTCAATTAAGATCCCAACTCGGCAAGACCCGACCGTGATAATTATCGCTTGCTGTTATATGTATACCGACTCTATGTATTTATATAAGTATGTGTATATATGTTACATACCTGTAGACCATACACACATACTCGAATACGTATACCTTAGAATTATGTAAACAAATAATCACGTTCTACGCTCGGACCGGAAAGCGCGTGCAGCCTTGTTAGACCCGCTAATTGCAGGGCTGAGGGGAGCCACGCAGTCTCGCTTCCTTGGGGATCTCGTGTCTTTCGAGTCTCGTTGATGTTCAACTTCATCTTCGTCTTCCTCTTCCTCTTCCTCTTCGTATTCGTATTCCTATCCGTATTCCTATTCGTATTCGTCGGCGCCAGCGGACGGACAGGTTCCGAGGTTTTCTCGGCGTAACGATTTGCCCTGGCGCGCCTGGCTGCCAAAGGATTGAGTCGTTCGCCCTCCTCCGTCCACCTTCCACCGTCCACCGTCCACCGTCCTCGATTCTTGGTGGCTCGTCTTCCCGCTCACCACTAGCTCCTCGTCCCGATCTTCAAGCGTCCTTTTTCTTTTTCTTCGTCTTCATCTCTTCGAAGTCGGTTGGACTGCTCGATGTTTTTACGACGCACCCCCGTAAGGAATTCGTGTTCTTGGCTCGGGTAAACGCGATATTACCGCACTCTTTAAAGTCGGTTTAAAATTCGAGCGGGAAAATTTCTTAACCCAAAATTTTAACCACCTCAATTCGAAAACAGATTTTCTATACCTATAGAATGGGAACGTACGAGCTCGATGATTACCAGTCACGTTTGCTCAATTATCATCGACTTGGCCTCGCCTCTTCTCCTATATTCTTCTTCTTCTCCTATACATATTTCTCTCTTTCTCTTATTTCCCCTTCCCATATCCCTCCATCTCTGACTCGCTCAGTCCTCTCGGCTCGCTCCTCGGTTCCCAGAAGAATTCCCCACAGCGCGGTCGAGTCGATTGAACGCCTTAATTGAGAAACATTCGGGAGCCCGCTGCTTTGTACGCTGAGCTTCAGACGTTAATATCTACAGGGTGTTCAAAAATTTACGGTATAATTTAGCCCGGTTTTTATCGCATGAAAACAAATTACGATACTCCTCATATGTCTTGACGAGGGAAAGTACAATCCCTAAGAAAATTTTATGCATGCGATAATGCCGAAGATTATTTCGAGTGTCTTGTTCCTTTTTGACAAATAATCGATTCTCTGCTTGCGAGGACACAAGGTATGTTCAGTTACGTGAGAATACGGGAATACGAGGATAGGGGCTGTGGCGAGAAGAAGGGCTGGTGCAAAGCAGACGAAGACAAAGCAAGACGTCTCTTCTTTCCTTCTGAATAATTTCTTTGCCGCTGGCTGGCTGGTAGTGATTGTCGTCAACGACATCCGGCTACGTTGGCGTCGACGTCAACGTTAGCCGTGATATTCGTCAACGAAGTACTACGTACCGATACCTCTCTACCTTACGACTGCACGCGTTAGTCGTAACTGTGTCACGAGTAGCTAGAAATATATTCTTCAGTAGACCGAAATATTTCCGTCGAGTCGTTACGAGGAAAGAAAAATACCGTCGACGAGAGCGACGAGGGCGACGAGAGCAATCAACCTCCGAGAGGCAAAAACCCGCATCCTGACAGCCGGCTAATATTTTGAAAGCCTTTCCCGATCTCGCAGCGGGTCTAAAATGCCAAGACGGATCCGAGTGCGTGCTGAACAACGTCAAAAACCGGAACTCAATTGAAAAAGTTTTATTGAAACGTGGGGCGAGTCAGTACCGATTAGCGTTCACCTCGTCGACGATACCCCCAAGCCTTCTCTACGTTTCGATCAATCGACTAATTCACCTTCCGCTTTTGTCTTCGTAGGCAACAACAGCCCTAAATCCACGCCTCCTCGTGCCATACCCTCGATTATATTGTTTGGCATACCAGCCGATCGAGCCCTTAAACCCTTTCACTCATTTTTTTCCGCGAGCTTTCCACCGCCGGGCGTTAAATTTACTTATCAAAAGATTCGGCGATGTGTACCTTGACGTATTTCGACACGATCATTGATTCGTAATTATATTTGTCCAACTCGAATTGAACGAACAATGAGTTTACCGACTAGGCGTGTGCCTCGGTACACAAAGTGTTCGCTCGAGCGGTCAGTCCCAATCGCTAATTGTTTGCCAAACAATCGACGGCTCGCATATGAAAACAATAACGCATGTATGTGGTACACGTAATCCTTTTATACAACATACATAACACAGGTATTGTATAGTTGTTACCTACATGCGGAGAGACTTTAAGCTATACGATTTTTTAAATTTGTTTTTCAGTTTTTGTTTTTTATTTTTTTTTTTTTTTTTTCTGGTACGACGATGAGGTTGTAGTGCGCGGTACCCTACGATGTATACACTAGATATCATGGAGCCTGTGGGCACCCGGTTGCCGCGTGGAAGAGGTGCAGCGCGTACCGTGTAATCACGGGATCCTAGTTTAGTAAAGATAATTGCCGGTTGTCGGTAGAGGTTCGGATTATACGTGGTGTATAGCGTGCACGCGCTGTATTTCTGCTTCGACCTGGGTCTCGACGGTCAAGATATCCTCGTCCCGGTTTAACGGTTAGGGGGTGAGGGAGGGGAAAGGGGGGGAGGAAGGGGGGGGGGGGATGGATGCTGTATCAAGGGGGCGAAGAATTCGAGCTGTCTCGAGGAAATTAAGAGATCCAGCCCGGTAATTTCTTAATCATATTTCATACGAACCGTATCAACCTCTTCGATCTCGACTCTCAATTAGCCGACTAGCGCAGCGAACTTATACGTCCGACGATAGCGTAACCCAAAGGAAGATCTTTTTCTCTCCCTCTTAAGAGAACTGACCGGGAAGGCGGGATTCTTACAAAACTTGCAATTAGTAACGGTAGCGTAACGCAGAAAGGTAGAGGAGAAAATAAGTAACGAACGAGAGGAGCAGGCTAGTGTCTCTCGTCGTTCTGGTGCACCAGCATGTCGAGCGAGTAGAGTCTTGACGGTGGTTTAACAACCAGTAATTGTTCGAACGTCCGCCCCGTAAAATCCAGCCGAGAGCAAACAGCCAGTTTTGGTTTAGGCCGCGGTTAGGACCGACGCTTAGTTTTGCCTACGTATTTGAGCCTTCAACTTTACCTTTACCTTTACCTTTATCTTTACTTACACATCGAGGATCACGAGGATCGGAGTAAAGGCGTTGGGCATTCAGCGTCAAAACGCGATCCTGTACCAGAGCTGGGAACGGCCTCCCCCTCACCTCGCGCTATGCGTCATTATCGGACAACGAACGCAATGAAACGAGAGAACTGGTTCTCTTCCACGTTACGTTCGTTCGTTCGTTCGTTCGTTCCTTCCTTCGTCCGATTGCTGGACTCTGCAGTCCCGCTGACTGCCCCCGTGTCACCGAGCGTTTAAATAAGAACGCGACGAAACCCGACGCTGCAAACATTCCTGCGGCGATCCTTTGCCGCTTCGAATCCGCACACTTTAATTTCTCTTTTTGCCTGTCCGCGACTTTATACCTAACCCAAACAGCTCCTCAACCGATATTCTCAAATGCATTCTGTATAATCATCTGCAATTCATTTTCTTAATCATTCGATAATACAAAGAGAGATAATACTTCGTCGTAAATGATATAAGAGGAAGGTGCACATACTACATGCATTACATGGTGTAAGGTCACGTTACTGCGCACACGTATAAGTCATACCAATATCTATGTAAATATGTACATACGGTATACAAGCGTGAGATTTACACCGTCGAATAGAAATAGTTACGCCGAGAGAAGCGTGCCTATTGAATAACTACACTATAAAGTTTAGACTCTAGTTGAACATATAGTTATATACCTATACCTATAAAATATACGAGTATACATACACTGAGTGTACATCATGTACATTTACCTACCTACCTGCCGTGTAGCTTCGAGCTGCGTGATTAAACTGGCCAACCAACCAACCTAACCATCGTGCCGAGGTATTCCTTGATAATTTTCTATCCCTTTAGGTAAATCGTGTAGTACGTATAGGTAGGTACTTGAAACTATACATATCTCAAGTAAAACTACAGGTAAATTGAACTGTCCGCAAAGTCGGAGAAATCTAGTCCCGCCATGTTAATTTAAAGATAAAATTTTCTTCAGTATAATAAAAATGCTACTCAATTTAAAATGTTTACTGAATCGCATTAGGTATGTATGTATGTACATACATATAGTAAGTACCTATACCTGTATTAGGGAGAGTTTGATTAGGATCTCGTAGTAAGATTGCATAAAATTTTTATGACCATGGAACGAAGATGTTGAGTTATTTTTGTTGGGTCCTGAAGGTCTTGGGCGACAGGTACCTAGACACGTATACCTATACAAAATGTATAGAGGTAGAGGCGGATGAGAATCGGAAATATTCTGGCATGGAGTTTCTTGTCCCAAACATCGCTGGGGTCCAGGTATATAAGTAGTCTCTATTCGAATCCTACGGTCGAGGGACCTAGCAGATCTCCATAACAATAATAGAGATATTTTTCACCGGTCCGCCTAGTGAATTTAAAAAACCGACAACCCGCCCGGACGGTCACGTCCCAAGATCTACTGGCTCCTTAAGCAGACGATGAGAATCACCCGCACTACTGCAACAGGCAGTCGGTTAACCTCCGGAAAGTTTTGAAAGGGACAGGAATTGGGTGCCCCCTTACAGCATCGCACAGTAAAACGAGGAAAAACGCTGAATGGAATGGAATGGAATGGAATCGCTCCCTTGGTTCGTCTACCTGAGCTGTTGCCGCGTATCGTGTTAGACTCTCGTATAAGAGAAGTAAACGTTCGATACTCACCTCTTGTTTATCGTATCTTTGCACACTCCGGTGTTTTATCGATTGGAGCCTGGGTATTTTCGCACTTATTTATAAACACCCACGCGATTGAAACCGATTGAGAATGGACTCCAATCTTCCTCCGAGTTTAGTGAGACTGCTATTGGCAAATAATATACACGTATCGGTTATTCGCGTGCCCGCAAAAGGTTCGCCTTGGGTGCAGGGCGAGTAACTTAACTCGGGACGTATCGCCACGGCGAGGTCTCGATCCAACGGCCCCCGCGGACCGAGTCGGATGGCTCTCTCACGACTCACGTCCGGGCAATCAGGTATGATTGCCAGCAATCCACGCTTTAACACTAACCACTTTATCAAAGCGTCGGTCGTACCGAACGAAACTGCATTTGATTACACCTCGAAGCCCTGCAGTATGATTCCCCGCTTCGTCGTTACTCTTCCCGCAATTCTCGGGCCTCCTTCTCCCTTTAAGGTCCCGTGGGAACCACACGTGTCTTCGCCCGATGTTCTCCCCCTTATTTTCATCCTCAAGGACGTCATCGCCGACACGTAGAATCCATACGAAAGTGTTTAACGGCCCCCCGTTACGGGGTGGTCTCTCCGCGCACCCTATCCAACGATCTGTTTCTCCTCAGATTCGCGTGTCTCTCGTCTTTCGCGTGTCTTTTTAAAACCGCGGAGTATCGAAAAGGCGAAAAACGGTACCTGCACCAGGACGCTGTTCAGTCCCACGACGTTGCCAGTGTTGGCTCGAGGCGCGTCGAAACACAACTGAAGCGGTAGGACCACCCAGTCGGTCCGGGGCCCCTGCAGCCCCAACGACGACCAACGGATACACACTCCAAAGCCGTCCTCGGGCTACGCGGCTACGCGGCTCGAGGACGGCTCGGGACGAACCGGGACGGATCGGGACTCCCACTACTCGCCGATCCACGTTACAGGTACTCCCTCCGTGAGGGACTCCGTGGTATAGCCACGCAGGTGCCTCAGGTGCCTTGGCTCTCTCGATGTCTTACTCTTCGAGCAGGGGGGACGGGGCGATTGGCGCGCTGACCGGCAAGGGGGGTCCACGATAGAGACGTCACCGATCGAGCGCAAGGAAGAAGACGCGAGTCCTCAGCTTCCGCCGTCATCCTCTTCGCGAGTATCCTCCTCTTTCACTTCAGTACGACTAATCGATAGGTTTGTCTATGCGATACCGCAAGTTCCGTTAGTTAAATTTTAAAGAACGAGTTAAATACCTGGACCATTTCACAAAGTCGAGCATCGAAAATTAGACATTTCAAAATCTACCTGCCGTTGAATTGGTACCTACATTGTATTACATGTAGCCACGTAATAGCCGCTGTAGGGACGGGACAGTCGTAATCAGATCGAGGGAATTATTGTGCTCGAGGATGGTGAGGTGAAGGGGGATTGAATATGCTGGGGATCCCGAGACCTGGGAGGGCAGTGGTATAAGGTGCGGGGTAATTGAGTTATTAGGTTCGTATACTGCAATTGTGGGGGACCACCATGGAGGTGGAATCGCTGGGAGGGTGATCATGGCGCGGGCTGACTGACCGCCGTTGATATTTAGCCTTTCATAGTCTCAGTCTTACATCCCGAATAACAAATCGGGTGATTATATTCCGGGAATATTTCGGTAGCGATGATGAATCCAGGTTTTGCTAAGATGAGCGCGTGAGCGCGCGTTAACCTGAGAACGTCTCAATCGATGACAGAGTAGCACGAGGATGAGGAGGAGATAAAGAAGGAAGATGGAGGACGGAGAACGGAGAACGGGGACCGAGGACCACCTGTCTTTCACTGTTACGCGGGCAGCATGCCGTGCAGACAAACGGCAAAAACTAATAAACCACAAACAAGCTTGGAAAACTGGTTACCACGGCTGGGGCGTAACGGAGTGAGTATATCGACACGTATGTACGAGTACAGATGCAACGATATAGTCCCTCGCACCTACCTCTGGAATAACCTAATGACCCGAGAGTAGCCGACTACCGTTTAAAACAAAATTGAATTATCGCTCGCTGACGTTTCTTCCGGTACGGATATTGCTTCCGTTGTAGGTATAAAGAGATAAACCATGAGCCTTTTCCCTTTCCCCCCCACTGCAGTTTCTCTCGGAACGCTTGTCGTCACTGCTGTCGGCACGAACCCAATTGAGAACTTGCGAACGACAGTGCAGGAGGATGCCGAATTTATTGTATATGTATAGACACACATGTGTGTATTGTATATGCATAGTGTGGTAGAGAGAGAAAGACGCAAGAGGCCCAAGACGAGTTCCAGGAATTCAAGAGAGGGCTGCGCTCCGGGCGAGAGCAGTTTGCCGGGAGAGAATTAAGTCGTTATATCGGCAGATGGTCAATTTTCAAGCGATGGTCGTGGACGTGGCCGTGTTGGGGGCTAAGGAATGAAAGAGAAGCGAAGAGAAGAGAAGAGAAGAGAAGAGAAGAGAAGAGAAAATGAGAGAACGGAAGAAGTCGAGGAACGGAAAGGAAAGGAAAGGAAAGGAAAGGATAGGAAGGTAAGGTAAGGTAAGGGAACGAAGATCGATCCGGAACACGAGACGCCGTAACCGCTCTTTAACCCCGAGCCCACGGGAGTCCATTGTCTTTATTTTGTGTTCGTGGAACTGTGCTCGGCATGTGGCGGCATATTTTCGACCTTCTTATTACATATATAGGTATATACTGTATATCGTATTAGTTATATATACAATATACATATATATGTATATATTTATAAAAGGCTTATAGCGCAGATCGTCGTCCACACAAGATACACACGCACACCCACTGGTACAACTTATATAAAGTGGGGACCTCGACGTGCGTGGTGGCGGGTACACACAAGACCCGCGAGGCCCATAAGGCTCGGTAAGTTACACCTCTGCCTGGCTTATCCGTGGAGATCGCTCGGGCGGGCACTCGGGGCTGAATAACTTTACTACCGGTTTCTTACCCCCGTCGCGTCGCCCCGGTCCTGCAGGCTAGGCCCAACTGAAACCTCGACGAGTCAAGTCGAGTCGAGTCAACCTGAGGATAACCAAGTCCTTCCAAAAGAGAGACGATCCTTGATCGGAACAACAAACTTTCATACTTTATTAGCCCCCCCCCTACTCCGATCCTATCGTGAAGGAAAAAATCGAAGGGAACGTAACTTCCCACTGCAGCACTAGCAGAGAAGAGAAATCTTTAAACTTAATATAGACGTGGATGAAGCGCTGAGTAAAACGTTACATTTCATGCATTTCGTTTAGGGACTGGTTCGGGGTGGTTAGGGGTCGTTGGTTATCTCGGCAAAGTTGGTCCCCGCGTGGGGAGCAGGAGGTGGATGAGTATAAGGTATGTCTTTTGGAGCGGCGTGGTTCGGAGAACAATGGGGTACCCGGGATCTGGTCCTCTGAGGGGCGCGCGTACGAGTGGTATACATAGGTATATAGATGTGTCGTGTGTGTATAGAGACGCGAGGAAGCAAAAGTTGATGTGAAAAAGGAAGGGTATGAGTAAAGGGTGGAGAGTAGGGGGTTAAAAAAATGGAAAAACGAGGGGCAAAAAGAGCGGGACAAGTCCGAGGCTCTCCGGGCACCGAAGGGACTCACTCGGACGCACGCGCTGACGCGACAACCTCATTTGTGCGCGACGGCTCCCAAGAAGGACCGAGAGGGACCGAGGGGTCTGAGGAGACTGAGAGCGAGGGAGATACTTGCGAGAGAGAAAGCGAGATGCCAGATGGACGGGCCAATCAAGCGCCCAGGGTCCACCGCTGACGTGATTACAACGGTTGCGCGTGACCGGAGTTCCTTAGCCCCCTCGCCCCACGTCGGGCCCCATGTGTCCCCCACGCGCTCCAATGGTCGAGCTCTGGTCCCCAGTCCCCGGGGCGGAGGGCACACAAAACCCCGAGAACCAATCCTCCGGTTTTCCATACCGAGAAAGAAAAACCAAAGGATTTCATCCGAGGAGTACCAAATGCATCCGATCTTCCTAGGTGATAGAAAAGTGTTTTATCAGCCGAATTTTGAACCTCTTAAAATTGGTCATCGGGGTATTTTGTACCACATTAGGGACTGGGGGTCTCGGTGCGTCCCTGAGAAACGTCTGACGGCTTTACAGCGGTCCGTCGCTCGTTTCTCGAGCCTGGCTTGCCCGCCTGCCTGTTTTTGTACTATCTCCTCCTTTCCCCGTACGCGTCCCGGGCCTCTAAGTCCAACTCTCGAGCTCACGGGCCCCGTTTGGGCTTCTTCGTTCTTCGCTCTTCCTCGGATACCAACCAACCGCCCTGCTACACGTAGGCGTAAGATCTTTCCTTTGCCGCTTCAGGAGTACACTGAAGGCTCAGAGATGGAAACTGGTACCTCTACACGCAAGGCAAACGAATGAACGAACGAACGAACGAACGAACAAACGAACAAAGCCTCAACCCTGAAGCGGACCTCAGACCGAGCGTCGATCTGACTCGTTCTCCGTCACTCTCAACGAATCTACCTATATATACATGTATACATACGTGGTACAGGGAAACCAAGATTCGAAGGATGAGAAGAGGAGCGAGAGGAGGAACGGGGAGAACGCGGCTTACAACTCGCGAGGGACCAAGGGAGACACGCCGACATGTTTATTATTTCGACGTCGAAGCCTCTACCGCGAGATTTAGTGGAGCCAAAGAAGCGATTGGCAGGGGGACGCCTGTATTCGTTGTTGCTTAGTATTTTTCCAAATATTCTTTTCCTTTCTCGTTTTATTTTTATTTTTTATTTTTCTTCTTTTATTTTTCCATTTTTGGTTTTGCTATCGAACAACGTTTTGGGTAATAATAGCAATAACTACTAGGATAAAGTATTGTCCTATCTTCGGTTAGACACCGGAAGCTCTGGATCTGACACAATCGTTAGCATATAATAAAATAGAATACAAATGAGAAAATGAGACGAAATTTAGATGATGAATGCAAGAAATAGATGAAGTCAAGAAATTAATGCAGAGAGAGGAGATGCTAGACCTAAGCCCTAAGCCAATAACCGTGACGAGGGGTGTGGAGCTTGAACCCTTAATTTTCTCGTTATCAGTTAGCCAGAGGGTCGAAGGAGAGAAAGAAAACGAAAAAAAAGTTAAGAAAAATTGACTCGAAAGGTTTGGAAATTATTCTCGACTTGGAGGTGGCCGAGTATTATACCCTATGGTATATCCAGCAATTAGTATTTGTAGGGAAAGTTTGTTGGTTCGGTTATACGAGAGTACGGTATAAGATTTTTCTGGGAAAATAACGTCCGGACTGAATTGTGATTTGAATGTATACGCTGATCTTTACATACGTATTATGTACCTGGTATGCATGATATGTACATTATACTTATTACCTCTATTGTATCTATACAGTATCTAGTCGCACCTTGTACTGTTTATTTCATGGAAATTCTGACACCTGAGGAACTGGTAATTCCTTAACAAAAAAGAACCCTATTTGTACAAGGAATTATATCTATCGTATCAGATTCTGTACTCAGAAGTCAAACTTCGAAGGAATAGAAGAAAAAAAAATTGAACCTTTTCTTCTGTGTAAAAAAAAAAAAAATAAATAAAAAAAAAATCGCAGCTTACATCTTCGATCAGTATTTCAAATCCGTGAGACTTCCGATAGTTTCGCTTTTTATTTTCACGTTTATTCTCTGACTACTTTTTACTGCAGAGTTAATTGAATAAAAGTTTGTGGTTTTATGCAGTGATAGAATAACAAAAAAACTGAGCATGGCTAACTAAATTGTCCGGTTGTTATTTGATAGGGAGATAAAGGGGCGAGTTTTAGGGCTGCGGCCCTGCGCTAGGATTCCGTGGCTCGCTTCGCCTCCTCGGCGTCGAGAAACGATCTATGGCTCTATCGCGTCTCGAGTTACAGATCCCAATCGTCGTCGTCGTAGTCTTCTTCGTCGTCGTAGTCTTCGTCTTCGTCGTCGTCGTCGTCGTCGTCGTCGTCGTCGTCGTCTGGTTCGAAGTTTTCAATTCGAGCAGGTGCCCGCGGGGCTTTGACGATGAGGCACAAACTGTATATCGCTACAAGTTTCCAAGCCGTGATCTTAAGGTTTTAAAAACGACTCCCGCCTCGATGAAATTATTAAAAGGCAGCCAGGCGGGTCCTGACTTGGCGCGAGGACCCCTGCCAGGAGACCGCGTCTCTATATCGTGCCATCGTAATTGCAGGGCCGAGCATTCAAATTCATAATGTCTCTGTTAACCATATTCCCATCGCCCGTCTCTCCTCGTATACGGCATATGCGTACTTATTAAAAATATACACCACGCGGTATCCGTGTTCCTAAATTTTGAGTAAAACCACTTGACTCGAAGAAGATTGTTTCATCTCACATGAAATTTCGAGACTAAGTTCTTGAGTTTAAATCTTTGAAATTTTCAAACGGTCAAATTTTCGAATTTCAATATTACCGATTTATAGTATTTCGAAAGGATATTTCTCCGAAAGTTGATTTCAAAAACTTCGAATCGAAACACATGAAAGGTTCAAAGTTTCGAAAGCTAAAAAAGCATCTAAATATCTCTATTAAATTTTCGGGTTCTTAGACTTTCCGAGCTTTTAGCCTCCTGCATCCCGATTTTTCGAATTAAACGTTTCCAAAAATTCGAAATTATTGCAAATGAATTCGTGATTCTGACCTTTCGGAAGAATTCGAATCATTCTCTAAATTTCTTGGACGGTAATTGGGGTGGAAGAAACTTGAACAAGATGAAATGACGAAGGCCTATAATATATGTATACTTATACATACATATATTTCCCAGTTGACTTTTGACGGGTAATAATTTAACAGCGATAGAAAACCAATCGTTCTACAATGGGCACCGCCCGCCGGTGTCGCAACGTAAAAAGAGTTAGTGAAGGGATGTATGGAAGGAACGGGTAATGGTGACGGGGATAACAATGGGTACGTAATAACGAACGGCAAACAAACAATATTAATACATTCATATATATATACCCATACGTATATAGAGGCGGTATATAGTCCCTCACAAAGGCCCCTCAGCTGGTTCATTCTTAACCTCGTAATGCGTGTATAGTGTATTCGCGTTGGTGGTGTACCACGTCGTTTCTTGGCGCTATTCGAGTGCGCGTACATGAAGGAGGTAGTCAGGTAGCCGTGAAGTTGGATAAGTAGGTAAGAAAGTATAATCACAAGCTTTGTTATATCACGAGAATTGGTTAGCGCCAATAACAGTCCGTGCAGTTGAACCACAATCGTTGGACTGTATACCTAATTAAGTAATTACATACTTGTTACTTAAACTTAATATACGACTCATTAACAGGACAACGTGACGAAATTGTGAAAGCTGAGATCTACCGCGAGATATAATCGTTATACGTACTTAAATCGCACAATTATATTTTCGCAGTTCTTTTTTTATAGGATATGTGATTGCGAAAATGATGTCCTTGGAATACCAATTCGAACACATATTTCGTGGGGTCTTTTTATATAAAAAAAATACTGACATGTTTTTCCGGCAACCAATTAAGCGGATGTGAAGAGAAGGATTCAACTTTTTGAAAAAAAAAAAAATTACGAAAAAAGTACAGATCTTTTCCGTCAACGATCATACAAGCATCCTCATCCATACCAGCCAAGATATGATAGACTGTGCTACCCGCTGCGTGCATCACATCACATAGGTAATTCATAGCGATGATTGAGTTGCCGGTAGTCAATCGTCACCCGAGTATTCCGCTAAGGCGTTAGCTTGACCCTGTCGACCCTGATGACCCATGAAGCGGCGTGGGTTGGGGTGAGAACGATAGTATAAGTGTAAGTCGGTGTTCCGCAAAGCTGAGTACTATATGCTTTCGTGTGGGATAGGACGTTATCGCAAAGTTATAATGGCGGTAAAAAGGTAAATCTGTTTGAGGCATTGAGAGACGAATACAAGGTACAAAACAAAGAGAAACTCGTCCGGAATTTCAGTTGGCTTACGGGTTGAAACAGGCCAGAGAAAAGAGACCTTGACTGTAAGTTGGCCGGCCAAGCTGCAGCCGCGGGACTGACCAGCCGCCAACCGCTAAAAACCTAATTAGATGTCATAATTATACCCAGTGACGCTCAAGCTCGGGCGAAATAAATTCGTATATCAGGTAGTAGCGCGGTAAGAGGAAAAGGAAGAGAAAGATAAAGTCTGTCGCGAGACGTTCAGGTTGTAGGACACTGGAACGATCAATTAACGCGAATATCACCGCGCTGCAGCGTTGTGCGGTTGCAATCGCGAGGATCAAGTTTAACGATGAATTATTGAACACTCGTACCTACAATAAAATTTATAAAGAAAAAGTTGACAAAAAATATGATGTGCAGTAGCACTGCTGTAAAATAGAGTGCACCAACACCCGTACAGTAGCCGATAATTATCGTATATTCAAGAGCCATGCAGTTCGAAGGGAAATAAACGATTGCCGATTATACACCGCAGAGGTAACGTTTTAATTAATTTATTATTATTATTTTCTATTTATTATTATTTTCGTCCCTGATCGTCTTCCGTTGAATTAACGATAATCGAATAGGTAGGTACCTACAGTCTTGAATCGGCATCGATACCGCGGATTCTATGCAAGGTGGTAGCGAGCATCCCGCATTGCAAGGAGAATATGTAGTAGGGTGCGGGTGATCCGGCCCTGGAACAGCCTCCCGTCGTGGACCGGTTCAAAAATACCTCGGATACCCGCGCCGGGGAGGCGGCCGCGAAGGGGAGGGGACAAAGATGGCGTACTACGAAATCGCCGCGCGTCTATGTGGGTTAAACGGAGACGGGACGCGTCTTTATTATACGGACGAACGGCTGGACGGACGGATGGAGGAACGCCTCTGACGGTGCTCTTCACTCGCTATACATACACGCATCTTCATACATAAGTATATATATATATATATATGTATATATTTTATGTATAAAATATATACCTGCACCTACACCCACCTAAATATTATATACCTGTACCTCCACCCTGTAAACGTATGTATAAAACTAACGTGAGTATGTGTGTACATATATATATGTCTACATCGTCGTCCTATATGCGCTTCAGCTCGTTTCTTCGGTCAAATTATGCCAGACCGTTTATATGTTTTATGCAACGGAGTGGGCGGACGGGGTACGTCGACTCTTGCGGGTTTGTCTTCTGCACCCGCGTGTAGCGGCCCGTCAACGCGGACCCAGGACGGTTAAGACCGGGCGCTACCCCCAATTAGATCTAGAGAACCTTATTGTAGATTCTAAACGACTTTTGTATAAGGAGTAGATCGTTTGTTAGTTGATTTCTTTCCGAAGTTCTTGACATTTTATCATTTTTACGAAACGAACAACGTCCTGTGTCGTACCTATACGCGATAAGAAATCTACTTTTATCAATTGAAAAAATTATACGATAATTTCCACCGGTATATACATACTCGATAATCTTATAATTGCGGAATTATATATACCTGGGTAACTAAGAGACGCGATATACGATGCGATATAAACAATGTCTAGGTCTAGTTCTATTTTTACACATATACACGTGTCTATAAGTCTATATTTATATTTGTATTCGTTATACCTACAGACGTAGACGTGGGAGTATTATAGTATACGACGAGTGTCGACGACGAGATATCGCTGGCAACGGACTACGCTCGGGAGTTATTTTAATTTATTCGTTTAGAGTGATATCAATGAACTCATCCACCAACAGTGGTCTCATTCAATTCCCCGTTCGTATATAGTCAGTGCGTGATAGTTGTGACTTTTAAAACGGTTTCTTATACCGCAACAAATCATCGCATATACGTATATATCGCAACGGTTTATCTATATCATCGATATAAACAGTTGCGATAATCATCCCGATGTGGCAATTAGCGAAGCGAAAAAAAAAAAAAAAAAAAAAACCAACAAATATTCGCGGATTAAATATCACGTGAATATATCTATACTATATTTCGAGACGATGTAAGAGAGATGCAAGTTTGTTTTCTCGCTACGGTAATAAACGCGGAGTGAAACCGTGACTGTAGATAACGATTAAACAAGTCATATAACTATTTATCTTTGTATTGTGATTATAAATGGCGAAAGTCGAGGCCAGGATAAGAGATAACCCCACGTTAATATAGGCGCGTCATCACGCGGTCGAAAAGTAAAACTTCGAGTTTTTGTTGCTTTGGATAAAGAGGGACGGAAGCCGTGTTTGATACCTTGTTAATCCTGAAAAATGACAGCTACTAAGCTCGCGAAACGATTCGAACTCACAAGCAATAATATACGGACTAAGGATTAATTTATAGTTAGGTTATTGTCGGTTTTTTTTTTATACATTATATGTATATATACCTACCAATCGTAATCCGCATAAAATTTTCGAGTTATTGAACAGCAAGACACACGGGGTGAAATTTTAACAGTGAAACCTGTGAAACCCGTTCGGATAACATCTGGGATCAGGGGGTATAGTGCAAAACGTAACTACGGAATAGGATCTGAACATGCGAGTGTCGGAAATACCGAATACAACACGACGGACTTTTATATACTCTGCTCAATGTATCTCATAGTACATATATATGTATACATGAGGAGGAAAAGGGGGGATAAACGACGGAGAAAAAGGGACTCGGAAGATAATTTAGTAATTATCCTGCCAGATGGCTTATACCATCTCTCTGCATTCGGCCGACCAACAACTGCAGTCTCCACTGCTGAGGGTCCAATCTTACGCTCGGTCCTGTGATTCGCAAATATATTTAATGCAGTTACGCTTATATTAAAGACGTGAGTACAACCGGACTGTAAGAGACTGAAAATTTATTACTTTGTTAGTTTAAGTACCGTGAAAGCAGTTTTTCTAAAAATAAATTTTTTCTGTCAACTCTTTGATGCAATATTATTTTTTTTTTTTAAATCTCGTAATTTCTTTAAGTTACATAATTATCATGTCTCTCTTTACTGACTTGGATTTTGAGGAGGTTGTAAGGCACGAGATCATATCCCATTTGATAATTTTGAATTTATAAATCCGGCCCTGGGCACGGGCGTGCATTCGATTATCTTGGTAACTCAATCTCTTTGGTTTGCTGTGCCCTGTGGCTTAGTCTAGGCCTGTCTCTCGCTTGGTACAGAGATTTCGAGTTTGGTATAGGCTGTTCCGCAGCGATCTTGGGGTTCGAGTGTTTGCCAAAGGTACACGAGGCCACGCGTCGCCCTCATCTTCGAGGTGTTTGACTATATATTCAGTAAAAACCCGGTAGTAGCCAGTAGTCTTGACCATAAGAATAAATGAAGACATAATCACGAGAGAACAATTATTACTGTGACACGCCCAAAATTAAAATTAATACGAATATCAGATGAAAATTCTCTTCATCTTTCGAGTATTTCTTTTTATCGCCTGACATTAGCAGAGTCCAGACCCTGGGATAGACGATTTTTGGTTAGACTCGAGTATCCTGGTGATCTTGATCCTAAAGCAACATCTTTGCGATACTTGAGTTCCATTCAAAGCTATTACCTTGATTTATCGCCCACGCATTTCACATTCCTTCAATTGTTCACTCCGGCAACGTTTTCTTCGATATTTCTCTACGGTCGGTGCAGCTTCGCAGAGATTTTCCAAACCTCGATATATGTATTGTGCTATACAGCTACTATTTGAAAATCTACCTGCACCCTGGCAGAGTAGGGATAACCCGAAACGGGTACGGGTATAATGTATATATTGTTGGAACCGAGGGATGAGAAAACACTTGTTCGTAACAAGTTACTCGCGTTGGCGTTTGGATAACGAGATCCATCAAGTACAGGAGCGAAAATAAATACAGAGAGAAGATGATCGATCGTCTTCAGTTCGGCAGCTCTGCAAGAGACTTCATCACTGTCTCGATTATTCGAGATTATAATATATAGTGTTAACACTTTTATTTATTTTATTTTATTATTATGTTTTGATCTTCTTATTATCCCTTCAAATATATAATCAGTTTATATGAAACTACGGCTACTGAACCTTGGAGATAAAAGGTTTACAAAAATGATTTGATTTTAATTACAGAGATCACGATACTCGCCCTAATTTTTTAATCTATAATCAGATCAGAAACAAAAAAGAAAATAAAACCACCGTCCAAAGTCCAAATAGTGAAAATCGTCGGTGACCTGGTAGAGGGTGAATCGTGTTTGTCCTTTTTGAGTCTTTGGTGTAGAACAATTACCAAGCTCTAAGGGTCAAGAAATCTGAGAACACCTACGCGCCTGTTAAAACGAATCGTGACTTTGAAGCCACCGCCGTCGCCCAGTGCAGATTAAGACACAACTCGACACTCAGCGACGACCAACTCGCTTTGTCTTGATTTTTTACCCCATTTGACACGCAAACTTTTTGGAATTTAAAACCACAATTAGCAACGCGGATTTCTCTCTCTCACACAGAATTTTTTCCCCTCTTTATCATCACGTTGATTTTTAAAACCCCTTTCTTGGCACGCGACTTCAGCGATCTAAAATCCCCGTCTTTCCCCTATGCTGTACCTACAGCATGTAGGTACCTACGACTTTCGAGATTTAGAGGGTCGCGCTCCCGTGGACGCCGGGCCAAGAGTGCCGAAGCGTAAACGTCAACAAACACCAGCACCGGCAGTAACACCGGTTCCATAGCACGCGCATAAAATCCCATAAAGCTGTAGGCCAAACAAACAATGCCGTAGCAAGAAGAGACGTTTAATATCTCAGTACAGCTTCTGCTTCAGGAGTCACAGCGTCGCAACGTCACAGTTCGTCCCTTAAATAAAATCTCCATAAGATCGCAGAAGAAGAATAACTGGAATCGCGGTAAACTTTCTACTTCTTGGACTGGGAAAAGACAATGAACTATTCCAACGACGGAAATAGGAACCCTGCAGAGTAGGCTGTGCAGTTATATTCTCCCTGAAAAATTCAGGGACATCACGTATAAATACACGACTTAGAAACCCGGCAATCTGTCCGCCACGTGGTGAAACCCAGCGAAATACTTAGGCGGGTGCTAAATTTTGCCATATTTGAATCACGAGTCTTTCTGTCTGTGAAAAATCTGTGAAAAATGTACTTTTCTAGATACGGAATGTTTTCTATATGAGGCAATGCGGCGATCAGATATCTGCACGCTTAATGACCGGATGGATTTATCAATAGATGACAGAGCTTGTTACAAGTTAGAATAACAATATCTATATTCTTACTAATTATGGTTTGAGCACGTAGCTCCACAGCCATGTGATGAGAACGATGAGTTTTATATAGTTAGGTTAGTGTTAGTGATAGGTTGTTATGGATATGAAAGAGGATGAGAAGAAACTAAGGACGTTTTATTGGGTCGTGGTGGGTCAAAGAACCCGTAAATAAAACTAAGACGATCATTATAATGTCAAGAATGTAAAAAATGAGAATAAAATAAGAAAGTAAAAATTATAACAAGACCCAAGACGTAAAAATTTTTACAGTGGTACGATGAGGAGGAGTTGGGGCAGGTGACACGCTCGAGGATACGATAAACGGTCGGGGATAACTGCTTGAAAGAAATATGAGATACGGTAGCGATAATTACGGGACTGGTGATGATACACGAAAGATTAGTAAGCTGTAACTATAATGAGACTATTGAGATCATGTCCACGGGATAGAATAATGATATAAAAATTTTATGCGATAGTACAGGATCCTTAAATCTCAGAAGTGATTCATGACTTCGTTATTAATCTGGTCCAGTACGCAGTGCGCGGTTAACGTTGTTTATACCATCGCTGTACGACGTGATATCAGAGGCCGGCAAGAGCATAATCACGTTACACCTCATCGCAACCCGACGCCACAGTATCTACTTCGCTCGAGATGACAGGGTCTGGTGTTTAGTCTGTGTCCTCGGGCCGCGAGTGACGACCCCGAGTCCGTCAAAAGGAAGATAATGATAATGACAATCACGATTATGATCGTGATCGTAAACATGTATAGAATAACGCGGGAAGATTTCCACCTGCTGTAATCAAAGTCGAAGAAATGTATGTATTCCAGAAAAAAAAGTTAAAATAAAATAAAATTTCCTGGACTCCAAAACCACGAACTAAACATATTCGAAAATCGAAAAGTCAACTTACGGATGATGCGGAGGCGGTGCATGAAAAGCAGCTGCCGCTGCGGCCGCTGCAGCAGCATGATGTTCCCATGCAGCGGCTGCCGCAGCGGCTGCTGCAGCTGCGGCAGGATGATGAGCCGTCGGTCCATGATGAGGATGAAACGGTGGAGGTGGATGTCCGTGGGGATGAAAAGCCGCGTGAAAAGCCGAGTGGTGATGATGATGATGAGGCGGTGGAGGTGGTGGTGGTAAAAGTGAGAATGTCTCTTGATGATAGGCCACTTCTTTCTCCGGCATCTTGTTCTCCAGTTCTCTTGCAGCCCTAAGTTGACTTGCAGTTGCAATATGGTCGAGGAAGTCGAGGTCCGCTACACGCCGACGTCGTTGTAGGTGCAGGTGGTAGCGGTACTCCTCTTCGACGGAAATCGCCGTTGTACTTTCGGTATGAGCAACGATTAAATTCGTGGGTTTCGTCGCGGTAACGGCGCCGGTTTCATCGGGCCAGCTATCGCCGTCCGCATGGCCACTGACGCAGCGGTTTTTCGTACGCGTATTTGAATCTCCGACTTGATCGTCGCAGCCGTCGGTCTCTACGTCCGACGTATAGGGTCGCGGTTCTTCGTGGGCATTTTTCGGCTCGCCGGCGCCGGCGTCTCGACGTGAACTAATCCTGATAATATTTTTGTTAGGGTTTAACGTGCGCGCCTTTTTTTTTTTTTTACTTTTTATTGACGCACTGAACGGAGTCACCCCGGTTACATGTTCGACGATAATAATCTGCTCTGTCGCTTTACCAAACTCCGGTTATTATATCGTAACGCACAACACAAACGGACTCCGTTTTTACCCGTCACATAAATTCGCACTTTAATAATCACTTCAAGTTTACTCGCGGTAATTTATCGCCGACACACGACTCACGGCATTCCTTCCGCACTCGGATCTTCCTTTATCGATATACCGAATCACCGATATCCTGACGAAGGGGGTAAGACGCGTTATCGCAATCTCGACAGTTGGTAAATATTTATGATAACTAAAAAAAGATCGCAATTATCCCGCAAATGTTATCTCATCATGGGAGCTGACGGGGTAGTCAAGGATTGCATTGAAAGGGTTGGAAACGTATGTGGAAAACGTATCCGCGTGATGTCGCGCTCCTTACGCTTTGACGGGTATGGCGGTACTGAGTCCTCATCGGAGAGAGGGGCGGCCAGGCATTCTCGGCTCTCGTTCTTGGCTGGTGTGCGAGAGAGGCGAGGAGAGAAAACTCAAAATAAGAGCGAGGGAGAGAGAGAGAGAGGTATCGAGGGAGCTCGACGAGGAGAATAGAGTTGCGGAGAGTGGAGGAGCGTTCAAAAGAGGAGAGAGAGAGAGAGAGAGAGAGAAAAGAGTGGAGCGGAGCCGAGCGGAGTGGATTTTAGAGGAGTGGAGAGGAGAGGAGAGGAGAGACGGCTGAAAGCGCGTGTCAGCTCGACAACTCAACTAGCACCAGCCTCGCGCTGCTACAGCCAAAGCCGTTCTCCCCTCCGTAGAGTTCTGTGCGACAAAGACGGATAATACTTGGACGTTGGGACGCGGTGGCGAGGAGGGGTGCCCTCAGTTCCCTCCTCAACATCAGGGGAGGAGGAGGAGTACCAAAGGCGGGGAAGAAGAGAGACAGAGTAATCCGATGGTAGGAGTATAACAACGTACGTAGATGTACAGAAATATGTGCGTACAGTGCGTTTTGATTAAAATCGTTTCGTTCCTAAGTGATGCGGAATCAAGACTGGACTGTGGTATACGCAAATGACGAATATGAAAAAAAAACTTCGATCCTTAATCCCCAGAAATCTGCTCTTCCCAGGCCAACAGGGTTAGAAGTTGAAAGATCCCAATATGGTCAAAAGAAAAAAAAAGATCAAATGATGCTGGAGCAGCGGCTACAGCACCGAGTGTATATATGGTTAGTTTATACCTAAGTATAGGTATTTATCTCATCCCAGCACACAATTTTAGACCGTGGAATCGGCGTTGAGTTTAAACAACTTCCGGTGATCAGAGGTTCCTCGAGGGGTGTGTCGCCTTTTGTTTTTCTAGGAGTAGAATTTCGCAGACCGTTAAACGGATGAATTTTTGGGTCATTTCCGCGAGTAGGGTATTTCGTCGACTACGCCCACCACAAGGCTTCTTATCTCGACTCATGTTTTCGTCACTCAAAACAAACTCCTTCAGTAATCATTGGATTCAGTATCCAAAACGAGAATCTAAATCATCACGCATGATGCTCGAACCGATACCTGCGGATGTGAGATCAGCCTAAAGAACGAAGAACAGAGAATGGAGAACTGAGAACGAAGAACGACGGAATAGAGTCATTAAGCCGTGGCAGTCGGTCGGTCGGTGGACCTAACTGAGGGGTGAGCTGGCGGCTCACCGTTACCCACGCAACCACCTACCGCATCGTAATGATTCAATCGAATCCGCGGACGGGCGGGTGACTCGTCCACCTCTACCTGCATCCCTGGCTTCTCGACGGTCTTCTTCTTAGTTTCCATCTCGGTTATCCGTGTGGTGTACAAGAGTAGTATGTGTGTTTCGTACACCTTAAGGTATAACATGCATACATGCTGCAATAATGTAGACGTATACATGTATAAAGAAGTTTCGGTCGAGAGTAGAGGCAGAGGTGAAGGCGGACGCGAAGAGAGCCAAAGGGGAAAAAGAGGTAAAAGGGGGGAACCGCCAATCCGGCCCTTCGGCCAGCCGCCCTTTTGCCTCGTTCCTTGTTCCTCGGTCCTCGCCGCGGTCTTCATCCAAGATGGAGCAAAAAGTGGTTACTCTGAAGCCTGATGCGGTGTACATTTATAAAAGTCTTTGTATATATCCATGTACTAACATAACTGTGTATGTATTCTCCATGTAATTCGGTGTAAACAAAAACATCTTACGGTCTTGTAGCGTCTAGGTGTTACTGCAGGGTAGACCCTCGCACGCGTCCTTCCGTACACATAAAACGAACGGAAAGAACGACTCATACACGTAGATATTTCTATACGTGTGCTTTCGGGCACGGAGGATCGGCGATCAACGATGCCAGACGAACCCCCGTCATTCCTTTTTTCCTGCAGGGTGACAAACGAGGGATGAGAAAAAGAAAAATTCACTGTTACACCGTGCGGTGCCGAAGTTGTAACCGGGGTATTTTTCTCTCCTCGACGTTTGCGTCCCAAAAAGTCGTAATCCGAGTATAGTCGTCGGCGTTATTCGTCCCTTCCCAGAAGATGCCGAACCATGGTCTCTCTCTTTCTCTCTCTCTCTCTCTCTTATATTTTGGTCATTTTTTATCTCTTTCTTACGGCTCTCTATCGGCCGGACGCTCGTCGGCGTAGAGCCCTTTCGAGCCCCCTGCGGTTTGCGCTCATTAACCGCCTCCTCATTTTCTCTCTCTGGGTGCGTGCTTGCGTACGGTATGTATACCTGTATACATTTATATATACATATACATACATATACAGAATATTGTATGCGTGATGGTGGACCCACGCCGCCGATCTCCCCAGGTAAGAAAAGAGCCGCCTGTGCCGACACGCGGGGCGCTAGGCCTCGGGTTATAGTTAGTTATAGACCACGAAGAGAACTGGATTGGACCCAGCTAGACCAGCAACGCCCTCCTTTCCCGGTCCTCACCGCGTCTGTTTGACGAGATAATTTGTTCCCAGTTTCCTGGGATCTTCTCGAATCGAATAACCGATACAAGCCCATAATCATCCCCTATGCGAAAAACTATAAGAAGAAGATGTAGTATAAGCCTGAAGAGTGCTAATTCTATGCACATACTTTGTCGATATTCTCATTTACCTGTTTCAAACAATTACTAAACGTCGTAGTTTTTATTGATTGACTAATTCTTGTGGATAATTGTTTGATCTACCAGGAACGGTGTGATTAACACCTCGAAAACAAATAGCTGAAACCTTAGCCAGGCGGTATTTTTGAACAGCATTAAACCGGTCGAGTTGCTGAACGAGATGTCTGCCAGGATATTTCGTTAGGATTTTAGAGGTTGCCCGTGATCCACCTGTCCTTTATTTATGTATCCTCCTTAGGATCCTCAATTCCCGATCCTCGGGTCGCGCCCAGTTCTATTCCCTATTCCTCTATATGTGAACGAGGGTGCGCTACGACATCTTTCTCCGTTCACAGCACCCACGATTCGCTCTATCTTACTCGTACCTTTATTTCTGTTGGTTTCTTTTTTTCTTTTTTTGATCAGACATTTATCTCGCCTACGTAACGTATCCTCAGGCAGACTCGACTCGGTTAACTAACTCTATTCACACTGTAAACCGTCATTTTAAATAACACTGTAAGACTATGTACGAAAAAACTCAAACTCTTTTCGAAATTAATTATCAAACAGTTTCTAGCTAATGAATAAAATTTTCAATTTTGATGGATGAATTGTGAATTTTTTTTTTGGTTCTTAATTATTTAAACTTTGGATAAGACGTTGTGAACGAAGCCTTATGCCTCTTCCTTCACTCTTTTAGCTTTGCTCCTTCGCCGGGGCGCGCGTATCCTCTATAATCGTGACTGGGAAGGCCGCTGCCATGCCGCCGCCGCTGCTGCCGCAGTGTACAGGATGAAGATGTTCCCAGGCCTAATTGCTATATATATGCTACATCGACCGAGTCGATCGTCCGGTCCGCCTGGATGAAACCAAGGTCCAGGGTGCGACCTGCGAAGCTGGTTGAAAAACGCCGTAAGCCTTTCGATAGTCGCGGTCATTTACGTCAGAAGATTTTTTTTTTTTTTTTTTAAGTAGAGTTTTCTTGCGGAAATGACGAGTTGATTTGCAGTTGCTATTATCATCGTCGATGAGCTGAAGAAGAAAAACTAAAAAAATAAAACAAAGAAAAAAAATGTTCAGTTTCTTTGTCAGGGTAAAGAACCTAGAGGCGAGATTATGGTGTAATATGAAGAAAGCCAATCAGCCTAAAGCTAACCGTGACTATTTTTCATTTTCTACCGCATAAGGACGTCGTCCTGATAATCAGCTTGTTCCACCGCCTGAAGACGGCACAAAGGGATCAACCTGGCGCTAATTACGAGGATCAGCTACCTCGGAGAAGCCACCGTGGCGAATCTTACCTCGTAAAGTCATGGCTCGTATCCTCCCACGACCCCAAAGTCAGGTCATCACCTTTTACCAAAACGAAACGTTAAGAAAAACCAGTAGATACATAAAATTACACTTGATATATGCGGACGTACCGTGTGAGATGAAAGTTTCGAAACAATAATATACTTTCGCGGATTTACACAAGAGTTTTGATTTCTTTTAGTCAATTTCTCTGCACCCGCATCCTCACCCGATGGCTACATCCTGCAGAAACGAAAGACCGACCCTTACGAGGGGCCGACAACTAGCCCGTATTATCTCGCTTCCGAGATTTCTCTTTTCACATAGTATACCAGGCTTTGACGGGGCCATTCGGGTCCAGCGTCGAGGATAATGGTCGACTTTGCCCTTTGTGAGGGTGATTCAGGAACGGGCAGGACGTCTTCATTAGGCCCCTTGGGGCCGAGAACCTTAAGACCTTATAGAAAAGCGCGGTATAACGAGCGGAGGAAGTCCTGGCGAGGCAAAAAGACCGCTTTTACCCCCCAGCCTCCTGCAAGGACTATAGGTATAGGTAATAGGTATATCTAGGTGGCGCGGGCGGATTCCTTATACCTTGTATACATACCGACCGGCGTCAAATTATCCAGTTACGAGAGGAAATAAATCGCTCGTCGCTTCCCTGCACCGCAGGTGTCAACCCCCAGTCCCAAAACCATCCCTTGGTATAGTTAAATTCTGTCCTCGTTTAGCCAAACCGATTCCCGAACCTAGATGAGAGAAATTTCACTCCAAAAGGTGCCGGACGCGGTTAAGACCCCACACGGACCCTCAACTGTCGGATGACCGTATTTCTTCTTCACCTATTTCTTCCCCAAAGAATTTCTTCCCCGAAAACTAATCGCCATTCGAGTTCCAGCGTGGAATTTTATCAGAAATTCATCTCCAGTTCGATTCTCCACTATACTCTCACGCCATCCTCAAATAAAACACACTGGACCTTGACAATGTCTTCTTTTTCGAAACCATTTTGAACTAAAATCCACTAAATGTTTAAATATTGAATAAAATCGAAAAAAAAAAATTTATAAAAGAGTGGGACAGTGGCCGAACAGAACCCTTACCGAACCTCATCGGGGTCCTTCCGCGAACCATGTTGAGTAGCAGTGGTTCTCTGCTCATTGGGACCAAGGAGAAAGAGGATAGGATTTTGTGGTGGATGTATGACCGAGAATTCTATGATCGGAGTAGCACCACGGGGATCGGTAGGTATTTTAACGGAAAAATTTTTTGAAACCGTTGAAATCGCGGGGGGTCACGCGAGGATCGTTATATTATTTAGGTAGAAACTTTGGTCCCGCGGTATAGGATCAGGTGCGTCTTGAGTTGGTCCAGCGGGAGGGTATCCCCCTTTACTCCCGACGCTGGACCACTCTCTGAAACGGCCTCCCCTCCGAGAGGGCAATCGTTACTATACGGGCGTGGCTTCAGAGCCGTGAGGAAGCGAGATCGCGACCCGCGTCCAGAGGAATCGAGAGGAAAAGAGAGCCAGAGTGAGGAGAGAAGAGGTAAACGCGTTCCACCTTCTGCCACCTGTCGGCCATCCACCGGGCGGGGCGGCCAAACCGTAGGGAGACTCACTGAGGATCGGGAGGAACGCAGAGAGGAGGATGAATTTGTGACTTCTTGCCTCGCCCGTCGCGGCTGCACTTGACGACTCACTTTACTCCTGAACACTGCATATTATGCTTCCTATACATACACACGACTTTCATCATCAACGTCTACATCCACGATTTGCATCCGCTTATCGTT
This sequence comes from Macrophya annulata, assembly GCA_963924015.1. Classification (NCBI taxonomy): domain Eukaryota; kingdom Metazoa; phylum Arthropoda; class Insecta; order Hymenoptera; family Tenthredinidae; genus Macrophya; species Macrophya annulata. The sequence continues at coordinate 2,294,129 of OZ001260.1, forward strand.
ACCTCACTTGTCAATTTTTGGAGATAATTCAATACTGTGATTTTATCCATCGATCGTCACGTACTTTTTAAGCTTAATTATTGAGTCACACTTCACTCACCCTCAGATGTCTATGTGTTACTTACAACATCACGGATCCTTCTTGGTCCTAAAAATCGAACGCTATTTCGTAAATTCATATAGGAATAGATCTGACTGTGTAATCCAAACGATATTGTATGGTATTGTATATGTGTATAGATATACGGGTGTATGTATGGGTAATATAGGTATAAACCCACTACTTCTTCGCCTTTCATCCTCTCGGCTAAGTTTTTAGTAAGGCGCATCGAATCTGGTCCCGCGTACCGCCGGCACGTCTCTAGTTTTTGTTCGCGTAGCGATCAAGTTGTCGTCGTTCTACCTCCCTGCCTCCACCTTCACCTCCACCTCCACCTCCACCTCCTTCTTCTTATTCCTTTAGTCACCCTTTTCCCCGTCTTACTTCTCCAATCTACGCCATGTAGACCGGGTTAAACTTACGAACCGTTGACTTGACTCGACTTGACTTTACTTCACTTGAGTCGACACGATTGCGTCTCTCTTTATGAGGAAAAATTCAAAAGCCATACAGCACTCTCTCGCATAACCCTACCTTATTCTATCCACAGGGATGCAGTTATGGTATAGATACTACACACTCAGCCTTTAGCTATATTCTAACCTGTATAGGATGGTAAGGAAAAAAACTAGCTCATCTTCACGGTGGTTATGTAGATATAGCTGTATTTCAAAGCGAGGCTAATGCAATGTGAACAAGAAAAAAAAAACGAAGAAAAAAATTAGGGAATTCTCAAGAATTTTAATATTCATCAGCTTTCGATCAAAATTCTGTACGGTGATGAAAACTTCCAAATATTGTATATCAAGTGAAATTTTGAAGTGAAAATAAAAAAGGGATTGGGAAAGGCTGATAGGGATAAGACATAAGGCGATCTATGGTTATTTTATATTGTTAGTTTGTATTAAAATTTGACAAGTATACAGACGCTCTATATGTATATATAAAAATACAATAGTATTATAATATACTAGTATATATAGTAGAAGCGTTTCTGGATGAGACATTATATATATGTACAATAGAATTATTGATAAAAGAAACAAAAAATAAAATAAATCAAAAACTATATATATATATATATATATATATATATATATATATATATATATATATATATATATATATATATATATATATATATATATATACGAATATTCGTTTACAAATTCGACTCAAAGGACAAGCCAATATTGAATAGATCCTTAGATCCTTAGATCCTTGATCGTTGATTTTCGATACCGTAAAGATAGATCTTAGCTACGATTTCGTGTACCTAGGTATATACCAACCCAATACAGATACACACACACACACACATATATATATATATATATATATATATATATATATATATATATATATATATATATATATATATATATATATACATATATATATATATATATATATATATATATATACACATACACATATATACTCGCAGGTATACATATATCCATTATTACATATAATACCTCAAGAAAGGCTCCACTTTCTACGCTTTGACCTGTCCTCTGTCGTTTAGATCTCTCTACCATGCACGCTATTCGGTCTTTTGTTAATGTACCGACGTACGTTGCGCGGCTTCGTTCCAAAATCTCTCATTAAGTTATATGCTATATGTATAGAAAAGAATAAAAAAAAAAAAAAAACTTGTGTACATAGGTATAATTAAGATTGTATAGTACGTAGTAATGTTACATACATACATAGTACGTATGAGATGTCTTGTGTACGTTAATCGCTTTGACTTGAAACGAAGCCGGGTGACGTGACGCGACTATATCATATACATATATGATAATAGACCAAATATGTATATAGTATATGTATACCTATATAAACTACGACAACAAAGGCAACAGCAACAACAACAACAACATCAACACATAAACAACAACTACAGTATTGGCTATTCGAATATAAGAAGAAAAAAAAAAGAAAAAATAAAAAATTTGTGCCACTATATTCGTTTTTGCTGTGTTTAATATACAGAAAGTTTACATAATTGATACAACGGTTAACATTACTTTTTTTATGCCGCTATCTTTGAGCTGATCGCTATATATCCACTGCCGTCTTTATTTTTATTTTATACGTACTTAATATTCAAAAATTGAGTAACAAATAAAAATTGAAAAAAGATATTCTCGCACAGTATTTTTAATCCAAATTGAAAAAAAAAAATTAAAATTTTATATATATAAAACATTTTTTTTTTTTCACAGTTTATAAAGAACAAATTGCAACTGAAAGAACTGAATTTGCCTGAAATTAATTAAAATATTGATCAATTATCATCGATTAATAATTCAATCGATTTAAATTAGTCTCGCGTTTTCATTGGTTCTATTTTGGCACAAAGTTAACGCGGCTGTTATAACAGTTAAGGGTAATATAGACAGACAGACATGTAATTTATAGGCATGTACCAAGAGTGTTGGGCATAAGTATGGGTAGAATACTATTTGATCCTGCATCCTGCAGCACTTGTCGATTTTTTTTTTTTCTTTATATTAGTTCTGTCCATCGTTAAATAATCGAGGTACACGCCAAGATGCTTTTGCAGGGTTTTTAATCATATATTAAAAAAAAAAAAATTATATACTTATACCTATATGTAATATGTATAAATAAATAGTCGTATCTGGATTATATATAGACACATACATACTGTACCCATAAATATATACGTATATCTAGGTAAGTACTGGGTGGTTTTGGGGGTTTTCGTGATGAGGATTTCGGGCTGGGTTTTTTGGATTTCTGGATTTTTGGATATTTGGATATTTGGGGGGGGGGGGGGGGATAGGTTAAGGAAATTATTTGGCAGCAACGAATTTAGTACTTATTTAGTTTTGAGTTACGTCAGGTGCAAGACGTCACACGTCGCGACGCGTTTGCAGACTCTCGGCGAAGATTCTCTTCTATTAAAAAAAAAAAAAAACACTCCTTATACATCTTCGGCCAAGATTTTGCTCCGCGTTCTTCTCCGCGATCACAGTGAATCAAAATTTGACTCCCTGTCACTTGCCTTTAGAAAAAAAAAAACAAACAGGAATACATTTTTTGTTTATCACTTATTTACTTCTCAATTGTAAAAACAAAAAAAATAAGTCTTTTTCATTTTAATTATTTTTCAAATCTTACCCGATCCGGATCGTAGAACGGTGGTCTCTGTGCCGGCATCCTTAAAGTGCCACCCACATCCCGTTCGGCCATAGTGTGACCATCGCTAGCGTTGTCCCTTGGTTCCCTACTGCTACGACGATCAGCAGCCATTTTCGTCGGTGGCTGGATCGTCGTTTCACCGCAAGATCTTGCCAAAGTTGATCCAGCCTCGCCAAGATCCATTCGAAGCAGTTTGGTTGGTGCTTGAATCGTGGTCTCACCGCAGGATCGTGCTAAGGTTGAGCCAAGATCACCCCGAAGGACGTCACTGCTACGCAGGATCTTTGTGGACGGTTCTACCGTCGTTTCACCACAGGAACGTGCAAGCGTTGATTCTGCATCCGCTGGACGAGTTACCGTTGCAGAAACCTCAAGAGAGTAAAAAAAGACCATAAGTTCATTATACTTTTTCTATTATTTGTAAATCTTTCAATTCTCCAGTACGAAAAGCAAACAGCAAGCTGTTCCTTTATGGTAGAACTTTGTTTTTTGAAAAATTATATATTAGGACTCACCTGAAATCCGGCACTGACCAAAGCGCCTATAGGTAAATGGCTCGTCGTAGGTGTAGTTCGATTATTCTGATGTGTATCTAAGATGATTTCCTTGCAAACAGAGTCCCTCTTGGTTGTCAGGCTTGGTTTCCTAGTTTCAGGTCGTGGTCCGCCTTCCAAATAGCTGATAAGTTTTCTTTCATCTATCGCTAGATTACTTGCTGGAGGTTTACAGGTACCAGGTGATTGGGGAGATTGTGGTGCCGAGCGGTACTTAGCTCGAGGAATCATCACCGTCAAAGATCTGTCCCTCTGTTCTTCGGCAGGTACTGCACCAGCCTTTGATCTGACGCTGTCACGAGGTCGAGCTAGAAGGGCGCTTCCACGTGGGTGTCGAGGATGTGCAGGAATACCAGTAACAGCAGGGGCGAAATTTGTAACACTGCGTTTGGGTCCTGAAGGTCGTTTGCTCGGAGGAGCTGGAGCAACAGTTTGCGGTGGAGCAGGAAGAACGTGCGGTACGTGGTGGGGAATCGTCGCCAAATCAGCAGCGCTTCCTTCACTACTTGTGTCTCCTCCGTTACCTCCGGATATCATTGCTCGGCGATCACCAGAACGATTGCCCGATCTACGCCCGGGTTTTCCTAGACAAGCTAGACCGACGCAGGCACCCAGAAGGACTAGAAGGACTAGGCCAGTGGTTACCAAGGCGATCAGTAGAACTGCAAGTTGAAATGGATGAATTTATTCTCTCTTAATAATTGTATAGTTTTACTTTTTCACGACCCTTTTCATTTCTACTTTGTCCCGAATCAGTGTTTAACGTACCTTTCACGTTGACCTGACAACGTTGTCCACTATGCCATGGGAAGCACTCACAGACTTCCTGTCCATTGGTGTTAAAAATACAGTGTCCCTTGTTATTACAGGCTGGACATCCGAGTGGTGCTTGAGAACAGACTCTTCCTGGATAAGCGGGTAGGTTTTCTGAAAGATCGGCCCATCCCTCGCGGCATGAGCATTGGTAAGACCCACGGAGATTGAAGCAGGCTGCATGAGGCGAGCAATCGTGATGAGGACCGCCTTCTTCGGTTGCACACTCGTCGAAATCCATCGCCTCAACCTTGAAGACAAAAAAAGAGAAAAAATCATCCAGAAGTTCCAATTGAATATCTGCTGAAGTGGTTGCAGAGAGTATCGATTAAACTTACCGAATCCAGGTCCCTGGAAGCATAGACCTCGGTTCCTCCGAGGCTGTAATTATTTCCAACGAGGTATTTCCTCACCACTTCTTTCAGTCGCGTTTCGTTTGCGTTTTCGCTGAACTGAACGTGGAATTCTACGCCTGCAGTTGGCTTTGAAGTAAACCGAGCGACGTCCAGCCCTCTGTAAAGGTCCCTGAGGTCACTCTGCATCATTGTACGATCTAGAGCTTCCTTAGTGGGTCCAGCGAGTTTTTGATAGTCGTTTGATGCTGTGTCGTTCAGGCTAGCTGCGTACGCGGATACTGAATCTTTACCAACGCGATCCAGCCCGACCCGAAGAGTGTAAGTATAGATAGCTAAAAAGAACCATAGAGAAGGTATTTTTACGTAAAAAGAAATTTAGCTTGCGGGTTGTAAGGACTGTAGATCGGAGGGTAGCTTTACTCACGTTTGCAAGGTCGGTCTAGGAACATCCGTGCGAAGCCGGGTCGGCAAACGCATTTACTGTCACCGTCAACGTCGGAACAGACCTCAGCCTTTGAGGCTCGGCATTCTGGTAGACATCGACCTGCGGTTGGTTCACGCGGAAATACTGGTGCCCCAAGGACTCCACTGAGTACCACTTTCTGGATCGTATTACCAACTGGATCCTGCTCATCTCTGGTGGCTTCCATGTCTCCGTACTCGGCTTCCACCTGTAGAAAACAGAATAAAAGTGTCATCTTCAGTCTCCTCTTTTGTATTTACATTTCTTTCAATTTTTTGTATCATGGAAAATGACGATGTAATAATTTCAAAATATGTTGATGAAGAAAATTACCTCTTCAGCACCTGGTTCAGGAGGGTTCTGGTCGCTCATTACCACAAATATCGATTCATTCTCTGAAGGCATCCCCGGAATCGGGTCACGGTTTATTGGCCGCAGAATAGTGGAGGAGGATATTATGGTTGTGGGACTTGCGGACTGCAAAAGTGTCTCCGTTACAGTCTCGACAGTCGTTGAGGTGAGGGTTCGGGTTAACAAAAGGGTCCTTGTCGTCGACGACGAGACAGATGCAACCCTAGTTGTCACGACGTATAATACAGTTTCTCGTTCTGTCTCAGTCCGCGTTGCCTGCAATGAGACAAATACACACGTATCCATGAATATCGCAGAGTCGCTATATCTGATTTTACTGTAAATCGTGGTTTCCACTGAAAGATTATCACTTTTGCATACTGAAAAAAATCACTAATTCTTGCCTGCATATAACCGATGTAATAAAAATAATAACTACTTCTCTGCTGCTTTAGTCAAAGTCAAAATCAATCTTATAGTCATCTAACAACTCACTTCTGTGGTTGGTTTACTGTACGGTGATTCCACGACTGGTTTAGTTGTGGTGGTTCTGACTTCAAAGTCTTTGGTTCGTATCGTCGTCATCTTAGTTGGTTTCTCGTGGATCTTAGTCGGGTATTTCGTTACTGCACTACTCTGATCTACATGAATACTACCGAGGGACTGAGTTGGTTGAACCGCAGGTGATGGTATATCCGTGTCTTTGCTCGGTTGAAGGAAGACCGGTTTTACTGGTCGTCCAGGTCGTTTAGTGGTCGTAGGTTCATCAGTGACAAACTCAGACGTTGGAGTAGACAGTCTAGTCGGTTTGACTATCACACTGGAGGTGGAAGATCGGCTTGGTACGATATTGTCGATTGAAAGAGGCCGCAGAGTCGTACTAGACGGAAGCACGTTCGTTGATAGAATGGTGGTTGGCTGAATGGATATTCTGCAAAATCGAAGAAAAAAAGGAGTCAAAACTACATTGCAAATGCAAGCTCAACAAACTGCTACAATCTCAATTTTTCTTCATACCTGGAAACTGGCCTGGACTCGAAAGGCCTTGCAGTATAGATGCTAACGTGTTCGGTTTTGCTTGTTTTCGATGCAATAGTCGAAGGTGAAGACGGTGGTGGTCCATGCATTTCGATGATTACCGGTAGATCGACGGTACCATGAACAACGGGGATTTCTGCTTCAGTGTCAATATCTTGTACAAGAGGAACGCGTGATGTGGTGACGGAAGTAGCAATGCGGATGGAGCCTGACACAGCGACAGCTGGTCGTACAGTTGCTACCTCTGGGACAGGACGTGATAAAGTTTCGATAACTGGAGCCGGAGGAACCATATCCTATAATAAAAGTAATTTTGATTATTAAACGGACTTTTCTATCAATAGTTACATTCAAAAAACAAGAATCTAGCCGTACCTGTGACAGCAGCTCAACAAGGAAGGGTCGAGCAGCAGCGGTGGTTGATTCCTCAAGTGGAATGTACTTCGGAGGTGGTGGCGACAGTCCCACAACATCAGTGGGCAATGGTGGTGGCTCGAGTCCTTCACCTTGTCCCTTATTTTCATTCGCAGTACCTTTGTTGCCGTGGAAAACGATAGCTGGTCTTAAAGGAGGCGGCATCATGTCTCGATAAGGAACTCTCGGTCTTGGCCAAGGCTGCGGGATTGCAACAGGATCCTGGGTCACTGGGTGACTGTTGTTGTCATGGATATTTGATGTCGAGTCCTTCCTGTTGATCGAGACTTCACCTGTAGGTGGCGGAGCGGCGAGGCTTGTAGGTAAAGTGACCAATTGCGTTGGCGTTTTTCTAGTGGTAGTTGTCCCCGTTGAGAACATGCTAGGAGGTCTCTCTGTCTGCGTGTCACTGTCCTCGTTATCATCACCAGTCGCCTCGACTGGCATGGAAAACTCGAGCTCAACTCGATCGTTAGGATGGTGCGACAGCTGGTGATCGTTTCCAGAAGGCCTCGGCCTCGTAACATCTTGGAGAAACGTTGGACGACCCTGATCAAAAGATCCAGACTCATCCTCAGGTCCGGATTGATTACTGGAACCGACTGGATGCGGCAGTTGATACGACGACTCAGCTAAGTTTAACTCAGACCCTGAATCATCCTCGAAATAATTTCCTGATCCCATAGAATTCGGCCGAGACATATTTCCACTCGCAACATTGGAATCTTTGTTCGTCTGATCAGGTTTAGCGGGTGGCGAGAGTGCAGATGAAGGCGGAGGAGGCAGCGTGGCAGCTTCTGGTCTTGCAAAGTTTAGCTCAGGTCCGTCGTTTCCATTTACTGAGTTTCGATTAGGTGCAAACGGTCCTGGAACTTGCTGTTGATGTTGGGATTGATGGAAACCGATTGTGACAGGTGGGGGCTTAAGGTCCATCGCCTCGTTTCGGTCCAGAGGACTGGAAGTAGAAGGATTGGCGTTTTCTTTACGTGGTGGGACTCCAACTTCATGAACAGTGGGATGCGGCACTTTCTGATTTCCATGATGGCCAAACGGAACACCTTGAACGACGTCATGGCTTATCGGTGGTCGACGTGTTTCTCTTTGGTCGTAACCATATGGCCTGCCAACGTTGACGTGACCGTCAACGTAAACACCGAATGGTTTTCCTTTCACAATCAAAGGTCGCTCGTAGGGCTTTTGACGGAATGGAACACCCTGGACGATCGCTGGTTCTTGGTTGGCGAAAGGCACTCCTCTATTTGGTGCGAAATTATTTTGACCATGTTGTTGTTGTTGTTGGTGTTGTTCGTGTTTCTTTTGTTGCTGTTGTCCGTAGGCTACGGCTTGTTCAGCCTCAAGGGGCTTGCCGACTATGGTGGTTACGGAACCAACGCTGTCAAAAGCGTCTTTAGTTCCTGGAGTGACGTAGTTGAAAGGAATATCTGATACAGAGTCAGAATCAGTGTCGTTGTCAATTTCGGGTGGCATGTCACCCCGAGTGGGTATATTCGTTTGAATTTGGATTCCCTGAGATTCGCTAATTTCCGAGTCGTTGGATAGTGAAGATCGTTCCGTCTGAGTGTTGACAGTCCAGATTTCGGGGCTCCCATCTTCCTCGGCCTGAGGCAGAATTTGCCCAAAGCTTTGAACTTCTGGTTTCACAGTAGGAATTCGTGGATAGTACGAAGTGTCTTCTGGTTTCACCTTTGGATCCGTCGAAGGATCGTGGTACCCTACTGCACCGGTCGGAATATTCTCTCCAGTGCTTTGATGCACAGCTGAAGACTCGGTAGCACCTATTTTCATCTGGTCATTCTTTTCTAGATGGTGATAATGGGGAGTTTGAGGATCTCGAATGACATTCACCTGGAACTATGAAAAATGTTTTATATCTTGTTCCCGGTTAATTCTAAACTTGTTAGAAACTCTAGAACTACAAAATATTGAAATTTACTTTCCAAATTGACATTCCCAACAAAAGAAAAATAAAAACTTTGAAACAAGAAGTTTTTCATTAATATATCCCTTTGTAAATTTACTGATTAATACAATAACCCATACCGGCGATGGATGCAGAATTTGTGGCGTTTCGTTTCCTCCTGGGTTTATAGAAACGGTATCTGTTATAGTAACGATGATATTGTTCGCAGCATCTTCCCCAGTATGCACCAGTGTTGGATCCCTGTTGAATGAATTCTTTGGTGGAGTCCAGTTTGGCGGTACTAGATTTGCGTCTGGTTTTTTGGTCAATGGTCTATAAGGCGATGGTGGAGGCGGAGGAGGTAGAGGAGGCTGCACAGAAGGATAATGCGGGTTTCTCGTGGGATATGTCCCAGGTCTACCGATATAGATATCATGGTTGTGAGAAGTCATCGCAGGTCTGTTCGGTGCTGATCCAAATTGTCCAGAGGGTCGTTGTCGGATCGCTGATTGCGTCGTAGACTGAGGAGGTACCGGCTTTCGGTCCGTTTTGAGTTTCCAGGTCAGACTATCACCAGAGAGTTCATTCACAGGACGCGTATCTCCTGGATTTCCCAGCAGAATATAATGGTGTGGAGGCGTTTCGACCTCAGTTCTCCTCGGTGGAGATGTCGCTGATGGAATTGCAGGCCTCCGTTGTATTTGATTATAACTCCCTCCCGGGCGAAGGTGACCTGGACGTTCATGGTGCGTGGGGGGACGACTTCCTGGTGATTGCTGCAAGGGTTTGAAGTTGATCTGTGGTGATGGTGGAGGAACCATGTACTCAGAAGGGTTGTCCTGGCTAAAATACTGTGGCGAATGTTCCACCTGTAAGAAAATGGTGAATAATACACAACTCTTGGAATTCTTCTGAGAATCTGAATAAATGAAGAATATAATAAAGTTTCGCCTGTTTTGCGAACCTTTTGCACTCCGACGAAGCCAGGTGCTACTTCGGGTTCGGGATAGGGTGAGGGGTCGTCAAAGTATTGACCAGTGATGTGTGGTTCGTTGGTATCTCCGAATATTAATGCCTGATTTCCACCTTGTGGTATAACGACGTTAGCCACTTGGCTAGGCTGGATATTGACGAGCAACGGTTGTCCCGTATCCCTGTCGATGACGTGTGGCACTACATGACGAATTATGCTTGTTGGTTCAGGAGCCTTAGGTTGTTGGGAATTTTCCACAATTGTATTCGGCGGAAGAAGAGGATCTCTCTGCGCCCATGGTGGCCGCTCATGATTTTCTTTCACCAATTGATAGTCGTGATGGTTGGGCCGAGAATTCGGCTTCCCTGAACTCCCGTGCACGTGTAACTAAAATGAGAGTGATTTTTACCAAGGGAAATTTTCAGAAATAATTCATATCAAATTTATCGTAGCGTGAAAATGAAATTTGTCAAAATCAGTAATCTCTATTACTTTCGAAGTTGAGGACGCAGCCTCTTCCGCGTCGTCCCGGATCCAATGAACACCCGTAGATGACGAGGCTTCGTGTGACTCCAAAGGTTTAAGAGGATCCTTGGCGCTCCAGGGTCGCCTGTACTTTTCAGGGCTCCATGCCGGCTCGTTAGGGTCTGGCCCAGGTTTGCGATCAGCATAGGAGTGTGGTTTTCCCCGTTCTATTGACGAACCAGGAGAAGCTGGTGGTCTGAGCAGCGGATCGTTCACCATAACATCATGACCTGGGTCCTTTCGAAGAATGACTCGTTGTGGGTGCTTTGGTGTTGCTCGAACCTGGTGGGATTCAGAAGAGGCCACGCCATAGTCAACGGGAATTTGTAAATGCTCTTCGAAGACCTGTCGTGCTGGGAGAATCTGTAGCTGGGTTTCGTGATAGTCTGCGGGAGTTGCTCTGTGAACTTGCGGACGAGCTGGTTTCAGAAGTGCTTGTGATGGTGGTGGTGGTGGTGGTGGTCTTATTCCTACGTGCTCATCATCTTGGTTGTAAGTTTGCGGGGGTCTTGGTCCCCCGATTTTTCCCGGCTTTCCAATTATCACGTCACTATTGGCCGTTATTACTTCACCAGGAGAGATGGGAATACCGTTCACCAAACTGGCTGATGACTTATGGCGCGTTTCCGGTATGTAGTTGCGGTTCAAATTCGCCAATCGATTTCCTGTAAACAAAATAAAATTGAGGCCGCTACTTGAAATTAAAAAAACAAGCTGTTCAACGCACATATTTCGTTTCACAAGTATTTACAATAAAATTGATTAAGTAGAAAAAATAGCAGACGAAGTTGATGGAATTATTAACTACCGATATTCTGACTTTCGGCCGTCTCAATGTCACCGTCGGCGAATTCCGCTACAGGAATGTAGATCGGTGATCTCTGGGTGGTGGTGTCTTGGTGTTCTTGCCCTTCATCCGAGGTGCCATTTCGTCGAGAGGCGGTTGTTTTTCCCTGCAAAAGACCAGCCATAGCAGTGATCACTGGACCAAGAGCAGAAAGACCATTGATGCCGAAGGAACCGAAGGGGCCCAGAGTTCCAAAAGAACCGCTGCCACCCGCGGGGGCGTCATTGTTTCCTTCAGGAACCTAAAGATTCAAAAAAATTCCCTTGATTGATTACTCTTCCGCCATAAATCATCACAAAAATAAAATGCAACCCACCTTAGCACCCTCTCCAGTCGTGGGTAGAGTCGTTGGATTCGTTTCTGGTCCAGGTGTCACTGTGGATACAGCAACCGTCTCTGTTGCAGAAGATGTAAGTGTAGTCGACGTCGAGGTAGGATCAATGCGATCTTCCTCGTCGAAGAAAATGATCGTCGAGCCTGTAACCACATTGTTGACTTGGTTCACGTCACTTGGCTCGTCGATGGGTTTTTTCTGTGGCTGCACGCTTGTCAAAAGATGGTTCATGTACCCAGCGTCAAGAAGGCTAGGCGCAATCGACTCTGTGACAACGTTCTCCACGATCTGAGAACGTGAAGACACTGTCGTCGAGGTTTCCCCATCAGCACCAGCCTGTGCAGAAAAAAAATGAAACAAATCATTAGTACAGCTGAAAATATATTTATTGCTATTGAACAATGAAACTAATTTACATAATTATTGAATTACATACCTGCAACAGAGTCGTGAAGTACGTGAACGTCGTGAGGTATGTTTTTGTGGCGAATATCTGAATTGGTTCGGGATTCGTAGCAATTGTGGGAGTTTCGGGAATTACCGGTGTTGCAACCAGTGCTGCGGTTTGGGGAGTTTCCTGGGTCTCGATCGTTGAAGACGTCTTGGTATTCGTGGTCCGTCGCCCTGGCGCCTTCTCAGTGACTACATCCGATGAGGTGGCTATATTTGTGCGGACCACAGTGCTGCCCTGTTCTAAGAACGTACTGTAGTAACTGTACGTTACATAGTACGTCTTGACAACGTCTGATTCTCCATCGGCTGAGGAGGATGGCGTCTCTTCAGGATTATTAGTCCCAGTCAGAGTTACATTGACACTCGTCGACGGTCGTGGAGATCTCGCTGACTCGGTGACGACGAGCTACGAGAGAAAAAAAAGCATAAGATAGACACACTTAATCATTTGAATTAGATACTGGGATAATGTAAATAAAACTAAGGAGCAAAATTTAATTGAAGAATAAGACTACCATAGCAAAAAATGTAATATGTGTAATTTCTGCACAAACCCGAGTAACGACGTCATTCACTGCGTGGACCGTAGCCTTCCCGTTTTCTGTGATCGTTCTCTCGAGAGTTCTGGTGCTCAGATAGGTATTGGTCTCAGGAAGAGGTGCCTCAGAAGGCTCAAGAACAAGATCCAGGTAACGCTGCGGAGCAGTAACGGTATTTGTGATGATCGTAGTGCCACGGCTATCGACTGGAAGATCTAGGTACGCGTAGGTAGTCTCGAAGACCTCAGTACCTAGAGTGGGCGATGCTTCGAGAGTAAAACCAGTTGCAGGAGTGGCAGGGTCAGCTGAAAATTGTCTTTCCTCTGTCGCGGTATTGTACACCACCTGAAATTGTGGGGTGAAATGTTTTGAATAATTCCTACAGGATTGATTACATACTATCGTTGCGGCTCGCTCACCTGGTGCTTTGTTGATACCCTGGCAGAGCCATCCTGGTCAGTGAAGGTCGTTAGGTAGGTGAAAGTAGTTGCGCAGGTCTTTGTCACGAATTCCTGAGGCTTGTCTCGCGGCATAAGCATCACCACGGCGTCAGACAAAGTCAGCGTCGCTGGGGGACTCGCGGTCTCCCACCTTGGTGCGGGGGCCGGTGTAGGACCTGCTACGATCACCTGGACACCATTTGACATTCTCCTTGTGGCTAGATTAAATCGTCTACCCTGCTCGTCTTCCGGATCTTCTTTCGCGCTTTCATCTGTCGCCGTTAAAAATAGACTTGAATTTTATTGTAAATTCTTGTCCCCCGTGTCCCGCGACTTGTGTTATTTGCCCGGGGGACGTTGGGATACTGGGGGACGAGACCAAAGAAGGATGTAGCAGGGAGACAGGCATTTCGCGAAGAATAAAGTTTTAGAATAATACTTGCAGAGTGTTGCCCAAGTTTTGAGGCCAACCTCGCCTGCTACATTGAAGATATATTTACAAGAGTCTGACACTTTATACGTCTCAGAAATGTATAATGTCTATGTACACAGTACGCGCGGTAGTAGACGCGTGAGTAGGTAGATTAAGGCGTAGAATAAAGTATAGATGCAAAATAAATAATTGTTGAGGAGAATACCAAAAGCCAATTTAGAAGTTTCCAGTAGATATATATATATATATATATATATGTGACGGAATAAAATTAATGAACAAATCTCGGAAAGTTTAATACCTCTTTGAAGAACGTTAAAATTTAGTATTCGTCACATGTGGACGGGCGTAAAAATTCCATAAACTTATAGCAGATACTATACAGGGTGTTCGTTCAGGACTACAAGATTACGTAATATTTGTACAAAGTATAGAGTCAAGTATCTACGCAGACCATGCAGGAAAGACTGAGCCGAGTTACGGGCAAAGGACGGAGAATGTTTTCCATCATGGTGAGACATATGAGGCTAAAGCACTCTATAAACAGTCCACTTGAATCCAACGAGAATGAACGCGACATATTCATACACATATAGATGTATATCGGTGATGGTGTCCTTGTTCATTAACTCGATGGTCAATCTTGTATGGTCTGAGTTGAGTATACATATAGTATTTTGATGTAACATTGCAAATTTTTTTTTGTTTTATTGTCTCAAACATCCTGTATGTATGTTAAAATTGCTCATTTTGAAAACAGCACGAGTCCAATACGGGCGTTTGGACTTCGTGCAATTCCCAAAACTTGCTGAATAATTTGTACACAGTACGGATAGTACAAATATAGGTATATGTATATACAAACTGTTTTATACGCACAATTATCTTGGGATATATGAGATTTTATACACGAATACGCATATAAGTAGGTAGTCAATACGCGCGCGTTTCTTATCCTTCACTTGGGTTCATCAACGTTTCTGGACATACCGTGGTACGTGTGGGTCGTACAAGGGGTGTGCAGGTACGCTGTCGACGTCCTGCACGATGAACCGGTCGATAAATATCAACGTGGAAAATATACTCACCATCGTCAATCGTCTCGGGGCTATACACGGGAGACAAGGGCTTCGGCGATGTTGGCATCGGTCCAGGTGATGGTGGAGGCTGTGTCGTTGATGGTACCGACGCTGCTGAAGACGTTGCGACAGCGGCGTGTGGGAGGGTCGCGGTGACAGGTACGGTCAGTGTCAGGATCGTTACTTTAGGTCTAACCGCTGTCGACGACGTTACTTCCGTCTGAAGTCCGTTCAACTTGGTCACCACGTAAGTGTACGTGCGCAATCTCGTCGAGGTCACAACCGTCTCAGAATAATAAATGCTCACGGTGGGTTCGGGAGCTGAAGTTGATGTTGGATCCTCGGGAATTGTGGGAACGTTGGAAACCGAGGAGGCATGAGAAAGGGATAGTAAAGAGTCATCGAACGAGCCTGCACCCGCATCCTCGAGGATCGGTGGTGAGACGGATGGAATTATTCGCGTCGCGTCGAGGCTAGGTAGTACCGCGGACGCAGAAGAGTTTTTCAACGTCTCAGGAGGTTCGACGATGCCGTCGTCCATATTAAGAAATACGCTAGTTTTTCCGGTATCAGACTTCAGGGAATTTGTGGACTCGAGGTTGAACTCGAGCGGCTCGCTTTTTGTCGCGATTGGAACATCAAGACTAGGAGTTTTTGCGGGGGAGCCATAACTTTCCTCTGCAAAAAGGGTCTTTGGTGGACTTTCCTTGATCAAAACGCTTGGACCGGAGTCAAGGACATCCGGCTTTACGCTAGCTACGTGTTCAGATGTTGGTGAAGTCGTTGTTTTTTCGGTCTCTGATGGATTCGGTTCATCGTCAACGTCTTCGTCTTCGTCGTAGTAATCTTCCTCCTCCTCAGATGGCAGGAAGAAGTGATCTGTCAGAATGACCGGTGCCACAGCTGATTGGCTTTCCGTAACTAAATTACTCTCTGTTGTACTCTCGCTAACTCGACTCGCAATTTCATTCAATTTACTTTCAATCGTGTTAGGGATTTCTTCCAAACTGGGTGTCGCTATCGACAGTTCGTCATTCTTTACTGAATCCTGGTGATATTCTTGCGCGCTGATGTCTTCCTCGTCCTCATAATCGTCAGCATCATCATCACTATCTTCTTCGTTAGATGCAGAAGCCGCGTAAAATCCGGTCGTAATAATTGCCAGCATCGGGGTCGACGTTGGTGTCGGCGTCGGCACTAAAACTGGCCGCACATTTACCAGCTTTTTCCTCGTTACTCTTGGCTTTGTCGATTCTTCGTCACTTGATGTTGGCTGAATCTTCCTCAGTCGGGTAACAGTCACCTTGTGCCGATAGGCAAGTGAGTTGTTAAACTCAGCCTTGGTCTCTCCACCCTTGTCTTGGCTTCCGGATTCGATCATGCTTGATGGACCAGGAGTTCGCACGCGAGTGACTACGAATCGACGTGGCGCGGGTAGTGCCACTTGAGTTCTTGAAAGCGGTCCAAGAAGTCTGCGAAGAACAACGGTTACCTTGTGATTCGCATCGGTCCGAGATACTGGGACTCGAACCCGCAGGCGTTTTCGAGGTCGGTTTGCAACTGAGGAATTTGTCGCGTTATCGACGTCTGTGATGTTAGGCAGAGAGATCTCAGTTTCAATTGGAACATCCATCTCTTTTTCATTTTCTTCTTGTTCGTCATCGTCTTCATCGAACGAATCGGCGATGATTCTACTAGCAGAGATCTTGGCACCCTTATCATCGCGAAGTGCTGTTGCGGATTCTTGAAAATGATCTGAAAGTCGTATTTTCTGTTCGCCTTTCCGTTTCTTCAAGTACAATAGCAGCATTCCCATCAAGCAGTGCGCAGTGCCAAAGCATTTATTGGTGCGATCATTTCGCAGGGGTTAAAGGTTACAATTTCGCACCTTTCCAATCTTTGTATAGAGGTATATACGGTTTTAGTAGAGTTATTTAATCCTTACGATTACAGTTTTGGTTTTTGTTGCAGTTGTTGATGTTGTTGTTGTTGTTATTTGGTATATAGTTTTATGTTGTCAGAGTCTCGTGTCGGAGAAGCTAGGACGCCTTCTGGGCGCGCGTACGGCGGCCGTTATTAGTATAGGAAATAACGGAACGAAAGATGAAATGGGATTCAAAAGACAGACAAGAGCGGCTTACGTTAATCGGTATAGGACCGTAAAGGCAACCTGTGGAATGGGATGAGATGGACGAATAATTTCGCAGCTTTAATCACCGCGTACCTGCGGATTGTCGTGACTCTCCCGCGCTCGCGATTTCTTCAATAGATACTATTTTACTCGGACCTCGAACCTCATAGTGTGCGCTTTCCGGGCTCATTTATCGTTCGCGTCCGCAGATACGACGGGGAAACGGAAGATAAAGGCGAACGATCGATTAAGAAATATTTAAAGAACGATGAAGAGGATGAGGAATGGTGAAGTTTGAGTACTAACGCTGATAATGAGCTTAAATAATTAAGGTTTTGGGGGGATGCGGGGGCTTAGGGAGTAATGGGCTTAAATATATTATTCGTAGGTCATCGTCGCTGAGATGTGTCGGCCGACGTCACCCACTACGCTCTCGAGGCTCTGTGTTGGTGAATGTGCACCAAAGAATTCCTCGCTTCCGGACAAAGCCAGGATTCCCTCAATGGGCTCAGGCGCAGCATGAAGAGATGGTGCGCGAGACGCCCTGAGTTTGAGCATTGGTGACGGGACATCGACGTCCCTGCGTCTCCGAGAAGCTGTCGAATCTTCACCAACACGAACCGTACTTAAAACGGTACTAAACTCTCCAGGTCTTCGACCCGAAACGTACAGCGTCACCACTGTCGATTCTTCAGCCGGTACATTTTCCTCCTTTCTTCGCCCACCTGAAGCCTTATCATTTTTACGGCCTCTGGGCTTCTGACGCTGAACATTATCCTCCTCTTCATTACTCGACCCTTCATCCTCGTAGCTATTCGACCCCCTAGATGGCTTGTAGTCCGAGTCAGCAGGCTGCTGTCTTCGTTCAACCTCACCAGGCAGGGTATTGCTCTGTACGGGAGCTGGTGCCGCGGCGAAGAGGGGATCGAAAAGATTGGCTTGCTGAAGCTGGAGCTGGGGTTGGGGTTGTTGGGGTTGTTGAAGCAGCAAGAGAAGGGAGTTTATGTCTGGGCCTGGGAGAGTGGCGGTTGGCGTAACAACAATGGTGTCAGTTATGTACTCCGTCGCGGTAATTACATCAACAGAAGAGTCGACAAGGGTAGTGAGAATTTCCTTGCCTCGGAAAGTGAGGGGAATAACGGTACTCTGATGTTTAGTGACAGTAGTAACGTAGGAGGTGGTGCGTGTGTCAAACCGAGTAGAGGGTGTAGCTGGTTGTTGCGGCTGCTGTTGTTGCTGTGGTTGAAGCCCACCGAGTAGCGGGTTTCCTTGACCCAACTGTCCCAAGAGAAGTTGTGACAGCAGAATGTTTGCTAGAGGTGCGTTACCGGTTGGGAGGGCAGGCTGGCGTGTCGAGACAACGTTCTCAACGGAGTATACAGTCGAGGGAATCACGTGTGAATATGTCGTTCTGCGTCCACCGATAGATGTAGGTCCCCGGGTGATAGAAGTAGTGATAGATTCGTGGAGAAGATATCTAGTCACTTCTGTCTGGCCCTGACCGTTGGTTCCGGTTACTTCACCAGCGATTACAATCAGCGGTCGTCCATCTCCGCCAACGACTGTGCTGTAGCGATCAGGTCCTAGAATCTGAGTGCTTGGTTGTGCGGTAATGATATTCTTTCGCTCTGTGACACCATTGCTGACAACGGGAATCGTCACCTCAGTTGGGACATAGTGCGTCACTGTAATAGTGCCATCGAACTCCGGTTGAACAAACGTATCTTTGGATTCCTCCCGCGAGTTCAAATTTCCTCCGCGGTTGCGTTGCGACGATGGTTTTCGTCCGTTGCCATTTCTGCTTCCTGACGAGGGCCTTCTCGGGCGGCTATCCGACGAGCCTCGCCTGGAGTTTGTTGGAGTCTCGGTGTGAGAAGACCGGGAAGATCCTCCATTGCGAATCCTTGGTGGTCTTGGTCTCGAGGAGGTTTCCGGTTTGTTAGAGGGCCTGTTGCGAGATGAACTTGAACCTGGTCGTTTATATCCTGACCGTGATGACCCCGAGTCCTTTTCCCTGAGGGTAAATTGTCTGCCACCATTACTAGCTGAAGTTGGTTTTATGCGGGGTGAAGAGGTGGAACTTCTAGAGCCTGAAGGGCGTGCCTTGGGTCGCGATCTCGGCTTCCCTGATGGAGGCGGGTCGGTCACCTCGGCAGACGCCTTGTTGTCATTGTTGTTGTTTTTCGTGTTTTTGCTACTGTTCGGTCTATATCCGGAAAGTGACCGTGCTCTGTTACTACCATACCTCGATGTGGTGGGAACTTTAGTCTTTTGAGTGGTGGCAGCAGTTTCTGCCGTGTCGGATTTATCTTCCGATGACATGTCTTCCAATTTAGCTTGAGGGCTATTTGACTGCTTTGGAGGTGGTCTGCGGAACCTGTTCGCCGTCAAAGACCTTAGCTGGCTAGCCTGACGCCTCACTCTACCCCCCCGTGCTGCAAAAGGTCTGATGCGTACAACTCCGCTACTGACAGGAGACACAGACTTTCCTGAGCGACGATTGGTTGATGTAACTTCTTGCTCTGATCCCTCATAATCATTGTCTACAATCTCCTCGATTGGTTCGTCGTCCTCAAAGTGCTCATCGTCTTCGTGGATTTCCTCTCCGTCATCATTCGGCGGTGGCGTTTCCGTCTGCTCAGTTGTCTCTGTTGGCTCAGTCGGTTCTGGTCTGCGATTAAAAAGTCCTCTTGGAGGGAAAAGACTGTTTTGCTGTCCTTGACGTGGCCTAGTGGAAATTGGAACGTTGGGTTTATTGCTCGATCTACCTCCGGAGAACGGAGGTCTGTTAGCTCCTGATCCTACGGGTTTAACTAAGTTTCCAGAACGTCTGGTTGTCGTCGTTAGTGATCGCTGCGTGGTACCACTTAATCTTGGAGACTGCCCCAGAGTCAAGGGTCGCCGGAATCTGAGTAAAGGGTTTGTCGTTCTTCTTATAGATTCAGTAGTTGTCTGAAGCGGTACCGTTCCAGTCTCTCCAGTCTCACCATCCTCATAGTAGCGATCATCGTCCGTGTACGGGGTCTCTTCAGTTACTAGGGTGGTCGCGGTGTAGTCATTCACATTGTCGTCCTGGTCGTCATTCCGCGCACTTGGCTGTTGTCCTCTCAATAAAGTCGACGAGGCTCTGATGCCAGATCTGAATCTAGAAGATCCAGCCGGGCCCGATGCAAATGCCGAGCTAGAAAACCTTCCGGGTCTAATTGAAGAACCTCTTCCAGATCCTATCGAAGATGGCCCAGATCCAGACCCTCGCCCACGTCCACCAGGAAATACTGAGCTAGGGGAAATGCGCGATGAAGCTCTACCCCTCGTACTACCCGATGGGAATCCCGAACCTGACGATGGATTAATTGACAACGAAGAAGAAGTGCGTCTTCCCGAGAATCTCCTCGATCCTGAGCCTTGTTGAGCCTGTCCTATCGAGCTAGAGTAAGGGCCAGTGGGCGAGTTTAGTCTTCCTCGCGAGGAGGCAAACCTATTACCCTTTCCAGCAAGTGTTGCCGTAATCGTAGGTGTTATGTCAGTTCTGGTAATCGTAGTGGCTCCTTGGGTCCCTTTGCGTTTAATTGGATTGAAAGTTGGCCTGTTTCTAGATGCAAAAGGTCGTATTACTGGCGTGAAAGTTCTCTTCCTTGAGGAGAAAGTTAGCCTGGTCTTCTTTTTCGATTTTTGCCCATCGTCATCTTCATCTCCTTCGCCCTCCTCGTCATCCTCATCTTCCCTTTCGTCTTGATCATCTGGTTCCTCTGTTGAATCCTCTGTAGATGATTCTACCGTTGTCGGATCATCGGACATTGAGGATTGCACAACGGCGGGTGACGGATGCACCTGTCCAGGGAAAGCAGCGCTCGAAATTGCGATTCCAGCCTCCGTTGCACTGGGTGCAATGCTCGATGCTAGCCCACCGGAAAGGGTCGCCGCAGGTGTAGCGCTCAACCAGCTGGAAGTGCTCTCAATTATCTGCGCATACCTTCCATCGATACTCGTTCCAATAACCTTAGACCGATAGAAGACAGTAGTATCATTTTCTTCAACATAGCCTTCGATGAGTCGGACGAAGCCAGTCCGATGGAGGTCGGTTTGTGTGGGTGTGAAAGTAGAGCGTTTTTCCTCGTCAATTTTAGTGCTAGCTGTGCTCTCTACAATCTTTGCATAGAGGCCATCGACAGTAGTACCAATCTGCCGGGTGGTAAAGTAAACCGTGGTGATTTCATCAGCGTCAATGATACTTCCTCGGTTCAGGGAAAGGATTCCAGTTGGTAAAACAGGCGTGGCTCGGGCAACGGATGCTGAAGAGTCTTCAGGCTTTTCGATACGCGTTGAACTCTCAATAACCTGAGCATAAAGTCCGTCGATGATCGTCCCACGTACATCTGTGGAAAAGTGTGTCGTGGTTCCGTCCGTTACCTGACTTGTACGGATTGCCGAGATAAGTCCAGTCACCCGAGATGGATTTGGCTTATCGTTGGTATTTAATGCGTTAACAGTTGGAACCACTGCAGTTCCTCCACCGATGGCTCTTCCGGTAGCCCGATCGGCTCGTTCTGCGACACTAGTAATCGTTTCCAGTCGGCTGTTCAAGACAGTAGAATTCCCCACGTAAGAAGTGGTGAAATAGGTGTAGGTTGTATAGAAGGTGGTAGGATCGGGCGCGATTAGCACCTCGTCATTATCCCTAACTCGATTTTCTCCTAGAGTAATGTCTGCTTCTTGTTTATTAAGAGTTGTTTCAACTTCTTCAGTGGTGGAAGACATTTCTCCAGTAACAGGTGAAATCGGCGAGGTTACTTCGTTATCTAAAACATTTCCTTCAACCTGAGCTTCCGTCGTTGTGGCAAAGTCACTGCTGGGTAATGGAGCTACCGCGGTCGTAGGGGACGGATCAATTCCCGGGGTCTCATCACGATTGGTAGCCACCGTGTCTCCGCCTTTGTCGAGAGTCGCAAAGTCGGTAAATGTCGTGATTGTCTTTGGCTTGACGGTGGAAGGCCGAATGGTTTCCGTCACTAAGTTAGTGACAGTCTCAAGGCGACTGACGACGTTGGACGAGTCGCCCTTATACATCGTTGTGAAATACGTAAAGGTCGTGTAGCTAGTCTGCAGTAGCAGAGTCGCGACTGGCTCTACCTCGTGATTATTGGACTCTGAAAGTTCCTGGTCATCTGGGAAAGTATTGATTTTCCGTTCCCCAGCATCTACAAGCGTGCCTCCGCCAGAGCTTGATGACGATATGACATCTGTCACCATCGTTATGAGATCGTCACCGTCTCCAATTGAATCAGGCAAACTTGGGGTTCCCTGCGGTCCCTCGGTCTCTGCAACGACTGATACATCGTCTTCTTTGTTCTGTAAGGTCATAGGTAAAGCTGACTCAGTTGTTTCGGAACTTTCTTCAGTTATCGGAGAATCGTTGACGTTGACCTCTTCCTGAACTTTTTTTGCTAGCTTGTAGGCTTCCTCTTGAGATTTTTTCTTTTGAATTGCTTCGAGGTACACCAGAATTTCTGGAGGGGGTACTTGTTCTACTTGTGGCTTTTCAGTGACTTCCGGTTTCGGGAGTTCTTGTGTTGTTGGTGTCTCTGGTGTTGCTGGTATTTGGGATTGCGGAGTTGTTGGAAGTGCGGCGCTAGGTTGAATGCTGCCAGTAACTACATTCGTAAAAATTTCAGTCCTAGTCTCAATCTCCGTTTCGTCGTCAACGAATATGGTCGTAAAGTAAGTGTAGGTCGTATAATAAGTCTTGACAACGTCTTTTACCTTTGGAGCTACTACGACAGGAGGCGTCGGTTCAAGATCAGCCTCGGTAGGGACTTCTGTCTCCTCATCAGCCTCTGTCGTGCCATATTTCAATTCCTCTGTCGTTGAAGACTGATCCTCGTCATTAAGGGATTCTTCCTCCGTAGTCACGTCTACTGAAGGAGTGGTTTTAGATGGAAGAGCTATCTCTCGCGTTTTTGTTGGAGCGATTAGAACGGACTCACCCCTGTCATAAAGACCAGCTACGTCAGCAGATACATCATAATGTGGGCCGACCGTCTGCGTGATTACATTTGTCTCGATAACCTCACGGCTAGAAACGCTGGACGTCTGTTCCTGGAAGAAGGTTGTCAAGTATGTGTAAGTCGTGTAAAGAGTCTTGAATATCAACTCGATCTCCTCATCCTGTTTTGTGGTTTGTTCCTCTTCTGGTTCACTCACAGCCTCAGACGAAGTCTCTACTTTCGGCGTAGTAGCCGGGCTAGTAGCTGGACTCGTAGTTGTAGTTTCGCTTTGTTCCAGTTTCGGTGTCGTAGGTGTTTCCCGTTGTTCTAGCTTCGGCGTCGTAGGTAGTTCCTGTTGTTCTATCTTCGGTATCGTCGTAGGAAGTTCAACCGTTGCTGCGTCATGATAGAGACTTGTACTTGGAGCATGGAAATCCGTAACGTAAAAAACTTCCGTAGAAACGACTTCATTCGCCTTAATTGACGTCGTGGTCATATCATCACCATCTGGGATGTAGAAGGTCGTAAAGTAAGTAAATGTGTTATACACAGTAGATGGTACCCTTGTAGGTAATATCTGCATGACAGGATTATCGTTATGTGGACCCTTCTCATTATCGAAAGGTAGCATATTCATACCCGAGGGTACCTTGATGCTGCGCCCTTCAGGATCTCCGACAGTAATGTCATTAGGAATTTCATCTTCTGTTCCTGAAGTCATCGATGGCGTGGGCTCCGTCGGTTCCATCGGTTCCTCTACCTTAGGAAGAGTCTCGGGTACTTGCTTCAAGGTAGTCAATGGTTTTACGGTAGTATCCTTAAAAGGCGTGGTCAGTTCATTCATTTCTGGTGTCATCTGCTCCGTAGTAGGAGCGCCTTCAGATTCCGTATACTCCAAAGTCACGTCGTCGCCATCGTCAGACTCATCAGTGCCAAACGTGACAGAAGCTTCATCGGGAAAGAAGTAAACATCCGACGCAGTGTGAGTGACTTGTGCGTAGTCTGTACCCACATAAGTACCATAAACCAGGCTCTTATACAGGGTCGTCGTGCCATCGACTGCGGTGGTCGATACTATGGAGGTCAAGAGGCCAGTAGACTTGGGTGGAGTTGGGAGTAGCGGGGTACTAGACGTGGACGTTTCCTGAGGTTCAGGAGCATTAACTCCACTTGGTTGAAGTTGAGGCCCATGAGCCCCGCCGTTAATGGCATCCAGAAGTGGATCTATCGGTGCTGCGGGGCTTCCAGGAGCTGCAGCTTGGGTTTTCCAATGGCCAACAATAACGCTCGTGGCTTGAATTTCCCTTGCAATTCCATCGTCTGGTCTGAGGGTTGCATCACCCTTGATGGTTGTCGCGGGTCTGCCAACTGGCGCCGGAGAGGTGCTAGGCGAGAATACGATAACTGTGTCGCCAACTGTGGTCGTAAAATCGGCAAACCCATGATATGTGACAGTTCCAAGCGGTTTTTGAGGGGGCGGCTTTGCTACCGGTGCTGGTTTTGTCTCTGCAGGCTTACGGGAGTCGGGTCTGTACTGACCACCGAATACCTTAGGCATTCTAGGCGTGAAGCCTTTAGGTCCAGACGATTCTTTGGTAAAACTTGTTTCCGGGAAATAAATAGCGTCCTGTTTTACCGTATAAGTCGGTAGATTATCTGCTGACCTAACCTTTGCAGGTCTAAATTTCACCGAATCGATTGGTCCTGGTTCTTTTCTCGCAAATACGTCGTTCTCTCTTTCTAAAAGTTCATCAAGGGCAGGCGGAAGGGTTTCAGGAACATCGTTTACGTCGTTAAAATAAGTCGTAGATTTGCTCGGCAACGCGTTGACGACCGCATTGTCTAGGGCAATACCGAACTGCCAATCGCCTTGGGGAACCCTGGATGGATAGACGATAAAGGGATCCGGACTCGAAGGGTCAGATGCGGATGATTCTCGATCATAAAATACGCGGCTTGAGGTTGAAAGTATGCGAGCATACAGGCGTCCGTTTGCTAGGGTAGTCCCTAGGACTTGGGTCGCGTATTCGGTGCTCGCACCATCCTGGACGAAGGTACGAGCGGTTTTGGTGAGCAGACCTAAGGGAGGTGTGCCCTTGCCGGATCGAGCCGAGACAAGAAGGACCGTCGTAACTCCTGCGGTCCCGTATCAAGATTAGCAATTTTCAGATTGTAAGAAAGGCGATTAAGATTCAGACGCGGTCAAACGCAGGGAAAACACACGCGAGTTTTTTTATTCCGTATCGATTAGATTCGACGACGATCGATTAATTCAAAGTAACAAGTGTTAGAAGTTGAGCATGTTTCGTTAATCATTACATTATAAGTACGTGTAAATTATTGTGCCAGATCCAGATCCAAGTGCGAAGATGTACGTACGTCCCCGTAAGTCCGTGAGGTATAAATTTTATAAGTATGTATATATATATTTTGTTGTCGCATTACCCGAGGTCAAAGGTCCCAAATGTCGTTCGTTCGTTTGTCCGTTCGTAATCGTCGTTTTTATATTTATTTTTATTTATATATTTTTTTCATATTCGCACGTGTAGTGTAGATTGCAGTATTGCGAAAGTCGGTGCGGACAGTCGGAGAGTCGGACAGTCGGAGAAACGGAGAGGCGGAGAGACGGAGAGACGGACGGAGAGACGGACGGTGAAGACCGACGGCGCCCAGTTGTTCAGAAGATCAGAGATGTAGGCGGGGGAGCAGGCGGGAGCAGAAACAGAAACAGAAAAGAGATAGATAATCTTACAAATTAGTATATAGACGAGCCTCCTCCTTCTCCTCCTCCATGCATCATCAGAGGAGAACCTGCGTGTTACCTTATGTATATTATACAGATATGGTATATATATATACTATAATAGATAAAACATATGTATATCCAAACTCGATCGAGTACCCTCGTATTAATATTAGGTATACAGTACAGAGCCATAAGAAAAGAAAGTTGAAATTTCATTTATGTACAAAACATTGAGATCCACTCGATCTACGTCGAGTCGGGATACGCGATTTTGCTGACCATTTGAAAACGTTAAAAAATTTATTCAAAAATTTTAGGGATCAAAAAAAACTGTAACCACGTACGCACATGGAGTAGAAGATAGAAAAAAAAAAGATACGTGGAGAAAGAAAAACAGTTTTTCTTGATAATTACTGTTCATGGTGTTAAAACCGGATGCCGTTACTATATTATTAAAAATTTGTAGAATTGAACTGAATTACTGGAAATGTCAAATTGCAAGAATTTTATATCATTTAATCGGAATATAAGAGGAATAAATTACTTGAATTAAATTACTCGATTCTATCCCGGCTCGGTTTTAAGAATACACGTGCCACTCGACGTAATACTATGGTGTCGTGTAACAGTAGTACCACTCAATTATAATAATGTAGTTAACGTGCACCGCACAAGTTAATAATTGAAACTGGTTACAAAATTGCTCCATCACTTACCGTCCAAGTCTCTTTGGACTCTCGCAACATTGCCATTCCCGGTATTCGATAGCCCATCATCATCTGTAATAAAAAGAATAAATAGATGAATTTCTTCATTCTCTTAAATTGTCAAAAAGATTAATGTCCGTATCATCATTTCTTAGCAAAAGTGAAGCGTCTAAGACTAAACGCCGGTAATACTGCGATCATAACCATCATCATCATCATCATTATCATCACCGTCTTCATAGAGCGGAACGTACGGTGCATTTTCATATCAATAACAGGAAATGAAAAATTCAAAGTGATCCATATCAGGGAATGAATCTCTTAATGCATCTGACAGTTTCATGAAATCGATTAACCCATTCTTGGTACACTTCGTACCCCGGCGAGCTAAGCCGGTATCCTACAATGTGTGAGACTATGTGCAAATTCACAATTCGCGGTCACAGCTGGTACACAATCAACGTAAAGCGCGGATGTAGCTGTACAATACTTACGCTAGACATGACGTGGATTGGGCGACCGAAGCTGAAGGCCCGGAGGCCCAGAGGCCGCTTACTGAGTAAGTATAGTACGTGTAACAAGGCGCGCGTACAGTTATCTGACCGACTCCTTTGCCCGCGAGAATCCGTACTCGTCGTTTGTAGCTGTTGCTCGTTCATCCAGGTTCGGACTGGCATGGCACCCATTCGCGTTATGTACATACATACATACATACATCTACACGTTCTTCATACATATAAATCCCAAGTACATTCAGTTTTTACCCTTAGTATGAAGCACATACTTATATATCGTAACGTCCGACCGTTTGACCGTTCCCGGAAAAACAAACCTGGTTTTACTCAGGGCAGACGTAGTGACCCGGGTCAGGTGCGAGTTACCCGCGGCGTTTATCGTCTAGTTTCTTTATCGACTTATATATCTTTTGGTTTTATTTTATCTAAAAGAATTTTCACGATTATTAAAAGAAAGGAAGAAATGGATAGACGTAGAAGGCGCACAATCGCTTTTAAAACGGTCCATACATTTGGTAACGGTAACCATATAGACGCAACACCGTCGAGTTCCCGTTCGCGATCGTTACGAAATTTTAATTTATTCAAAATAGGTGATTTCTAGACAAATCAAAGCATACCGTGAGAATACGTTACATACGTTACTTGTGTGGAAAACAATTTAAAAATAATTTTCATACAGCTATACACAGATCTTGAACGTCCAAAATTTTGACTAAATAAATACGCTGAAATAATTCTACTTGAAGTTTATTGAGCTCCTAGCTGAGAGATGATAATATTTGATCATTTTCATGCATATTTGTGAAAGTTTATTACTTCTGGCAAGCTCGTTTCACCCAAGTCTTCTCTCTCTCTCTATCTCTATCTCTTTTTCTTTCTTTATTTCTTACTTAAAATATTAAATTCTAGACAGATCGCGTGTCTTAAGTACGTATCTATCTAACTCTGTAACTCGCCAACGTATACGATCTTACTTCGAGTAATTTAACTAATTTTAATGCACTGATCCTTTGACGACCAACAATAACCACAAACCGTCAAAAATACCACCGCTAATTACGTCACGCACGCTCCAAAGGACCATAACTAAATACTTTTTTAACGCTTTAGAATGTCCAAAGAAGGATTAGCCGTTCCGGAAGGCTACTTTCCCAGTAAAATAAGTAAGGTATACCAGGTGAGCAAAATAGTCCAAAGATTATACGTGAGTATCCTCGTTTTTTACACCTGGATTTTAGATAAGTTCGACAGGTGCTAACTGTGCAGGTTTTCAGGGTGTATCTTGTGTTCGCCTGTTACGGAAGGACGTGAGGAGATAATACTCGTTGGTTCTTCCCCCCCCCCCCCCCCCCCCTGCGATAGAAACGAGCGGGAAAAACTGAGAGACAAAAGTTTTTAACAAACTTCAAACCTGGGCCTTGCTCATTGTTCTAATCCCACGCAGCAATTATTCGATGCGTCGACACAGATCGACTTATATATACCTATAGTTGCAGTATGCGTTATGCCCACATTTCGCGCGTGAGAAATTACGAAAGTGAGAGGTTCTCTTATAGCCACTTCCGTCCTGCATCGACTAGAGATCGCTCATGGACCGCGAGAATCGAGTAAAACTGCAGGAGTGAATTGAAAAATTTTCATTAATAAATGACGAGAAGCTAGCTAGGGGCGATTAATATTCTTTTATGAAATTATGAAAAACAAAAAAATCATTGTACCGATCTGACTCCCAGATCGTTAACTCAATCGCGATTATTTTACCAATCGCGGACACCATCTCTCAGAACAATAAAGATTTTCTCTTAGCATCGTCTATCTGCGATATCCACGGATTACCCATTAACCTGTATATATGTATACTCTGTACACTTATATATATAGTATAGTATAATATCTGACGTAGAGCCGTAGTAGTAGCGTTTCGTAAGAGAAAGTGCCGGTTCGTGGGAACCGGTAACGGGGACGGGGGCACCTGGGGTACCGACTACTCCATGGCGCGGTTCCCGTAGACACATACATCATTAATATCATTAATAAAATTGATGAATAAGTTGTTAAATTTCATATTTCTTGTTAAAAGAAAAATTTTTCAACCAATTAAATTCTTTCCTATAACTTCTATTACACAATTTCTCGTCGATGACCATGAGCCAATTTTTGGTTTACCCTATAATATGGTACCAGGAAATGATGAAATCCGGGAATTCCCTGACTTTATTGTTCATGTGGTCAAGGTGTTCCGCAGAGAAAAAATTTTAAGAGGAAATCTGCTACAGGACCAGAGTCGGTATCTAGTTTGTTAGAGATATACAGAGGTGGCCAGAAAGTAGTAGTAGGTGCGCTTTGGCAAGCCGAGGGAAAAGGTAAAAGTGAAAATTGTATCGTTACGCAAGGGAAGTGCAGCGCTTGCCCGTTTCTCTTCCTTGTCGGTATAGTATAATGTATACAAATCTTTTCTATGTGTATATGTGTATATAAATATATATATATAAAATATATACCATGTGAAGTTTTATACCTACAAAGATTCTCCTATACAAACATGAAATTAATTGTCACGGTACTATAACATAATAGCCTCCGGGGGGAGTCGTGAGGCTGAGAGACGGTACGTGCCTATCTTAATAAACTAACTCGTCGACGTTATATCTGTTAGGTACTTTCTTGAGAAACTATACCTATATACCGAGAACGTAGAAAATTGATGATAATGATAATTTTCTATTTTTCGTAACTCGAAATTCTTTGACAAAACTTACCATAAAATCTACTACTTCTCATACCTATACGTACTTGGCTATTTTCACTTTGCCTTGCGGCACTATGAGCCTGCCTAACCAAGAGGTTGCACCACTTGGAAATCTACCTCGGAATCCCGTGTTGAAAACCCTGTAGTTTACGTGCAATTACAACCGTCTATGGCTGCAGGGAGAATATTTGGCCAGATTAGGAGAGAGAAGGATAATCGAGTTTTCAAACTGTATATATACGTATATACAATGCAGGAATCTTTGCGTAGGTATAACGCCTTGTAGCCCACACACACATAGGTTTATTAATATAAATATATGCAAATATGTAAATAGATAAAGTACAGAAGGATGCTAATCAGATAAATACACCTGTACAAGTATTATACACTACCTATATATGTACGGTGTGTATCTTTACCGTGGCATTTCGTACCACGTCTGACCCAAATGAACTCGGCAAGAAGTTCTCACTTTCTAACGTATAGATGAGCGACGCTGAGGCATGAGGAGATGAAGAGATGAAGAGATCCGCAGCAGGTAAACGACGCGAGACCTTCCTTCCTCTGGGTGATCACTCAGT
Organism: Macrophya annulata; assembly: GCA_963924015.1. Lineage (NCBI taxonomy): Eukaryota > Metazoa > Arthropoda > Insecta > Hymenoptera > Tenthredinidae > Macrophya > Macrophya annulata. The sequence goes on from OZ001260.1 coordinate 2,324,355, forward strand.
CAGGAAGATCTCGCGATATACATCCGCGATTGTTTAAACTACGACGCAATCGCCATTCGACGAGTACAACGTTAGTCGGTATGCGGTCTCGAGAGATAAACGATACAAATGTAACCTCAGCTATGGACATAGGTGTATGGATATTCATGTACATACATACATACACATGTTTTATACAAACACACAACACCTATGTGCCTCAGGCTGATCTCTTCGATCCAAGGCTGTACCTGGCAAGAGCTCAACGCGAGACCTACTTTCTCGGACAATCGGACGGAATGGCGGTTTCGATAGTGTAGTGATCGGATCTCCGCAGGATATTACTGTATACAGTAAAGTTGTATTTTCGGGTAATAAGAATCTGAGCTGGCTATGGTCAAGATGATGCGGAAGTAAATACCGGGTCGACGGAGTAAGGGAGATCACGGTATAACTTTCGTTCGTCAATTATAGAAGTATACGAGTAAAATGACGATACGCTAAATATTGAGTAAATTTGTTTATTCATAAATTAAATATCGGCAATGGAATCAGGAACGAGAGGTCGTTCGTTTGCTCGTTCCTTACTCCGGCACGGCCTACTTGCACCGCGGAGCTTTGACCATACGTCACACACGTACTCGGTCACCAGGCTTCTCGCCTTTTTATACATTCAAAGAAGGTAGGTATTTACTGTATAGATACATACATACAATACATACGCATACTCATTTACCAATACAAATCTAACAGTTCGAGGGACGCGGGCGAGGCAACCGCTAATTAAACGCAATGGGAGCAAATTCCTATCGAACAAGTCGCTGAACCAGTTCACTTCGAAAGTCTCTCGACACTCTCTCGAATCTTTCGTAGCGGAAGATAAAGGCAGCATCTTAAAACAACGGCTGCAAAACAAGTACCGATTATTCTCGTCGTTGAGATATTTTTAATAAATTCAATGTAAAGAGACGTTCGTTTCGTTATGTGATACGTTTTGGGTCTTTGACTTTGATCTCTGAAAGAATCAATTGAAAAACCAATATTTACTTTTTTTGTTTTGCGGATACCTGACTCTCATCTTCGCTAACAATTTGCTTCCCGTTTATGGCGCACCTGCGGCAGACCACGTAGATAGTTAAGGAATTTGTGCCAGTGGGTCGCAGGATTAGAGAAGAGAGGACGTTGCGTTGCCGCGGGTGCGTATAGGGCCCGGGTTGATGCGTGGGTCGCGGGATAGCGGGGTAAGATCGGATGATTTCACTCGCGGTAGGTACTGGACAGCAGCCTGAGCAATGCAGGGGAACGTGTTAGAAAGCTGAAAAAGGAGAAAATATTTTCTTCTAGTGGCTGTTTATCCTTGGGAATGCCGGACCCACCCAAGAAAACGCCCAAGGTGTTCGTGTGTAGATATATAGGTAAATACATTCTAGTTTCCGATCACAGTAAATTGTCTACAGATCGATTTACGTCCTTTAAATTACAACTTATCGCTGTCAGGTATACCTGCGAGAATAATAAATGTCAAGGTCGTAGGTTTAAACTACCTTGTTCTTATACAAGTTGTGTAGGTACCTACTCAAGTATACTTGCAATTTCACCCACGGTCTCGCTGTACCGGATATAAATAAGGAAATTGCGGAACAAGTTATTTACCTTCAATTAGTGTTACAAAAGTTTGAATGAACTCGCAGAAGAAATATAACGGATAAGATTTGCTACAGTAATTAAGTAATTAGTCGTACCATTTGATCACTGCCTTCCATGGCTCGACCTCTGTAAAGCTTCTTATTTTTTTCGTTTTTATTTTTTATTTTTTGTATAAGGATTAGTATAATTTGCGGATTATTTCAGTGTGTAGATCAGCTCTAGGCGTAGATTAAAAATTCGCACATTATGTAAATGGGTTCCTAGTGTATGCAGTCATTGTTAAATATATCGCAAATTGGTTAAAAAAAAAAACCTGTCTTACTTGTTTGTGAGAATAGTTTTTAGAGGAACTTTGGTATTGAGTAATATACAAAGAAAAAAAATAATAATTTAGTTATTTTTATCGTTAAACGTGAAGAAGAGATCATCTACCAACTAGCAACACAAAAAATCGATACCTAGTACTCAAATAATAATGATTAATTTTTTTTGTGATTTTTTATTTTTTTGTTTTTTATTATTGTTTGTCCTCGGTGTGATGCTGTGAATGTTAAAACGAATAAATTACACATACATCTACATCCTTTTCGAGGACGATACTAAGATAATTCTTACGTGATTTTTCGAGTATTTTTGTAAATCCTCTCGAGGTTAAATCGTGAATAGTAGTTACCGATCGTTAACACGGTGTATAGCACGTGATTTTCCGCTTGCTATATTTTATAGTCGAAACCGAAAGTATAAACTGAGAAGGATTCGCCTGTACAAAATGACGTAATCCATAACCACAGAATTACGATTCTCTGGCCACAAGAGAATCGGACATTTCTCTAGCGGCGATATTACCTGATTTAAAATTCTCGTGGTGTTATAAATACGAGGTAAGAACGTGGAGATCTATTAATCGGCTAGAAAGCGGTAAGAATTTTGATTTCTCGCTGTGACCGCTGTGACTCTGGTATAGCTCAAGCTGCTGGAGTCACATCTTGATAAATACTCTCCTTTCCCAAACATGGTAGGCATGTACTATCGATTTGCAGTTTCGCTACGCTACTATATAAAAGTTGTATCGAAAGAAATAGAAAGAAGTCAATAAAAGAAAGGAAAAATGAAAGAAAAAAAAAAGAAAAAGAAAAAATTCCGCAATGCTGCAGAAATATAAGTGCAACAGGCTAGAAGCGAAATCGAGGACGGTAAGTAATTGTCATTGCTAACAACAACTGTCGTAGATTTTTCCTACGTACATACATACGTGGATAAATATGTATGATACATACATAAATACACCCACGCATGTTGTAAAATTCTGTACACTTGTCGCCCGCATCTAAGTGTATAACAACTACATATACTCGTATATGGACATATGTAACGTGTTTCACGTTCTCGTGCTTCGCTAGTAATAAGAAGCGTCGAAGCGCTGCGAAACGTTTGACTTCGCTTACGTGGTTCGAAGAACTCGCGCATGCGATTCTTCCTCGGGACGTTGAACGCGATAGTTATCGCATTTATTTTATGCCTTGCGCAGTGGCAGTGGCAGTGGTGATGGTGGTGGCGGGAGAGTATCTCGCTTTAATTCATAACACGCGAAAGGCGATTGTGAACTTTTACAAACATATATACACATTCATGCATACGGATTCAAATATACTGATACGAAATACGTCGAAATTCGTAATCTCCATACTTAGATTTTTCACTGTCCACATTCACGAACTCGAGGACGCGAGCTAACGAGCACGAGCTTTCGCATCGGACAAGGCCATGCAGATATTGAGATCTTCGATAGCATAAAGTGGAAGATTTTTTCGCGTCCAACGACCCCTCGCCGATCCCGAGGATCAGGACGACTCATGAAAATCTGGACAAGGCCGAGTTTATTGTATACCTATGGCTATACATTTACAACAAAACTTGTACGAGTCGAATTTTATATTGTGTGACCGAAAGTGGTCGGACTTACTTACTTTCTTTCTTTATAGTTCTATAGCTAGATATGGCAGTTTTATGGATGGCAACAACCTGTTACAAAACTCGGTGACGATTGTATAACGCGTGTTCCCATTGCAACGTAACTTAGGTGGAGGTTGGTATATATACACAAAGCCATACCTACAAGAATCTCTCTACAAGATAGAGAGATATGGATAAAGAGAGAAAGATATAATTAGTGGAAAGCTCATGGATTACAAAGCCGTACAGTATAAGTAATTCAACGTCACGTTATAGTTGCTAAATAATAATTCAACATCGCAACGAGCTGGTAGCACGGTTTCTACCAACCGATCATGATATCGTCTCACGCACGTATTCAAGCATCATACACAAACGGATGAGTAACACTTCATCGATTGCAAGATAAAAAGAAAGAAGGAAGAATAAAAAATAAAAAATAAAAAAAAAAGTTACATAAGTGGTTATAAATCTGAGTTTTGTGAATGTATGTATGTATGTATGTATGTACCGTTAAAGAGCATAACCATCTGTAATTACGAAATACGAAATCTCATTTAATCTCATAAACCTGATAATAAATATTTTTATTTATCGTCTAGCGACTGCGGAAGTCAATCACGCTATATCGGCCCACTTTTTATAACTAACTGAAATTTTTTTTTTTTTCTCATCAAGACTGGAATAAGACAAAAACGAAAACAAAAAACTCAGCATACCTATGTATGTCTAACTCTAATGTGGGCGATCATTAGATCCGGCAGGTGACACGCCAACATTATTGTCAGTCCGGTCCCGCTTCACCGCTTATATACCTACTGGCTAAAATTTCACGTCTAATTCACTAACTATACATTTGTTCGGTATTAGATTTACGATCAATAGTCCGTTATCAAATTGGCCATTCACAGAATTTACGTATCGATAATTATACCGATATTTTCTCGATATAGGTATAGATGTATGTATCCACATTCATCGAATGTACTTTCATGACGATAGGCAAATCGATGTATCGCCAATTCTGCATACCTAGTTGCATAATCTTACAACAGTCAAGATGTTGTCGTGTTTCCTTTAAACTTTTTTATTATACAGTAATTGCTGCACTCTCGACTCGTTAAATTTGTCCAAGAAACATATACGTATGGGTATTATATAGGAATACGTATAAGTGAGAACCACAGTAGTTAAAGATTGCGGTTCTTTAGCTCTGTGAAGATATAAAATCTAATATACGTCAACATGATTACGCGGGTAGTCCGGTACCGCTGCATCCTTATAAAGACGATGTCTATATGTATATGAACGATCATTGCGTAATTTTATCTCAACTCTTTGTGTCCGTTATGTGTGTAGGTATATATAAAAGTTGAAAAATATATATGACATTCTCACGGATATTTTTCTCTCGTATCGAACCGATTATTGTTTCGTCGAGAGTGATCGTTGATATCGTTTAAAGAAAAAAAAAGTGAAAAAATTTAAAAAAAAAAAAACCGCTTTTCTTTTTCCGCCATGTTGTTGACCGTCTCGACGCATCGCGTAAGGACGACGACTATATATGCGACCGGGGAGGTCGGGGTAACTGTATACCTTGTGCGTCCGCATCTTCGCTTACTTACTAGCCAACCGCGGCCTACTATCGCGGGCAGTAGCTCGCGCATTTGTTCGATATCGAAAGACGAAACGAAGACGTCGCGTTCGCGGTCGCGTAGCGTTACGTCGCATCGCGTCTCGTCGCGTCGCGTCGACCGGTAATTAGGTAAGCGCAAGAGGCACGATCGAGTTACAGTTACGTTCCAAGATCGGTATCTGTACCTGTACTATTGCATCGGTTTACACCGCGGATGCACAAGATCTCCTAATACATAAAAAAAACAATTGCGATTTAAAATCGAACTAAAAATCTGAATATTTTCCGGTTGATCATCTTTACCGATCTGCAGTTTTATTCCTCCGATCATACCGGGTCTGACGTACCTTACTGTACGGTAAAATGCGGGCACTTATATACTGCAGGTGCAGTAACTCGCAAGATAATGTAATTGCGTCCTTCGAATGCCGTTATAACGTGACTCCATTCTCCGCTTACGCGTCTTGGGCGACGGCATTCCTTGCAAATTTTTTGCAAATCATATTGTATTGTACGTATCTATATGTAGATGTGTATGTAGGTATATACATTTGTTTGTACAAGCTGTAACGATATTTACATATACCATTTAATATGATCGTTGGTGTTTTTGTATTTAATGATCGCGGAAGAAATGAGAAACGTATATAACTCTAGGGAGGGAAGAAAAAAGGGGAAAAAAAAACAACCGCAAAAAAACACAAACCGGAAGCTGGACTGTATAGGGAAATGCGGATATTATCAGCTACGATAGAGAAACATATCGACTCCGGAACTAGACGACCTCGAACTGACCTGATCTGACCTACGTACCTCTGCACTGTAACTATTCTAGATTGATATATACCTTTTTATATATACTTTTAGATTCTGTCATGGTGATCATTGCAGCCCGTTTATAGAAGTTTAAAACGACATTCCGGTGTACAGGGTACTCGTTGAGTGACCGTTTGTGGTCGGTTTTACCAGTATATAAAAGGATATATATATATATATATATATATATATATATATATATATATATATATATATATATATATATATATATATATATATATATATATATATATATATATATATATATATATATATATATATATATATATGTATACGTGAGCGTATGAAACACCTTTAACCTATAGCTAGCGGGCTTTTATATATACATATATATATATATATACCACACATATAAATGCGTACCGGTATCGCATCGGTATCGATGTGGATCCATAGGAAGGTAAGTATCGCTCGCGTGGTGATCAGGTTCTAATTCTTAGTCTGTATAGTAGATACTATAGACTCGTGGAAATATACGGGGAGAAAACTTATAGAAACTTGCTACTACAGCCTCCTTTCTTTCCCCTTTCTCTCTGAGATCGGATAGGATCATAATAAGGGCTCGTATATCGAAATCTATTTACTGCAGTCTGACGAAGAAACTAATGATATTTATCATTCCTTACGATTATATTATGCGCGGGGAATAGTTGTTGTGAAACTTTGATGCTTTCTATATATATAATATACTTTCAGTATATAGATTCGTCTATACACGTAATATACTGCAGATCTCGCAGTGATTTCGCCGTATTTCGTTACATGATATATTTTTTATATATAGAAAAAAAAAATATATATATATATATATATTTTTATATAATTATGACAAAAAATTATATATTCCAGAATTAACCCGGGCGCGGTAATTGTAAGCAAGTATTTAACATTATTTACAAACGCTATAGGGAACCTCACCGTGCCCTGGGGCATCGCGACGACCGAACGTGGGAAGACGGGTAACGGATCTGGAAGCGTGGTTCGAATTCTGAAATCTTGAAGGTGCGCGACTCACTGACCCCGTTCCTCACATCGTCGTGTTCCCGACACACCACGTCCTTACGCAACGAGCTCATCACCGTCCCCGATACATATAGCTATCCATCATAAGTATATATTGGAGAACATTTGTTCCTCATTTTGAAGCAACCCTCATTTTTTTTATTTTTTTATTTTTTTCAAGTTTTCGATTCTCTGATCATTCCAAGATGATAGCTGACACATCACGCTTAGTCATATGTGTAAACGACATCTCGCACCTCATACAATCCCAAGATATGTATATATATAGGCATATATTATTATTCGGTGAAAACATCGCGTAACTTAAGCATATACCTACCTACCTACGTGCGATATTTCGTTAACACGCGTTTCACTTCGTACACCTCCGCGAGGCATTGCCAACATTGGGATTTAAATTATCGCCAATAATCTCAACTGGCGATCTATCATCGGTTTGAATATTAGTGAAGCTATCAACGATCAGCCGCATGTTTTGTATGTATTACAGTACATAGAAATCGGTATTTGATAATTATATATACCATACCTGAGTCATAAGAATTCGAACACCATTTCGATACATTATGCATTCATTATTTTATATTATTAGTATTATTTTTATATTTAATCTAATATATTTAGAATCGACGATCACTAATAACATAAGACGAAGAATGCGCGGTGAGATCAACAGAGAAAGTTCTCTATTCGTCGATATCACGAGCGGGAAACCGAGAGACAACGATACATGCCCTCAAGGCGCGCTAGCAACTCTTAAACGATACTCTACGCGGGAATATTCAGATGTGTTACGCGTTAGAGATATACACAGCTTCGAAAGAGACTCCGAGTCCCGCATAAGCGAGAACTGTTGCTGCTCCAATGGAACAACACTTCTTGTAAGAGAGTAAGAGAAAAACAAAAAAAAAAAAGAGTATGAAAGGAAATTATCCTCAACCTTGATTCACGGTCGTAAATAATCTGCAAACAATATAAAAATAAAATATAAAAAACCCATTTTGAGTTTCGCGTAAATTTCGAAATTTGTTTGTTCTTTTTTCTCTCTCTCTCTCTCTCTCCTTCACCGAGTTTCGCAGCTTCCTACAGATCATTTCCATGGCGCCTATAAGCTACTACCTTTGTTATAGTTTCTTTAATCTATTTGCGCTAGGCTTGCACTCGAGCGAGTAAGTGAACGTAAGAATAAATCAGCCAGTAAATATATATAACTAGCAGGACTGAGGTCCTCAGCACAAGGCCAATATTGTGCTGTTCTACGAGCCAGCTGCTACTGTTCCGCAATTTCGAGGGCGTCTTATACCTACAGCTTCGTCGTTAGATGTTAATTGCATATTTATGACGTCGTTATGGGTAGTTAGAGAACAATTTCTACACATTATAAGTTCGACTTAAGTACAGCTGTTAATTAGATCTTTATAGCAGTGAATTAAAATCGTGATATAAATATATTCCTACCTATATACTAAACTTCGAATGTCCGCCTTTCTTTCTAGCTAACGCCCCGCGGGGTCAGAGATTACGTCATCATATCATTTCGCGCCCATTTATGTGCTTAACAATGCTAACTAACAAGCTGTTAAAATTCAATATAAAATTAGTAATAGGTATGGAAAAATCTGAATCCATACGTTAGTATTCAGCTTTTTAACTGTTTTCAACTGTAGGAAATTATAATGGACTTTGCGACTCACCTTGAAGGGCGCACGTCCGAAGGACGCATATCGCCAAGAAGAGGAACGGAAGAAGTTTGGTGAACCTCAACCGCCGCGTCTCCTCTCCCATTTTCATACGACAATTTTATTATTGCCGCAGTCTTATCTGCGTTATTTTATTTTCGTTTTATTTTTCTCTCTTTCTCTTATTTTCACCTCGATAATTTTTATTATTTCGTTTTAATTAAATTATAATTGAGGCACTTTTAGCTACGAAATGACGAACTTTTATAATACACTAAATTTTACTAACGATGCAGTCTGCAGTATCCAATTAGTAACTTATTGTATTCTTTAGCCTTTGCTACACTCGCCTACATTATAGTCACGTCGCGTTACCAGGATACGCGAATTTACGGTATAAAATAAAATTACTATTTCACGCTTCGATTTTCTTTCGGTTTATAAAATATTCGAATATTTATTCGTGTGTGAATGTATATAATAAAAGAGTTTTACGGTTATATTATTTCCGTTTAATCTAGATACTTCGTTTACAGATTTTTTTTCATTTTTTTTTTTTTTTTTTTTCCGGTTATCGGCAAAATTGATTCTATTTTTTTAATTTAATTTTTTTTGTTTTCAAATATAATATCAATGTATATACTAAAGACACAGAGTTGTTATTTTCGAGCTGGTGTCTCGGCGGGGACTGGAGTCCTGGCAACCAGAGAAAGGTGTTCGTTCCACGGCCCGGCCTCACCTCCCCACAGCACTGCACCACTCTGGCCCTCGGGGCCCCTCTCCGTTCAGACCGCGAGACCGCGAGACCGCGATCTCGTTCCAAATCCCAGCCCCGGCTTGAACGCGAAACCAGGAGACTCTACTACGAGGACCCAAAGGACCACAGGAATTATCCTTCTGATGTACCGATTCCCAAAAAATTAGGGCTGAAGTTTATGACGCGATTCAATCTTTACATAATCTATCAATTTTTTGAATTTTACTAATGAGAAAATTATAAAATTTTAGTACATATATACATATGCGTACATATGGAAATAGCATGAAGTCATAATATTTCAGTGGCTGTATCATGGCATTACTGTGTATGGTTAACTGTTGACTTGGTCAGTTGATTCTTACGGTACTTTGAGCATGCCACTCCAGATAGCGAGAGGAAACTAAAAAAAAGAAAAATTTCATTCAAAGTTTTCGAGTGTTTTATTCACAGGTATATAATATAACTGCAAGGAAGTGTGTACCCAAGTATACAGTAATTCTAAACTACAAATAAAAAGTTATCTATATTTTATTGAAATTCTTTTAATCAAAGTCTGCAGAACGTGAACGACTGCAAGTTTCGATTCAAATTGTATATATATATAAATAGTGTATTATATCTGCAACGCAATGCGCGGTCCACGTGGATTTCATAAACGTGTCGATACATATATCAGTACTGTTTTTTTGTAACAAGAATATTGTATAATATAGTGACAAATGAACAAATCCTACAGAGAAAGTCGTTTCTATATCATTTTTTGCACTCCCTCTTTAGATGTTTGCAGACTTGCATTTTCGCTACGGACAACGAACTTAGGTCGTACATACAATATACAATCTTGTGGGATTTGGTATAAATATGCAGGGGAGAATGGGACAAAACGGGCACCTTATCTTAATTTTAGAATTGGGGGCAGATATCATGCTCATTAGCTTCTGCAGCATATGAACAATTTGACTTATTTTCCGCACTTTCTTTGTGCAAGTAACATCAGAAAACTGAAGGAAGTCTCTGAGAAACTTGAAACAGGGCCCATTCTGCTTCCGATTCTCATATTCAGCCGAGGTGCCCGTTTTGCCCCACTCTCTTCTGTAGGCTATAAAATTTTTTCACGCATAAAACTTTAACAATAAAAGTATAAAAAAATTGTTGTTAAAATAACGGACGTTAGTTCTATCCAATTATATGTAAGAATAAAATTAAAATATTAGATAAGAATTAAACGGCAGAAACCAACGCAGATCCGTAAACCGTTGGGTTCGAACTCAAGAACCGTGTCCTATCCGCGTTGCTAGATACTTACACATAGTTTATTTATATACCTTATACATAATGAAAACGATATGCAGAGTTTGAATTCCGATGATGATCAAAACGCCAAGAAACTAATCGATGATAATTACTAATAACGATTATTTAAAAAAAAGAATAGAAAAAACACTATACAAGTTCGTGATTTAATTTCCTATAAATTTTCGTACACTTTGTTCCTTCTGCGGGCGCCTGAGGCTTGACCCCCACGGATCACGGAACCCGCATGTATGTATGTACCTAGACGTAGTGAGTTATGGGTAAGTCAAGTAATGTGTTGGGAAAGTGTCCATACCTACAGGCAGAGAGAAAGAGATTTCTTTTTAAATATTATTATTAACCTCCTAAATAATATGAAGAGACGTACTATTTCAGTTGTTAAATAATTGAATTTATTATATAGTGGAGAAAATTTTTTCTTTAGAGGTAAAAGCGATTTGGTATAGTATAAAGTAAATAGCGGAGATAGATGATTCATCCGCTGAAGAAGCTATGCTTTACTGTGTGACCTGACTATCTCCACGATTAAATACGACGCTGATGTAGCTACAGCGATGAGCAAAGGAAGAGTTTGAACACTGATGATGAGACTATATGCGATACGACACAATCTTCCTTTCGAATTCCATCTTAAGACAAGGTTTCTTCCAAGGAATTTTCAAGCTAAATAAACAAATCGGCATTCAACCAACGCGCGATGCTTCGCGGTGACCTCTCGTTTGACAAGGAGTATGTATGTCTTTCTATATTTTTTCCTTCATTTTTGAATAAAGAACAAAAAAAAACTCTCGGCCACTTTTAGAATCTTAAAACTAACAAAGGATGGATAACCGGATTTTTTTCAGAATATTTTTTGATTTCTATACCCATACAATTATTATCATATTCAATTTATCGTTTTAAAGAGAAATTTTTTATTTTTCACAACTTTTATTATTAACTAGGCGAAAGTTTGCCGTTAAAAAGTTTAAAAACATTTAACGATATTATAGATTCTACAAATCATATGATCAGTTAACTAGATAATTTTTATTCTAAATAAAGTAGAAGAAAAAAAATAAAAATAAGATGAAAAAATTAAGTAAATTAAAAAAAAAATATGTCAAAGTACAGCTATACTGTACAAGTATGAGTGTTATTGTGGTCTGGATATGGACATTTATTCAAATTAAGTTTAATTTATATTTTATGTTTTTATTCCTCTACTTTGTTTCCGGAGTCACGAAACCGATTAAAAATCGAAATAAAATAATCGTTAGTAAATATATATTTATCGTATATTCATTGATTAGTATAGTTTTTTTCTGAATCCATCGAGTTCAAGCTCAAGGTTAACGTTAATAGATGCCTGAAAACCGGCTAACGATATACCTATTTGATTCCAGGTATTAGGAAAGCCAGATTTAAAACGGCAATAAAAATTTGACTATGCTTATTTATTCATCATATTTATCATATTTATTACAATATTTATTATATTTAACATATTACATGTACACGTATTCGTTTACATAATAATTATCAAAAAAAAAAAAGAAATCAAATCAAATAAAATCACTGATCCAATCCATCGATTTCTTCCGGATCTCCACCCATAGCTTTCCAAAATGCAGTCACCAATTCTTCAGCTGCTGCTCGCCTCTGATTTGCTGGTAATGAAGCAGCGTGTTCTTTCATGGCTAACAACTGCCCGAATAATTCACCAAAGTCTGCATTTTCGCCTCCCATCATGCCCTCTGTAATTTTGTAATCAAATGTTCGTTTATTTTTTCTTTTTTTATATTCTCAATCATAGAAAAACAGGAATCTCAAAATCTCCAATGATCTAAAAGGTCAAGAGCAGAAGCTGATAGCTAACATTCTCCTCTCTTTTTTTTTCCGAGTTATTTTTCTAAGAACTTGTCCGCCCACAATAGCAAAAGTGACTCATGTTCATAAAATTAAGGTAAAAATTAAATAAGTACTCATTTTTAACTCACCCAACATGTGTTCTAGCTGTAAACCTTGAGAAACGTTGTGAATACCATTCAAATGAACCCCCTGCATCTGTTCATCAACTTCTGTGATATCTGTACAAACGGTTTCAGGCAACGTTGAACCTCCTAAGATAAAGAAAAATTGAAAACACGGGAATTAGTAATCAGAAATCATTTTTAAAGAAAAAATTGAATGACAAATGGAGGCAAATTTTTTATCCTCAAAAAAAAAAAAAAAAATGGGTGAAAAATGTAACATAAATCCACCATAAATTAGTGCAAATTTAATAACGCCTCAGGTAAAAACCTTTCAGATCCATATTTGGCCATGTGTGGGCATGAAGAGCTTCGACGATTCTGTCTATACCATACTTCTCATTCTCCTCCTCGGAGTCATCGGTATTCTCTGTCGTCTCTGATCGATTAAAATCTACTAGCTCAAATTTGTATTGGGAGCACCATTCTTGAACTGAAATGAAAAGAACACAGAATATGAATTTCTGCTCAGTTTTTTAAAGCTTGCTACATGAAAGACTCCAGAATTTGATTACTTTGTTTGACTAAATTTAAGCAAAAAGGATCCAAATGTTTAAGAATTAATTAAAATAAAGAAAATCAACGTTCATCTGTTATTATATCAAAAAAATCGATTGAACTGAAAATAAGAATACTTAGACAAGAGAATAAAGTATGAAACTACACAACATATGAGTTACTTCAACAAATTTTTAATCTTGTGAATCAAAAAATTCGTATTACTTTTATTTATTTATTTAGCAAATCTAAAAGTTACCACGATCGATATTTTCTCCTTGATTATCAGAATCCCAGGCTAGTATCTGCACCTCGGCTTCCGAGAGGGAGCTGATTAACGGAGCCCATTCATCGAGTGCATTTATTCCTTTCTCCTAAAGAGTAAATAACAATTTTTTAATGAAAAAAAAAAGAGAAATAAGTACAGAATAATCCTGATAAGTGATTAATCATTACCAAACGACCTTCGTAGTAAATAACAAGAGCTTCTACCCCTTCGGGATCGATTTTTGTCATCGGATTATCGGTCGTGCATAACATAACCTGTGTCTTGTAATATTTATTATCAATTTCCCATATGTAGTATTTAACAAGTTCATCCTCGGAGAGTAAATCATTGCAACCAATATCTGGGTAAAATATTATTCACATTTTTCACGACCGAATTTCAATATTTCATGACGATATAATTCGCTGTTTATTTCACGGATATTTTATTACCTACCTTTTGCTATTTCATCGGCTTTGCCCGTTACCGTGCTGGCAATTAACACTCGTGGTAAATTCATAGCTTTATACTGTTTTAAACTCTCTTTAGATTGATATTGTTGTATATTACAACGTGGATTGTTTTCTTGTTAACTTTAAATTATAGGTTAGAATTGACGCTAGCGCGTTTGACAGTAGTCGACTCTCGAGCGATCGATGAAAACGGAGTAACATATGCGCGTCGAGATATCGTCATGGTTCGATCTGCGACGCTGCGCGCGCTGCCGCTTATATCACATCATTTATCATTTTTATCGTCGCTTTACGCAATGTGATAAAAAAGAACTCCTGTCATAACGAAAATTGACGAAAAATATAAATGTAAATGTAAATATAGAAAATATTTACGCAATGCGTGAATATTTTTTTATTCATCAATTTCAAATATACAGCTGGTTTTACAGAATTTAAAATTAGGCATTTAACATGCTATCTCTGGAAATAAATGTGTCTTCTAGGTGACACATCATGCGGTTTAATGATTCTACCTCTTTACATAATGCAAACATAAACTTGAATAATTACAAAGTCTACAAAGCAACTATGCGATGTTCACGCGCCGAATGTCGGGCGCTGAATGGCGTGGCGGGAGGATTGCCGCGAAGGCAACCCCATAAGGGATGATTACGCGCCTGCCCCCCCCACAACAACCGCTCGCGTCGTCGCTGTCGAGCGATAAAGCGATTTTATACAGAAGCGCGGAGCGCGAGCGCGAAGGACGATGGGGTTCATAGGTTAGGGCGTGAGTTTCCCGGCCGATGGTTTAGAGGGTCTTGAGGTAGTCAGAAGCGTCGGTGATCTCGTAGACCGCGGATCGAGAGTTAAGACTAGTAACAATTGTCAGCAATAATATAATAAGCAAGAAAAATATCTAACACAATAAATTTTGCATATTATACAATTCGTCGTTATATTTCATCCGTACGAATGAACGACTTTACGGGTCAATCTATCACCTTAAACTCACCGATTTATTATTATTTGTGATACGCATAATAATAATACGAGGGGTAAATAAAAACGAGGGTATATATCCTTTGTGTAATTATATTACACTACTCCTCCAGTCGTTCTACGGATCGACTCGTTTTCATATCTCCTCGCAAGCACATGGTCCGGTGATTCGAAGATGACTACTATTTTTCAAAAAATAATCTCAACCACCCCGTTAATCGTTCTCATCATGATTATCACCATTTTTCATCACGGTAAGTGGTGTTATACTTATCTCGCATTTTATTCACAGGTAAAATGTTTATTTATTCAATAAGCCCTAAATACTATACAAGGATCAATTGCGATCAAGAAATTATGATAAGGTATTACAATAGCGAAAATCTAATCAGTCATCAATCGTCTAATAATTTTTTTCACTCCGAAAAGATTACTAAGTATTGCCTTTTCGGTTAATTATTTTCCCTACAAAATACCATCAAATAACTGTGATAAAATCTGGATGAAAACTTAATCTGAAATAGTAAGAAAATAAGAAGAAAAAAAAATACTTCGAAGCTTTGAGATGAGAAAAGAAAGAGCATATACTGTTATCTTTAATATGTCAAATCTCAAAAAGTGCACTGAGGTGCAGGAAGCAAGCGAGGCACGTGAGGGTCACGATAACGAGGGTAAAAAGCGTGCTGTATGGTATAAGAGGACTGAAGAGGCGATGAGGCGAACGAAAAGGAGGATGAGGTGGCGTTGGAGTTGGGTAGTTGGTAGAGGTGGAGGTGGAGGGGGATTATAGGTAGGCTGCAGAGCTCGCAAACAGATATCTCTAAGCAGCTCTAGAGAAGTCGTAAAAAGTCTCGCGTACTGCACTCGTAGGTTTTCTTTTCGAACGGTGTCCCCGGCCTCGTGTTTATTGACGGAGCAAATCATTTCTAGATCGAATTTAGAACAGGATTATAATTGGGTGGTTATACATTCCAACGTTCCAATATACTACATACTTACAAGAGAATGCTGCCAGAGCTATCACAGCCTTTCAGTCTTCATTTCCTAATCAAATCTGCATAAATAATCATACGATCGCGATAATTAATATGAAACTATTACCTACTCTCCGGTTTCTCAACAGCATTTACAGACACGAATTATCACTCATTCATAGAGCGATATATAATAACGGTTTATATTCATATATTTAATATGCAACATGGTTTATTATATACATCGTAAATCTAAATACAGGAACATCTAATTTTCCTGCGCTATTTACTTTTTTTTTTTATTACTTATCTCCTGCTCAATTAAACATGTAGAGAAATTTAATAATTCAATTCATAATCCATATAATTCATCTCCACAACAAAATTTCATTTCTTAAATGGTAACGTTACGATTGAAATACGCATTGAACAATTTTTGCGAAATTGGTAGATAGATATTACGTAGCTTTGGGAATCGAGCCGCAGGAGTTACTACTTCTAATTCGTATATATACATACATTATAGGTATATAGGTATATATGTGTGTAAAACTTTTAATAAACTTAATTCTTGAGTCTGATTACCGTACAGAGGAATAAATTTTGACTATATCACGTGGTTCCGCGTGTCTAAATTTTAGGATTTGGTCCATAGTAACGTCCCGGTAGCTGGCTAGTATCCCCCTGTGAGGGATATCGAGCGACCCACTTTTCCTGCAGGCTCCTCTCGTGCGAGATATCTACTCCTTGATGACGGACCATCGTAGGGCATTACCTACGGTTGCAAATTACCTTTTTTTTTCTGTTTATTATTTTTGATTTTCATTCTTCTACTTATGTATGTATTGTTCATATACGTGCTATTGTGAAAATAATTATGAAAACAAGTAATCGTGTATATACATATATTTGAACCGCGAAATCTTTACTATTGCAGTAACATCGTGCATATTGTATTAAACCTACGTTATATTATACCCACGTTTTTATTCGGTATGCATATACATCGCAAGGTATAAGGTACCTACGTACGGGTCAAATCTAGGAATGCGATTCACGTAGGAATATACGATCTTACGAATTCCGAATTCCCAATTCAAATAAGCAGCTGTATAGCTCATTGCATATGGAAATTTCAAAGGTGTGGATATACATGTGTGTATCACTTAATATTGATCCACTAAATTAATCTTCTTAGCTGATTCAAACTTCGTATATGTTTAGGTTAATTATCGAAGACTACTTTATCGAAACTAACATGCGTTTATGCAACCGTTATATAGAATCGACAAGTATCACACGAAAACTATACGATTTATGTATAATATGTATACATATATATATATATATATATATATATATATATATATATATATATATATATATATATATATATATATATATATATATATATATATATACCTATATACATAAGCTAAATAGTTTATTTATTTATAAATTCATTATTTCCGTTAATAAAATAATTAAGATAAAAGAAATATCCCGATCTTCGAATCGCTTCGCAAATGAATCTCGAAAGATAACAAAAAAAAAAAAAAAAAAATAGGAAAAAGAAAAAAGTTACTTTTTGTTTAAGTAATAACTTGTTTGCATCATTCAAGGCTGTAATGAAATTCGAGTTACTCGATATGTTTCATATTTCATTGACGATTTACCTATAATATCTGCAACTGCGGCGTCTATATAGGGATCTCACAGCTTGATCATAATATAGTCTCAGTTTCTCTTATTATATCTATATCTTGATATACCGCGTGCAGCCGTGATTATTATGGATATAGTTATAAGTATGGTATACGTACGCGGGAAGATGAGATCGAACGATCTTGCAATGTGTCCTCTTCTCCTCAAATGTCGAGAAAATGTCAACTGGTTGAATACATAATTATTATAGCGGTGCGGTTTTTATTTATCTATAGTATATATAGACGGTTATCATTTATGCATCATTATATACAAACCCATTTTCGGTATATTGAATAATTTGATCGAAAAAAAAAAAGAAATGAATAAAAAAAAAAAAAATTGATTAAAATTCTCAACTTGTATTAATTAACAAAACTGATCGTTATAATCGTATATACCGCGCCATGGGTATATAAATTGCGGCCGCATTTGTTCACCTTTAAAATCGCAAAGTAAGACAATCCTGTATATATACCTATTATATGTGTATATATATTCGAATAGGTCACGTATAACACGACTATGTATATCACTGAGCGTATTATAACTGCAGTGTAACCTACTATACATGCAG
The DNA here is from genome assembly GCA_963924015.1 of Macrophya annulata. Taxonomy (NCBI): domain Eukaryota; kingdom Metazoa; phylum Arthropoda; class Insecta; order Hymenoptera; family Tenthredinidae; genus Macrophya; species Macrophya annulata. The sequence continues at coordinate 2,342,670 of OZ001260.1, forward strand.
TATCCTAAATATCTATTTTATATATACAATAAAGTACAGTATAACAGATATTATCTTATGCAATTCCTATTATAAATCATAGAAATAAAATGACGATGTATGTACATACATACATACACGTAGTATATACTATAAGTTAAGTAAGTAAAACCGCAAACAGCTATGAGACGTAAGGTTATATTATATAGAAGGTATAACTACCACGTATTATTAATATATCGAACCGATAATGCTCGATGAGCGTGTATATACATGGGTATATTGTATGTATATAAGAAAATGTGCGCTCTTGCATAAGATTTTAATACTAAATATAACTTTAATTATATATTATAAAGTTAACGAAAATGTGTTAAAAACACAAATTTAAGATTTTGTTTTTTTTTTTTTGTAATTTTTTTTGTAATCATTTTCTCCTCATTTTTTTTTTATCAATTTTTGTTAAAAAAAAAATGAAACACCCTGTAGACATATGATTAATCTAGTCCATAAGCTACTGACATTTTATTGTTAGATATATGTATATAGGTGATCCTTATGCTGCAACATTTACAGTAAGTGTCGATGCAGCATATAGGCTTATGAATACATATACTGCTATATAATATAGGTATATATATATTTTCTAGTTGTATAACAAAATCGTCATAAAAACTCGAGTATAGATACAAAAAAAAAGAAGAAAAAAAAAACCTGAACTAAATTTTAACTCGATTTCAACTATAATCAAGTTTCCTCTTTCCAGTTTTCTCATTTCTTTTTATATAATTTAACCGGACTCATTACAACCATGCAGCGATTTAAAATTCGATTATTATATACGATCGAGGCATAATTTCTTAAGAGAAAAGATCGCCTAAAGTATTTATATATATATATATATATATACATATATATAATAACTTGATAGGGTTTCGTTAGTACTTTGGTTCAATCAATAAGGGTTGAGATATATATATATATATATATATATATATATATATATATATATATATATCTATACTACGTTACCGGAATATGTAGTTTGCTTACACTAGTATAAAAACCTATAGTAATGATGACCCACTTTGACCAACGAACGAACGTGTCAGCTATCGTCTATATATTTTATATGTATATACATATACATCCATACATATACATATATATTTATATTACTGATCGTGCTGACCAATCTCCAACTTGCATATACATATTATATAACTAATATAACTATATATCGTCGTAAAGATAATTTATCGATGATCTGCGATCTACAAGTCACTCTGTAAGATCTCTTCGTCATATATCGATACCTAAATAAATAGTCTAAATGTTACAAGTTATGTTCTATATCCTGTAGAAAATACAAATATCGTATAGATATTCTAAATGCTTTTAGACTAATCTATCATCGCGAGTCATTATCGTAGCTGTTTAATGTCGCGTGTTTGTACTAAGCTACAGTTTGACAAATGATAACTACAAACACCTAGGGTATCTAGTCGGATGAATCGCGTATATACATCTTTTATACTTCAATTGTAAAAAAAAAAAAAAAAAAAATTCAACTCTTTCTCCTCTTTATTTATTTTTATTTTATTTCTTGTTAATCATTCTTATATTTTATCAATTTTTCAGGGGATGCGATTGTCTGTTATCATTGCAACAGCGAATATGATCCACGATGTGGCGATCCCTTTGATTCCTATACCCTGGGTACTGTCAATTGCAGTTTTCAACCGCGACTTGAACACCTTGGAAATACAGAGCCTACTCTTTGCAGGAAGACATCGCAAAAAGGTTTGATAATTAATATAATGAGACTGTTTTTATCATTAGCTATGTAATTTTTTTTCAATCAACTATAGGTATGTCTTATTCGAACGTGATGTAATATTAGATATTATACCTATATAGAATTCTCAAGTATTCATGCCAAATCGTCGATTAAATTTCCAATTGTACCTATACCCTACTAAAAATTTCTAGTTCGTCAGCGATTGGCAATATCTATTGAAAAGTTGGCAAACCAAACAGGTATTAGTTTGCACTGCATAAGATGTCTGCATTGCGGTCATACAGTTTCAAAAATCAAGCAGGATCATATATAAGTAGTTATAAAGTGACTCGTCGTTAGAGAAGATATATATTGATTATCTTATCGCATTAATTCAATCGAAAATTAATACTGAATTGCAAATTACTAATAAATTATAACGTGATAGATAAAAAAATAAAATAAATGAAATAAAGATAAATTATATTTCAAGTAAAATTTCCGGGACTGTTTTTTTTTATTACATAAAATAAAATTTTTTAATTTGTTATTTAGTACCTAATCGCACTTTCTTTATTTTATGTATATACATATACAGATATACTTACGTATATGATAAATACGTGGAAAGTATATTTTGACGATTATTTAACAGATTAATTAATTAGTAAAGTAAAAGCAAAAAAAAAAAAACATGAAAAGAAATTAATTACGAAGTTCCACCATCGTTTTTTCTATTTTTGTTCATATCTTTAATCATTTTTTATTCGGTTTTTATTTTCTTTCTTTTCATTTTTTTATTCTTATTTATTTTTATTTTATTCATTTTAGTATATGGAAAAACGCGGGTTATACGAGGCTGTGGTTTCATAACGGACTCGAGGGACGACGGTGACTGCATGCGAAGAAGTGGTACTCACGATGTCCACGCGTTATATTGCGCGTGTACAACCGATCTATGCAACGGAGGTAATACCAAATTACCATCATCAATTCTAGGTGCCCTTGCTACCGTCTTCACAACGATCTCATGGAAATCTTATTACACTTTTACCCAATTTTAATTCATGTTTTATTTTAACTAATTATATGGTATATATATGTATATGCTTATATAATTATTTATTTATTCATATTTATTTCTATTTATCATCGATATACATACATATACCTATAATATAATTCATGTTTGTTAATTATTATCAATAATAATAATAATAATAATAATAATTGGAAAGGGTAAACGGTGACTGATATACTATTCTGAAATTATATCGTATATTTTATTACAAATAGCGAATCTAATTCGTCTACAGAAATGTAATGCTATTCGATATTATACATATTATACTGAACTACAGCAGTTTTACAGAATTACAGCTTTACAGGATAAAAAAACACAAAAAAAAAAAAACTCACTAACTTAAAGACTATAAAAATATTAATCAGTAATCAAGATAGGCAATAGTCGATGCTGTAAAAGTGAATAAGACTTTCATCAGATACAAAAGAAAAAAAAAAAGAAAAAATTGAAACAAAAAAATAATAACTAAAATAAAATGTCACTTGTTTTGGGAAAAGGTCATCGACGTTTAATAAAAAAATTAAAAAAAGTTTCTCATCATGCATATCGACGTTAAAACGTACTTCCTCGTATAATTAATTAAGTAGATAAATAAATTTTAACAAAAATTTTAAGAAGATGAAATGACGTGTAGTTATATAGGTATAGGTATATATACCATTACCGTGTATAAGGAAAAATAAGTAATAAAATTTTTTTAAATAATAATAATAATAATAAATGATGAATAAATCAAGAGTATATATAAATATCATATTAGATATATAGTGAGATGATATGAATTAATGATAATAAGTATAATATATTATAATATAGTATACATATATAATTATATTTCCGATGGAATGTAATAGATTTTTGATGGAATTGATTCATAGAATTGATATACATATAGTATAGGTACATTAATAATGAATTTATTTCTTCAAATATATAAGTTGTAATAATATATGCGATAGAATGTATGGTATCAAAGTTTATAATTATTATTATTATTATTATAGAACAAAAAAGAAAATATCTACAGCACGTTATACATCATGCTTTTCAAGTTTCTTAAATAATTTACGAATAGTTATATCAATATCTATATAAAACTATATATATATATATATAGTAATTATTAACGGTATCATCAAATTTTTTCCTATTTTTAGTATAATACAACTATACTACCTATATCATATACAGTCATGAAATTATGGATATTATATTGTCTATATGTATTTGCTCGGCAGACACCAAACGCGTGCATTTCTATAATTATATACATTTAAAAATTATAAATATTATACCGCAAATTTAAGTGTAATAATTATTTATTGATCAACTATTATAATATATATTAAGGTAACTCATTTTAACCGACTATTTTTTGATTTTCAGTCTCGTGGAATGAAAATTTGTTAGTTTTTTACACTTCAGAAGCCCTCCCTCTGGTATTATACCTAGAAAATTTGAAAATCAAACAGAAAAAAAATCATTTTCGGAACGTCCAAAATTCAAACCTTCAAATTTCAAAAAATAAACGTCTCGTTGTATATTTTGGTGCATATAATCATGTTAACTGATTGTAAAAGAAAAATATGAATCCTTAATATTAATATTTAAAAGTGAGCGATCTCTAAAAATTTTTTAATTGATCTGGAATTTGGGGAGAGCTTCTCAAATGTAAAAATAGAACTAATAAATTTTCATACGAGATTCAAAGTCAAAAAATAATCGATGAAAATATGTCACCCTAATATATACCTATACCTATATATAAATATATTATTTTAATGAGTAATTTCATCGTTGAATATCTTTACCTGTATCTACATATAATATATATTTTACAGCTATAATACAATATTTATATTTTCTGCTTCGCGCGTATATGTATAGCTATAATAAGAGGTATAAATACAGAATTCGATCCGTTAACTGTTAATGATAATTAGAAACGCTCTGATGCAGGGCAATTTAAAAAGAACAAAAAAAAAAAAAAAAAAACCTAATTACTGTATTAAATTGGCAATAACTAATAAGATTCTAATGCTTATTTCATTTGTAATCAACACACATTTAATATTTATTTTAGTGTGCCAATCCTCCGACGTCCAACGTATTAAATAATTATATTGTAATTGGAAATATTTTTCTTCGATTTTTTTTTCTTAGAATTAATTAATAATTATTGAACTACTTTCCGTTTTATAGTTCAGTAATATATTATATTCTATCCATATCGAATTTTTAACTATAAGCAATAACGTTCTTGCGATTATTATCAACATATCTTGTTGTATATTCCTCGTATATTACACTTAACGAAATTGGCTTACATTCTTTTGATACAGAGAAGAAAAAAAATATATAATTCGTTTAATATTATACATACACCTACTTGTGATTCTTTATTTTTTTTTGGATTTAACATCATATTTAAAATTGTATTTAATATAAATATGTATATTACAGATCTGCACACTCTGTTGTATGTATATACCGAATTTTTAAACTGCATATATCCAATTTTGCACGATAATAATTCTTGTCAATTTCAAATTTTATTTTATCTTCAGAAAATCGGTAACAAAATTTTCTTTGCGATTATTATCCAAAAATCTTTAAATCTGATGAATATATTATGTAACTATATGTATACTCTATAACCATATACTCACAATCAGAGCCAAAACATATCTGGTAAAATCAAATTTTCTTACATCTACTTGCCAGCTCACAATATTTGGCGTTTTACACACCACGACTGAATCGCAGTGAAAACTGTTACTGAATACGTAAAAAAAAAAAATAAATAAAAAATTTTAAATAACCTAAAGAAAATATTAATGATTAAGATAATTTCGCAGAGTATATATGTATATTGACCTCAGAAAAGGCCTTAACAATAATCAACTGTCGTTGAATCGAGTTAAATCTGAACGTATAATAATCGATATACATTATTATGTTTATATAATTATCATACGTTTAATTTTAACTAGTATATAGGTATAACACAATTGACAGAAAAGTTTATATAGTATATTGACAATCTTAATTGTTGTTAAAAAAAAAAGTTGAAGGAAACAAAAAAATTGTATTATAATTGTTGTAATAAGTCTGTAGATATATACGGACTTTTATAATGACATATCTTATCTATAGTGTAAATAAATGTGTAATAAAGGAGATAAAAATAATAAAATATAATGGAAAAAAATGAGGATATAAACAAAAAAAATATAAAAATTATTACTGCCTATTATACATATATAGGTATGTACTCAAATTTCGTGCAATTGTATCAAAGGAATGTTTAAGACATTTATTTATATACATACATACATCCAAGTATACCTATAAAATTAATAAATATTATTTAATGCAATGAATTATTATTCGATAGCTATTCCAAAACTGATTCGAACTGATATACTACCTACTACATACTATATTGAATATATGTATAGATATTATTGTATATGCGTGTATATTATGTACACATTAAAGCCAAAAAAGACCTTGTATAGAATATTATATATATTGTACTAATAAAGTTTGAGGCGGTTACCAAAAACTGAGTTCATATCATGTATAGGTACTTAGAAATTATTTTCCATATTCCTTTTACAGTTTTTTTTTACATCGTTCTTCTGCAGTCTGCAGTATAGAATATCGTGTGACGTGTCAGTTATAAGAATAAGGGGGAAAAAAATCAGTATAATCTAAAAATTTGTAAATGAATAATATTAAATGCGTTAAAGCTTGATTATAGTTGCATTGCAGATTGCTTGCTGATCCCAGCCTCTGTAATTTAATATTGGGTGTTATTGAAGACGCCCACCGAATGAATCGAATGATAACCAAATTCTAACGCCTCTGACCATTCAGTTTGACGGAAACAGTGGTTATAAGCAGTTCTATTTATCCAGAAATGTCATACGTGTCTAATAAATATTTAATGAAATTTTATAAATAATAAACCGTAATAATATTCGCGAAAAAATGATCGTGTGCCACGGATGGCTACAAATGTGGCTTTCAGTATTCGCTCTTATTCTTTTATTCGCTAGTTTTTCTACAGCAAGTATAAATCCGAGGTGAGATTTTCATCCATCTTAAAGAATCTCTTTAACTTTAGATAATATATGTGCGTTCAAAAAAATAGCCAATATCAAATTTTACAGGCCAGTGCTAGAGACTCGCAATGGAAACCTCTTCATCACTAGTGCTACAGACAAAAATATCACGCTGCAGACTATCGGAGCTAGTTTCGTTAACATAAATGGGATAAATTTGCTGCAAATTGCGACATTGGTAAATCCCGAAAATCATATTTGCTTATCAGAAAATTTCTCTGAAAAATTTATTTGACAAAATTATACAGGCTCATGATGCTGCCCAACTTGTCGAAAGATGGAAATTAGGGGCTCTTGCAGATATCGAAAGAACCCTGAGACGGATCACGGATACGGTTGAAGGCCGTTCTGGTCTGGTCAACAGGGTGAACGCTCTTGAATTTGGGAATACCACCCAAGGTACTCCAGGTCGAAATCCTGGTCGCCGTCCAACCGTAAGCAACCGTCAATTTTACATACGATCGTAATGTGTGCAGCTATAATGTGTTGTGCTGTTGCCCAATTCAATTTCGCTTCTTTTTCCCGTAAGCTTCTTTCTATCTTTATATAAAATTACGTCGAATTATTTTTCGTATTACAGGCTGCAAACGACGCAATTGCACGAAGTCGAATCCAACGACTCACTGCACGAGTAAGTGCCTTATACTTGAATCATCACACTTCCAAATTGATCATTGCACAAAAATTCTGGCCAGATTAAAAAATGCGAATTTTCTTTAATATATAGGTGCGTCAGACGGAGCGCCAAATTGCGAATCTCCTAAGAAAATTACAAACCAACGAGTGCGCGAGTAATCCTTGCCAGAATGGCGGTACCTGTGATGACCTGGTCGATGGGTTTAAATGTCGCTGCGCGGAGGGCTGGGAGGTTACAAAAATATTTCTATTATCATAAACTATAGCCAAAATTCTTCTAAGGGTGAAAAATGAGAAAATATCTCGTACATCTCTTCCCGTTTCAGGGACCACTGTGCAATATTGACGTTAATGAGTGCACCATATACGCCGGTACTGATCTGGGCTGTCAGAACGGAGCAACTTGCATTAATCTTCCCGGAAGTTACCAGTAAGTTTAGTAAAAAATAAAAATAAAATCGTACACTTAGCTTGAGGCGATTAAGACTGATCCAAGTAACTTTTGTCTTCTTATCACAACAGATGTACCTGTAAACCAAAATGGTATGGTGTTCACTGCACACAGCAATCAGATAACTGCAATGTCCAAAATCCAAGCGAGCTTTGTGGTCATGGTGCTTGTCTGAATCAACCCCACGCCAACGCTGTAGGCTACACCTGTATTTGCGATGAAGTAAGTCACGTTTCGTACACCAGTTGCTTTATTATTCTCCTCGATAAGTCCTCTCAGCCACGAAGTCCATATTCCATTATTGAAGTGTCATTCATCCATCTATTACAGGGCTGGGAAACTGATGGTACAAATCCAGCCTGTATAAAAGACGTTGATGAATGTGCTAGCAGACATCCACCATGTTCCGTAAATCCCATGGTACCGTGCGTAAATGTTCCCGGTACTTTCTACTGTGGTGGATGTCCTCAGGGTTATACCGGCAACGGACATTACTGTGCAGACATTGATGAGTGTGCCATCAACAACGGTGGCTGCAGTATTGCGCCTAGTGTGCAATGCATGAACACGATGGTGAGGATACCTATTTGATTATTATTTTGAAAAATAAATTGTGACTATAAAATAACACAATCCAATATTATTCATAGGGATCAAGAATATGTGGCCATTGTCCAACTGGATATCAGGGCGATGGGGTAACGTGTACCTACGTCGGATCTTGCAGGATAAATAACGGCGGATGCCATCCACTTGCAACGTGCTTTAATAACCCAGGAATGAGCGACTGGATTGTACAATGTCGTTGCCCTGTGGGATATACTGGCGATGGAATGGGTCCAAACGGTTGTGTACTCGGCACTAGCATAGGGCCTTCAGCATGTAACAGCAACCCATGTAGTCATGGTACTTGCATGGCGAATGGAATGCTTGATTACTCATGCCGATGTGAGTCTGGATACACGGGTGAGTTTACGTCATTTCAAAATATATCCCAACAGATCCGGAAGGTTTAGTAAAAAATACCACGCCGTAATGTGTGGGGTTAATATTTTCAGGAAGAAATTGCGACACCCGGACTAATCCCTGCGATCCAAATCCATGCAAAAATTCAGGAACATGCAGCGTTTCAGCTGAAAGAACAGCCGTCTGTAGGTGCACCTCAAGCTACTCTGGACCACGGTGCCAAGTACATCAAGCAAGCTGTGGAGCAGTTATACATAATGAAGCAGGTGTTCTGCAATTCCCAACGGCCGGCAATACTTATCCACATGGTCTGAGCTGCGCCTGGGTATTGATCACCAATTCTTCCAAAGTCCTCAATGTCACTTTCACGGCCTTCCATTTGGAAAAATCGATGGGTTGCCAATTTGACTTTGTACAGGTGATTTGATCCCTCTATCTTTCTTTATCTCTTGATTTCACTTGGGATTTAATCCTGTAGAGTTTTTTATGCAGTAAAATTTTTCCGTAGATACACAATGGTCCAACAGCCGGTGAACAAATGATCGGAAGATATTGTGGTGATCAATTACCTGGAGGTGGGAACATAATATCGTCTGAAGAGTCTTTGTACCTATGGTTTCGTTCGGACAGCACTGTATCCCATGATGGATTCGCACTGACATGGAACTCGATACCTCCACTATGTGGAGGCGAGATAAATGCTGATCATGGATCGATAGCCTCGCCTGGATCACCGGGAAAATATCCAAATAACAGAGACTGCATTTGGCACATAAGTGTCACTCCAGGAAAAAGAATTCAATTTCATTTCTTCACTATGGCGTTGGAGGAGCATCCAACATGCAATAGCGATTATCTAGAGGTGGATATTTCGACTTCTGTCTTACTAATTGCTGAATAATTTCATTCATAATTAAATTATTCTTTTACATCGAAGATAAAAGTTGGACCAAGCGAAACGGATCGAACGTTAGGAAGATATTGTAATCACACTCATCCGCCACCATTGGTTACAACGGAGGATGAAGTCTGGCTCCATTTTCACTCTGATTCTTCTGGACAAGATACTGGTTTCCAAATTACATTTTCAAGCATCGAAGGTAAGGAAAAAAAAGATGGTCAAACTTTGTTCTAAAAAGGTATTATGACCTGTGGCTATTTGATATTTGTAAAGTACTTCATAGTGTATTCATATTGACAAAAATTCTTTTACTAGGATCACCGGGATGTGGAGGAGTATACACGGCCAGTTCAGCCCATATAACTTCACCTAATTTCCATAATGAAGCTTACGAAACTTATCTAAATTGCGAATGGAGAATAGAAATACCAATAGAAGAACGAATCGAAATTACATGGTTGACCTTTGATCTCGAGTACAATTCTCGTAGCTGTAGTTATGACTTTGTCGAGGTTAGTCTTTCTTTGAATATTTTAAACGAAACTACTTTTTTCTGAATCATAATTCCGTTTAGTTTTTTTGACTAATGTAAAAACAATGAATACAAACACGTGTAACTTGTCGCAAAACATTGATACTTAATTTTTGTTTTTTTGCAGATATACGACGGAATGAATAGAGAAGCTCCCCTAATAGGAAGATACTGCGGCTCCGATCTTCCTCCGAAAATTTTCTCCACGTCAAATGCCTTATTGATAAGATTTAAGACGGACGGAAGCTGGTCCCGAAAAGGTTTTCATTTATCTTACGAAATATTGTGTGGCGGGCAGTTTACCGAAGATTCTGGCGTCCTAAAATCGCCTTATTATCCAAACCCGTATCCTGCATCAAGGGTCTGCATTTACAAGATAATACAGCCAGTTGGAAAGGCGATAAAACTGACTTTCCAGGATATGGATATCGAGGGTTGGGATTACCCCGACTGTGAATATGACTTTTTGGAAATCCGCGATGGCCACAACGAAAATTCAACCAAGCTCGGCACGTACTGCGGAACTAATTCTTCGGTTCCTGAATTTGGCATTACATCAACGTACAATTATATGTGGCTTAAGTTTAGGACGGATTCCAGCATACAACATCGCGGATTCATGGCTAGCTACACGGTCATAGATACCAGTGAGTTAAAAATAATCTATTACTTGAATTATTTTCAGATAAAAAATAAAATATAAATTAATTCGTCGTTTCTTGTGACTGCAGGATGTGGAGGTATATTCAAAGATTCTCCCGGCGTCATTCAATCACCATCTGAAAACGGAAGATACGCCGGTGGAGAAAACTGTACATGGTTCATCGAAGCACCCCCAGGATCTGTTATACAACTTAATTGGCTCACATTTGACTTGGAGTCCCACGGTCGTTGTGCTTTTGACTACGTAAAAATAACTGAATATATATCAAGCGCATCCCCAACGGATATGGGAAAGTGAGTACCTTTACTATACAGAGTCAATTTATTGTAAGCCTATTCATTCTAATATTAAAAAAAAAAAAAAAAAAAAACTTCATTTAAAATCCATTTTATTTATCCAGATTCTGTGGGAATACGAAACCTCCTTTACTGACGACACAATCCCAATTGATGTCGATCACGTTCAGTACTGATCAATCTATAGGAAGGGAAGGTTTCATGGCTTCGTATATATTTGTTGATGCCTCCAGAATTTGCGGTGGACACTTTTTCTCGACAACTGGAGTTATTAAATCACCTAATTACCCTAATTCCTACCCATCGAACAGAGATTGTGAATGGTACATAAACGCTCCTAACAAACACCAAGTGGTATTGAATGTTAAGAAATTTAGCATCGAACACCAATCGGACTGTATATTCGACTACCTTGAAATCAGGTGAATATATACCCTATTCTAACATATCTACTCGAACATAGATAATTTTTCTCTCCATGTTTTGCATGTTTTTGAATTCCTTCATCATTTTCTCCGCTCTATAAAATTTCAATATTTATTGTGTCTGTATCGGTATCGGTCGGTTGCCGTTCATAACTCTTCATTGATTGGGAGCTACAGATCAAGAATGATCAAAATTGGGATTTTTATTATTTTTAGAAATGGTGGCTCGGAGTTATCTCCTCTGCTTGGTAAATACTGCGGGAGCGATATTCCAACGCAATTCAAAAGCTTCGGCCATTCAATGTACATAAAGTTTCACACCGACATATCACGAGGTGGCGAAGGATTCGAGATAGAATGGGATAGCAATACCATTGGTTTGTTATATTCGTAAATCCCAATAGAAACTATTTCACACATGACGATCAAAAGTTCTGATAGAAATTTCAATCTCATTCTCGGTAATAATTCACAAACAAAAAAAGTTCATCTAATAATGTTATTCCATCTCAAACAGGTTGCGGTGGAACATTAACTTCCACCAGTGGTGCCATTACTTCTCCTGGTTATCCTCAGCCATATTATAGCCTTGCTGAATGTACCTGGAAAATTAGAATCTCTGCTGGCAGTATTATACAATTTCTGATTATGGATGTCAATCTTGAAGAGCAGGGATATTGCAGTTTTGATTATATAGAGATTTATGATGGACCCGAGACAAGGAGCCGCCCATTAGGAAAATTCTGCGGAAGTAACCATCCTGCTCAAATAAATACTACCTCGAACTTTGCCACCGTTCGCTTCCGTTCCGATTGGAGTAACTCCGGGCGAGGCTTTCACATAAATTACCAAGCTTGTGAGTAGATACATTAAATAAGTATACGATAATAGTATACGAGATTAAGTAAATGTTGAGATTTATTAAGAAGCCAAATAAATATCTGAACATAATTGATTTCGACTTGTTTCAGCGTGCCAAAACAAGCTTAATGGATCCCGAGGTGTGATTGAATCACCAAACTTCCCAAATAATTATCCAAATCGTCTGATCTGCAACTGGATTATCGAAGCACCGATAGGAAACAAGCTGAACCTCACGTTTTCACATTTTGATTTAGAAGAAGGATTCGGAGACACTTGTGTGTGGGATTACTTGAAGATAAAAGAAGGGGAAGACGATGAACCAACCAAGGACTTAGGCACATTCTGCGACTCTTCAGAACGACCACCAAAAATAGTGTCTACGGTACGTCATGTGTTTGTTGAATTCGCTACGGACGGTTCAAATACAAACAGGGGATTCCGTCTTGAATGGGTTGTCAATGGTAAGTATTTCTCCCTTGATATATAATAAAAACGCCTAAACTAATCAGCAATTATTAAAATGGTAGTATTATTACTTCCAAACTTACAGGTTGCGGTGGTATTTTGACTCGTCCAGAAGGAACCATCACTTCTCCAGGATATCCTAACGGTTATCCTGAGAATATTGAATGTGAATGGGAAATCGAAGTGGACTATTCACACAGTATAGAAATTACCTTGGTTGAGGTTAAATTAGAGAAAATAAATGGTTGTCATTACGATAAAGTCTCAATCTATAGCGGAGTCAGTAATAGTGGAATAAAACTACTAGAGGAATGCCATCTGAATACATCATCAGTTGTTACTAGTACAGGAAATAAAGCTTTCATCAGATTCCAAGCCGATTCTTCTTACCAAAATAAAGGATTTAAATTGACATATAAAAGCGTTGCTATTCAGTGTGGTGGAAAATTCACAACTCCAACAGGTGTAATTCATTCAACTAACTACCCTTCGAATTATCCAAAAAATCAGGACTGCGAGTGGCTCATTCAAATTCCTGTCCATCACCTTGTCAATCTGACATTTTTAGACTTTGATATCGAAGACACTACGAATTGTACAGACGATTATGTTAGAGTAAGTAACCCAAGTTTTATCGATCGGTTTGTATCTGCTTAGATCACCATCTCTCCGATATTAAATCGTAAATTATCTTACAGATTTATGATGGCTCGACGAGAGACGCACCTATACTGGGATCTCATTGCCGTGATGTACAGCCCCCATCTTATATTTCCACAAGCAATAATCTTCTTGTAGTGATGAGATCCGATTCTTATATATCAGCAAAAGGCTTTAAAGCAACTTATGACATGGCGTGTGGTGCACGAATTGTTACCGATGACCAGGGCATCATCTCGATGGATTCTTCAGTTGGTTTGCGTACAGATGCAAATAATTGCACTTGGACCATTATAGCAAAAGATCTGGGTAAAGTTGTTCGCGTATATCGATGTACTGTTAAAGTTTGATAAACAATCGGTTCATTCTATGAATACAAATGATAATCCTTAATGCGTCTCGTAATTGCCTTACAATCACATGAACTCATCATCTCGATATCGTATCTACTTTGGGCATACTTTATTTATTCATTATTTTTTTTTTTTTCTTTCACGTTTCAGAGGATCATGTCACGTTAACGTTAACTTATATGCATGTGCTATCGCCGCTAAACGAAGATGACGATTGCTCTGCTGGTGCAATACAAGTTTTAGAGGGTGAAGGAACGGGTGGACCCTCACTTGGTACTTGGTGCAATAGTTCAGTACCTCTTCCCATCACGAGCCGAGGGAATGCTTTAACAATTCATGCGACTAGTACATACGGAAATTTATATGATGTGAAGTTTTCAGGGACCTATACTGTGCTCAATTCAGGTATATACAAAAAAAAATATATATATATATCTTCTATTCGATCGATGGATTATGATTTGAAAATAATTTCAGCATGCGGAGGTAACTATACTTCTGGGCATGGAGTTATTGCTACACCAGGCTATCCGGACAGTTATCCACGAAACATCGAATGTATTTGGTTCTTGAATACATCTCCTGGAAATTCTCTAAGTTTAAGCTTTAGAGAATTTGATTTGATCCAAAGTGAGAACTGTAATTTGGATTATCTTGAGGTACGAGAAGAAACTGGGGCCGGAAAATTAATTGGAGTTTTTTGTGGCGAGATTATAAATCAGATATCTTCACCGAGTAGTTTGTGGATAAAATTTAAAAGTAGCGCAGATGGAACGAAGAGAGGATTTGTAGCCGATTACAGCCTGAAACATGGAAACGAATTGTCAGGACCCAGTGGAGACATTGCTTCGCCTTTATATCCAGCACCATGTATACTTGAGGGAGAATATTATTGGCGTATTACCGTCGACTCTGGATCAGCGATACGAATTACCTTCAAAGATTTCAACGTTGAGCATTGGAGTGACGAATGTTACGTTCGCGTCACAGTGAGTATGCGACATGTAATACCTACATGATCACATTTAAATTATCACACTTGGATTTTAATTTTTTTTGCAGATTTATGACGGGTATAACGAAAACGCTCCTGAACTTATTAACAAATGTGGTTCAATGTTACCACAGCCAGTCAGATCCTCAAGTAATGTGGTTTACATCAAGTTTTTCAGCAGTACAATTAGGGAAGGCAGCTGGTTCCTTCTAAGCTGGTTAGAAGTTTCCAGAGAATTTATCACGGAAGGAAGTACTGTCTCACTTAATGGTAAATTTATATAATAGTTACTGTCATACCATAGAATCAACACGGAATAATCATCGATGTTAATTATTTTCGTTAAACTGTCGTAGAATGTGATGAAATCATCTCATTGACCGGTCCGAACAGTACCAGCTATAAATTCCATTCACCTGGATGGCCAAATGGTTACGCAGTAAACCTCGATTGCAATTGGATTTTCGAATCAGTACCAGGAACGCAACTGATTTTAAAATTCCACAATCTCGACTTGGAAGAGACTGGGACCTGCAGGATGGATCAAGTTCGAGTTTATACTGGAAATTCTGTTGACTCACGAAGGGATTGGACTGAGATAGGAAGCTTTTGTTACAGCAATTCTACATATAACATAATAGAAGCTTCGAATTTAATGAAAGTCAACTTTCACTCTGACTTTTCGATTAACAAAACTGGATTCAATGCAACCGTTTACAGAGGTATATGTATTTTCAGTGTATATTTTAGAAACAAAAAATCTAGTGCTATCATCCGATATGTCACATCTTAAATAGTTCCTTCGAATATATGATTATTTTTGGATTTTAGCATGTGGTGGTCAGTTATCCGGACCAAATGGTGTCATAGAATACAATGAAACAACAAGCAACGATGCTATTTCTGGAATCAACTACGTAACGTGTCAATGGAATGTCACTGTCAGACCAGGAAGAACCATTACAGTGAGATTCATCAGCTTAGATATGCGCAGTACTGATCAGCAAACATGTACTGGAAGCTATCTTATGGTAGGTCAACTCAACTTAATGAAAAAACAAAAAAACAAAAAAACAATTAATAAAGTTAAAAATTTTGATTTTTATGCCACCAAAATTTCCCATCAACGCGACGAACATCTCTTAGCCTTTGATCATGTGTCTTTCAATTACTGGTTACAGTTGAAAAACGGTGGTTCAGCATCGTCTCCTCTTCTCGGTAGTGGAAAATTTTGTCACAGTGATATTCCAGATCAATTAGAAACAACTGGAAATCAGCTATACGTAAAAGTATTTGACCGGAGATCTACAAACACCCAATTCAAGTTTACGTATAGGTATAACAAAAAAATTTCTTACAGTTGTGCAACTAAATCCATCGAATTAATAATATGCCATTATCAATTACTATATCATGTATATACATCGTTTTATTATACTAACACATTTACTATTTAGGGAAAAGGGATTGGACTGTGGTGGCGAAATAATTTTAACAGAGGAATTAAATACTTGGAATATTAGTACTCCAAACTTTCCGAACATACCATCGCCACACAGTGAATGTTTTTGGACGATTATAGCACCGGCTGGAGAACAAATAAAACTCAATTTTCTTGATAGATTTGACCTCACGTCCAATTATAGGTGAGTATCCATAGTCCAATGGATAAGTATAGGATAGATTGAAATGTCTGACGGTTCAAAAAGCTGAGATACTTCAGCGTCGACTATATTTTCAATAAGATTATGATACTTATGATATATCGATAAAATTTCAGATGCGATTCGGAATATCTAGAAGTTAGGGATGGAGGAACTGAGACGTCAACCCTTATGGGACGATTCTGCGGTGATCAACCACCCAACACCTTGATTACGATGGGAAATGTGATGTACCTTCACTTTTACACGGATGTACCTGATCCTAAAAATGGTTTTAAAGCTCGTGTAGATATTAGCGGTAAGCTGTGATTATAAGCTCTCGAATAATTTCATCGGTCGTTATCATTTTTCAATGAATAATTTTATTATCAATTCACAGGTAATTGCGGTGGAATTATAAGAGATCGTCAAGGCGTAATAAAATCACCTAATTGGCCTGGTCCTTATCCATCGAATATTACTTGTCGTTGGTATATCATTGGCCCACGTAATCACATTATAAAACTAAGATTCCAGAGCCTCAGTCTGACTCCCCATTCGATGTCCGGAGGTTATGACTATGTTGATATCTCAGAGGTCTTACCATCTAATGACACTTCGAATGGAATACTCAGCGATGAACGTAAGGGACATATTCAAAAAAATTAACAATGAGAGTATGCGCAGGATTAGTCGTTATCTATATCGCTTTTGGTTTTAAGACAGTGCAGATAAATCGGTTTTTGAATAAAGAAATAAACAAATGTATCAGAACGACTAATTCTGTGCATTTTAACACGCATACTATTAAAAGAATATTGACGTTATCGTTTTTATTTTATATACATTACATTTTCATTCTGTTATATTAATTGAAACAAAATTATTGACTTGCTTACATCGATTTATAATTCTTACTATCATTCCATGGAGACAATATTTTCATACATCATATTTTTTTTAACGGAATCCACTCGTGTACGAATTTCTGCTTCGATGGTGTCATCGTGTATCTCATTTTCTTCTGTTGATTCTAAATCCTCGTTTGCTGACTCTAATTCTTCGACCTCTTGCTGTTCGGTGTATGATATATTCTCATCCGTCGAAAATTCAGATTCAAGATTACAACTATCAGACATATATTTTTTAGACTTTTCCATGTCTGAATTAGACACCTCGCAGTCGTTTGCCTCACGTTCACAGTGCGATTCAATTTTCGAGGGTTTTTGTTTCTTCACATTTTCACTTCGAGATTTTTCTTCTTTTATTAAACCATTACCGTTTGAATCAGAATTATCTTCCGGTAAATCATTCAAAGATTCGATCTTTTCGTTCAATCCTGCAGGTCCCTTGGATGTTTGAATATTTTCTTCGGTCGATACAGTATTTTTCAAATCCACATTTTCTTCACACAATTTCTCAGTTTTATGACTCTGTTTCTGTTTCTTTATTTTCTTCGAATTTTCTTGCTGTTCTTCTGAATTTCTAGTTTTTCGTGAATTCTTCACCTTTTTATCAAATGAAGAAACGATTTTCTCTTTAGATACTCCTTCGATATTTACAGTTAGGTCATCTTGAGGCTCACCGTTGAGAGCTTTCCCATTTCCGTACTCAGTTTTTTTTTCGAATTTATTTTTAGATTTATTTTTCGAATCAGAATTCAATCGGGAATCTTTTTTCTTCGTTGAGCTATCGGTAGCTTCATTGATCAAATTGTCCTTAAGCTGTTCAGACTCTAGAGATCTCTTGAGCCTCTTTCCCGAATCTTTAATTATCTTAATATTTTTGTTATTGTTTAATTTTTCACCGTTTTTCTCAATTTTATTTTCATTATTTAACTTTTGTCGTTTTTCTTCTTTGTGAGAGATCTTTTCATCACGTCCATTACGATTCTCTTTCGAAACTTTATCGGTTTTAATCTTTTCATTTCCTTCCACGTTGTTACTCCGCTTTTTTTCTTTAACCACTTCTTGCCTTTTCCCATTTTCTTTCTTTTTTACGTTCGACTTATCTCTGAAAATAAATTCATTATCCGTTACGTACTGCACATACATAATATCATTTATTTATAACGTGAAATGTTACACATCGTATTCAACTAGGAGATAAAGATTTGAAAATATTATTTCAAAACATATACATCAGATGCTAAGTAAATATAAGTAGAGGCCAGTTACTTACTTTGAATAACGAACTTCTTTTGTATTTCCTGATTTGTGGTCACTCGGCTTTGTTGTATCTACATTACGATTTGATTTCGCTTCAGATATTTCTATAACAACACATGCTAATACCACCAGTACTGCCACACTTAGCCACAATCTGTGAAAAATAATTCATATCTTAATATATGAACAATTTTTTTTTCTCAACCACAAAATTTACTATTCACGAGTGTAAATTATACAATTAATTAAATGTGTTAAAAATTTATTTAACTTACCGCATTTTTGATCACTTTTTTTGTGGTCTTTAGTTCTGCACGATTGAAGTTTTCACGTTTAATTTTGTTACAATTAAATTGAGAAATTATTTTCAACCGTTTTCCTTCGGGTATCTAACAATACACTGTGATGTTATGTGCCGAGTATTACCCTTTATACCAAGCTAAAAGCTGGAGATCTTTCAGCACACGTCACAATATGTTTTTCCTTCCTCACCACAATGAGGTGTTGATATAGTCGAGCCAGTTACTTTGAAATGAGAAGGCCGTATGTGTCAAAACCAAGATAAGTAAAGCTTCAAGTGTTAAGCAGAATGTATATCCTTGTATATAACTTGAGTATAGCTATTAGTAATCAGCCATCCGAATACATCGAATTTAACAAATTTTATACGGTTGAAGAATCATCAATTCGAATGAAGATTTCCAGAGATTTATGTTAAAATATTTATTAAAATCTGATCGGAAAAGATAGGCGCGTTTTAATATTTCATTACAATTTTATGATACTAATATCTGTTACATCACATGAATATAGAAAACATACAAGTACTGGTCACGTGAATAGAAGTTAGGAAACTGTTCGGACGTAGTTACATTTCTTCCCATTGACGTAATATAGACTTTTTATTCTATAAAGATAGAAAGATGGGAAAATTATAAACTATAGGAAAATATAGATATAAAAATTCTTTCCTTAATCGATATTAAAACGTTGAACATAAATATCCCATTGCAATTTATACGTATACGTAATAATGATGTATAAAATAACGAGTTAATGCTTTGCTTATAGATTTTTGCATTCAGTCAATATTTTCCTGTTAATATTATACGTTTTCTGAAACCTCCTTAAAATCCATTTGTATATCTGGCGACAGAGAATCAGTTTATAATTATGGCGTTGGATATAAATCACTCATATCTTGGCAGATAATATCTCCCTCATAATATAATTATCTGTTTGTCGTTCGTCAGATTTTTTTATTTTTTATATATTTTTTTTTCTGCGTAAAAGTAGCAGTTTGCATAAAAGGTCATTCGCCTTACAGCACTATATGATGATGATGATGATCAGCTGAACAATGCATTATCTATTATATTATTGATGGAAGAAGATGTAGCTTAATTTTTTTTTAAATAATATATGTAATAGTACAAATTTACAATAAATTTGGTGGATAGATACTTAATCTACTGTAACGTTCCAAGTTAAAATTATTGATGATTGATGATTTTTTATTTTTTTTTTTCATTCAGCTGCACAAATTAATAGCATAGGACGTTACTCTAGATACGATGATCCTACAGATGTGATTGAAACATCAGGAAATGAAGCAATAGTTTCATTTCATAGTACAGATTCTTCATTTTCAAATATCCACAACGGATTTGTTCTCAACTTTACGACATCTACAGAGCGTGAGTAAAGTCTATACATTATAGTGTTTTCCTTGATTACAGTAAACTAATTATATTACCTGTTAGCAGTATGTCTGTATATAATATACACGTTTTCATATTAATATACGCTGCTAGATATCTATTCAATATACAAAAAAATAATTCATTTTTACAGCATGTGGTGGTGACCTAGATGATTTTTCGGGTGAATTTAGCTCACCCGGATATCCTAATATGGGACGGAGCACTCACAGGTATATTTTCCGTTTATATTATATTCAAACTTGTTCATAGATAAATCAATTCAGATATTCAGAATGAATTCGATAAAAATTGTTAATTTTTTAATAGCCTTAGCATATTGTAAATTCATTACAGATTGTGCGAATGGCAAATATCAGCGCCAGAAGGATATCGTATTAAAGTTGAAGTTCTAGATCTTGATCTGGGCACGCAGATAGGGGATTCAAGAACCTCTATAGGACACATCTACGTACGTAATATCAAAATTAAGTTAATATAAAAAAAAAATAAAAAAAATCAATAACTTAATTGTGTATATTAAGTGCATGATTGAATTGGTTTGGTAACTAATATGAAATTAATTACAGTTCTATAATGATTTCAATTTGCGGGCTCTAATCGTACATCTGCTGACTGAAGATACTCAGAGGGAAATCTTAAGTACAAGTAACACAATGCTTATTTGGTATTGGGCTGGTCCCAACAGTCACAGAGGTTTCAAAGCTCGTTACAGCCGAATTAGTCCTTCGTGTAAATATGCTAAAAATATTTTTGTCATATTAAAATTGAATTTTAAAAACAGAACATGAACAATGAATTAATAATATTTCAGTATGTGGAAGCGTAGAGACAAATGATCGTGGTACTCTACTGTTTGAACAGAATCCAATATTCAATTTGTCGTCATATAATTGTGAATGGAAAGTTCAATCTCCTATATTAAATTCTACCGGTTCAACACTTGCAATTACTGCATCTGGAGTTTTGGGTGATTATTTTGTACCACCTAGGGTCAACAGTTGTCGATATAGTGTAGCGAACATCTTACTGAAGAGTGAGTTGACAATAAATTTTCTTAAACCATCAATTCACTAGAATTCGTCTTTAAAAGAAGTTTTTCTATTAATTTTTCGATAAAACAAATTATAGACGTTGATTATTTTTAAACAAAACTCATATCCATAGACATTTTTTTTTTGACATTTTAGGTGGAACAAGTATTACTTCTTGTATTGCCGGTAATCAAACGCGTGAGGCAACTATTCGAAGTCCGTTACCAGTTAATACAATTATTGTAAGTAAAACTTGTTCTTTTCATATATTAAAAAGGTTAATTATTACATAAAAATTGATTATAAAAAAATTATATCATGAATATTTTAAACTGAGAATTAATTATCAGGCAACAAAAAGCAAACGGCTTAGATCCGAGATCAGGTTCTCTCTTCGATATCAGTGGAATCTATGTGGTGGTATAGTAAACGGTCCTCAGAACACAATATCTGTACCCAGAAATGCATCATATCCGATAGACTGTGTTTGGCATGCAAAATATCCAGATATCGGAGAGAGTATTGAACTTAGTTTCAAGAAATTCAATCTTGGAACATGCTCCCGCAACTATATTACTGTGAGGTAATTGAAATTTCATTTACTTTTATTTCTTATGTGAATATATGTATAACTACTATACCTACTCAATGAATTTGACATGTTTCAATAGAAACGGTGGTTCGACGTCACCCATTGTGATAGACAAACGTTGTGGATCAATAGTACCATCCAATATAATTTCGCTATCGAATCAGTTATGGATTGAATACCATGCAGAAGACCCACATAATGAATTTGAACTTGAATTGAGCTCACGTCAAGGTGGTTGTGGTGGATTAATACAAGAAATAAGAAGCGCAGATATCTCCAGTCCTGGGTATATATACTATTTGACTCTTATTCATCTTCTTCGTATATTATTTTATCATGAAAATCGTTATAATATATTTTATAAAAAATTTTATACCACAGATTCCCAAAACAGTATCCGAATAATGCAGAATGTACGTGGGAGATCGTTGTGGAAAATGGTTATCATATTGGATTAGTGTTTATAGATCGCTTTAATCTGGAAACCAGTACGGGTTGCTCGAATGATTTTATTCAGGTATCAGTCATGATCTGTAAACTCAAACTCAACTTTAAATAGTATTATTATACTAAATCTATTCACTTTAGGTATTCGATTGGCGAGATGATGAGATTACAGGTATCTCAGCCTGGTTTGATTTGGGAAAAGTATGCGGTCGAACAACCCCATCCCCATTCAACTCGACTTCTCATCGTATGAAGATACTATTTCGTTCAAATGGTTTAATTCAAGGAGACGGTTTTCACGCTCGTTGGAATCAGAATTGCGGTGGTATTTTGCCAGTATCAAATACGAAGAAATATCTTACCTCACCTGGATGGCCGATTGCCTATAGAGAAAGTTTGAATTGTAACTACACGTTCTTAGCACCTGAAAAAAATTTCATCGTTGAATTTACAGATTTTAATTTAGAAGGTGGTAAGTTATAACTCTTAAAAAATTTTTTATTCTATTAGTAAAAAATTTATCGAGCTTTATTTATGCTCCAAAGGAACTAAATTTTTGAAATTTTATTATGATATTACTCAAGCTCATATATTTGCTTTCAAAATTCAGTCGTTTTTTAATCACACGTATACCTATACTTGATCGTAATAATGATTTTCTGCAGGAATACGGGACTGTCGATTCGATAACGTGTCTATAATACCTGAATCTGATTATGACAGATCCATATGGTGTGGTACAAATCGACCAACTCTTCAAAGAGTACGGTCACATTTAGAAATTATTTTCATGACGGACAGATCTGTCATGCGTAAAGGGTTCCAATTGAAATACTACCTTGATGGTGAGAGTTTTTTTTTATTTCTTTCGTTTTTTTTTTTTTTTTTTTTTCACCCAAAGCATCGCGCGATTATTTTTGCACTTTAATATTGTTGTTAATTTAATTATCAATATATTTTATAGAATGTGGCGGTGTAATAACTGAACCAGCTGATATACAGTCACCATCAACAGATGACACTGGTAAATATTACACAAGACTCAATTGTACTTGGGTCGTACAAGCCCCACCTGGAAAAGCTGTTATCCTCAGATTTGAGTCCTTCCATTTAGAATACAGCATAAGGTGAGAGTTTAATCATTAGCGTTACATTTTCGGGGGGAAAAATAAAATTGGAATTATAATAATGCATATGTGAATATTTTAGACCGCGGAAATTCTCTCGCATATCTTCCCTACTACCATATTTCAGTAGTAATCACGAATTCATCTAACGTGATATAATTCTAGGTGTTACTTTGATTATATTGCTGTATACTCTGGGCTGACTATCAACGCAACAAACAGAATGGCTTTATTATGTGGTGCTCTGAATGGATCGCTACCACAATTGAAATCTGAAAATGGCACGATGACTATAAATTTCGTTACCGATCACAGCTTTAATTTTGGTGGCTTTCGAGCTAAGGTAAGTTCAAATGAAACACGAGAATAATCCGTACATCTCTACATTGTTAATGTCGATGTAAAATTAATTTGATGAATAGTGTTAGGTGTAAGTATTCTTGTATCCTATATACATTATTTCTTGATCAATCTGCAGATTGTATTCGCAAATAGTGTGGCATCTGGTTGCGGGGGTAATATCCAACTTTCACAAACGCAATTAACTTGGAAGACTCAAAGAGGTGCGATGTACGAATCACTAGAAGATTGTCACTGGTATATACAAGCACCGAGTGGCAATGTCATTAAACTAGAAATAAATAGTATTGATTTGAAGAATGCCACCTATACGTTAAATGCTAATCGAGCTGAGCCATGCTCTGGTGATTATCTGGAGGTAAAATGTGTTCATGGATATTGAATTGTGACGATTATTCGTGTTCTCTGAAAATATCTATACGTATGTAAATTTTTGTATGTATCTACATTTTGATGATCTTTCAAGATTCGCGACGGAAGGAGTCCTTTCTCAGAATTGATAGACAAATACTGTGGAAATGTTATCCCACCCCCAATCACATCATCATCAAATAGTTTGTGGATTAGATTTGTGAGTGACGCTACAGTGAATGGTAACGGAGTGACAGCAACACTCAAAAGCATTCCATGTAAGAATTTCAAATTATTTAATAATTTGAACATGTTTATCAAATTGTAAAAAAAATTCGGCTGAAATATGTTCAACAACTTGCGCGATACAATTTTCATTCACTTAATAAGCTTTCGTTTGATATGCAATTTCAGTTGTGATTTTATTTTTCTGTTTCTTCTTCTTGCAGCTCCGTGTGGCAATTCAACATTAATTGTTGGAAATCAGACTAAAGTATTGACTTCACAAAACTTTCCTGCAATGTACACAGCTGGATTAAGATGTCGTTGGTTGTTGAGTTACCCGAACTCACACTTCCGGTGGAAAAAATTTATCATTCATTTTGACGTGTTTGACTTAGAAGATTCCATGAATTGCACTGAAGACGGGCTGTTTATCTCTGAAAAACATGTTAATACTATTCCATATTATATATAATAATTATACCCTTTAAACATGACTCGTATAAAAATTTATTGTTAGCAAATTAATAATCGGTTACTGTATCGTGATACACTATATTATCTTTCAGACTAGAAACTACGTCGACGAAGGCCTTGGCGAAGAACTTATCTTCAGTGGAACCAATAAACGCCCCAGAACTATATGGATGGTGAGCTTTATTCTGTTACCATTAGTTTTTTCATGATTTCATTACCTGAAATATTTACATATTTACGATGTTGAACTTTTTTATACTTATAGGGCTCTCGTATGCCACAAGCAACTTATGTATACTGTGGAAACAACACACCTCACGACTACTACAGGTCTGTGTATAGGAATAGTAATATGTTACCCATATTTGCATATCAATACGAGTACATTATAAATATTAAAAGTATAGCTTTGGGAATAATTGTATTAATGAAAAATCGACCATTGGTTTTCAGTTCTGAAGGTGATGTTGAAATCCAGTTCAAATCATCACCGAATCCAAAGTCACAGCACAGGGGATTTAAGATAAAGTATAGTTTCAGCACTTGTAATCGAAATTTTACTGCTGTACAAGGACGCATTTCTCATGAACATCTGACCGATTGTTGGTTTACAATTACTACCCCAGTTGGATATACAATTTCGTTATACATTAACGAGTTTTTCTTCATGCACGAGAGATGTACAGACGGTGCTTTAGAGGCAAGTAAAATACGCTGGGTTGGTGACAAACAAAAAAAAGAAAAAAAAAAAACTATTTTGGTAGAAGAATCGGAAAGTTTCAGAGTTTTAAATAATACAAGTATTAACTAATGTGATAATTTCTTTTTTTAGATACACGACGGGGAATTCAGTAATCGTACATTGGCTTTATTGTGTGGAAGTACAGTGCCAAATCCTGTCTTCAGTTCTGGGAATAAACTGAGTTTGCATTCATGGTCACACAGTTCTAATATGTGGGAAACTTACGATATAACATATACAACAACTGATAAAGGTATGCATATGCAAACGTGTGCAAAACTTACAGTTAAAATTCTCTCATCCCCTATTTTATTTGTTTCGTTAAATTTTTTACAGGAAGAGGTTGCGGTGGAAAACTTTACAATTACCAAGGCAAATTTACATCTCCTTTGTATCCAGGAGTTTACCGTAACGAAAGTGAATGTATTTGGGAAGTAAGCGTACCAACTGGTTTCGTTGTTGTACTAGAATTTATTATTTTCGACTTGGGGCCGAGAGGAACTTGCGATACTGACTTTCTTGAAATTTCAAATATACAACCTAATGGTGAAACGTTATCCTCAACCACATACTGCGGAGAGGTCAGTATATGTTGTTATAAAAATGGTAGCTTTTTACAACTTAATTATAATAACCAAACACATTTTTATTACAGGATCATCCAGCTACGTATCATTCTCCTAACGGCAAGGTGTTAGTAAAATACCATACATCAGTGAACAACGGAGGAACCGGTTGGATTATTTCTTTTATGGCGCAGCGCCATGGTAAGTGATAAATATTAATCCTGAACCCTGTATACCTATATTTCTTTTTCAGCATATTGTTTTACTTAAATAAATAAATGATACATTTTCAGAGTGAAATATTATCATTGATGCATTATCTTCTTCTCCGTTGGGAGCTTCTCTGCATGCAGGACATGAAGACTCTTCCTTTTGATGAATCAAGTTGAAGATAAAGTGATGTGTCTTCATATTTTAAGACCAGCAGTTACTGAATTAAGAATTATATTGTAAGTTAAATCGATAATTTTATGGCTGATAACAGACAGGGAGAAAGTGAAGACTGTGAAACATGTTACTACAGATAGTGTGTTCTATGTCTGAGCTTTTAAATCGATGAATTTTTATTATTTAAACAGTCATGAGAATTGTTTCGACATTTTTGTGGAAGAGGAAACAGTAAACAATACAACAGTCTCTATAGGCTTAGGTGTATAACGTTATACTCGCTTTCGATAAACAATCGATTAGTCTCAATTCCTAGTCGTAACTAGTTTTTAATTTAAGGGTAAAATGATAGCTGAAAAAAAAAACATTTGTAATTTATATCCTAGAGATTAATAAAGATAATAAGGAGGAAACCCGGATGGATTCTTGATGAAAATTTCAGACTAAATGGCCTTTACTTAAAATTTGAGGGAAGAATAGTTTTCAAGTGACAGAAGGTAAAACTCATCTGCATTCAGAGTATTTGTATTGCGATATTACTTATAAGAAATAACTATATTTTATATTACGTATGTACATACATAACATTGCCAATGAGAAATATTGCATCAATGCTGTAGCAATAAATTCCCAGTCATGCATATAACTAATTACTTCGTTATTTTTGACTCTCCCCTTCCTGCCACTATTTATTACAGGTATTGAATAAGGTAAATGAATTTTAATGATCCTAAAAAGACCCGATGGAATTTTTCGACTTATACGAATTTTAAATCGAAAACTTAAGTGCGCCTAATGATATGCAATTTTGAGGCGAATATTACACGGATGACGTGCGGCTTGCATGTAATAAGGCGCCCAATTTTTCCCGCCAAAAATTTCAGCACACCTCCTCGCGTTAGATATTCTCCTAATACCAGGGAATAATATTTGATTAAAAATTTCTGTAAGTCGAAAAATTGCTCCTGGTATCAGGAGAACATCTGAGCCGAGGAGGTGGCCGAAATTTTTGGCGGGAAAAATCAGGGGCATGTGTCTAAGCAGGCATGCATTCCTATAGATGTGTCTCTGTGCATGTCTCATTTGATTACGAAATTTTAGAGTTTTTGAAATTTTAAGTCGAAAAATTGCTCCTGGTATCAGGAGAACATCTGAGCCGAGGAGGTGTGCTGAAATTTTTGGCGGGAAAAATCTGGAGCATATGTCTCAGCAAGCATGCATTCGTATAGATGTGTCTCTGTGAATGTCTCATTCGCTTACGAAATTTAGAGTTTTTGAAATTTTAAGTCGAAAAATTGCTCCTGGTATCAGGAGAACATCTGAGCCGAGGAGGTGTGCTGAAATTTTTGGCGGGAAAAATCTGGAGCATATGTCTCAGCAAGCATGCATTCGTATAGATGTGTCTCTGTGAATGTCTCATTCGCTTACGAAATTTAGAGTTTTTGAAATTTTAAGTCGAAAAATTGCTCCTGGTATCAGGAGAACATCTGAGCCGAGGAGGTGGCCGAAATTTTTGGCGGGAAAAATCAGGGACATGTGTCTAAGCAGGCATGCATTCGTATAGATGTGTCTCTGTGCATATCTCATTCGCTCACGAAATTTAGAGTTTTTGAAATTTTAAGTCAAAAAATTACTCCTGGTATCAGGAGAACATCTGACCCGAGGAGGTGTGCTGAAATTTTGGCGGGAAAAATTGGGTGCCTCATAACATGCAACCCGCACATCATCCGTGTCATATTTGACTTGAGATTGCATATCATTAGGCGCACCTAATTTTTCGATTTAAAATTCCTGTAAATCGGAGAATTGCGCCGTGTCTTTTTATGATTATCATAATTTACTTACCTTAGCCAATATCTGAAATAAATAGTCGCAGGAAGGGGAGAGTGGAAAATAACGAAGTAATTAATTATAGGTATATCTGGGAATTTATTGCTGCAGCATTGATACAATATTTCCAATGTAATTATTTCTTATAAGTAAGTATACATTTACGCATCGCAAATTATCAAGTATAGATATAGGTATCTTTATTTACTTACTGCTATACAAGTTCTTATTATATAAACTATATTGTGTCGGACAGAGATTTTTCTCTTGATTTTTGTCTGGCAGTCGCGTCAGTGGTTCGATTGCCAGACAAAAATAACCCAATTTTGAAAATTC
Organism: Macrophya annulata; assembly: GCA_963924015.1. Lineage (NCBI taxonomy): Eukaryota > Metazoa > Arthropoda > Insecta > Hymenoptera > Tenthredinidae > Macrophya > Macrophya annulata. The sequence continues at coordinate 2,371,853 of OZ001260.1, forward strand.
ACATACTGCTTGTTTAATATCTACGCGACAACTTTTCCGTGCTCGGAATATTTCTACGGAATATGATTACGTTCTATCAATTATTTGTACGTCTTCTGACAATCAACTCCTAAAATGAGACGAACTAATCTTCTTTAGCAAATCTCTTGTGGTCAAACGTTTTCCTGATACCAGTTATAAAAATTGGTATAAGATTGCTTAATTTAATATTAATTCTCTGAATGGTATGTAAATGAAACCTGATTTAAAACTGAAAGGGCATTCACTACCATATATGATTTACTGATAAATAAACTCTATATATGATCACATGACGTAATGACGAAAAAGTATTGCGCAAAAATGTTGTTGATGCTTTAACAAGCAAACATATCATCGTATTTTCGACCCGCGATACTCTCCGCGGCCCTCTATTTTTAAATATGTGTGTGTTACACACGTATGTATGCATATGCATGTACAATACCTGTGTATAGTTTATACTCATATAAGTAGGTATGAGCGACCATCCAGCGAGATAAGGAGAGTAGATAATACTGAGTTCACTGATATTATATAAACGTATCAACTACAATTAATTCAGTCAAACTCAGTTAATACTGTCAATTACATTGAAGCGAACAGTTCGCTCAATACTCTTGGCTCCCAGCCAACATACGAAGTTATTATTATACATATACCGGTGAATTCAGTATATTATTTGTCTAAACACATATCGAAATTGTTTAATTGTTTATATTTAAAGTTTGACAAAAAATTAAAAAATGAAGATAGCAGTTGTCGGAGGTGGGATTGTTGGGCTTACCACATCCCTTGAATTGCAAAAAGAATTTCGGACTGCCGATATCACTGTCTTCGCATCTAGCTTCAATGACACCACTAGTCACGTTGCTGCCGGAATATTTAGAGTTGGAAATTCGTTTTCTGGACCTACCGAAGAGGTGACCAGGTATCAGTATAAATTTACTAATAACAAGGCGTCCAATTCCATTCATAAAAACAGTTTGACGTTTTATAAATTCTTTGAATTTCAAATACATGAAAAAAACATTGGATATTATTTTTTAGAAAATGGGTAAGGGACGCTTACGAATACTATGACGATATACGTAAGAGTCCAGAGGCAGGTATTGCTGGTGTGGCTGAAATTTCTGGCTATATGTTCGCAAGAAACAATCCACGATTGGCAGAGGTTTGTATGTACCTTGTCTAAATAATTTATCTACTCAAAGATATAAAAAAATATTTGGGTCACATATTAAAAACACTTGACTCGAAGAATATAATCTATCTTACTTAATTTGTTAATTCCAATAAATAATAAAATGTCTTATCTATCCTACGTATTTTGGGATGGCTATTTTTAACGGAGCAATAACACCGCAGTTATTGACAACCTTTCGACACCATGTCTGAATTGTTATCGTGATAAAATATTTTCATCGTTCTTGTTATTATTCTTTGAACAGAACCGTTGGATGTCCGGTCTGGTTCCTGTTTATAGAGCAGTAAAACCAGACGAATTTCAATTAGTCGGAAACGAGTGGAATTACGGGGTATATTTCACGACCCTACTTACTGAATGTGCCTTGCACCTACCATGGACAGCGTCAAAGTGAGTAAATAGAACTACTAACAATAATTTAAACTAATTTTTCATAATGTACCTAATTAACATCCAACAAACAATAAAATTAAACGATTTAGGCTCCAAGAAAAAGGCGTGAAACTAGTAGAGAAAAATGTAAACTCTCTGAATGAATTTTCACCTGAATTCGATCTGGTATTAAACTGCACAGGTATGGGGGCTCGCGAATTGTGTAACGACAGATCTCTCGTACCGATACGTGGACAAGTGGCAAAGGTACACGAATATGGATATGATCTTAGTAGTTACCTTGATAGAATCATAGGTGCTATTTATAAATGGAAATTAATTAAACAGGTAAAAGCTTCATGGATTAAAACATGTTTCTACGGTGAAGCAGACACTTACATTATCCCAGGATTTAATGGGATTTGTACCGTTGGTGGTGTGCGAAGTTTTGAATCTGAAAGCAAAGAAATTTGCCCCCATGAATCCGCAGCTATTTGGGAAAGAAGTACCAAGCTAGTCCCGTCTCTCGCTAAAGGAGAAATAATCAGACACTTAACAGGCCTCAGACCATACAGGGCAATAGTTCGTGTGGAACCAGACTCACTCCTAGTTAATGGAAAAACTAAAGTAAGTTTTTCCAATTTTTAAGCAACAACGAATGGTCGTTAATTATATTTTATTTTCGGAATAAAATCAATCATCATTTTTATCAATTTAAGAATAAATAAAGTCATAACTCTATCATTATTAAATATAAAATTGTATTTAGATCGTTCACAACTATGGTCACGGAGGATATGGTGTTTGCACTGCGCCAGGTACCGCAAAATACGCTGTTCATTGGGCAAAAGAACTTCACCGATCTACGGCGAAACTTTAATTATCTATTATTCTTGTTAAATCATCGTTAATAAGTCTATGTTTACTTGAAATGATTGAAAATTATATTGTGTTTTTTTTTTTTTTTTTTTTTTTTTTAAATATCGAATGTAACATGATGAAAATCATCATATAGCATGTATAATAATAATTACAGGATAATCTGTGTGAGAAATAAAAATATTTTATTCTAAAATTGATTATTATGGATTTTAATTATCATTGTTTCTACAAAAAATATAGAATCACACAATACTTATGTGGCAATTTTTGTTTTCATTTATTATTATTATTTTTTTTTTTAAGATACTTTTTCAGTTTTTTTTTTTTTTGTTTTCTTTTTCATCTCTGTATTCAATATTATTCTTATACCCTACGATCTAACGTCTAATGTTTAACAATAATAAGCGTATATTATGGGAATTGTTTATCCCTCTATTAATTTTATATCCTAAATACAAGTAGTACTTAAAGTTAAATTAGAATTAATAATTAAAAATCCGAAACAAAATTACAACGGTACATGAAAAAGATGAATTCCACACGTTTAATCGTTCGTTGGAAATTTGTTTTTATCAAGTTTAGCGTTCGAAATTATCTCTTAATCTGTGTAGTTATATTCAATTTTAACTAAACAATGTGATTATTAAACTTGTAAACATAGTTTTGTAATCATTTTAGCCACAGTATTTGTAGCGAATGTATTTAATGTAATGTAAATCCAGTCAATTTACCATTTTCTTAATTACCTATTTACTAATTTAGATGCAATACTAATCGACGATTTAATATTTTCAGCCGATTTTCATAATCCGACTTAAAAAATAGAAATAAATCATATTATTTCACGTCCCTTTGGTAAATCTCTAAATCCATTTGCAAACTAATCAACGATTCAATCAATGCATTGAAAAATGAACAATCTTCTAATATTAAGAAAAGTTTGCTGAAAACATTTCACAACTTTATGTCCTCTTTGTTTATTAGAATATAATCAATGATTGAATTACCCATAACGGAACGTGCAAGTTGCCTATTTATTTTATTGTACTCATTTTATTGTTCACTTCTTTCCTGGTTTTATATTCTTTCGTGGTGGAGCTCCCCATCTTAACGAACTTGAGTCCACCGTCAATCTCGGACGTTTAAACTGGCTGCTTTTTATATGTTCTTCGACCAGTTTTGGTGTAACACATATCACGTGTTGACCCTTCCAGTATTTCACCATATTCATACTTTGAAGTGTTGAGATTATGTCCGTTTGTGATATACTCGTCATTTGGCTGCAACAATTTTCGCTTATTTCAAACAAAATGATATTCAATGTCGTAAAAAAAACAGAAAATAAAAAATGTGAATTAATTTAATGTTTCGTCATTTTATTCCATTATTAACACTGAAACCCCGCTCTTCTATCATCTCAGACTATTTCAAAAACGAATAAACAAAATAGACCATTTTCCACGTCTTTTTACAACGAGTTTATACCTTAGATCTTTAATGCTGAGTGTCCCTCTAAAATCCCTCAAAATTTCCAGGAGAATCCAACTCCAGTAGCTCCTGTAAGATAATTTTCCCAAATCACTTAATGGTTTTTCCGGGCTTCCAACAGTTTGTTCAATTCTGCTTAATTCATAGCTAAATGCGATAAGCAGTTTGCCATATCCTTGTCTTTGGAAAGGTGGTAAAGTTAGGATACAAGCAACGTTGTTTCCATCTGGTGATTCCTTTTCCTAAAAACCAGAAATCTTGGGTTTCAGTTACAATATAAAAAATACCAACGATTTTTATAGTTTAAAAAAAACAGAAAAGAGGAACAGTACCTTTGAAAAATAACCAACTAAATGTGCACCGTGCTTATCAACTTCGCACAGTATGTAAAACAAGAATGGTTCTACATCAAAATAGAGAGTTTTATGATCGAGGAATAATTTAGCAAGTAAACAAAGATTTTGGCAATATATTTTATGCTCTCTTCCATCAACTTCCCAAATGCTTAGGGTTCCTTTGCGATATATTTCTTTACCAACCGGTTGTCTGTGTGTGCATTCGCTCTGTAAAGTAAAACCAAGAAATGAAATAAGATTATCTATACTAAAAAAACTTTACAGAAGAACTCAGTAATAAATAAATTTTAAAGAATATTTATCACCATGTGATATCTGTAGGTTTTCTCAAGCCGCATATACTTTAGACAGTATTCACATATCCATAATTTTGGTTGTTTCCCATACTCTTCTGGATAAGGGCTAAAGTACCATGTATCAATCTCATAACGTCCTGGAAAAATAAATTTCAAGTTCAACTAATTGAATAAGAAAAAAAGAAACGATTATCTGAACCATCTCCTGCAACACGATTAAATGCTGTTGATAAACTAAACTTACCTATTTGTATCCTGTCAATGTATTTCACTTTTGTTATCGCCTCATGCTCTTTTTCCAAAGCCGCGGTTGTCGGATCCATTTCTGCGTAAGTCTAAACACAGAAAAATATTAAAACTGAAGTACTATACTATATTTAATAAATTAACAACTAATCTAGTTACCCACTTTTTGTATATGATTTATTTCGTCGTGTCTCCTTTTCTGATTTCTAGTTATTTTTCTGTCCGAAGAATCAGCCAATAAATCACTCGCCGGATTTCTATCGCTATTTTTCCAGCTCTGATCACTCATGTCAAATCTACTAGACATTATCCTGTCTCTAGGTACCCATTCGTCCAATCTTCTGTTATAACCCTCATAATGTACGTAATATTCATAATGCCCTTCGCCCTCGTTGTATCTTGTTTGTATAATTTCAGCCGGATCTGATTATAACGAAAATAATATAATACTGCTTTAAAACTTTTTACTAGTAATACAAATTGCTAATTTTTATAACAAGAATTACGATTTAATCGAGAAATAAAATTATTTGTTTACATACGTCATTCATTAATAACCTAATTAACCTAGGAGATTGGTAATGTGTTGATTTTAAGGTTAGGATAGAAAAATTTTTAAGATAAAGATATCGAGGAATTATGAGATGAGTAAGAGGCTTGAGATTTTTCGGGTCTTGTTTTTTTTAAATTAGGAATGGAAAACGGGAATTGAATACACTCGATATAACCTACTTTAGTAACCAAACTACTTACGCCAGGAATCATCCGATCTACGGACCAAGTAATGTTCTCCAATATCAAGAGGCTGTTCTTCAAGACTGTCGGCGTCATCTCCAGACCCCTTGCCACCATTTGTTGAATTATTTTCACGATTTTCAAGCTTTATTCCAGAATCTTTACCCGCAACCGAAGTATCTTTACCCTTGTGATCAATGTCCGCCATTTTAATAACAAATTTTAAGAACGGATCGTGTCGACGAGTTGAGTCATTAAAGTGATAGATAATAGAAGGTCGATCGCACGTTTAGTTCCAAGAGAATCACTTAAATGTTTATTCCGAGCCGTTTATATTGCTGGAAAGATATGAAATCCGATGTCTGATTGGTTGCGAATTTATAGACAGCCAATCGCCTCGTTGATTTTATCTCTTTTTTAAAATTTTATTGAAATAATAAAACTGTAGCGAAATTAGTCTATGACGTAAGACTTATATTTCTGCGCAGTCGTCATACGACGCGACTATTAAACGATTGTTCTCCTCGCTCGTGTAGGAGGTTTTTTTCGGTACTGTGGTAAAAGCAAGGGTTCCATTGATAGATAAAGTAAGATGGCTGAAACGGGTAATTCGAATGGTTCTATATTAGCTAAATTGGGTTTAAAACCCGTAACTAAATGCAGTATCGTCAAATTCTACGTTCCGGCAATTGGAGTTGCTTCGTACACCGCACTGTCCGTCAACGTGATGAATCCAAGTTTAGTAATCAGGTAACGATCCCTTTAATACTCTGACATCTTAGCTACGGCTCCTCCTCGTTTTTGCAATACTACCTAAAATACCCGTTAAATTATGTAATAAGCAAACTAGGATTTCAATAAACACGATGAATAACTTATCACATTTTTCACATCTCTCGTAACTAAAGCTGATCGTAAGTTCGTAATACATTGCATCACTTCTTAATTTAAACAGTTTCCTACAAATCGGAATGTTAATAAGTAATAAATTCCTTCCAAAATATCATTCGACCACATTTTGTATCTTGCTAACTAACGTTTACACATATAACCTATTTTTTTTTTTATTTTTCGTTACAGAATATTTCCAAAGAAGGATATAACGAATTTCTTACTTGCTAGTGCGTTGGCTGGCACAGGTAGCTACATATTCACAAGAGAGCATCTTAAATTAGCTCCAAAAGGAACGAGAATTGCTTACAGGTGAGAAAAAACTGTTTATTTTATTATAAAAAATTGGGTTATTTAATAAGCTGATGAATAATGTTTAAATATTTATTTAAATAGCGCCGCCGGAGCTTTGCTATTGAGTTTTGGTTCAGTATTGGTATGGGCAGTACTTCGTTCAATTGTACCACCAAATTCAACACTTTGTACATTGACTGGAGTTGGATCTGGTCTTTTGTTTATTAAGATTGGAAGCAGTTACTTGGACTTTGTAGATTCTCAGATCGTCGCCGCTAAGAAATGAAGAGAACATTAGTAGAAAAGTATTTTGAAGAAAATTATTTCAGGAATTATAATTATACATAAAGAAGAGAAAAGAAAAAAGAAAAGAAATTAAAAAAAATGATAAAAACAGAAGAAGAAAAAAGGAAAAAAAATTGTTAAAAATATTTAATAAATAAAAAGATTTTAAAAAATCTTGTGAAATGAAGATTGATTATGATTCTTGACTGAAAACCTGTTTTTAATTTTCCAATCATTCGATGGTTTGAAAAGGGTTTTGAAAATAGACTATTATTTTTAATTATTCTTAGGTATACATTATATTTTATATAGTACAAAATAGATTAACATTTAAATAAAATAAGTTGCTTTTTTTTTTCTAAGTAGAGTTAGAATATAATTCACTTTATTTGTATATTGCAATTCAGTAAAGAACTACTTTGAGTAACTCTTAATACATTTACGTTCTGGTTAAGTTTTTTTTTTTTTTATTTAGCTTTTTACTTTTGTTCCATCAGTCATAGCGGAATGTAACAGGTAAGAGAATATTCTTTATTTACTAGTACTTAACTTCACTTAATACATACATTACAACAATATCATACTCACGTTATTATCTTTGAACGAATGTTATACGTATTTAATTTCTTTTTTTTTTTTACCAAAATGCATAAAAATAGTGATTTACTTATTACTCAACGAATATTTTACATTTTACAATTTCTTACGATACATGCGCCAGAGGCCAGTATAACAATTTGCCGATAACGATATCGAAGACTAGAACTTTACAAGCTTTCACCTCAATGATATAATTTTTACTTTAAAATTCGATCGCTCAATTCGCTTTTATTTTCGATCAAAATTACGAATTATATTCAAGATATTGTGCGAAATGCGAAACAGCAAAAAAAAAAAAAAAAATCCAAACCAGAGTTTCAATATACTTGGTGAAAATTAATGAAAGGCGAGTTTAAATATCCGGAAGCACTAATCAGTTTCATAGTGAGCCTGCTCGACTCTTTACTGGCATCTGACTATCATTCTGATTATTTTATGTATCCGCCTCGCGTTTTTTTATTACATTAAATTGAAGCCTGTAATTATGAATTTAAATCGAGAAAGTCGTCGATATAAAACGGCGTTATTTATGGCTTGGCAAAAAGGCAGACCCAAAAGGCATTTAAACATTAGAATTCGTGTCGTCTGCCTGCATTACTGCAATTCAATTGCGTATACATATAGCGGAATAAATAATTTATACTTCAGTGAACATGACGCTGCAAAAAATTTATCGTACATATATTTCCGAAATTTTAGTTCCTTCGATTCAGGTCACGTTCGATATGAAACTAAACTTGGCTCGATATCAAAACTACGAAATTTAAGGGGGCAAGACTTGAGCTCGATTCAAGAAAGCATCTCCGTCGATTAGAAAATCATAAATAATAATAAGAGAAAAAAAATGTATAAATAATATCGTAAATTAGAATAGCAGAAAGCAGACTCATATCAAGGAATATTTCACGTATAGTACATATATAGGTGTATATATTTCTCGTATTTTCTTTTGTGCAAACGATAAGCGATAAATACCGACGCATAAAACTGCGTGGAGTAATAAATTGCAAATTTCTTAATATTTATTTTATTTTTATCGTAAATAAAAGTTAGCATTATTCTTCCTATACTTTTGGAAGAAGTCGAGATTCTGAGAACAAGATTTCCATACCATATCCGTAAGGACTATGCCTATAAACTATAATTTTAAAATATAACGTAAAAACGACGACGATCATTATTCCTTCAGCGGTTTTAAAGTTCCGCATCAACAAACTCCTTTCTCAACGTGGTTATCCCATCACCTTTTTTCATCGTAAAACTACCGATCGTTCAGACTTTACGATTAAAGCAATTCCTTTCAGCGATCACCGGAAGACGTATTACCGTCAGAGCTTCCGGGCTCCCTCATAAGAAACTCTTATATACAGCTTACTTTCACGTCCTTTGATTCCCGCGTCATTATCGATCACAATATTTGGTGTTATTATTTAATTTTTGTCTTTTTAGTTCTTTCTTTTGGCTAGATATCCGTTAACTTAGCTCAAAGCCACGATCAGGAGATCCCCCGCTTTAAATAGTCTGTATATAAATGTCGAGGATTATTACAATTTACTCGATGGGTATTATAAAGTATAATCCATAAGTCTTTAGTTTACCAGATAAATTTCAGATGTTTATAATACGTTAAGTACTTCTTTGTGTAACCTTAACAGATGCCAGTGTTGTAGATATTGCTTCGACTACTTTTTCCGTAACTGCTGAAATCGTTGTACTTATTACGTCGTGATTATGCTGATCGTTATGATTACTGTGATGATGATGATGATGATGATCGTGGTCTTCGTGGTCATCGATGTGATCGATACTCTCGTGCGAGTGATCGTGGCAATGTCCGTGGCCGTGACCATGCTCGTGAGAGTGAGAAGCTGGAAGAAATTTTCAAAGAAACATATTACACACTTGAAATACCTATATATGTATATTGTATAAGCGATTTGTATATATACCATCGGATAAACTTGATTAGAATTTTTTTTTTAAAGCTTGATAACCCCTATTTGTTATAATAATATTATGGAAAGTTAGTTATATGTACAGCTTTGATAATATTATATAAGTAGGTATACGTGTTTTATGTGCAACGTAAAAATAATGACGTTTCGCAATGTGGATTTCGTATATATAATTTTCTGTGAAATCGTTATGAGTTATGAATTGTTTAGTAATAATATACAAAATTATAGGAAAACGGTAAATTACGATCGTATCGTCTTTTCGATGCATTAGAAAGGCTCGACGACCTTGGTACCCCGGTTTCTTGGTCTACGCACGTTAGTTTATAAATTCTAAATAAGTGTAGTACAAGCATTTAGAACTTCTTTATAGGTATACAACTAATTGGAGTAGTTAGAAGCTTCCCTAGACGTTCGACGATCACATGAATGTTATTTCTCAACCCGCAGGTGCGATATATCACGATTTGCGTATTAATTAGCAAGTGTAGGAGTTGTACCCTCAGAATGAAAAACAAAAAAAAAATAAATAAAATGGACTTCTATGTATTTATTTTTGGTTTTTATTCTCCCCTCGAAATGCAAGTGTCAAAGAATTTCCTATATTTTATCACTAAATCTAAAATATTATTATTATTATTATTTTTATTTTTATAAGTGCAATGACACCGTTGTTACAGGTATACATATATCATTCTACACGTGTCGATGTTGCAACTTTCACCGTGTCTTAACCCGGTCTTTACGATGGTGATCGGTTCGTATGTATGTACAAATCGTTCGATGACCTCCACAAGCAATACCGTATCTATATACCTTAATTCTATGCGTTATGTTTTATTCGACGCACGATCTTCGAGGTTTAAAATTAACTTTGTGAAAAAAAAAAAATAAAAGATCAAATTGTATGAAGACAACTCTAATCAAAGTAATTCGTGATAATTATTGAAATGAAATTACTGTTTATACGTCGTAAATGATACTATGGGTTGTAAAGGTATATATTATATAGTATATATGTATTTACTTACTTCAAGATAATTTTTCATACAAAATAAGAAAAAATAAAAAAAAAAAAAACGTGGATACACTCGAGTTTTTGTGCTGCATAGAGTGTCCGCGTTATCACGAAGATAATGGTTTCTCGAATAACGTGAGTCGAGTTATGAAATGATTATATTTACAAGTATACAAACATACAAAGTCGAGACTGTTCATTCTACCGAGTATATTATACCGTATACGTATGCATGCAGTTTCGAATTGTCAGAAATGTAAACGTTATCGGTAGTTGATTGAGCATGCTTTGTCCTTACGTCCGGTATAATATTGTTCAAAGTGTATTCGCTCGATCGTATATGCTAAATTACACGTAGATAAAGCCCCGCAAATTACCCCAAGGTAAATCTATTTCCAAGTTTTAGTTACACACTAAACTAAGTCAGGCAATACTAGATTATTCCACGATAAGTTAATCACGGAATTAATAAAGTTAATCTAAAAGTAAAACTATCGAAATTGAAAATGATTTCCTCCGATAATTTTGATTTTTTAAAATTTTTCCCTGCAAATGAGTTGCGGAGTTATCTGAAAATTGATAGATACTGTAGTTTCAACAAACGGTGTGCAATAGTGTGCCAAATACACATATAGGTAGAAGAAAACTGTATTGTAGCTACAGTTACCTAAACACCAATAAACCGTTAACAGTATATACGATATTCTTATATCTATGTATTCGCGTCGGAGCAGTAGGTAGATAGACAGGTATAGGGCGGAGAGAGAATTTGTACCGGTGGCATAGGCCGGTACGAACCTCGTCTGACCTTCGCCCAAAATACCTACTGACCCACCTGAGAGTTTCCCTCTCGCGACCCTTTGAAGAGATTGATTTTAGCCGGAGTTCGAGCTGTTAAAACCCGATAAGAGAAGAGAGAACTAACGTAGAAAAAAAAAATTAAATAAAAAAAAATGGTATCACGTTTCCTGATACAAAGGAATTAACCCTCTTTGATCGGCTTTATCCACTCTTGACTCACTCGCAAGCTGCAACCCCAGCATGAGCATGAATCCGATTAGGATGGCGGCTAGTTGAAGAAGTCCACTCTTCTCGTTGGCTCTTTCTCGTGCTAGTACCTCGAAGAAAACTACGTAAAGAAGAGTGCCGGCTGCAGTGCCCTGAAGCAAAGCGGGCACCGGACCCAAGCCGTCATCTCCATCCTCAAAATGTCCTAAAATAAGACCGATCCCAATACCAAGCGGTGTTACCGCCGAAAATACAACCAAGTATCCAATAACTATCTTGGCGTTTGCTCCAGCTGCCACCATCTCCATACCGACGCAAAACGCTATAACTAATTTATGAGTTGCTATAGCTGCTGCCAGGTATATAACCGAGGAAATAGAAGGCTCTAAGCCGACTGCTAAACCCTCAAAAACTGCATGAAAAGATAAAGCTATCACAGTTAAAAGTCCTCTTATGGAAGCGTTGGGAGGATTTCCAGCTGCCGATGACGATGAGGCTCTTGATGAAGTAGAGGCAGACGAAGCTGAAGACTGGTTACAATGTCCGAGGGGTAGATTACAGAGCTGGCTCAACTTGGGGTCAATTATACCGTCCAGTGTTCGAACGATTTGGAGATTCTGAGACAAGTAGTTGTCGTTTTGAGTCAAAGGTGTCGTATTCCCAAAGCTGTTTCTCGTCGTCCTTTCGATAGGAAGGCGTTGATTTGTTGAGGGTGAAGCGCAGGGGCTTAAATTGCAGACATTTTGGTCTGGTACAGCGATGCTGCAAGGGCAGGAGACGCCTTTTATGGATTTTGCGGAGTCCAGGCGGTTACCATTCTTCTCATAGTTTCCCGGTCTTTCGTGAATTCGTGAATTTCGAGTGGCGAAAAGCTGCTCTGAATCAGGATCAAAGTTATTGCAAGGACTTTGGTCCTGATTTATTGGCGATATTTTAGCGTCGTGAGGCAAACCCTTGTCCCCACTTCTTCCTGATCCCTTAACTCTACCGGTTCTCCTTTCGCCTCTGTTGCAACGACGCAGAGACACGCTTCTATGCAATGCAGCTTCAGTAGCTTCAGGTTTTCTGTCTAGCAGCGCGTGGACCGCTTCTTCTACTAGATAGACCAAAAAAAATCCACCGCAAAAAAGTAGCTCAGCTAAGTTAAGATTTCCACTTAGTTTTAAGAGCTGACCATTATCCTGGAGCTTTTCTACACTTTGACGAACTTCCGGAGCGAGATGGAGGAACGTTGTGAACAGAAGTACGCCACCCCCGAAACAGAGAAGAAGAGACGTCAAGAGACCCTGTTATAAGAGACAAATTCGACGTTCGTTAACTCGATTTTTTTTATCGGAGGATTTGAGAAACCCGAAGGAAAATGAGAGCCAAAATTTCGTTATTTTGATTAAAAAAAAAATTATTCCCAATAAAAATTGACTCTAAATGTTAATAAAAATTTAGTTAATTAACTTCCCGATAAAAAAGAGAAAAAAACATGCGATATTTACTTCCGCGGTGTTTGAGCTCCCCCGTTTAAGTCTGCAACGATTTACGCAAAGGGGTAGCGCCCCAACGCAAAGAGATCCAATCCCGAGGACGATCATAGCACCAATTTTTGCCAAGAAGAGGGTGACGCTCGCTGACGAGGCAGCAGCTGTATTCTCCATTGGTTCTATGGGCTCTATAGACTCCATAGTTAACACTGACTTGATTTGTTTGTGATTTCTAGTCCGCGACTAGTGCAGCTCCCACTTCCTGCACTGGCACTGGCACATTATCACCTGTCGCTAACCGTGCGTTGGTGGTGTCCGTAATTTGAGACGCGTGATCGTAATCAATGGTGTTAATCGACTTAGCAGCATTTCCTCACGAAATATAATACAAGTTAATAATTATATATCTGTGTATGTAGGTATAGATAGATAAAAAGCTGCTAGGAGTTACACTCCCGTTTTTCAATTACTTAAATATCTCGAGTTATATAATTTATATATCGCGTTCGTTAAAGTATTATTAATCTTTTATTTATTTGTTTTCAAGTTTTTTTTCTTTCCGTGTAACGCCAATTCGCTTCGAAGGCTCGCGAACGTGACCCAGATTTGCGAAGGGCGATATTGCACCGTCACGTAGCTTTTCATAATATTTTTTTCTTGTGTTTTTTTTTTCTACTCTTCTCTCTCTTTTTTTTTTGTTTTTTTTTTTTGTTGTCGTTTGCCTTTTTTCTCGGTTTTATACCCTCCTTATTAAAGGTACCTAGTGCAGTACTATATACATACACTTGTTCTTTTTTTGGTTTGTTAATACCGAATGCTCATAACGCTTATAGAACTTTTGTCTTGTTTTTTTAACGGTAAATAATTCTACGTCAGATATTTGCGGATATCTATCTACTACTAATTGTAAGTCAACGCGACCATCGTTATTCAGTTTACGGTATAATCCGAGGTCATCATATACCTATACGATTTCGTTTAATAAAATTCAATTGATCATTTGATATAGTTTTTTTATTTTTAATTCATTTTTAATTCATTTTTACATATTTTACGGTAAATTTTCTCAAGGAGACGAATTTTTTTATGGCCTTTATTTTTACACAGTCATGATGCGGTATTATAATGCAAACTTTTTGTAAAAAAAACAAAAAAAAAACTCCGATTCACGGTATGATAAAGTACGTATACACAGATTTGCAGGTACGTACGTACCTACACGGATTACGTAACAGTTTAACAACAATAATCGGTATAGTTTAGTATCTTCATTGTTTGACGATGAGACACGGTGCGGAAAATGCTCATCTGCGATCTATGCCATTGTTTCGAAACACAGGTATAATATACCTGTACATATCCGTATGCAACATGTATATGTATACGAACTCTCGACGATCGTTTAATATTGCGGTTTATTACATTTTTTAAAATGAAGAAAACAAAAAGAAACAACGGATACGACACGGTTGATTCTCACGTTAACATTCTAAGAATGATAGAGAAAAAAAAGATACTAACCGTGGAATAAATTATATTTATATAGAACAACATGAATAGTATGTAAACTGTAATTAATTGATTACATTTGAACCCTACTACTATCCCGAATTATTAAATAAAAAAAAAAAAAAAACAGAAAAACAATTTTTTTTAATAATCAAAAGCGATAGATACTAGAGGAAGTAAATTCCCGTGACCCTGAAATAACACGCTCTCTCTTATCGGAATGCAATCGCATTTTCGAAAGCTGCATTAGCATTTGGCTGACGCGCACACGATGCACTCACTAGATTTGCGACATATATAATTTATGTATAGGTGTACCGGATTCCCCTTCCCCGTTTTTAATCGACACATTGAACTAACTCCTTGTCACGTAGAAATGTGTACATGTATATACTGCAGGTTGTTAAATTCAAAGAATCGCGTAAATGTTGGAGAGTGACGATGATAGGAGAAACGCTCGCCGGCTGATGGGCCTGGACTGAGCTTTCTAAGCACAGTTTACGATCGCTCGCTCTATTCCTACTGTGTTTCTCCCCCCACCTTTATAGCTTATACTCTTCACTCTTTCACCCTCTCTCCCTCTCCTTCTCTCTATCACCTTCTCGCGCATGCCCCCCATGGATTTTCATTCTCTCTTTCTGTTTTTCTCATCATAATAACCCTTTCCGTCTTTCTTTATTTACTTCCTTCTCTCTTCTCTCGTTATATCTCTTTCTATATCGTTCTTTTTATTTTCAACCCTCCGCGGGGCGTCGAGAGGGTGTCCCAACTCTCTAGATCGTACGCAAACCTCGCGAGGACAAGCGCGCGGAAGTAGGTATGGTAATGTGAGGAGAACTGGGTTTTTGAATATTTTTTTTTCTTCATTTTTTCATTTTTTTTATTACGAGATCGATTGCCAAATCGTTGAGGTATGTATGTATACAAGGCCACGAGTCTGTTCCTTTAACTTCGACGAGTTTAACAACTTTTCGTGTTAATGTGGATATTGGTTTACAGTTTACTGAATAGGTATAATAAGGTAATACGGATGGGTTGAAATATCGCGCCGAAAACCAAACTCCATTATCGATAGTATATTACCAAACTGTAATAGGCACACGCTTGCGTGGGATTTTTGAATTCGAGATCTCAAAGTCTAAAATTACAAGTCTAGAAATAAGGTGTATACCTAATTGTAAAAAAAATCCAATCAAACAACACATTACCCAATCGATTAGTAAATAAAATAAAAACATATAGCAAAGTGATATCATTAGTTTCGGAACAAGTGTGTATATTTAAATATTTACATACATACGAAGACTGTATTTAAATTTTCTGCATAAGTTATCAGCCTGTAACGGTGATAAATTCGAAGGAAAGTTGTCGCCAGTGATAACCTTGATATTATATTTGTTGCGAGTTTATTATGTATCAATTGCGGCATATATTCCAAAATTTAAAGAATTGTAACGATGCATTAACAATTCACAGCTCACGGTGTAAATTTATTCTATAGTATTAAATATTAATATGTGTATCGACTATCCGTTGCACTAGCATCGTATAACTACTTTATAATACGGTATGATAATGACCACTGAATACGCAAATACGATTATCCAGTTCATTCCATACGAGCGAATGACTAACCCCGATGAAAGTATGAAGAATAATGTGGAAAATGTGGATGAGTTACGCGCGATTGTCAACATAGAGATTAAGGATTAGGGATTAAATATTCATGCGTATGGAATAGAGTGTGTTATATAAATTGTATTTTTTTCTAACATATTATATTATCGTACTTAGTGCAGATTAATTGTAATTAGCTACATATACAAAAGTAATAAACTAGTAAAAGCAATTATTAGTTACATATACATATTTAAACTATATTATAGTTATAGATTAATGCAAAGTTCATGCATAGGTGAAAGGTTTGTTAATTTACCATGCGTGTACCTTTAACGGTTGCAATTACGAGTCCATTCTGTTACTATTATACTATATACTCCTCGAACGAATTACCAGTCTTGAGATCATTTTTTTTTTTTTTCTCCAAAAATTCCTCCCAACTTTCGTGACATTATTTTTCAGTCTATTTTCTTTTTTTTTTTTTTGTTTTTTTATATTCAAGCAGAAATTTGATGTCCGATAGTTTCCTATCACACTTCGGTTTTTCGGTGGTTTCAATACAGATGAATTTTCTCCAATTACGAATTTCACCCGGGTGGTTATTGTCGAATTGTTATTACGTTAGTGAGAGTGTGTATGGGTGTGCTCGTGTCCGGCTAAATTAAAATTAAGAAAATAATTAAGCAAAGTGCAAAGGTGTTAGAAATTTGTTTAATCATGTTAAAATTAGAAGTGAATTAAATATGTAGCTATTAGTTTTAAGCACCTATATATTATGAGCATTAAATTCAACTTCCGGCAGCCGCTTACAACTGCCGTTACTACTCTTAAAGCTAACCCAGATTTTAAGGACCCGTGCCAAAGCTGTACGAAGGTAATTACGTAACTATATGAATTTTCATTCGCGAATACGGTAGGAATTAAGAATTTATATTAGATTTTAAAATCGCGAGTAACATCTACGTGTCCAAACTGTAATTTGAAAATAGTATACGACGCTTGTGTGTAACACGGTAATACGAGAGCAAACTATCAAATTCTTTAGAGCTGAGTCCACCTTGGATTAACAGAACACGGTCTGTAATATCGAGCGTAAGATGATACCAGGTTGGAGAGATAATTCGATGCAAGTATGCAAGTATAAGTATGAAAAAATTTGCTAAGTGAGATAAAACTGGTTATACACAAGCTTCGCAAAAAGATAAATAATTAATTCACCACGGTAATATCTACCCAACGTTTGTTGGTAGGTGTATGACACATTTTCGAACACAAGTATGTACAAAACATAATTTATTACACTTATATGTATACAGCTGCAGTCAGCTGAATGCAGACTTCCTCGTTTACGCGATTCTCGATGTCGACATACGTTAATTATAAAAATTATGATATCAGATAGTACTTACTCGTCATTTGGATGGTAAACATGATTAAAAATCCGAATACCACTGCGAGATACTGTAAAAGTCCATGACGCTGTTTGCGAAGGATTTCGAAAAACACTACGTAGAGAAGAGTCCCGGTTGCGAGTCCCTGTATACGAGAAAAAAAAAAACAAAATATATATACTTTATAAGATTCTTCGAAGAAATGAAGAAATTGCTTTTAAAAATCGGAGCTAAACTCACCTGTAGAACAACGTTAACTGTAGTCGTGGCTGTGCTCGAAGCACCCCCCGTCAAAATCATCGCAATTCCAATACCGAGCGGGGATACCATCGAATAGGTGAAAATGTAGATAATTATTAAATAAAATTTCGTCTTAGATGCAATAAGTTCGATACCGATGCAGAAGGCGATTACAAACTTGTGGGCAGCTACAGCGCCGAAGAGATACCTGCGCAGAAAATATTCAGTCATTTTACAAGTCATCAATTTCAGAAGCCTAGTTGTGGAGAATTTTATTCAAATATTGGAAATCAGGAAGCATTGCATTACCGGTTAGCAATCGGTAAAGCTATTCCATGTCCGCAAGCTGGAAGCTAATTTGTTACATTCATAATACCGTAAATATTAACGTAAGAAGTATCGTGTAATATTTTCCCACTGTTAGCTAGTTTTTTTTGTTGTTTCTATCGAAATTACATGTACGGAAATCCCCTCAATTGCTAATTATTGCGATTACTTGATGACAAGTTTTTAGTTATCTCAGAATTATAAATCTGTCTATTCATGATACGACCTGACTTACCAGACATCGTGTGCGGTGCTTGATAGCCCAACGGCTAATCCTTCGAAGAGCTCGTGTATCGAAAGACCAAGAACAATCAGCAGTCCTCTCAAAGAACTTACCAATGAATTATCATCGTCTGATGGTAGTGGCATGTGGCTGTGCCCGTGGCCGTAACTGAAGAAGAAGAAAAAATTATCATTTTTGGTTTAATTAATCAGATAATTTACACAGAAAAGTAGATGCACGTGTACCTTTCGAGATTTTTTTAAACTAAAAGAATTTTCATTGTCTTACCCATGCCGGTGCTCATTTTGAGTCTGTGTATGCTGGCCATTTTCAACAAGCTCGTTGGTACTCTTGTTAACTTCTTTTGTGGCGTCTAAAATTTCCGTGGTTTCTTTGCGTCCTCGGTCATATCTCCTGATGTATATATGTACAATTTCTTCGACGAGGTACATGAGGAAAAATCTGTACAAAACAAAAACCGCAAATTAAAAATTCTTTTTTTTTTCATTTCTGTCTAGTCACATTGCACGACGTATAACGTTTATCAAAAAAATTCATGGCAAGTAAATCAGCTACTGCTATGCTCACCCTATACACATTAGAAGCTCTGCCCAAGAGACCGCGATCGAAGGTATCGCTTCGCCCTCGAGAAGTTCTTCGACCGATTCACTGACCTCTGGTAAAATGTGGAGGAATGTAGTGCTGAGTAAAACGCCACCCCCGATTCCGAGTAATAGTTCAATCACTCTTGCCGATCTAAGAGTGTTGAGATCAGACGATTAGATATCGTATATTGGTTAAAGATATTAATTAGACAAACCATAGGATCGGTTCTTGCATGAAAAATCATGTCACAAATACACAGATATATGGATGAAGGGATTATGCATGGTAAAAAAATTAGAATACGTGGAAGTCAATTCACCTTGGAGTCATATCCTTCGACGACCATCCAAACCATTTTGCAAGTTGCAGCGGGACTAGACCCATGATGATACTGACGAGACCAAGGGCGCACATGGTCACTACTTTTGCAACCAAAATCGCGGTTCCATCATCCTCTTCATCGGTAGATACTACGGTTGTGTATTCGTCGTTGATTACCGTTGTGGTAGCCATTTTTGAGATTATTTATACCCAAACTATGGAAGAGGATAACTAAATTAAAATATATTATACACGTATGCGGTACACTCGTTACAATATATGTTCATTATACAAGTTCTTGGAATACCTAAGAGCGTTGATAATCAATTACTCGTTGATAGTTTAATCTGTATATTGGTATTGTGTAGCGTCGATTAGACGCGGGATATGATCTTTCAGCGTAATTTAAATCGATAATTTTTACTATCGAATCTATACGATGCGGAGGATCTATATTAGACCATCGTTAAATTATTATTAAGCATTCCCCCTCTCACCTGTCGTTATATGATTTTTGAAGCGATCTTAGAAGTGGTGAAAAACGACTAGCTAAGGAACCCTTTTTCGCCGGTATATATACCTACTCCGATTTCGTATCTTGAGCTAATCGGTAGCGATGATAACGCGCCGTTAACGCTCGACGTTCAGCGGATGGAATCTATCCCCACTTTGGCTTATGGCCTTCGTTGCTGAACGCCGTTGTCTGATAAATTATACGGCGTATGTAATTCTGCAATGCAGGTGGCTCATGGTATATCCGGTAAATGAATATATCCACAATATCGGAAATTTGATAGATTCGTTTAAGGATCTGCGGTTCTTACATATCCTAAGAGGTAGAAATGACTAATCGTTGTTTCTGCACCTAGACAAGAAAAAGAATTTCTTTTCAGACGCGGAAGACCGTCTCCGCATGGGATTAAGCATTCTTTGATGGAGTCGCTCATTACTAAAGAATTAATTAAATTCTTTAACGATATATTAATGTATCTACATGTTTTGAATATAAAAATTACAGGAAAGTTTTGGTTTACACAATACATATATGTATATTGTATGCGGATAAAGTAATCTTGTGGTATTCTTTTCCTATGTATAGCTCGAAAGCTGCGTAGATTTAAGTCTCGACTCGACTCTTTACAAACACGCGTTTAAATCACGCTCGTACGTTCCTGGTCTCGTACATACATACATATGTGGTTCATTAAACAAAACTGATAATAAATATACGTTTGAAAACATAAACGTGTATACGGGATGTACGATAAAAATTATTATTATATATATATATATATTTTTTTTTTCTTTTTTATATTTGCTTTTGACCTACCGTTGCGTATATAACACGTACATACATCGAGAACATAACAATAATTTCGCAAAGCAACTATAGGTAGGTATGCGTCAGCTGACGTTTAATGTAAACCATTTACTTATTCCTGACGTTTACTGTCTGCGATCCAGATAACTTGTAAGCCTCAATATATAACGTGGCTGATATTAATAACGAAAATACAAAAAAATATGAAAAAATTGTGTGAGAAGATATTAGAACCATATGTAAATCACTTTCTATGATCGTTATTGTATCGAAAAATTTTGACAAATTACCACAACGATTCGGTTATAAATTCTAAAAGCAGTTAGTCACCCACTGTTCTAATAATCCGGGTAAGGGACTGCGTGACATAGTTTAGATCTTTAACCGAAGTCACTGTCACCGCACAACATATAACGATCATCACGATCACGATCACCACCACTATAATAATTCACCATAAATAGTAATAACTATGTAACGAGTAGATATATAATAAAAATTGTGACAATAAAATTTCTCTTACTTATACATACCTATATATATATATATTATTGAATTATTTCGTTGTAAATTCTATACTAGTTACTATGAGCACGTGGGTAACTTGTTATTGTGTACATATATATCCTAAGCGCGGTAAGAAAAAAACGGAACTTGCCGCGGCTGCCGATATTAATCGGCGGGACTGTATACAGCGATGATTTGAACAGTACAAACGAAACTCGATCGAAATACGATCGCGTTGTGAACGGGAAGAAGGCGATTCCGTTCTCCTTGGTGCGCGGGCTCCTGCGTCCTCGGAGGTAGACTCTCACATTATACCACCTTACCACACAAACGAGTAACCGGCGTCGCGAGGGCGGCTGGTTGAAAGGAGGGATATGAGAGGAGAGAGAACTGTCTGAAGGAAGGGGAGAGGGAGAGAGAGAGAGAGAGAGAGAGATTAAGAGAGCGGGGGAGAACCGCGAAGTTACAGCGGTGAGCAGATTTCACGATTCCGCGAAAAACCATTCTAGATATACGGTTTCATGTATTTCGTGTAAATCTAGGATCTATCCCATCTCATCGACCCGGAATTTCTTTGTCAAAGATTATATTTATTTCTTTCATCATTCACCTTCACCTCATTCACTACTTTTTCTACACATTGATCGTTAAATTCAACAATACGATCATCTTATCGATTTATTAAACATTATTAAACTAGGCAATGGGAGTACCCTAATGTCTTCGGAAAATCACAATAAGTTTAATACATAATAACCGTTCATCCCGGGCTGTGAATCACCGATGAATCGTTGTGGCTCATATCCTGGTACCAATAATATATATCCCACCTGTAACCTTTGCGGGTTTTTCTCTCTCTCTCTTACAGTTTATATACCAATCAGTATTTTCCCGCATTATAAACAAGAAAATACTATTACGTTACCAGCCAGATACTCTATACACGCATCGTGCTGAAACACTACGACCATGTTTGTATATACTTACTGTATGTATAACTTTTACACACTAGGTTTGAGTCTGTCTTTCCGTACCGTGAACAGTACGTCTGACTGTTGAATATTTATGATATTATGAACACCTCAAAGACGAGATGAGAGAACAACATGCGGTAGGTAGGCTTGGTTAATATACTGACGAGACCTTTGCAGTTGGGAGTGTCTGAATTTTGCTAGCATAGAATTATACAGTGGATTACCGAGTGGATTCTATACGAATGAGTTTCTCTATGTAATAATAAAAGTCTACATCAACCGAGGGGACCACACTGAGAGTGGTGAACGTCTACGTCCTTGCAACACGACCCCGAAAAGATAAAATTCCTCTCACATGGTTTCGGCTAGATGAATCTGTGCACTTGAACGAAATACAGGCCTCCGTTTGACCACATTCTACAATTGACCCTCATGCTATATTTATTGTCAACAATTTTAGGTATATTTAACTCGTGTTAAATTATGTAGATTTTATTAAGTTTTCAATAAAGATTATCAGTTATTGGAAGAGCTGGATGATTCATGAATTGATTTATTCATTATTGACTTGTATTACATTTATATAATAAACGAAACGATTAAAGATTATCAAGAATTGTAAGTCAAGTTTTATTTACGAAGACAATAATACAAACACGACGTTATCATCAGGTAAAAAACTACAATAGGGAAAGAATTTCTCTCGAACGTGTTTATTGCACAATTTCTTATTGCAAATTTTTTATCTTTCTTTCTTTCTATTTTCTGTTTTTTCTTATCACATTTTCACTACAAAGACAAATATCATGTGGATTTTTATATTGTTAATTCTAACTCATTAACGCATATAAAAATCCGGGGGTTTCCAAGTCGGGTATTTACCGTGTTCGAAATTACACTCGCTGATACCACGTATGCGAGTCACGAGCCGATCATGGTGCGCGTATAAAATACCACATCGAGTTGCGATACCTACCTGGTTCTATTACCTTACAAAACCTATACAGAGGTTCCAGGTTGTAAAGCGCCTTTCATTTCACGTCTGCATATATACGATCGAGGATCCATAAGATTTACGCGAAACTTTTCCCACCGCAGTGACGCGTTGGCACTGTGCTGCATCAGAAAGAGCAAAGACCTATCTACACGCAGGGTCGATATCGTGCGTCATGATCGAGGGAGTCCCTCCTTACTATAGATACTGACGTAACAAATTTAAAATCTTGCTTAGACTTTCAGATTACATATACGCCATATAGCTCTTCATGACGTTATTTTAAACCGCCTCTAGGTCCGATCTAAGGATTGTATGCAAGTCAGGACTTTCTGATTCGTATAAGTTGTAAAGCTATATATACTATTGTGTATATCTTATCTCTAACATCGGTTATTGAGACTCGAATGCAACTAACACATTACGAATCTATTGAATGACGTCAGCTAATTCCATTCCGTGAGAACAAAGTTTAGATGTTCAGAACGTGTTTTATACGGTTTATTTCAATTCATATCTTAAACTTCATCGATATACATATGTGTATGTATGTATGTAGATTGTAGGTACAGTTATATATTAAACTATTCAAAATATTATGGTCAGGAAGGAATGTTCATTGTTTCTCTTTGGACGGTGTATACAGAACCCGTGGGATAATGATTCAACGTCTTATATATTGTACATAGATCTTCGTAATTCACCTGTAGTAGAGAAATTTTTATGAGATAATTTATTATGGGGTTTGAAGCTGTTTAGTATTTTCAAAAAAATAAATAATAAACCCCTCACTGTTCGCGAAATTGTTTCTTGTGTTCTGTTTTATAGTTGTTGAAAAAATTAATAGTTCTGTTTTAAACTCGATATGAAACTAATTGATTGCATATGATGTGGGATATACATTGTAATACATACCTATAATCTATCAGACAGAGATGCAGCCTGTCCGTGTATGGTGTTAGAGATTTTTTATTGCTAATATTTTCTGATATTATAATCGTCGAGATCAAGGCTTTCTTATCTCAAGTATTTCCTGTGATTATCTATTGTGCCAGTTTCGAACTCAACATGTGTATGTACACGTTTTAAAAATCAAATCTATTTACGAGAGTTCGTATATATACCTATAATCTTGCATTTGTGCACAAATATATGAACTAGCGATTTATTTAACCGTGTGAATAAGTAATCGTGGTGACTCTATCCGTGTATGTTGTACCATATGTTATAAATGGGTCAGACTGCTCTCGTCTCACGAATCGAGTGGCTAAGTGCACGTTTAGAATTTCATGCTTCGTCCAGCCCAGAACCGGTCTTCCGAAAGATTATATTTGAAGAAGAATCCTGTTTCTTAGTACGACAACCACAGTGAGGATCGTCGATGAGAACTTATCCAGGCATTTGAGAGATGTTCGTTATGGGTATACTTATAGAAGCCGATCGTGAAGCCTGGAGTCTGCAATGGCAACGGTGAGAGAATGTGAAATGCGAAGGACACTGGGGCAAAGAAATGAGTTCCGGGAACTCAGAAAGCGTAATTCGATCGTAATGCGGCGTTTTCTATTTCCTAAAATGTGAAATACAGTTCGTTAACTTTGCCATTTTTTTTATATTATTATTATTTTTTTATTTATTGTATCTACTTAGGCTGTTCAGACAGTTGCGGTTTATTTCATACGACGAGATAAATGATTCGTAGAAAATGGTATTCAAAACGCGAGGATCAGTTTCCACCTTTGTCAGTTTATCGCTGATATACCTAGCGACGTCTTATCTCATTTGTGACGATATGTGTAAAAAGGAGTAGCGCACTCTCGTGCGATTTAGTACCGATCTTTTTTTCACTCTTCGAATCTGCACTCAAGACATGTGCGGATTTGCCAATAGCCAATGCGTAACATACTCGTATGTTAACGAAAAAGTATGACTGACAGTAAAATACCTTGTTGTCAATTATAGCCTTTAGTAATTTGTCACACTTGAATCGAGGAGATTTGCTATCTAATACTGATACGAACAATATATACACCTATGTGTCGTTTTATTTTATTGACGTATTATTCTACTTGCTATAGAGGGAATTAAATAGTGATCTTTTAATCCGCGAGTAACGATGTGTCTGTTCGGTGACACGATTATTATTATCGACGATTCCTTTCTATTTCTGTAAATAGAAAAACTTATCAACACATTTTATTCACGCTTACCAAATAGTTTGTTGAAATTATTTCTATTCTTTTCATGTGCAAATGCAGATTTATCCGCGAATTCTGGCTCATTTTTAAAACCTGTTTTATTAGACACGTGTATCAAATCTGCAAACTTCCATTCAAAATTTCGTTGTTAAAGCAAAGAACCCCCCCAATCAGTTACAGTTATTGTACATACAATGCATAGTTGCAACATGATACATGGTTGACTTGAACTTGAAACTTAAAAACTGAGTCAAAAGACTTGAGAGACAATGCTCATTCTGCCAAAACATTGAGTACCAGACAACCGAGTGAATACTGGGAATAAATTTGTCTTTACAAATTATAATTTGAAAAGGAAAATGTTTAATGGATTCTTAGCAATATCTGTTTCTACTGAAATTCACAAATACATTTATATTAATCCTACGTCTGTATCCTATACCCATCTCCGTCTAATCCGCAGGCAGAAAAATTAGTTAGTCAATCGTTTCGAAGAAAAACATTATATTACCTGTATCACTGTATATGAAATAAGTAATTATATTCATATATCGTATGAGACAGAAATAAAGATTTTAACCAGAGCTGAAAGAGGCGACGTGACGCCTTCGTGTAACGCCTTATAGTTAACAGTTTTGAGGGGCTTCACTGTTTATCAATGATCTCTCGATATTATATTTTATATAATCTTACATCTGTTCGTATAGCGGGTATATCTTGATATTAATCACGAAATATTTGCGTGTATAAAGCGGCCGATAACGGCGTCGTAGATTGGAACGAAAGCCTCGTTAACTGTAGGATTATTAAAGACAGAAAAGTAAACCCTTTACTGACGCTAAGCCAGTTTGTTCAAGGTGCCTATTTCTACGTCTAAATTGACACTGTAAGAAAACGAAGAATGTCGAAGATAGATTAATTAGCTTATTACATGTATCAACACCCAGCATATTTATAATGTTGAATTGAAAGTATGTACATTTTATAACGTTGGAAAAGTATTTTAATCACGATTAATCTTTTTCGTTAAAAAAATACATGCGTATTATTATCTGGTTTGCGAGATCTGTCGGTAAGATATTGACGTGCAAAGTTCGAGTTCTGTAGTCGCTTATAATGATCGTAATTTATAATATCGTTAAAACTGCCGTTATTTTAGTTATCTTTTAATTTCATTATCAATATTATAATTAACTCAAGCTGTTTTTTAATATACCAACCTTTATTTTATGTCTCGATTTTCCGTGTATGTATGTACCTAGATACATAGTTATGGAAAAATTTGAAACTCCGTTGCCCGCCGAATCTTTGATCTTTAATATTCGTGTAATATGTTAATATACTTTTATTATCTAAAGGTATCACGATAAATGACACGGTAAATAAAATTATTTCCTAATTCTTGGTGGAATACTATATATTATTTGGAATTTTACATAGGTACATTGACAGATACAGCATCTGGGGCATAAAGACTATTTAATTAATCTCGTGCGCCAACAGATGAACATATATCGCTCTATACTATGAGTCTATAGACAGTTTTAAGTTAATTATTATTTTTTTTTATCTGTTTTTTTCGGTTTTTTTTTTTTCTTTCTTTCTTTGACGACGTCGTAGGATCTATGTATATTTATATAGTATATATATATATTTAATATATTTATAAGTACATAAATATAGAAAACAATGGTATTATACAAAATAGTAAAAATACATATAGAATTATGTATTTCTTTAGTATTATATGAATTGGTACAGTATTATAGATATAATTAATATAATAATGTAGATTTTTTTTTTTTTTTGTTTTTTTTTTTTTTCATTCAGAAATATACTGTTTAATTTATTATATAAGATTATAATGGATTTACCGATATATTACGACTTCGGAACCTGAATAAAATCTAAACACATTTTATTAATAATCAGAGAATCTTTAGTTTATATATATATATATATATATATATATATATATATATATATATATATATATATATATATATATATATATATATATATATATATATATATATATATATATATATATATATATATTTATACGTATAAGTATATAGTAAATTGCTTCACGTGCCAATATACACATAATTAATAATATTTACTTCGAATAACTTATACAGATTCGAATATCGTAGATATTTATTTATTTAGGCGAAATTACATTTACTTAAGGCTGATTATTATTATTATTTTTATTATTCGCCCTATAAGTAATAGTCGATATATTATATAACCTTTAGTAAATCGAGTATATATCAATATATTTGTATATATAATACACGTATAGACAAATACGTATTTATTAGTTAGCAGAAAAAAATTTAAAATAATGATGAAATTCTTTTTATTTTTAAATGAAATGATATTTTTGTCATTTTTTTATTTTTTTTGTTTTATATCTACAAGAGACAATTCGATATGAATATTTAAGTAGTTATATAAAGTAAATTTTACAAAAATCACGTGCTGCCTGAAGAGAAGAAAATAAAAAAACAAAAGCAATGTGGTCCAAAACATTGGAAAAATAACATAACGTAAGACTTATCATGCAATATGTATAAATAAGCTGTAGTTAAATTTCAATTAATTTCAATAAGGATATTTTGAAAATAATAATAGTCGTATTATTGTACTATGACTTTGAAGTTTTATTAAACAAATTAAATACAAAATTTTTTTATTTATTTTTTTTTATTTGTTGTCGCATGCTTATTGTTATAAATAATTAAAATAACAGAGACAAGATATATATATATATATATATATATATATATATATATATATATATATATATATATATATATATATATATATATATATATATATATATATATATATATATATATATATATATATAAAATAAAAAATATTGAAATAGACTGCTATTCCGGTGACTGTAAAAAAGGAAAACAAAACAAAAACTTACTCTGGGAAATTATAATCAAATTTTCACTAATTTTTACTAATAAAATAAATAATCTTTTCTAAAAGCGTGCGTTGGTTTCTATGTAGATATGATATATGAGATTTGCAATTTCAATATTATTTCTCGCAATATACAGTATGTTTATTTTTATTATTTTTAACGAAACTATTTAACTGCTTGAGTTTCACATTATTTTTCAATACCAAGCCTGAACTTTTTATTTTATTTTCATTTTTTCAAAAATTCAAAAATTTTGCGAGTTTTTCATTCTTTCAAACCTGTTTATGCAGCGTCGGATCGTCGGGATATTTGTTAAGCTATTCTCGGAGTCTTGCAAGTTTAAGAATTAGATAATTCAATCTGATGATCGATATTGAAAATTTCATGTGAAAAGTAGACAAGGAAAAAAAAGAGTTCATATGGACAAGCAAGCGCGACTTGAACTATTGAATGATCACAAAGATTAAATGCATCCGGAATGAAAATCATTTGATATTTGTTTTACTTTTTGAATTAAACAAAAAAAAAAAAAAATGAAAATAAAAAATAAATAGTTAAATTTCAAAGCCACCATAATTGTAGTCTTGAATAAAAAAATAAAAAAAATTGTCTCCAAATTTTAGCAAATATATTCGTGAAAGTTATTGGTGGGCACGTTCGTTAATTAATTATTTTTAAAAAGAGTTTCAAGAGATTTAAAAGATATTAGGATATGTATGTACAAGAGAGGTTTTTTATTTATTTTTTTGTTTGTTTTTTCCTTCAATTTGCTGCTTCACCAAAGAATCGAAAAATGAAAGAAAAAAAAAAAAAAAAACATTTCTAATAATATACTATTATAGTGCCGCTTTTATAACTTTGCGATTTATGTATTCTTTTTATTTTAGGTTTTATTTATTTATTTTTTGTTTCAAATTCTCAGGAGATTCGTTATTATTGGTGAAAGTAGACGAACGGGCAACCAGGAAGTCAAACAGTTATCCATTTACCATTACTGATAAATTTAAAATGAGTAAAAAGTAAAGAATAGTAGAAGAAAGAGAATTTGTATCGTAGTTATGTTCATTCTACGAATGACAAGCAGATAATAATTTTATTAAATAATTTTCATTTTATTTAATTTTTCGATTGAATTATTTTTCAACTCAGTGGACGTTTATCTCAATGTAAATTTCAAATAGTTATTAAAACTGTTAATATGTTATGTAGAAACGAAGTAATTATTTAAATAAATCGATATATAAAAGAAATAATATTCTTAAAACTTCAAACCATCGTTTTAACTGAATAGTTAATAAAATTTAATTTTAATATGAATATTTATAACTTTGTTTTGACTTCGTGGACACTCAATTTTTGCACTATTGCTACACACTTGGCAGACATTTGAAAATACGGTAATTTAAGGTGTTTTAGGCCCTAATTACCAGTCAATCGACAAACCAACCCATCCAACCATCCAATACATATACATACAGGTATCATTGTTATTATAACTATTATTATCATTCTAATAATATATTAGTTTAGCAAATTTCAGGTTTACATAATTAATACCATTACACTATTAATCCGCGCAGAACGACGAGTCCGTACAGATTAATCGTGACAAAAAAAAAAAAAAAAATCATTGTTTCAGATCGATTATTATATTATTAAATATATTTTCATATTCTTATTGATTTTATTTATTCTGTCTTCAATTGTAGTTTCTTCTTAGAAAAAAATTAAGAAAAAAAAGAAACACAAATGGGAAAAAAAAAAAATGGTAAAAATAATTATTTACGCGTGTAAAGCGTATAATGTCAGTATTAATCGTTGATGATTTTTTTTCCTATTTCTTGTTCTTTTTTAATTTATCTTATTATTTATTTTTTTTTTTTTGTCACGTATCACCTATAGCTTGCATTGCAAATATTATTTACTTACGTCGGCACCGAAACAAGATTTTCTTCACATTATATTTAACAGTTTAGATGCGAATTTGAACTAATGATAATTCTAATTTAGGTTTTATTCCACGTTAGGAATTAATCGCTATATACTATTTACATCAACTTGACTTACAAAATTTAAAAGCTAACTTAAAAATATATAATACAGAAGCCGTTACGCGATCAGCAATAAACGATATTTAACATCTTTGGGCTCAACTTATTACACATTTATAGATTATTATTATTAATATTATTATAATCATTATTGTTAATATATTTGAATAAAAATCAAATCTGTAGTTCACTTTTTTTTTTTATTTGTTATTTTTATTTATCTTTAAAACGTCGATTCGAGATTAATATTAGACTTATAATCGTAGAGCTTCTCACTTCTATTTACCTAGAATAGACGGTTTCTTGTATTCATTCTTTATACTCGTACTATTGTATACCATTGCGAAAAAAAGTTTCTCCCACGGTTTTTGTTTCTTCTTTTTTTTTTGTTTTTGTCTTTTTAAAACTCTGTATAATCATTGTTATTGTAGTCTTTTCTTTTGTTAGAAAAAAAAAAATCTATTTCCGTATCAGATTCAAATATTTTACAAACATATGTATAAATATATATACATATATTATTGTTTTATATATGTATACTCGTAATCTGAACGAAAATTGAAAAAAAAATATATATATATAAAATAAACAAGAATTTCTTTAAAATAGTTATAATCGTGGTCCGCACTAGCCTGATATACATGCATATTTCAATAAATAATTTGATTACATCAGAGAAAGTGAATTATGTTGAAATAAAATTTGCCTGAGTTTAACAAAAGATATACCTATTCTACAGTTCAAACGCAGGAGAAAAAAATGATTTCGTTATAAAATTGAGTCATATCTTTATTTATAACGAAATTATTATACTTCTTTGTTAATCATTTTCTTGTTTTAGTTGTGGTCGTCAGATCTTGATAGATCACAATCTAGCAGATTTTATCATTTGCTATAGAATATTTTCTGATAAGATGGCAAACAACTTTCGAATTAATTGTAATTTTAAAATCTGTAAAATTTTCACTTTCTTCAATTAGACATGTATGTGTACATACAACCTGCTGCATAATCAAATATTTATTCGTTACTCTTGCTACAGTCTTTTGTAGAAACCAATGCTAAAAATCTCAGATAACTGATCCATGTTATCGCAAGATCAGTCAGATATTCGATATTACATTATTTATATATTATAAGTTTCGGTATTATTTCTCATTACCACAGTCTAAGAAGAAGTGGATGTTGAGAATTATTTTAAAAGGAAGAACCTGTTACCTTCTCTCTATATTGGCATCCGTATACCGTAAAATAATTAAAAAAAAATGTCCCAGCACTTTAGTTTTGAATCTATGTATACATACATCAACGGCGAATTTTTATTTATTTTTTTCAATTTGTTTTTTGTTTTATAAGAAATTAACTAACTTATATGATAAGATCGGCTCGTTTAATCTTACCGAAGATTACACCGCCGAGACTTGAGCATCTTCGTCATCTGAAACAAAATAAAACAGTTTTAATATCATGGATAATTTAACGAATTGTCATTTTCTCGATTTGATAGACTCTTTACCGGAAGTCAATGGAGTTTTTCAACCTGCGTGAAACCTTGTAAGAAAATGGGGATGCCGAATTTAGCCGTAGAATATTCCAAGTTTAAAATTATTTTGAAAAAACTTTACTACACATGAAATGCTTTAATTATTTTGTAGTTGGCTGGACATAAATTGTAAAGAAAAAAAAACAAAAGAAAAATAGTAATCGGTGTGCGAAATGTGAATAAATAAGCGATTAAAATTAAGCTTTGTGAATAAAAATACATATACATACAATTGAACGTAAGAAAAGAATAAAAATAATAATAATTTGCCGCACTGGCGTCATTAAAAAAATAACAGAAAAAAAAAAATAAAAATTTTATTATATATAATAATAAAAAATATCAAATTATTTTACAACAAAATGCAAGCAAGTGCTAAAATAGTAAGCTAAAACAAACAGGCACGGTGCTTAGATAAAAATATGTGCACAACATAACACAGAAGTATGCATCACATAAAAGGTGCAAAAACAGTCATTATATTTCACTTGTTATTTACATCAAAAACGATGTGTTCAAACATTTTATTTACGTTTCTTACTTAGCGTAGTTATGTGAAAACTAATGTACAAGAATTTTGAACTGTAAAGTTGATGATTAAGACAAAAAATTTTTTTTTTTAAACAAAATAACAATATTGTTTAACATTTAAATAATCGTCTCGAATCTTCCAATAACAGAGCAATAATAATATTTGTCCATGGTAATGAGATTCTTGAGAAGAATTCAACACTTCATTATACAAAAACTAATATATAATAAACGATTATAAAAAAAAAAAGGAAAATAAACAAAAATAACGCAGTTATAAATATCTTGGTATAGCAAAAATATATGATACCATTGCTCTGTTTTGATCGCATTAAAGTCAAGACACAGAAAATAGTATAAATTATTGAAAATACATATCTGTAACTGAGAGCCATAAAACTGTAACTCAATTCTTGAGTAAGAACACGTCAATGAATCATCACATTATATTCTTGATGATTGTAGAGTTTAAAATTTTAAATTATCATCTAGACATTTTTTGTTAAGATGCCTAGCTATATACATTATGCATATATATGGGTATACGAATTCTAACGCATAGATTAGATATCAAATTTCAGAAGAGGTAAAATTCTATGACCCTTGTTTACAAAATGCATTTGTAGGAATTGTAGTACCATCGTCGTGGTCGGTGTGATACGTGACCCCCTCGTGGCTATGGGCTCTGCCCAATCTGTGAAGCCTAGCCATCTCCGCAGCTACTTTATAGGCAGGTGGTTGGCGAGTTGGACCACCTCGCATCATCATTCCTCCAGGAGGTAAGCCAACACCAACTCCCATACCTGTAAGCCCTATTATCTAGTATACCAGGAAATCGCGAAATATATCTTTTTAAATTATGAATTAAAAATAGTATTTAGAAGAATAATTTTGTAAGAAATATTTGTTCAAGTATCTTTTTGACACTACGATGCAAGATCATGATTTCTTTTTTTTTCTCCAATGATTCAAGAATAAAAATTGATAAAAAAAAAAAAAAACTGCCAATTTATTATAAGAATGTAGAAGATTTCGATTCAAATTTTGAAACATACAGATTTTTTTTCAAAGCCAAACTGTGATTGTGCCTGCATCAAATAATGCCTTGTGATATTAAATATGGCTAAAGTTTGATACATTAATGATGATTCAGCTCAATATCATGTAAAAAAAAATTATATTCAATATATGTATATTACGATGAATAAGTGTCATGAGAATTACGCTATGAAACATTTAAGGAAAAACTAACGATGATCCCACACTACACAAGCGATTAGACACATAGATACAATATTACTAAGAAGGTATCTTTACAGTTAAATTAACACTTCCAACACCAGTAAAAGGCTTCTATTACTTTTTACTTAAATTGCTAATTAAAGTTATAAAATACACTAATGCTAATACGGAAGACAGATGTACAACAAATTACCTTAGGCATGAAAATGCACGTCATTCAACAAAATAGTATATAATACGGGACACAGATTGTACAGGTACACGTTAGTTAATTAACACAGAGTAATAATAGGCTGCAGACAGTAACTGCATATGATATAAAAAAAAAAGGGAAGCGTTAGTATCGAGCAAAGCAACAGCCAGACTTAGGAGCATAGACTGCAGTTAGACACTCACCTTGAGGAGGTTGGGGGTGGTGATAGTAGTGGTTGTAGGTGGCAGGAAGTGGAGGCAATACAGCAACTGCATGTGGGAACGGAGGTAGTCCCCCCCTCATTACAGACCCTGCACCATACACCACATACTCGTTACGGAAGAAACCCACCCACTAAAATTCCTACTATTCTAGCTTTACTCTACATATATGTACATACAAGCATTGCAATTGGAAAGGGAAATTTGAATTGATTTTACTTTTTGAAAATCAATATACCACAACAAGTTACATTTAATGATGAAACATTACAAAGATGTAACAATTTCGTACAAAAGATCAAGATTTATCTTCTTTATTTATCGGGTAAATATTCAATTTAATGGAAAAGATCTACTTTTTTAAAATTTATTTCAATGGATTCTTGACCTCACATTGTATAAGTGACAAATTCTTGGATATAAAGGTCATTAAAAAAAAAAAATCACTGTAAGAATTCGTAAAGATCTATGTGATTGATTGCGGGGCAAATTCCATGTCGCAATGTTTTATTTTCGTTTAAAATAAACTACTATATATAAATATCTATAAACACTCAGACATTTATTATGACAACGTAAATAGTACGATCAAATGCGGCTTAAGATAAGTCCAGTGAATAATTTTTTTCAAAGCTGACTATGAACTAAAATATGTTTATATGTATGTACGCAGGATTATGGCACTGATTTCAGGCCCCTAAACGGCACATAGAAGACACAAGAACTGACCAAATATATACAGAAATGAAAAAGAAAGATATAAATATGTGTATATTGAAAAGATTTCAAGCTTTAAAGCGACGTTTTGCACGAAGAAAAAAAAGCGACAGCTGATAAGTCTTAGCTATTTATCCATATTATTTTTAACGACGCAATTAATGACTTGGAATGATTTAGTATTCGACATTTTTTTTTTTCTTTTGTTTATCGAATATAGTTCACAAAATACTTGTAACATTTTTTGGGGACATGCAACAATGGTAACAAGTTTATGGACACCCACGTCAAGGAAGCATTACTTATTACGTAATCACCTTCGACCCTGATTAACTGATTGCCAAATGTAGATTAATAATCGCTATATTTATATAAGTGATATGAATGTGAATTATCCTAGATTTGGGCTACTCGTAAGAGCAGACAATTGACTCTAACTAAATTATCTATAACATCATAAGTATATGCATGATAAAAATAGCTCTTTTTTTCCTTTTCTTTTTCATTAACAAGACGAACTGAGAAAAATTGTGAAATTGACTGACTTTGTGATTGATTTTTCATTATCAGATTTCTTTAAATTGAACAATATTCATCAAAAACTAAATACATTGGAATTAGAAAAATTGATGCAACATCAAAATAGCGACAGTGATAATATGACGATGTTTAAATAAACTGAAGCAAATTTCGACTCAACTTCCAAAAGGCTTCAAAATTTTTCTTCTTTGTGTAATTTTTCGTTTGAATACAATTTGTTTCGCAGAATACAGAATCAAAATTAATGAAACAAGAGCTCGTCGGTTGTGTTGTACAGATCAACAAGTTTGTATTTTAAATATTATGAATTACGTATCACTACGTAAATCTCCGTGTACTACTGACTACAAACAAGGTAGATCAACTACAATACTCTATATTCTACTTGAATAAACAGAAAGTTTCTTCTAAAACGTTGATACACCTAGATTCTATATCACATACCTTGCATGGCGGAGTGTCGTCTCTGCGGAGGAGGCGGGCTGCCACCAGCTTCAACACTGCTGCCACTGTGACTGTCCAATTGAGTACTGTGACCACTGTCACTGCTTGTCACGGAACCTGTCGAGTCCGCAACACACACGTCTATCACTACCGATTCTAGCCAAATCTAAATTCTCTAGCTACTCCGTGTCTTTGAATTGAATAATTTAGAATTTAGTTATAAATTAAGGCGTAGTCAAAGTTCGATTACGACTAAGCTTGAACTCTGTACTATTGATATAAAATATACATTCAAATTTCTCTTTATATTTTTAATTTTAACATAAAAAATTAAATCTTGCTGCCTGTGCGAGCTATGCGGTCCCAAGGGCTCTTACCATTTTTAATGAAATTAATATTAACGGAGGTATAGCTACGCTCCGGTTACTACGAGTGTTGAAATTATGAAAATCCAATTTTCAAACGTCAAATTCTATGTTTCTAAAGCCATTTTGCATGCTTCTAGTCACATATGCTCTTTTGTTTATTTTTATTTACTTTTTAGTTTGTTTGTATCTAATTTATATAATAGCGTTACAAAACTGTCTAACACCTACTGGCTTAAATAAAACGTTCATAAACTAAGCTATCGTTAAAAGCACGTACACAGATTAAGAATTAGGCACCAGTGATAATCCGATTGAAAATATGATGAAAAATGATATCTAGTTATTATTTATGAATGATATTACATGAAATTTGTAAAATAATTTATTCAGGATTTGCTTCAGTTTATCGCTGCAGGGTCGAGAGACATTAAGAAACTATCATTTCAGTCGAAACTTCATTATTGAATCGTTGGATAAATAATTTTTTCTTTAAAATTACGGATTTTTATGACGAAATTTTCAAATTCATTAAATTATAGAGAACAATAGTGAAATCTTTTTTTCCTCCTTAAATCCACAGTTTTTGTACAAAATTAATTATCAACGATTAATACTTTCATAAGAAATTAAATAAAAACAACAAAAAAATAAGTCAAAGGTTTTTCGATGAATAATACTAATCGTTGCATGCCCCATAATATTTGATCTATTTGATATGAATTATTCAATGTATAAGTACAATGATCGCATGTAGATAAACATGCCAGTATACAAAGGGTGTCCCGTTTGAATAATTCTTTCCAAAATTTATTCA
Source organism: Macrophya annulata (assembly GCA_963924015.1). NCBI lineage: Eukaryota > Metazoa > Arthropoda > Insecta > Hymenoptera > Tenthredinidae > Macrophya > Macrophya annulata. The sequence goes on from OZ001260.1 coordinate 2,408,818, forward strand.
GTGAGACGTTTTTTTTTTTACTATGAAAATAAAACTTGTCTCACATATTTACATTTTTTCTTTCAACAGGACACCGTGTCTAGGTAAAATAATACACAGTTGCACTATTTTATGGAAAGAAACAAAAACAAAAAAAAAAAACACTTTACAATGTAAAAAGAAACAAACAATAAAGAACAAGAAAATATATATATATCTCTTACAAAAAAAAAAAAAAAACAACAAAAAAACAAAATGAACAGTCCACGATTATTAAATTTCGTTTTCAACGTTCTCTGAATAATATCTTCAATCAGGCATGAAATTCATTTCTCACCTCGTAACACACAATGCACAATAATAATCTATTTGAAAAAAATGAAAAAAATATAAAATAAAATAAAAAAACCTATATAAACGATAAATAAACTTGCCCGAACTATTATTATATTGCATGTCTATTGTTGCCTATAAAGCATAATATGTAAAGAATAAATTCAGAAGACTTACCACTCGTCAGTGTCTTCCTAAGAGGCTGTAAGTTACTCAAACTAGTAACGCTGCTACTCTCTGCACTGAGATCAACAGGAGGTGGAAGCCCCGATGGTGTATCACTGTGCGATCTCTCATGCATCGGCACTCTATTGTTCGCTGTACCAACTCTCCTTGGTGCACCAGGACTCTGCTCTAAACCACTCGAATGCAGAGCTAAACCAGGTACAGGAAGCGGAGGTGGACAGTGCTTGGGCTGGTAGGGCCTGGTCTTATGCGGATCGGACAGAGCGAGCATTTTTCTTACTGCCTGTGGAGAAGCTGCGCCAAATTTGGTGCCTGAAAATTATTGTGATGATCAAATAAAGAATTTTTTTAATTAAAATACAAAAAAAATTTTAATTGAAAACAGAGATCCAAATTTTAGAAATTTCTTATATTTAAAACAATATCGATGTAATTGATTATCATTAAAAATTTTAGGCAATTCAAGTCCAATTAAAATAGATTTTATGATTTTCTACCAAAAATACATCTTTGCCATTTTTTTCTTATTAAACTTTAAATTTCACCTTGTATGCTTTTCCGACCTTCGCTTGTGCTGCTTGCGCTGCTAGTCGTAGACAACGTTGGTGAAGGATGCCTCCTGCCACGGCTACCAATCGGTGCAGCTGCTGCTACCGTAATTGCTCCAGCGTGAGGTTCACACTCAGCAGAGAGGGCAAGCAGACGTTCTTCAAGAGTGATAACTTTCATGTTAGCTAGATAAGCCTTTACTCTTCTAACCATCTGAGCTTCTTCAAACATTTTTTTCGGGTTTGGAGCAGCCGTTGATTTCTTGCGTCTTTTCACTGTCGCAGTTTGTCCGCCTTTTGAAATGGACAAAAATAAATGTATCATAAAAACAATCATATTACATTTTTATTTGCTATTCAAATTTCCGTAGTTTTGTTTAAAAATCTACCTTGATTGGCTGTGTTCATTTGATTCATCGCAACCATCGCAGAACTGAGGGCTTGTCCTCCGATATCGGTCATGGTTTGAAGATCGTATTGCGAGGAGCACATTTTAGTTAAAGTTCGAACCTCCTTTGCAATCATTCTGAGTTTTTCAAAATTGACTAATCCTTCGACCCTTGAATCGTTCCCCAAGTTAATAAATGTCAAGTCTTTTATAACGACTGGATAAAATGGAATCTGTGAAAAAGGAAAAAAAAAATAGAAATTAGGAAGTCAAATTCCAAAGCAAATGGGTATAGAAACTGAAAAAATCGCTGCTTACGATCGGTGGTTGAGTCTGTTCAGAAGCTACAAGCTGTCTGTATTGGCTCATGTTTCTACTTGGATCCATAAGTTTTTCTAAATCAGAAAATAGCCTCTGATATTTGCTCGGTAATTTTTCCCAAGATGCTCGCAGCCTGCTTACAGCTACATGAGCCAAGCCTGATACAATGGCAAACATTGAATTGAAGTTCTTGCACTCTTTACATTGCCCTGCGGATTTTAAACGGTGTAAATTCATCCAAATTTTAGTCTTCTATTTGTTTAAAGAATATTTATTAATCGGAAGGAAAATTATACTTACGAGCTATTTTGATAAACTGTTTGATAATTTTACTCCGCCTAATTAAATTGTGCTCAGAACAAACTTCCGTCACTACCCAAAACATTTCTCTGTTAACAAGCTCGGCAAAATCGCTCAGCATTGGAACTCCATATCTGCTTTTTAACTTGAATAAATCATCGACGTATTCCGTGGATTCGATTTTCCTATAAAAATTTTTAAATATTGTATTTATTATTATCATACATTAAAGTAGAAAGTTATTTGTGACAAATATCAATGAATGAATATAATATACTATTTACCTAAATATACTAAAATCTTGTAGCGTTAACTGAATCGCTACTTCGACAGCGTTTAATTGAAGAAAATGAACTTGAGATTCACGTATAAGTTCGGGCGCCTGTTCATCAGCTACAAGAGTTTCAGATATCCCATTTGTTTTTAAATAATATCTAGAACTGAGACCGATTCTCTCAGCAAGATTTTGCAGTTGATCAGGCAACCGCCTTTGTTTAATCATACCACCTTCACCAACGCTAACTTCAGCGAGTGAAAAATTTGAACTGCTCTCAGTTATAGAAAATTCTCTAAGAGCCAACATCACGACCTATAGAAAATGAATAAGAATCTCTCATAAATATTTATATTAACAAAATATAAAAACAATGTTGATACAAAATATTAATTTATAAACAAAATCCCACCTCGTGTGCTGTAGTCTCCTTGTTTACGAGTAAATATTTACAAGTCTGGTCTGCTTTGTAAACTTTAAGAACATGTTCGGGGTAATCTGGTGCCCGAGGATCGTCGTAACAGTACATTGAAGTTAGATCTGGATTGCTTCTAGAGTGATAAAGATTTGTAGTTTGTGTGAGGCCTGTTCCTGGTGGCGTATGTGGCGGCGCAAGGGGATCGTTGACGTGCACACCATCACTGTGAGAATAAAGAGTTGATTAGTTTATCATTTTTGGATAAGAATTGAATATTTTTGAGCAAAACTTTGGAGAAAAGGGTAAAAAAAATTGAGAAAACTCACTTGATAGTGTTCTTTGGCAATATGTTCATCTTCATTAGTGCCTTTTGCAATCTCCGCTTAGGTCCAAGCGTCATAAATCCTCCTTTGGGTTCTTTTTTTGCGTCTTTACATGGCGATACATTGCTATCGGTCATCAATAACGGCACACCACTGACTAAGGGATTTACAGGATTTACTGGAGTCAAGGGATCTACGTGTGTAGACAATCTAAGCCGAGGATCATTTTGTAATTTTGTTATTTCTGGCTTGATAGGTCTTCCTCCTCTTGGCCTCGGCGAGTTGTCCGGAGTCTGTAGCATCTCTTTGAACACTGTAATTCCAGTAAAAGAATTTTTACTGATTTTGAATTTATTTCTTCACCTTTCAGGTTTCAATTTTATAGATTATATATTTTACAACGAGTATATTGTATAATGAATGAGAATTATCTACAAGATTTTGTCCGAGGAATTGACAAGAATGAAAAAGTTGATTAAAAGGATAAAAAATAAAGGAGGAAAGATTACAAAGGATTTTCGTTTATTTTTTATTAAACTCACCGAGAAGATTCGATTTTACAGTAATACTGAGATGTGTAGAACCTCTGAGAATTTCCAGAGCTCTTGCATGATTTACGTGTTCAAAACTTTGGCCGTTTACTTCAAGGATTTGATCGCCTCGTTTAAGTCCGACGTCTTCAGCCTTAGATTTTTTGTCTACCTTTGAGATAAAGATACCAAAACCCCTTTCGTAACCACCTAAAATACTGAAATGCAGTACTTCGTCTCGACTTGGTCTTGCCAAAGTCACGTTTCGCGTTCTTGCTTTTGCTGCGCATGCGATATTCAGTAACCTGGAATAATTGCAAATGAAAATGAAAAGTTTGAATGATTAAAGAATGCAATAGAAAAAATAAAATCAGAAGAAGGTCTCTGTAGATCTAAATCAGACCTATTTCTTGTTCAAATTATAAAATAAAAACAGGACTGGAAAATATTCTCATATTAGATGTTCAAATCTCACCTTAACTCTCCTTGCATTTTTTCTCTTTCCAATCCAATCTCGAATTCCTCTAAAAACTCCATCATAGCTGGGTCAGTTTCAAAATCTGTAAAATGATTATTGACCCATAATAAAACGACTCTAGTAACCCTGTGTCTGACCCTAGGTTGATTGAACCATTCCAAAAGTTGATTGGCAACGAACAAAGGATTGTCGATAAAAGTTCTATGCGTTAATAGAAAATCATCAACGTATGTAGGATCAGTTATGCTAGTTTCTTCTATCAATTGTAACATCAAACGTTCCGGGGTCCCTCTAATAACGACGTGACCTCTCCGCGCTGCACCGTCAGGTGCCCCACGCAATTCTGTGACTAAAATTACTCGACCATTTTCTTCATGTCTTTTTGTATTCTCCTCACCCTGACTTTGGATTTTACAATAATCAAGTTGCGTAACACATACGAACTGACAATCGTCCATTCTGAAAGATTAAAAAATACGTTTATTATAAAGATTTTGTTTATTCCTTTCAAAAAAAACTTAGCTAAAAATCGATGAACAAGAAAAAAATGAAACTAAGCTTAAATAATTATTTAAAAACGAACAAATGGAAAACCAACTTAGTTTTCATGACCCCTCGATGCAGAAGACGATCCATGGTTGGTAAAATGCCAAAACTATCTCCCATTTGAAGTTGTTGAACCTCTCCATTGCTGTGTTCAATTTCTACAGCTCCGTTAATGAGAACGCTCCAACTATCTAGTTCTTCGCCATCGTTTAAAACCACCATACCAGCTCTTTCGACAACAGCGAATACCATAACAGCGCATAAAGCTCTACGAACGGCTAATGTCATGTTAGTAAAAGCTTTTAAATGCTGTGTAAATTCCAATAGTATTTCTATATCGTCAGCCGTTCTTTCGGCAGGATCTTTCTCCAGACATTCTCTAATAGCGTCGCGTACTGTGAGGCTCTGAAATACAAATGATAAAACATATTATAATAAGTTAACAAATAAAGAGAAAGAATTAAATTCTCTCAGAGTTAAGACGGACTCGGTCATTATATTCCAAACGTCAAAACTCTAGGGTTTTATATACATATGTATAAAAAAATCTGTGAATGAATATGAATTTAAAATATCTTACATCCATGCTCTCGGCAAGATCTTCTTCCTCGTCACTGTCTACTATGGATTCGACGAGTCCGGATAGATCCACTTCGTCTGCGTCAGCGTCTAGTGAACTTTGTACGGAAGTCATTGTGTCTGAGCCGCTATAAGCTGAACTTGTATCACTTGAATGACTGCTTCTGTTTGATTTTTGCAAAAGCTCTGGCCTACCGGTCAGGCCTTGCGAAAACTGAAACAAAATTATTGAAAGAAATGACATCTCGTGATCAAGGTAAGCATTGATTCTCTTTTATTGTTTTTTTTTTTTTTGTTAAACCTATTCCAATAAAAATATTCATTTTAAACAAACAATTTCTGAAATAGAAATTTGGTTTTTTCAAAGCTCGTATGTGCGTTGTGTATTTTTTTAAAGTAATGATATCGCGATCTGTTGGGAGAGGTGTTAGAAAATCATCAAATTTCATTACAATATAAATGCATCCAGTTTGTGTATAAACGAGGGATATAAAATTGATGTTATAAATGTATGAAATTCCCGTAATGGGCGTGATATAAAATAGACGTGTAGGTTAGGACGGCCGATGACATCACGTAGAAACAAAACACTGCCTTTGGCGTTAGTAGCTATACTAATCTAAGCTAAGCAATAATATACGTATACATACATCATAAATAATGAATACTGTCATATATTTATTGCAATACAACTTGACAATGAAAATTTTCAATATTAATAGAAATATATTTTTATTGGTAAATATCACATAGTAAATTATTTCATTCCCCGGTAGTAAATCCTACCCGCCAGGAAGAAAAATCCTGATACACAGAATAAGCATTAGACTTTGTTTTTTTTCTTTGTTTTTTTTTTTTTTCTTTTTGCAGGAGTTTATGGTCCGAAGGAATGTAAGTAGACAAGATCGGTTTCTTTCGTTGTAATATCCAACTAGTGAGTTGTCTTGTGTGAAGAAAGGACGGTATACCAGGCACCAGAGCACAGTTCACGTATCCCCAAGGCCATGTTGGCCGAAATTACATATAAATATTTAAGATTTTTTTTTTTTTTGTTAAATGATCGGTTTATTTGAAAAACCAACAAAAAAAATATCATCGAAACTCACTTGATACATCCCGAATGTGTCCATGTTTAAACGTTTATTAAAACAATAACTAATATACCGAAGGAATACATAAAACCAAGTCAGCAGTAATGTGTTGTATTCTTGTTTACAAATAAACGCATTCTCGCGTAAGATAATATTACTGCAGTAGACAACATTTCCCGTATTATATTATTTTGCTGTTAGGTAGGTTGCTGTTGTCTTGGTTGATTCGTTCGTTTGTTCGTTCGTTCGTTAGTTAGTCAGTTTAGTTTAGTTAGTCAGTTCGTCGTTCGTTCAGGCTTGAGCAACTGTAGTCCCTCGCCCGTACCGAGTTCGGTGAAGGGAAGGAAAGGGAAGGGAATAGAAGGGAAGAGAGGGAGGGGCTAGGAGAGGGGGAGCGAAGGGTAAAGAGAAGGGGAGAGAACCGCGTCACGTGACTCCCTAGGATACCCAGGGACGTCGCGAGGAACGAGGCAAAGGGGGCGCGCAGCAAAGCAAAGGGTCACCTGTAGCTTTACCGCCACCTCCCCGTTCCTCGTTCTACTCGTTCCACGCTCGTTACTTGTTACTCGTTACTCTCTATGTACTCGTATTCCCATTTCCCTCGGTCTCTATCTAGTATCTATCTATCTATGTACGCATATAGAATACATATACCTATATGTATGCGTTTCATAACTGAATAAAGCCTCCGTGAGTTCCATTAAATATATGTACACAATTTCATACGTATACGTAGAGTACAGTGCATTCGTATCTGTTGCAGCAGATACCGACACATACACTCAAAAAGCGGGAGTGTTAGTGGTACGGAAATTAACGTAATAACGCTTGCTCGCTCACTTCTCTATTCTTCTCTCTCTTTCGCTGTATAGATATACACAGAGCATGTGATAGAAAGGAGCTTCCGCATTCGTTCGTAAACAACAAATAAATAAATAAAAAAATAAAAAGGAATTTGATAAGAAACAAAAAAAAAAAAAAAAAAAAAAAAAACAGAACAAATAAAATACAAAAATAAATAAATAAATACAAATAGAGAAACATTTCTGAATTAGATTAAATATAAAATGAGTATACTGTAAACGAGAACGAGCCCCAACGTTGGTTATAATGTATCTAATATGTTAATAAATGTACAGGTATACATATACTTAGGGTATATACGTGATATGGTAATTTTTATAATGTTCTTTGATATTATAGAAACCGCTAGGAAAAAGGTGTACATGTAAGAGAAAACTGTACATATATCGCAGACTGACAATTAGTGTCTAATAAAATTACCTACTTATTGTCATAAATAGGAAATATAAAGAATTAAATAATAGAAATTACCGAGTCATCGAAGACCAAATTGACCTGACGATGGTCGGTGATAGGATGCGGTGGTCTGTGCATTCTGCCGCCCCCACCGTGTACTTCGGGATAGTCGATCTGTAACAAATTGAAAAATCGAAAATAAATAAATTTGAAAAGGAAAAAAAATTAAACAAAATCATCTGATTATTGTCATTATTATTATCTTATTCGTAACAGTTGTTCGATTTCTTATTGAGAACGAATAATAATTGTGTCATGTATAACACAGTTTTAGCAGACAAGTTATTATTACTATACACGTAGTTATAATAGGTATGATATAGTTACGACATGGATTATCTTGCGTAACTTGTTAAGATTTATTGATATAAGTATCTCGAATTAACGGTTAAGTAATACTATAACAATATAATGGATTAACCGGTAAGCAAATAGTATTTAGTATTTTCAGTGCAAAAATTGATCAAGCACTTTAGTTAAATATTCTATTAATATACAGGAGTATGTATATGCCTCTACGATCCTCGTAAGAGATCAACGTCCTGTAAAAATACATTATAATTTCTTGAAATAAGTAAAATATAAATAAATTAATGAATAATTTAACGAAAGATTTCTATCATATACAATATATGCACAGCATTTAGTTCTGAAAAGAAATTTATGTAGGGACGTCAAAGGTATTTCCACTTTTGAAATTAGCTTAAATTTTGCAATCACAGAAATTACTGTTATAGTTTTTTTCTTTCATTTACCTAGGTATAATTCACGGAGCAGTTTAATCGAACACGGAAAGTCGATTGTTAGTAAAAATCTGTGCGGAAATCATTATTCCAGAAATTTTATTAATATCCCTATGGGATAAATCTGTACTTGATCTCAGATTACAGTATATAGGATAAATAAATTCAAAGATATAGAAGATGTTAAAAAAAGTTTGTTTTATTTTTTATATATTTAGGTTTTTGTTAAAGCGCGAAAATAAACTGAGGGACGAATTGTAACAGAGACATTCGTTGTTATGAGATAAAAACACACACAAAAAAAAAAAAAAAAAAAAAGAAGATGAAAATAAAAAGAACAACGAGAGCAGCATGTGCAACATTGCGTCGTGTTTAACCGGAACCGGAACTCGTGGGCCGGACTTCCGGTAGATACATTCGCCAAGTACCAATCAGAGAGGGTAGGATTTTAGTCTATTCTTTGGTATAAAAAATAACCAGAAGTCAACAAATACGATTTTTTCAACTAGCAAAATTTTAAACGAAAATTTAAAGAAACATTAGAAAAAAAAAAATTCAGTACATGTACGAATAAATGTGAAAAAAATTTTCAACCAATTTTTATAATTAGTTTATAAAATTTCAACGATAAATAAACGTTCGATATTTATTTTGCTACATTATATGTATACTAAATAACAAACAAATGCGAAAAGAGACTCGACGATTATTTACAAACGGAAATAATAATTAACAAAAACAAAGAAACAGAAAAAAAAGGAACGCATAACAATCTGCGTATGCAATTACTGATTGTTTGTTTTTACTTTTGTTTGCTTTTTTTTTTGCTTTTTAATCAGTTGAAATTGACACTCGCTTATAACATAGCCAGCAGCGTTATGTATAATATAGACACACGACACTGACGTATATCTTCTACTGCAGCAGCAGCAGCACCAACAGTTTCAGAGTCCGTCGACGTGATCATAACAACAACAACGTAATTATAGATAGATATTCGTTTACGTGAAAGTATAATAAATAAAAACAAAAAAAAAAATAAAAAATAAAATAAAATAATTTTTTATTTATTTAACCTGACCCTCTCATGTGTGTATCGCATACCTATCATACCCATCCACCTACGTGTTACGCATCAGCAAAAAAAAAAAACTAACGTTAGTACAGAATATCTAACACATCACGAAGCATCGTTGCTCTACAAAAGATAGACGCTTTTATACAGGCGAGACAAATCTATACGAAATTTATTTATCACCCCCACCCCCGAAACTGAGTAATTATTATACAATAATATCATTCTCACGCCTCGCGTTTTCGCCGGTTGAATCTTAGAATATTTCAATTTTCTTGTAACTACTGTCTATTGTTACATATAAGTATATGTGCGAATTTAATTTCGAGAAATCCAGTAAAATGATGAACAAAGACAATTATTATTATTAATATTATTCTTTCAAATAAATACGGTCACACGCATATCAATTTATATTATTTTCATACATATATATTATAAACATAAAAAATAATTTGATAATAGTTGAATAGTTAACTACTGACGAATACATACGTTGTGAACATGACAACAAAAAATCTCTCGCTACTATATTATTACAATTCATTAAACGGAAATGGGTGGAATTTTAGTCGTTATCTAACCAGAACTAAGATAACAGTCGTATACGTTCATCATTCGAGGGGATTAAATTGACTAGAAAAACACGTCAGCCAAATAAGTATGACTTGTATGCATCATGGAATTATTAATCCAATAGATATAAACACCAAAAAAAAAAAACAAAAAGTCAAAAATATATCCAACGAAAGAACTGATTTAAATAAAATCTTTATCATTTATAAATTTACCTCAGAATCGACCGAAATTACTGATAGGGTACCCGGCGTGCCGGGCCAACTCCTTGACAAGGAGTGTCGACCCTTTTTCTTTCTCATAACGACCGCGACTCGCGACCGAGTCGGTCTGAAAGTGTGCTTCAGCATTCTTGAAGCGTGGTTATAATAAAAGAAAAGTAGCGCAAATTTTTTTACTCCTCCTTCTCCTTCTCCGTCTCCGAAGAAGTTTTGCGATTTGATTATTGAATTAAATTAGCATGATGATAACTTGTTTTTAAAACATTGTTATATTATTCGATTATTCTTATTTCACTTCACCTTCACTTATACTTCAGACCTTTTCTTACATCACAAGTTTAGCTAAAGTAAAGGATAAAAAAGAAATCGTTTATGTATACTATTACGATGAAGAATAATGAATATGTAATGAAAACCACAGGTTAGACGCCTCGAATCCGTTATTAATCACTTTTGATCATTGATCATTGATCATTGTTAAACCGTAGTAAACTGCACTTCCACTAAATGTGCAGTAATGTATTAATACGATTACGAATCACACAATAATATTAATCACCACACGAATTAAATAAAAAGAAAGAAATAAAGTAAGAAAAACCCAACCAACACGTACACATTATAACTCGTGTATAAAATTAATGTCAATGGTAAGTAAGTCATGTATAAAATACTCTTCGAAACCCTGCCGGCCACGACACGCCGACTCGAACACTGACTTCGAACTGTATTATAAACTGGGAGTCAGCTCTCACTACTTACAGTACTGCTTGTCGAGTACAGCGTTTTAACAGATAAGATAATAAAAGGCGAACACCCAGTGTTGAATATCGTTGAATAAAAAAAGAAAGAAAGAAAATCAAATATAATAGAGTAGGGAGTGAGGAAAATAAATATACTACAAATATTATACGATATTCATTATGGTCACACGCGAGCGTGTAGTGGGATGACCACCACAGCACGAGTCGACTTATACGTATGTATGTACAATACGTCACTTCGAAACTCCGCGTACAGTTTCATCAATGACAGTCTACCCGAGTGTGTGTCCCGTCGGTCTTGGGCATACGTATAGTTGGTTATTAACCGTACTTCACGTATTCCCTTATTCGAAGAATAATACGAAGAATTTTACCGCAAGTTTGTTGAGACGTATGATTACATTCTATATATGGATATGCGAATATTGTGCAACTAATTTTACGGCACATTTTTTCCTTTATCTTTAATTTTATTTAAGTTTGTCCTGTTTATTTATCGTTTTTTTTTTTTTTTTCCTTTTTTTTTTATCTTTTTCACAATGTTAAGTAACTTTGATTATACTCAAACAGTGAACGGGGTCCTGTCACGTTTTTCATAAAAATTTTACACGTATAACACCGGGCAATACAAAACCGGGACTACAAGCTTCGCGCGTCTCTGTCCGGACCGCCGACGCATTCTACGGATACTGCAGCACCACCCAGCAGCCAGGGCAGTCGAGAGACTCAATTCGGTAAAGAGTGAGAGGATCAGAGCATAGAGAGTAAAAGAGATAGAATATTACTCCCGGCTCGGCATGGGACCGAGAGAGTCGATGAACGAGAAGATAGTCACGTGACGATCTCCTCTATTTACACATATATACATCTCTTTATTTCTTTTCTCTTTCATTATTCTTATTCTTCTTACTCTCTTGACTTTTTCGTTGTTACCACTATCACTCCATCTTCATCAACTAACTTGAATACAAGAGATAGAAAAGAAGATCTACGTATACACTCGGTACATAATTATATATGAACATACATGAGAGAAACTAACATAACTTCATAATATCACCAGAAGATATTTAAAAGAAAATAATAATAATAAAAATATAATCGTTCACTCTATTATTTTTCTACACCCCAGTCATTTTCAATTTGTTTATATAGGTATAATATGTATATATTTTAGTGTATATATACATCTATAGATATATAAGCATCGAGTTGATCCCTGCACTATGGGACCAAGGGAAGTTTATATTTTATTTTTGGATCGCGTTGTTCGCGTGGTGTTCGTGAACTTACTTATATGTTAGCTTTAGGCATAACTACGTCGGCGACATTGGCGTCACAAGTTCGTATAAAACCTTAAACCGCAAGAAGAAGAAGAAGAAGGAGAAGAAGAAGAGGAAGAAGAAGAAGAGAATGAAAAGAAAAAGTAGAAGGAGAAAGATGCGCGACGTTTGGTGCGTCACCCAACTACAAGTCAAGGATCTCGAGTAGGTAGATTATTATTTAAACATACATGTATAGACGTTTAAGAAGAAAGAAACTAACCCACTGCAACTTGTTTTTTTCTATTTTTCTTCTCTTTTTCTTTTTTTGTATCTTTTTTCACTGTCTCAACTATACATTCAAGACAGAAAAACTGCAGCGTTAAATTATAATCATCCTCGTTTAATTTTTCTATAAATTAATGTATAAAAATTAGGATTATATGTATAGAGAGAACAATTATTTAGAAAATATGACTATAATATATACGAATCTGTAGCTACTACTGATTTCGTAAAATAACTATTATATCTTATACCGCTAATTGACTCGAGCAATTTTTTAGACATTAAAAGAGAGAGAAAGTGGAGAAAAAAAAAAAAATGTACTTAGAATAAGTAATTATAGTAAACGAGGAAAAACCACAAGCAAAGGTAGGTATCTACAGGAACTTGTGAGGAACTCGAGTGATGGTGATGACGCGTATTTCCGCCGCAGTATATTTTATATATACGCATACGTATATGTATATATACCTATATATATATATATATATATATATATATATATATATATATATATATATATATATATATATATATATATATATACATATATCATAGCTATTGGATACTGTATACTTATACGATATCTGCATCACCGGAAATCTTTGCACGCGTCCAAGAATAATGAGCATATGTATGTATGTACGTACATACATATGTAAATACATATATACATACGTATATCAACAGATTGATCAAAGTTAATGAGAAATATATTGTATTATGATGTAATATATCGCTATGATAAAATGTGGCTGCTAACATATATTTTTCAGAAATTTGTCGTCATAATTGCGGCTGATTAATAGACGGATGATCACAAATTGATAATCTAGAAGAATCTTGGCGCCTGTATATTATAATTATAGAGAAATGACAGTTTTCTTTTGTGTGTCATGTTAATTAATTGATTAATTACATCAAGTGTATAAATATTATATGTTTCAAATTATTTTTTATATACCAATTTTTCCTCAAAATCGTGATGTTTTTTGGCCTTGGACTGTCAAAAAAAGAAGAGAAACAAAAAAAAAAAAAAAAAGAGATGTGATTATCCACGGGGTATTCGTGACGGAAGAAATTTTAGTCTTCGAACTGACACTCTAAGCTATAATATGTATAGTAAATTATATTATTTCTTGGAATGGAAATACGAGTATAGGATATGGAGTAGTTAATTATATTATGTATGTGTATACATATATGTAGGTATAGGTATAGGTACATATAGGTAGATATATAGTAAAGGACAAAAACCCCGAAAACTTTCTGAAATCCCAAAACCCTAGGAGCTCGAGCGCACATGTGCACAAGTGCCCGCGGGTTCGAACTCGAGAATAGACCCAGGCAGTTCTTAAAATAAACCCACAAGTTTCCAGACAAAAAAAAAAAAAAAAAAAATTTTTACCCGAATATTAGGGGTGTCAAAAGTTATGGAATTTTAAACATTTTTATACACCGCACCCTGCATCCGGTCCCATCAAATGGCGATTTCAAAATTTATTAGACAAACATACATATATGCGTAAATTAATCCGCATAAATATTTCTGTAAAGTTCTATCCGTCTCACGTGAAGATTTTCGATTCTCAAACAAAAGAAAAAAAACTAAAAGTAAGAAAAGTAACTGTACAATACTAAAACTAAAAAATTTGTTTTACTTTCTGTTTTTCTTTCAAATTTTTTTAAAGTCATGTTCAAAACGTTGAAAAATTTGTCTAACATGAAAAAGCGTGAAGACGACTATAAACTGCTGCAGTGCGGTGAAATTTATTTCGTAGATTATAACGTGTGAAAAGACTAGAGCAGGTAGTTTGAGTCAGTTTATCCCACCTCTGCATGAGGTTTCATGCTTTTTTATTCAGTCGAAAAAGTGGGTCTCTTTTCCTTTTACCTAAATTCGAAACGATTTAGTTGAAACGTGATGATATTAGGATTCAGGATATTATAATATACATACCTATATGTGTCTATATACGTATGTATATATATTTGACAGTAAAGTTTCTCCTAAACCTAGCTGATGAAAATAACATTAATAATAATAATAATAATAATAATAATAAAATATATAAAATTAAATTCTCACGGATTATTATCACTCATTTATCAAGAGATTTGAAACATTATTATTTTATTTGATTTTTTTGTTAATGTCGTTTTTTTTTTTTTTAACAGATATAGAGAACGAGAGCCCTAGACACTTCACTTTATCTTCGGATAACTTCATCCGACAAATTGCTTTAGTCCGATAACATTCGGCCCATTTTCCAAGAACCCTCGGTTATAAACTATATGTATACCAACGTATGTATAACCTATATAAGTATACTATAGGGTATAGCCTACGGTTGTAAAGGTACGATCGGTGAATTATTGAGTAGCGATCTGTCGGATAAAGTTACCGAAAGGTAACAGAACCGGCCCTAAACGGTTCTGTATTATGTATTATATAGATATATGTAGTTATACCTATATAGGTATACTTATATGTATACTAGCGTGTATGTATTACGTGCCAAGGCCAGTAACGCAGTCGATATCTTCAAGTTATATAGCTATAGATACAGATTCTCACTGTATCATATTTAAATTCGATTCGATTGGATGATTGAAAATATAATTTACGAAAATCAACGTTCAAGTGAAAGCCTGAATAAATTATTTAAAGTCAGACCGGAACCTTGAAAATTTGGAAATCGATAACTACTTGGAATTGAAAGACGTCTCGGTGTGCAGTACCTAATACATTGAGCTATAGTAAATTTTTTTTTTTTATTTTTTTCGATATAGAGAAAAGAAAAAAGCGGTAAAAAAAAAAAAAAAAAAAGAACTTAAATAAAATGTGAGATAGGGATTTTCCTGGATTTTCTGTCTAATCGGATAACGCGAACAAAGGAAACGAAGGAAGACGGATATTGCCTCTGCAATGCAGTGTCGGTGTGTATGTATGTATATATCGCCTTTACACACTTATAAGCGGACAACAGCTTCTGAAATCCTGCAGCGGTCTTTCGGTAGGAATAGTATCTATACCTATGTATGTATATGTATATATAGCGAATTAATCCTCGCGTCCGAAGTAATATAGATGCTAATACAAAGTGAGAAACTTTTGTTAACTACGATCATTCTGTCGAAAAAAAAAAAACCAAACGAAAAATAAAATAAAAAAGCGAGAGAAAAAAAAAAAAACATTCTGTATTCAACAGAACCACACCTGAAACACAATTTATACCAACTCGAGCGTGGTAATTATTTTCTATCCTGAAGTTTAATACCGCCACGTGTGAAGTAGAGATGAGAATCCATTTTAAATAAATTTTATTATATTTGTAATACGTTTTGGTTTTTTCTTTATATTATTTAAAAGAAAATTTATTTACTTCATAATGATTGTTGAATAAAAAAATGAGAGAAAATTTTGTGCAATTGTAAGTTTAGGAGAAATTTTTATTTATTTATATTTTTTTTTCTGATAATCAATAAACGTTTATGATTCGGTAGAAAATTTCGTAACCAAATTTACTGCTTGTTATGGTAAAACGCAATTCTACAGTAAATTTCTACGAAATCGATGTGGCAAAGAAAATTTAAACTGCTATTCCTTTCAGATTTGATTTGCAAATTTTACAATATTTGAGCAAAAGCCTTTGTGCCTTACGAAATATCAACTACACAAATTTTGTGAAAATCGCATGAACGGTTGCCGAAATATTAATACATCTTAAAACAAAAATAAAAATAACCAAATTCATTCCTTTCGCAAATCCAGTATCGATCGCGATTCTTTTTAAATTCAATACCGGATATGAGAATTATATGTATATCCGGGACATGTATGTATGTACGTATATTTCTGTAAAAAATATCGTTGAAATCTATCGTCTTGTTCGAAAGTTGTTTAAAAAAAAAAAAAAAAAGAGTTGTAACGAGTCCAAAATCGCATATACAATACTATATGTAAACACAAATTTATGGATTTACTACAGCAGACGCCCCGTATAATACTATACACGTATCTATGTATAATATTGATAGGAAAGTATCGATTAACTGTCGGCGAGTCTCGCGTCTGGTCCAAATCACATTGTCTTTTCAAACGTGAGAGAAGGTGTCTAGCCAGCCAGCCATCCCTGGTACCATACGCTTGCAGTTTCCCGTGAATATACATATCTATATCGTTATAACAAGGTGTTGAATGTATATACATATATGCATACCTATAATATACTTTCCTATAGTATATAAAGTAGGAAGTGTATTTCTCTCGGGGAATTTCAACACATCGTATAAGATATATGTATATCTACCTATGTATTGTATGTAGAAAAGATACCAGAAATATACGATAGAAAGAGGGAGGAAATTTTACTTACGACTATCATCTCGGAGGGCTCCAAGACGAAACATTCGTTCGGCCTCCGGGCACTTCCTCCCGTCCGTTTCCCAAAGCTGAAACACATAAGGTAGAACGTCGTAAAGCTAAGTGGCAAAGAAACTACATCTCGATATACGTTACATATACATTTCTATTATACATATAAATATGTGTGTGTAGTAACAGTATATATATGTATTGCAAATTTACTATATAAGGTAAGAAATTGACTGGATAGTTTATCTACCCTCTTTTCCAGTCAGAATCGCAAAGCTAAAAAAAAAAACTATCAAAAATGTAGATAGATAGGTTTGCAGTCAAATATAATCGTATACACGTATTTCATAAAAAATGAAAGAAAAAAAAAAAAAAAAAAAAAAAAAAAAAAAAAAGGAATTCATAAGGAGTCTTTTTTCTTTTTTGTTTTTAATTATTGAGCCTAACCAGTCACGACGTTGAAAAAGGAATTAAATCTCCAAAATCTTTTTAATTATTATCATTATTATTATTTTTAGAATCTTTTTTATACGTTCTTGACGTTTAATAACTTGACGTTTAATTTCACGGAAGACAATATTTGCATTAGGATATACAACGTGTTGTATAATATCGTATATGAATATTCCGGTTTTTCTCATGGAAAAATTGAATTTTGAGAAAGATTAATCTTCCGAAAAGCTCCCAAAATCTCCTTGAGTCTTTATAATCCTTGCTGTGGTACAGTGATGTTGAATAACGTTTCTCGCTCGAAGAAATTTGAAAGTTTCAAAAATTTGAAAGTAAAAAATTTATCTATAAATATAGATTCTGTTTTAACAAACTTATACATATGTATAAACGTATACAGTAGTACCTATTCGAAAAATAATTAATACGCAAGTCGCATAATTAGATTCCTATATGTGCACCCGTTACGAGGCAACTTTAATGTAGAGAAAATATATCTATAGACAGATAGACAGATAGATAGGTAGACCGAAGCGATTGGCATGTGTCAAGGATTTGTTACCGTTTGTTCAGATAACCGTTACTCAACCATCTTACTTGCCATTCGTATCTCTGTTTCATCTGTGCGTATATGTTGTATTGATTTTATGCAGTAATGCATTAGTATTCAGTATAGTTATATAGTAAAATCGTAATTTAATATTCCCCCCCCCCCCTCCTGTTACTTGATTTTTTTTTGTATGTTTTTGCTTTCTATTTTTTTTTTTTATCTTTCTCAAATTATACTCATGAAATGAAATGTGAAAATCATCATCGAACAGATCGAAAGAGAGGCGGAGTTCATTCGACGCATCAAACTTCAAAGCAAAAAATATCCGGTCATTTAATTCGATTAGTCAAACGCCTTACTAGATGCAACAGAGCGTACGAAGCGATTGCGGGTTGCCTATGAACCGGCGGATTAACGGATGACGTGTTTTGTTCCCTCGCCAATTTAGTGTCATTGAATAGCATTGTGTACAGTTATACGCTGATGATTTTCAAAGAGATTCATATAAAATAAAAATTTGATGTGTGAAAAAAAAAAGGGGGGAGAAAAAAGAAAAATTAAAAACAGTAATTTAATAATTAATCAATTTGAAAAGTTTTTATTATTATTCCAATTTATTTTATAACGTTCGGTCAATGATTGGATAAGAATTCATTCGATTTTTACATCGTATCATATTCACGGATTCACTTGCGATATTTAAGTATAATTGAAATAGTAAAAAGAACATAGATTTAAGGAACAGGTAATTATTATTTTAACCGTATCTTTTTCTTTTCTTTTTCTTTTTTTTTTTTTTTTTTGTTTTAATTATTTTTCACCCAACTCATGCAAACAGGAATGAATTAGATTTCTGCAATAGTTACGTAGTTAGGTATATATTATATACCGGATTGACTTTCCACGAGAGAAATTAAATTTCTAAAAACGTGGAGAAACCTACTCGGGCGCCGCTCTTGTGTCCTTGCAAAGTCTGGTTTAATTGCACCTCAGCTGTAATAACTGTTGTCTAAGTTAAGCTAAGCTAAGCTAAGCTAACAGTTGTTTTTTTTTATTATTATTTTTATTTTTCATTGTAGACTCAGTTTGTTTGCAGTTATAATAATACTTGGCTTTACCTATGTAACGTGTTAAATATTTTCCGGAATCTTATGCCGTTAGTGTTTATTACAAAGCTGACATTAAAATAAGAGATACGAAGGTATAATATCTTGTATATGTATAGGTGCGTATGAGGGTATATTGTAGGTCTTTATCGTTTTTTATATTTTTTTGGTTCAATTCAGAAAACGGTAATTAAAAATGGTGAAAAAATAAACTGATCCTCAAATCTCCGCGAATCCTCCTCGACTAAAAAAAAAAATTATTAAAATTTATTTTTACCTCGCGATTTTTGCGGTGCAGAGGCAAAAAAATAAAAAATAAAAGATAAAAGAAGAAAAAAGATATAAAAAAAAAAAACAAATTATGTAAAGGACAGCGATTAAAACTGGGAAGTTATATTAAACCAGAACTTCAAACAGGGGTCAGATAAAAACAGGAGAGAAAAATAAAAAATATTTCATTAAAACATAATATCTTGGATATTATTATTTCGCCCTTATTTGACTTGAGTTGAAAAAAATAAAAATAAAATAAGGGAATTGAATCCGCGAGTAAAGCATACCTAAATAAATTTTATATACGAACACAATTTGTAACAAGTTTAAAAATAAAAATAATAATAATAATAATAATAATAATAATAATAATAATTTCGAAAGTTATTAATTTTTTTTATTTTGTATTTGAGTTGATGAAAATGAGTTGGAGGTTATCGCCCTTTGCAAATATGAGCTTTTGGAAATATCAACACAATATACGCAAAATTCAAGGCAAATATTTAAAGAGATAAAATAAAAAAAAAGGGTATGTTCGCGTATTGAAACGTTTTTATTCAGCTCCTCTCCCCTAGGTATATAACTATATACCTTTTTCTACTATGTTTGCGCGTTATATATAAATATATAAAGGTTTCGGACGATTTGACAAATAATTTATTATTCCCACAGGTTTTCACTCCCTTCCGAGATCCGTCCGCCCACCACCTGCACGATCGAGGGATGAATGCAAATTTTTTGCTTAAAAATAAAGAAAGAAAGAAAGAAAGAAAGAAAGAAAAAGAAAATAAAAATATATATGGAAATATGAAAGCGCGAAAATCTCTCATGACAATTTTTCAACCCCCGCAGATAAAACCGTCCTTTTATGTATATATAGGTAGATGGATATATTTTATATTATTATTAAAAATTGTTCTCTCTGCACTCATCTCGACGCGCAAACACCTTTTCATATTCTGAAATCCCCTAGTTCTTTTTTTTTTTTATTTTTTTTTTCTTTAAATCTTTTTCCTTGTACTTTTCTTCTTTCCATTTTCCCTTCCCTCCCACGTATTTATTTACTCCCACTTTGAGCTTAAAAAAAAAAAAAAAGTGTATTTTTCTTCAGGTGACCTCGAATAATTTGACTCACCAAACGGAAAATCTTCTTCTTGGAAATGAGGGTGGAGGCGGAGGTTGAGCTCTATGAGTTCTGTCCACACTCTCACTTCTCAATGCTTGAATTGCCTTAGGTACGGCTCTGAAGGGTTCGGTGTTTCCATGAAGGGTGCCCGGTCCGCCACCGTGGAAACTATTCCACCTTCGGACGGGGCCCCTTCCGGTTATTGAAGAATTTATAACTGGGGGTTGTGGGCACGTGTGTTTTCGCATTTCTGAATGATTCAGCTCCGTAGTAATGCGGAATTTAGTTCTTTTTCATTTTTCATCTCTCCAAGATTTTCACCTCTAGAATTTCTTTCCATTTTTCGAAACCCCATTTCTCTTCTCTTTTCTTTCTTCTTTCGTTTTTATTTATATATTCCTTAATTATTATTATTATTTTATTTTTTGTTTTTGTTAAATTATCAAAAGAATTTTGTAATTCCACTATTTTTTTTTTCCTTTTTTTTTTTTTTTCTTCTTCTTTGAACAGCTTAATGGAAAATTCAACCGTAAATATTATCCTACGTAAAAATTAAAAATTGAGTATTAAAGAAAGAGAAATAAAAAAAGCTTTTTGCAATATTGCGCCACGTCTGTTCAACGAGCAATTAATTTTCGCAAGACTTTGAGTGATCGCAGAGTTGTAGGTATAATACCTACCTACATCAAGTAGGCACAAGGTAACCGAGTATAAACAGATAACGGAGTCTTTTATCGTTTAAAACGTCTACAGAAGTTTAAGAGCACCGAGAATATAAACGCCAATGGATACAGAGAGATAGAGAGAGAGAAATATATGCCCGGACTTATGTATCTATGTATGTACAGTAACATACAGGGACGAAATACGAAACTAAAAACCGTTGCAAACGCTGCGTTTTTTCGACGTTATCGTACCACCTCGAGATATGGCGATAGAGAATAGAGTTTCTTCGTACGAGAAACGGTTGCGATAAAACTTAAGTCAATGTTTTCACATACTCCATGGTCGGGACTCGCTTAATAAAATAAAAACGGTAAAAAGATGACAAACAATATCGGAAAATTAAACTTTTTACTCGCTTTAACTATTTATTTAATTATTTTTGGTATATAGAACGATCGTTTAATCCAATTTTTGTAAATAAAGAGAAAAAAGAAAAGTCTTCTTCGGATAATCGAGAAACTTTTGCAATTTCTGCAAAGTGCCAAATTTTCATTACTTTTGAAAATATCTCTGATCAGAAAAAAAGTCTCGATAATAAATATTACTAATTTATTATACACTTTATAACGTTGAAGTTCACTTTATTACGTATTACAATTAAATAACAACTGAAAACATAAATCAATCGGAAAGAAATAGATAACAAAGAAAAACAGAAAATAATAAACAAAAATTGCATCGATTTCATAGAGTTCGTACCATTTACATTAATCGTAAGCTATAGTAGCTTGATCGCCGCCTCTTCGGGGCGTTATCCAGGGATATTTACGCAGCGGTACCATCGTCACGGATTATCATTTTTAAAGGAAAAAGTAAATAAAAACCAGTAATTTATTATTCATTATCTATAAATAGTGTATACAATTTCATATTTAATCATTATACTTCTAGGTAATCCATCGGACAATCATCTCCATTCATAAATGTACGTATATACATTCTCACATACTATGTATAATATAATATATGTAACGTAAACGTGTGGACGATTTTTTGATATTTTTACTTTCCCCGATACATTTTTCGAAATTCCATTTTTTTATATATAAATATCGAAATTTTTTACACTCCTACTTTTTTTTTTTTTTCTTTCTTTTTTCATTAAACACGTAAAAGAGAAAGAACACTTAGTCGCTTTTCATCCCTCATCTGTCCTTCTGCTGCAGGTATATATATATTCCCAGTATACACCTGCAGCTAGAAGTGAAACCTGCACTTTCCGATTACCTCCTACTTCATATTGTCATACACCTGCAGCTTTTAGTACGCGTGCGTAACAGACCAATACGATATAAAGAATCCCCAGGGTTCTTTCGTAGCTATACCTACCCAGTCGGAGTTCTTGCTCTTGCTATGGGAACTTCAGGGACTGAGACTGGAATTGGGACTTCAGGGACTGGGGCTGGTATAAGTACTTGACGAAAGAGGTTCGATCGTTAGCACGGAAACGAGGAAAAGGTAGGTAGGTAGGTAGGCAGGCAATATACTGTATAGGCATACTCGTTATATTTACTTATTTGATTTAAATTTTGATGAAATTAATTTTTCAATATTTTTTTCTTTCTTCTAAATTTCAATATTTAATTGAGATAATTTTTGTACATAGACCATATCTAGTTACCTATCTTTTAGATCCCCACAGAAACACGCGTATAGATAATACCTATTTACAGATATAGGTGTACACCATGAATTATTATACATAACATAAATTACGTAACCGAGCCGAATACCGCTCCCTTGAGTAATTAATAACAATTTACATCCCTTATACCCTACTACAGACTGGTTTTAACCTTGACCTTTAACTTTTGATACTTCCATTTTTCACATTGTGAATTTCAACTCGTTCCTTTATTTTATTTCAGGATTTTGTACACAGAAATTACCTCATTCTTTTTTTTTACTTCGTCCCTTTTTTGTATTTTTAAAAATAGTTAATTAACAAATTTTGGGTAGTATGTACGCAAAAATTTAATATACTATCATATACATATAGGTATACATTACACCACCCAATGACTCAGTCAATATGTATGAAAGTCTTGGAAATAAAAAAAACCTGTATGTTCTGAAAATCTGTATTTAATGCGATTAATTAAAACCGATCGTTTTATTGAACTGTTTGATTAATTTTCAGATCAACGCCTTTAACACACTCGTATTACGCCGTGCAGCGTTTGTCGTCATCCGACTGAGGGATTATAGAGAAACTGAGAAGATACCGCGAGATATTGATTTATTTTCCTATGTATTATGTAGGTATACAGAATAATACAATTTTATTAAATATACATACATAGTATACGTATATAAACACAATTACTCGACAAATTTATATATTAAAATAATAATTATATTGATCCATATGATATAATTAATAATTACGGTTTTAATTTTGATAGAAATGTGTAATAACTGTCCTCATTTATGGTAAATCAACCAACGTCCAGACTACACAAAAGCAAATCTGTGAAAAGACCGGATTTCAAGGTATATGTACAGATAATCGATTGATTGACGGCAACAGAGTTACTATATTTAATTTTCTGTGGCGCAGTCTCAACAGACACTATAGAAACGATTGTAATAATTTCTGAATAAGTCGTTTTCCTCAAAATAAAATATTTTTAGAATTTAATGATTAATTATCAAACAGAACTGTAATAAATTCGGGAATAATACTCCGTCAAAAATTTGTGTTTAGTCAAAAAATACAAATACAAAAAAAAAAAAATCGCAGCCCAACTAACCAAAAACAAACTAACCAAAAACTAGTCCAAAAACTTTTCCATCCTTAACTCTGGAACGATGATACCCTTTTTTCTATACGGTTAGTTCATTGAAAATGGAAAAACTGCTGACTGCAGGAGCAGGTAAAAATTCTTTTTGGTCAGGTAAAAATCCCATGACTTTGAATTATGCGATCCTATGACTAATTCCAGCTACATACCTATACCCCAAAGAAATTCTCTTCATTTTTCCGGCCAGTTTAGCTCAGTTAGTATAATAAATAGTAACGTCTAACATTAAAGTAAAGCCAATTTCTTGATGAGTGAGAGAATTAGGAATGAAGAAATGAAGAAGAACTGAATAGCAAGATGAAAGTACCTGGCTAAGTATTACAGAGTAAAAAAAATATATATCTTTTTTGATTTCAGAAAACAAATTTCTTTTCTTCTCGTATTTCACAAGTTCCAGGATTTTCTGCTAAAGTACTTTATACTGGGGTACCTATATACGTGTTACAAACTGCATAATAATGTGAAGAGAGTACACCCCTATCCTCCTCTATAATCCACAAGACGACGAAGACGACAACGACAACGACGACTGTAATTTGAAAAGCATCTAAAAATTCCTTCTTCAAAAATTCACTTTGCTTATTCCTCATCTCGTGGCGCAGCTGTAAACTCGGTAGGTAGGTGAGGTAGGTATATAAATTGAAAGGAGAATTGAGGAAGAAACAAAAGCTCCATGAGCCTCAATCCCATGGCAACCTGAACAGACGTTTGAACAGAGAATGACGATGAATGCTACGGGATCTAGTTATACATATACATATACATACATATATGAACACCCACAGCTTGGACGGTTCTCAACTTTATATAGCTACGATTTATAACGCGGACTTTAAAGTAGGTGGCTAAATGTATTTCGTCTATTTCTACACATCGGGTCTAGTTATAAAAAAAAAAATTAAAAATAAAACAAAATTGATTGTCACCACAGTTTTTTTTTTTTTTTTTTCTGTTATTGGAATGGAAAAGTTAATAAAAAATAAAAATGTACGTAGAAACAAAGAAAGAAAAAAAGAAAAAAATTAATTTTATGGAATAGACATATTTAACACGTGATATATAGAAAACGCGAGGTAGTCGGTATTTTCTAGGCTATTTCCGGAATTGGATAACAAAATTCTGAACGTCCAATTCTCCCCTCTTCTTCTTTTTCTACTTCTCTTTTTTTTTTCTCTCTCTCTCTCTTTCTCGAACGGATCAAAGTGGTTTAAGGAATTTGGATTAGCATTCATAGCGCGTGGCTCCACGCTCCAGGCTCTCGAAAACTCCCCTGTTTAAATCCACGGTGGAAGTGTGATGAGAGTCAAGAAATCGCCGAGGGTGTCTCGAAAGTGGGCAACTAACCATCCTGTCTCCATACATCTTTTTTTTTTTTTTTTTTTGTATTTTTTTTAAATTTTTTTCCTCTCTCTCATTTTATTAGTTTCTCGGTACTTGTAATTTTTTTTTTTCGTTCCATCTCTTTTTCTAGTAATAGAAATTTCGAACATTTTTACAACACTTTTCAACCTCTTATTTAAAGACATTTTTAAACTGCTGTTAATTACAAATGATTAACAAAAATAATAATAATAATAATAATGAAAATAGCAGCTCTGGTTGTATAATAAATACTGTACATACATATATATAGCTTTAATATAGAAAACAGTTAGATTCTTAACTAATTTCTTTGCCGAAAAGAAAGAAACAAAAATAATAATAATAATAATTCGGGTTGTATAACCTGCGAAAGAGTACAAGAATTATGTATATACCTAAGTATAAATTATTTCAACTATCTAAATTGCCGACCAAAAAAAGAGAAGAAAAGAAAGCAAAAACGCTAATTATGATTCACTATAAGAATATATATTTTCGACTATACCACCAGAGATCGTGTATATGTATTTGCGAATCTTACATCTTCTAGGAATTATGTTACGTTAATAATAAATTCACCATTATTATACCTATAAGGTATATGATTTATGGTTGTACATCATATTGTAATAATTCTGATGAACGGATGAGACTCATCTATATCTACAAGCTTCCTCAATAATTGGCCTACTACACTATGTATATGTATGTATGTACATACATAATACCAGACCTCTTAATGATCGCAAGGGCAAATCAATAATTCCTTAAGTGACAATAAATGTTTAATACGTTGTTGTAATCTGCGCACAAGCCGCAACCGCAAATTACAGCACAAAAATATTATATCTATACATAATATGTATATAATCTAGTATACTTTACATTATAAGAACGATAAATTTTATCCCCATAATAATAATTATCATCGGATCGATGATCCCGATTTATTGTCTATACTTTTGCCATTCAATGCTATAAAAATATTTATATACCTATAATACAATCATATCGTAATACTAGAGTTGGATATTTATTATCCTTAAATACCCCAGAGGGTGAATGCAAGGATCTAAAAAAAAATTTCATCCATGCTATAGATAGTCGCATAAATTGACAATAAAATCATCCTTTTATTTTTTAATTTCTATAAAACTTTAAGATTATATGATTTAGGGAATTAATTTTATATCTCCGGATATCTATAGGTACTGTATATGTTGTGAAGAAAAGGATCTGGACTATAACAACATACCTATGTGTGTGAGTGTGTTTTTGTGAAGGTATAAAGGTATCGTTTTTGGATAATTGTGTATGTGTGTACAGGGTCTGAGTATATTCAACACACGTACACACACGTGTATCCCACTCCACTCCACTCAAAACCAGATCTCCTCTCTTACCTACTCATGTCGGCTAGTCGACTATAGGAGAGTAGTAACAGCAACAGCAGCTCGAGCTCCCTAGTTTTGGGGGATATGCAATATCTAAGGGCCAATATAGGGGCAAAATGGGGCAAGGCAACGTGGTACATATCGATGGAACTATGGGGCCATATGCTCGCCATTAATAGAACACAGTGGTTCTCATTTACCACATTATACAACCTATATAATATGTACGTACGTACGTACATATTTATAAGCTTATACTGCATGTACTTAACACGTAACCACGATTTCGTTATTATTAATAATTTTTTATTCCTTTCAATAAAACTTTGATTCTAATTATCTACACAAATATAAATTATATATATATATTACCACGCGATATGTATACGTACAATTTACGTTATTATTACACATGGTCAATTAACACGATCTAAATTTCTCACAACTAGAAAATTTCGACTTTCTTTCATAACCCGACTACTTTACTTCAGGCGTAAAATCTTCTTAGCACTTTATTATAGCCAATTATACTCCTAACGAATGTAACTAGGTATATTATAGACACGTATAACGTGAGGTATGTATTACCATAAAGGCATAACTATATATAATAATTAATAAATACATTAGTTTGTATAAATTTTTATATTTTCATTTTTTTTTCTTTTTTCTAACTTTTTCTTCAAGTTATTTCTTTGGATGTAAAATTGTATTGCCCCATCCTGTATTATACGTAATCTGCAATACAAATATTGATTCCATTCCGGTATGTATATAAACCATCGGACAAACCCTCCGTTTAATTTCGGTTAGTGTGCAACCAACCACCGATCACGAATCTCTTTTATTTCTATTTCTATTCCTCTTTATCTCTTTCTCTCCTTTACTCTCTTCGATTTTCTGTACCTACTGTCAGCCCCTTCAATCTCCTGGGGTAAGGGGATATTGTATATTTGTGTCATATATACACACCTATGTATGTACATTCTACATACATACATACATACATATACATATACATATACACCCGATATTATATACATACAGTCAAAGTACAAGTTTCGTGGTGAATTCGTATCAGAAATTCGCCTTTCACAGTTTCGATATATATATATATATATATATATATATATATATATATATATATATATATATATATATATATATATATATATATATATATATATATATATATATATATATATATATATATATACATGCATGGTATGTATGTACGTACGTATGTATCTACATATATACACACACACGAATAAGAATAATGAATAATCTCTCCTACTCTTGTACCCCGATTCCTCCTCATTCTACTCTTGGCATTATCCCATCTGTTAGGTATAGGTATATACCGTATATGTATATGTGTAATAAATGCGAAGTAGTGGATATATGTATATCTATATGAACCGCTACTACCCTACCTACTCTCGCTAATGCACAGTTTTCCCATTGGCCATTTACATCAATGAAACCAACAAGTTTATGGGAGCTAGCGTGGTTTTAGAAATTACCGAGCGGTGGAGGTTAGACATTATATAGAGATTCTACTCATTAGGTATCGTGGTGCTCGGGCACGACCGCGATTGTCCAAAACTTTAGGGTTTCTCCTCTCGTAAGTCGTAATGGTTCTATATGCATGTGTATATATACCTGTGTGTATGTATACAGCTATATATATATATCTATCTTGGGGGTTAATGAATTGGCTGTTACACGCAAGTTTAATTAACCTATACGGGTATACCATGGATATTCATATTGTATACGTATAGATCCATAAATACAGTTTTTGTATAGAAGAAAAAAATAGTTTTTAGCACATATGGATATATACCTATAATAGATGTATATAGATATAAAACGTATATATATAAGTTTATTATAGGCGTGTACATGGTGCATGGCGTATATGTATGTATAATGTACGCAAGAACAAAGTTTTAAAACTGAGACAAGCGGAGCGTAAATCCTAGCAACAAGAACAACAACGGTAATGCGAGTTGTAAATCCGATTTACAGGAAGTACCTTATTCTACTTTCGCCTTTTTATTTTTTATTTTTTTATTTTTTTTTCAATTATTTTCAATTTTCTTCGTTCGTTAGTTTTATATATTATATTTTCATATTTCGGGTTTTCTTTTTGATTTTTTTCATCGATCATATCTCGCTCCAAAACGTTTTTTTTTTTTTTTTTGGTTTTATTTTTTTTCTTCTTCTTAGTCATACATATGAAATAAATCAACGCTTGATATGAATTATATATTATATGTACGAAGAAAAAAAAAAATCGAAAGAAAAGATAGAAACAAAATTTATAATATTTGATAAAACGTTAAGAGAATTAACTCGTAAAAATTCTATATTACTATTATAACTGATAAAGTTATTAGTTTCGGAGAATCAACGGGCGTCTGGCCACACAAACCCGTCTCTATTTGGACATAAGCACACATATTATTCCCGAACGCGATGCGTTGCAACGATTCCACCTCCTCCTCATCCACCTCCGATCACGATACATATATATACATATATATATATAAAGTAACACCTACGCATATATTTACTCAATATACTATATACGATAAATATATATATACCAATTCTATGATTCCTTTCAATTTATTATTTATTTATTTATTTTTTTTCTCTATCATTCGATGAATAAATTCGTAAAATTTTCTATTTATTATTATTATTAATATTATAGGGGTACATATATATATACACACATGTAGGTATATATATGTATATAGGCAAGGTATATATACATCGACCCGTTTCCATATAGGTTTCAACTTTCAGCTTCCGGTTTCTGTCACAATCACTAGATACACGTTATATACCTATATGTATATATATCTATATACGCGTTTACCTTATACCTACATCGTATCTACTACACCTATGTATAGATTACATATATGTATATATATATATACTAAGAGTTACTTTATACACGAAGCTAGTATACACGGTGCAGGGTCGCGATCGATGCCGTATGTATACACCTACAGCTACCTAGTGTCAGAGATAGAGCTACGAGAAGCTAAAACCCGGTGGGTCTAGCTAAATTTTCAATTTTAGATTTTAGAAGGTTTTAGAGAAACTATTTAGTTCTGCAGCAGTTACGTCGATCCAGAAGAGTAGGATTTCATTTTTATTTTTATTTTTATTTTCATTTTTTACTTTCTTTATTTCTCTTTTTTTTTTTTTTTTTTTTTTGTCACGCGACAGCTGATAATTCTTAGCCGTGTAAAGATTTTACTGAAAAGAACAAAAAAAAAATAAAAATAAATAAATAAATAGAATGTAAAATTTTGTTTGTTTTTTGTTGCTTTTAATAAGGGCGAAAGAAATTAGAAAAAAAAAAAAAAAAAACTGAAATACAACCAATGAAAGGAATAAAATCGCGTGATTAAGCATTAAAGCAGGATTTTCTGACCGTAAGTCTTTATGCTCGCTCAGACTAATCGGCTTTCGTATAAAAACAGAAAGAAAAAAAAACAAAAGAAAATAAAAAAAATAAAAAAATAACAAAATGATGTCTTTTATATAGGTATAGATATACTTTATAGACTCGGATGAAATTTCACTCTCGTGTTTCCACTCCGCCACCCTGATCCAAGTACATATACGTATAATATAGGTACGGTGGTTGGTAAAACCGCAAAGAACGTACCGAACGAAGAAGCGACGATGTACCTATACGCCCTACTACTGCAGGGAAACGAAGGGGGCCAAGTAGTTAATACAATTAGGTTATTTACTTCCTATACATACGTGTATAATATATAAATATATATATATACATATACTCATGTTACTATATATATATTATCGATATTAAATTCTTTATAAGGAGAAAAGCCAAATCCCTTCTCGTTGCAGTAGCAGCAGAACCGTATATTTTATATATTATACATATATATACCAATACCTGTACAGTATACGTAATTCAAGTGTCGTTAATCTCAATAAAAGTTACCGAGATAAAAAAACCTGAGCTCAATAATTTTTAAATAATAGAATGATTAGACGAAAATATATATATATACCTGTAATAAAAATGATGGATAAAGGTATAGATATACAGTTTTATTTAATGATGGAAATTTTTTTTTTTTTTTTTTTTTTTTTTTTTTTTTTTTACATACCTAGCCGATTAGAATCTGTATAGTATGTATAGATACATATAGCTAGAGAGTACGAGTATATCTTTATTGAAACACCTACGCGCAATTAGATTTCGCTAAACGCAATTCCGCGCGCACATCCCAATAATTTAGCTCGCGGTGAGTGCAGTAGTAGCTGTACACGGTACTATATATTAAGGTATATAGGTATGTTACAGGTTAATTCTTTTTATAGAAATATATACCTTTCCTTAATGTAATTTTAATGATAAAAAATATAAGAAGAAGAAGAAGAAGAAGAAAAAGCGGAAGATAAATTTTCTTTGAAATCGTGTATATAGGTATATAAATTTTGAAAAATTGAAAAAAAAAAAAAAAAAGGATAAGAAAAAAAAAGCTTTTCCTGTATTTCCTTTGCCATTTTTATACAAGTTTCTGCAGTTTCACATAAGAAAATCGGTCGATCGATTTATATTCGAAACTCACTAGTTCACTTGCTTATACTATATAACAACTACTATAGCTACTACTCACGGAAGTCTCGAGTGTCAACAAAGATACGTAAAAGACTAAACTATCCATCTTTCGTTATAGTTTTTTTTCTTTTTCGATACTTTTTTTTAAATTTTTTCTGTTCTTTTCTGTATTTAAGAAATTTTTTTTTAATACTTTTTCAAACCAGCCCTTACTCGTGTTACGTCGATTAAAACGCGGGACACATTTATCGTATGTGTATACGTATATATATATGACAATACATCTCTCCCTCTTTCTTTCTTTCGTTCTTTCTCTCTGGTTTTTCATACGCAATTGATAAAAAAATGAATCGGTTAAGAGTTAATTGAAATATGCGTAGCGATTAAAACGTTCAATAATAAATTATTAATCGTCTTAGCTTAGATATTAATGAATGTATATATACATAAAGGGAATATGAAACGGAGTTACAACTTCAGCGATCACTCAACGTCTTATATAATATCCATAATAAATAAATAAATAAATAAATAAATAAATAAATAAATTAAAATTTCAAAAAAAAAAAAAAAAAAATGGAACAGAAATTAATGAATTTTTTTTGTTTTTACATATGCAGGAAAGAAACCAAAGCTCTTTTGTTCTATCCCTCTCCCTCTTTTTCTCTGAAAAATACTGCTACAGGAGAAGAAGAAGCAACACTGAACATTAATCACATCGAAACATATTTTTATTTTTATTTTTACCACTGTCACTTTAACTGTAACTTTTGACACACACAATAAAAGGAAAAAAAAAAACAAAAAATCAAAAGTACAAGATATTTTTTCTTTTTATTTATTTATTTTTTTAATTTTTTTTAACGTATTTCAAGAATTCGATGAATTTTTATCGTACACACGCGATACGTAATCGTAAACGAATGATTGTATCGTATAGTTTATATCGGAATAATAATAACGATTGGAGATGAAGAGGAGAGAAAATTTTTTTTTTTTTGTTTAACCATAATAATGGAAAAAAGTATGAGAAGGGAAATACAAAAAAAAAAAATTGAAAAATAAAAAATAAATAAATAATACAAGAACAACGTGTATACTATAATCAAACGAATAAATTCCACGTCTAAAAAAGACGCGGCATACCGACCTGGCGTCGAAAGCCAGACTGACGAGGGGGATCGGGCCTTGGAAGCGCTTTATCGCTGCTGGCGCTACGGCGACAAACTAGAGTACTATATCTTAACCCGGTGTGGGTGAAATCTACGATATACATAAAATCCAAGCCCTGCCCTGACTTGGACTGGACTTCCCTTTCCTAGTCTGGTCTGGTCTGGTCTGGTCTGATCGTCTATGGCTCTGCTTCTCATCGCTTTATAATTAATGATGACTTTAAATTGATATTGCCTTACGATAACCCACGATAAACTCTCTCTCGAATAAGAAGAAAAAAAAAGAAGCAAAAAAAAAAAAAAGAAGAAGAAGAATATAATGAAGAGAAGGAGGAAGAGAAGATAAAGAGGTAGGTATTGTATCGGCTTCTTCTTGCTCATGATTCATAATCATTCCGCGTATTATATATTATACGAACGACAAACAAATTCGGATATATAGATACAGATATGTATACATGTATTACGTTACAGCGCAGCATTACTACGCGGTGATTAGTGGCCGAATTAATATTATAAAGATCCGATTATCAAGATTTGAGGAAAAGAAATAGATTTCGAAAAAACTTTCTCATACAGTTTTTTTAATTTGTTAGATTTTTTTTTTTTTTTAAAGCAACACATACTGCCTAAAATATTTAACAGAAATTTTCAGAATCACAAAAATTACTCAACGATTATGTGTTTGAAATGAATAAAATAAAGAAATAAAAATTTCATCTAAAAAAAGAATAAAAATTGTACTTATATACACTCGCGAATATTATCCACTTCCTTCACTCGGCTAATTGTGCAATTAGATGTACACGTATGAATTATATATAGGTATACATATAGGTATACATAAGTAACGCTGTTTCACGTTAACTGTTATATAAAATTTCCATTGTTATATTCGTATATATGTATATGGCTATATGTTACAGTAGAATCAATTATTTCACATGATTTTTTGAAATAATTTTTTATACCATTTGCGGTTTTGTTTTTTTTTTTTTTTTTTTTGTCTTTTCGTTTTATATACCTTCAATTTAACGATTTTTAATCACGTATAATTATAATTTCTCGCACTTTCCCTATCTGATTTCTATTATACCATGTACCTATATATATAGCTTCAACAGACATTACAATTAATCTCGATTTCAAACGTCTGAATTATTGATTTACTTTGAAACTTATATATGTATACCTATCATATTTTTGAGAATTAATGATAACTGTCTAATTTAATTTTTATCAATTCAAATAATAATTATAATAATAATAATAATATGTTTAAAAAATTCAGAATCCGATTTCTAATCATCGCGATTAAACGATCGATCAACAAACAGCTGATTACGGGGATGAGGGTATACATATATAAAATCTGTTATAAAATGATAAACGACGAAAATTCACTTACCTATATAGTAAAACTTATGCTATAAATAATACTTAAATATGATATTGATATGTGTGTGTATATATATATATATATATATATATATATTTGTACGTAGATATATATTAAAGGCTTATTAAATCCCTCGAGTTACGCAACGCGAGACTCGCTTCCGCCTCATAATTTTCTGATCATCGTCGGCTGAGTTTCTCGCTTATAACCGAGGGGAGGGATACGAACAGACAGGAAAGAGGGCTGGTGGATACGAATCATGTTTTCTATCGTGATAAGAAGAAAAATTTAAAAAAATTAAAATAAATAAAACAAATAAGTAAATAAATCATGAAAACTTGTGACCGAAAAATTGACTATATAAATATAAGAAAGATATCATTTTTTGCCATAAGGTATATATATACATAAGGTATATATGTATAAATAATTTGATCACCGTTTTTCTCTATTATATATACTTTCAGGTATATAGGTACCGTAATATAGGAATGTAACTGCAGATTAGATTGGCTTAGAAAAGGATAAGACGATTGAGAATGTAACGATTGCAGATATATCGTAATCTATATGTAGATATATAATATATATAGTTAAAAAATTCAAAAAAAAAAAAAAAGAAAAAATCAAAATCAAAATAAAAACTATGCTAGAAGAAGAACGTTTTTAATGTGTATATATAAATATATATATTTTTTTTTTTAAATTCTTTTTTTCGTAGGAAATTATAAAATTTATATGATACCCGCGGGGATATATATCTTATTCGATCAAACGAATAAATTATATCTCTCTTAGTTCTTGCTAGTTCTTGTAACGGACTTATCGCTATAGTTTATATACCCATATTATACATACACCTATATATAAATATATATATATACCGTTACAAACCGACGCCTATATTATACACACATATAGGTATATAGATATATGTATAATAATACATATACTTTGACACGTGCACTCCGAAATAATGACTGTTTCAGTCTCAACAAATTTTTGTTTTTTTTTTTTCTTCTTTTTTTCTGTGTAAACCTACTTACGAAATTGTGTCTACCGTGTTTTTGATTTTTTCTTTTTTTTTTTTTTTATGATCGTACCTATCGATTTAATTAGAAACAAGTTATATAATAATATCAGATGTTACATGATATAAGAATTATTATAAACATATATCTGGGGGTAATAAGGAAACGGATGTTTGAACTCATGTCTGTAAGAAAAAAAAAAAAACAAATAATAATAAAAATAAAAAATAGCTAGTTATATCCCTTATAATATAATATAATATATATATCTTGTGAAGGAAAAAAGCGAGGTCTATAATAATCGGCAATGAGCATATAGATATACGTTATATAATTAGTCAACAATTAACTTCTAATTATTTAAATGATTAGCGGTTCATTTTTTTTTTTTTTTATATATATTAGTTATAATTATTCGCAACGTAAAAAGATGCGATAAAAATAAAACGACGACTTCTCACGGTGGAAAAGAAAAGAGAGAAAGAAAAAAAAAAAAAGAAAAAAAAAACAGTTGGGCCATTCTCCTTGATAAATAAATAAATGAATAAAACTAATTCATTTAATATAAAAATTATCAAACAAAAATGCAACACCAAGAAAAATAAAAAATAAAACGAAGTAAAATATAAAAAAATTATTTTTTGTTCGTGTTTGTGCAAAAATAAAAATAAATAAATAAATAAAATAAGTAAAATAAATAAATAAAAATAAAACTCTGCTTGAATTGACTTACGTCACTTTATTTATCCGATAGGTCATTGCAGTATAAAGATATAGGTAAATGTGTATATATAGGTATACAAGGTATGTATGTATGTATTACGGTATTCAATAGTAGTGGTATAAGCTAGATACGTGCGAAACGATATACAAGACCGAAAACAATTTGCGATACAATCCAATCTAGCTAATGGACCTAGACATCGAACTGCAATGTTTGCGGTTTCGGATGGGATTGGGAAAACGTTGCAACCCTGATTCGCCGAGGCATGTCGATTTATCGCTAAAGAACCGAACCTTCCTTCACCTATACCTTGATGCATTTTCACGTTTACCTATATATACCTATATACACTACAAGCTCTTCATATGCACCTCCGATATACGTAAGTGGAATATCATTGAATTACGTACATAATATGTACTGCAGCTATATCCTACCGATTTTAAAAAGAAAACAAAAAAATCATGACATGAAAAAGAGAAGAAAGACAAAAAATTAAAAGAATTTTATTAGAATTGGTAAATTACAATACATCGTAATTATTTTCATTATTATGGTTTGAAAATTAGTGAAAATTGTATAATAACAATAATAATAATAAAAGGGAGAAAATTGTGAAAAAGATTCATCATGTATATAGTTTGAATTAGGTATACCTATAAGGATAGGATATAGGTATACACGATTTTGAATATTAACTTTGCGAAAGGGTTGCCTCATTTCATACTCTCGTGAAAAGGCGAGGGCGATATTCTCTACCGCCTGCACAGAGTAACCGCGGGATTAAGTATGTGCGTAGGTATATATATATATAGGGTACCTTATACCGTAGGGTCTATATACGAGGGGCAGAAAACAAGAGAGAGACAGTATGCGTGTGCATGGTGTACGTGGGTGTGTGTATTTGTGAAAGAGAGAGAAAGAGAGAGAGATATATATATTCCGGAGAGGGTTTCAGCCTTGTAATCGATTTCGAGGTCGCCCCGGGTATATGACGTCAATGTCAGGGTTACGAGAACGCGCGTCGCGATCACCTCCCACCTTGCAGTACACAACGAACTACCTTCTGATACCTAACACGTGTGTATCTATACATACATACATACATCTGTCTAACAATAAGACAGGGACTGGGTTATAATTGGGTACCCGAAAAATTAGGTAAAAAAAAAATAAATAAAAATTTCAAAAATAAAACTAACGAAATGTGCTTTTAGCGTGGCTTTTATAGTTGATAAGAAACTTGATAATTTGTATTACACTACCCATTATACAATTATAATTGAAGTAATTTATATAACTGAAATAAAATTTTATGTGATAAAATTGATTATTTAATTTAAGTATTAATTAAAAAAAAAAACTAAATTTAATCGCAATGGGAAAACTTTAATCAAATTATTATTTTTATTAATATATTTCCTTGGTATCCAATTTAGTCCCATTTATTATATTTTCGTATATATGTACTAGAGCGCTCTCACGCTGATATAAATGCATACATATAACGTCTATATATAGATATAGGTGTATATATATATACATACATACATACACCTGTTAAATCTTTCGGCGGAAGTCAAGCGTGCAGAAATGTAAGTTTGTCGAGATAAAAGGACGCCGGGATCATGTAATAATATAAGTACACACACACACACACACACACATATATATAGATCCATATATATACCTATATGTATTAAGAAGTATACATACATAAGCTAATATCTAACGACGTGACGGATCCGACACGCTTGAAAGGATATAGGCGAAGAAGAAGAAGAAGAAGAAGAAAAAGAAAAGAGAGGAAAAAAAAAAGTTAGAGACCGCAGTTCATCATAGGCATATCTACGAGCAGGTACATACATACAATAGTATAATATCTTGTACTGAGAAATATTGGAATGTTACGTATTATTATGTGAAAGATGAATTATTATTCTCAAGAGGTCAACCGCTGTCAAGTGGTGTTAATTTTTTATTTTATGTTTTTTTATTCTATTTTTATGAATTTTTTTATTTTTTTTTTACACCAGAATTCCTAAGATTTCATTTATGTACAATTATATGTATTATACATACTCGAATTTCAAATAAAATGACAAGATTTTCGTACCAGGTATAATATATACCAGATTTTTAGATTTCAATAAATCCCACGAATTATTATTATTTTTCTAATCACATATATAATGTATAAATCTATGTATAACGAATGTCTGCACATAGACATTTGTATATACCCATAATACGTAAATACATAGAAATATGTATAGTATATACCCAGCTAAGATTGCTCCGCATTGTCACATCATCCCGCGGGTTAATATTGTAGGTATATATGTATGTATACGTTGATACATACCTATGTATACATATATATATATACCTACTCCATAATCTTTGACGGCATTGTGACACGAGGGCGCTCTATTGTCTCGTATAGCCCAAGAGTCTCTCAAGTAACGCGCACAGTTTGCTTTGACTTTCTTGTACATACATACATACGTACGTATACCTATACATTTATACATATAGATATAGGTATAGGTATATACGAATAGCTAGATGGCTACCTTATATACCGTCAGCTAAATCTCCAGTGCGCATTCAGTCCTGTATTATACTCGCTTGGTTAGGTATACAGTGGATTATATACCTATAGATATATTATATATATGCTGCAGGCATACAATAGACGCGACAAAAAACAAAAAAAATGGCGAAAAAATAATCAAAAAGAAGAAAAATAGGAGAAACAAAAAATATAACAAAATTTAAGTAAATATGTATATTTATAGGAAAATTTGCTAAAGTGAAAATAGCTAATTTTCTTGTAGGTATAGAAAATTTCATGTTAACAGAAATTGAAAAATTTCTTATATACCTATGATAGATATATGTATACCTATATTAGGTGTGTATTATTTTAATGCAAAATAATTCAATATTCGGTGTAAAGAAACGATGATTTAATAATTTCAATTAAATTTTTCTAAATAATGATAAATTATTATTATCATTATGTCTGATAATTTATATCAAGTTTCTTGACGTACGTATGTATGTACATACATACATACATACATCGCGTAGGTTTATTATATATTCTTTAGAGAATTTCTTACGAACGTTTCGAATTATGACGCATCAGTACCAAAAACCTATCTCCCAAATAGATCGAATTATAAAAAAAAAAGAAATCACCAAGAAACGACCGAAATATCGTAATATGTAAAAGAATCGAGTAGTGAAACAAATAAAATTAAATCAATCGAATTTAATTTATGTCGTTTACCAAAAAAGTATTTTGTTTTTTAATATTTTTTTTTTTTTTCAAACCGTAAAAAATATAACAAAATACGAAATGTAAAATGAGAGAAATATGCGATGAGGATATAGCTGTGTGTTTGTATATGTATACATACATATATCGAGACTTGAAATAATTAACCTACATGAATAAGAAATATCTACATCAATGTTTTTTTTTTTTTTTTGAATAATTTTATGGAATAAAAACATAATTAACAAATCGTACCGGCTCATCTTGTGTTCATGTGTATACGCGGCCATTCAATCTCTATAGAAGATTTCTTAAAGTTCAGTTGCTCAATTTCCTGGCAATCGGAGATGCGACGTTAGGAAGTTTCTTCCTTTTTCTTGAGTCCTTATACCGTTTGTGTTAATTAAAAAATTATATAAATACATAGGTATACCTATGTAAGTATAGGTATATATATATGTATCGTATACTTCTTTACAGTCAAGTTTTTTTTATTTTTGTTTTTTG
The DNA here is from genome assembly GCA_963924015.1 of Macrophya annulata. NCBI lineage: Eukaryota > Metazoa > Arthropoda > Insecta > Hymenoptera > Tenthredinidae > Macrophya > Macrophya annulata. The sequence goes on from OZ001260.1 coordinate 2,448,273, forward strand.
TAAGTATTGAATTCGTTCGTCAAAGATCGCAAAGTTTAGAATGGCGTAGGTCTAGATATACATATTATATTTATCTATGTAACTATGTGTATCTTACAGAGTAGGTATATGTATAAAAACACGAATTGATTATCGACGTTTACAGGTAGACGACATTGTCTAGCTCTATAGGTATAGATGTATTTTATTTTTCATTTTTATTTTTATTTTTTTAATAGACTCTGGAAGTGTAAGTAGACATATATATACTACGCGATGAAAAATCCTTAGCTAAGGGAAGCTGCTTTATGCAAATCGCTGAATAGGGCTGAAGAAAGAAAAAGGTGCTTCTGTATTCCGCCCTCTCGCGCCTTCTCGCTGTAGAATACTCTCTTGAGTATCCTCAAGTTTTTTTTTTTCTTTATTTTTCTTTTCTTTTCTTTCATTTTCTTCTCTTCCTTTTTCTTTTTCTTTCTCATTTTCTTCTCTTCTCTTCTTCTTTTTTTTTTTTTTTTTACTTTTCGTTGGATAGTTCTTCAACGAGAAGTTCGCTCATAGATCATACGCCACGCCACGGCGCGTTGCGTTGCGGTTGTGGACCTTCCCCATTTCTTTCGCCCTCGCGATATACCAACACACACATACACACAGATATCAAGTATAAGTACGCATGTATTTACACATGGACTGATAGCTTCTCTCTCTTTCCCACCTTTTTCTTTTTTCTTTTTTTTTTGTTTTTTTCGCGAACGACTTTTATTATACTCTACGCGTATTGCCTTGTGTAGCTTTCCGCCTTTTTTTTTTATTTTTTTTTTTTTTATTCCCACATGTAAGTAGGATATACATATACTTATAATGCATCTTCACGTCGCGTCGTGAACGTGGGTATATAGGTTTATGTACAGTGTATAATACATACGAAGGAGTAAGTAGGAGTTGAATATCGACCCACAAGCTAAGTCTAAACCTCCGAAACTGCATAATATTTTCAAACTTTTCCTTGTTCTTTCTCTTCATTTTTTTTTTTTTTTTGTTCTGTTACCATTTTTAGTTTAGTTTATTTTATTTTAAATTTATTTGTTATCAAGTTCGCATAATCGCGTGTTTTTTTGCGGTTCTTTCAAATTTCGTGAAACTTATCCTTATATGTATATATGTTCTGATAAGTTTTACAAAACCACGTAATAATTAAGAACAAAGTAAATATATTTATCCGCTGTATGATAAAATATTCAACACATGGTACCTAAACCAGAAAAAAAACGTAACCAAAAAAAAAAACATATATAGGTATATACTTTTTTTTTTTCCTTTAGAATAATGGTTGAGTTATTTAATTTTGTATATACATATACTTATATTATACCTATACAGCTACGTGAAACGTATTATATGTATAATAATATAATATAATGAAAAATTTTTCTCACGTATATATAACGCGGCATATAATATATTAAACCAGACTGCAAAAATCGTGTTTCGGACAATGAGGCGCCACTTTTTTTCATCGACGATTCCTCAAAAGATTATGTGGATCTGTGAAGATAAGAAAAAACAAAAAAAAAAAATCAAAAATTGGCAAGGCGCCACATTTTTTTTTTCTATTATTTCTTTTAAATGTCGAGTTTCGATCCAAATTTTATAATCTATAAACATTAATTCGGAAACTGATATAAAATTTTTATCATCGATAAGCTTAAAGCAGTTGATTCTGAAGATGTGAATTTGGTTTGCGATTAAAAATTTTGAATAATTTTTATTTCAAGAAAACGAAAATGACTGTAAAAAAGACAAATCGAAAAAATGCACAATAAATAAATAAATAAATAAATAAATTAAATTAATAATACAATTAAATTAAAATTCGCGATAGAGAACTGGCAGACCAGCTAATGCTCATATACCGGCATTCGAGAAGACCGAATTTATCAACGTCGGTAATGTAGGCCCATCTTTTTACCGGATGTAAGAAATACGTAAAACGCGCACGGTTGTTGCGTCGAGAAGTAAAGTCCGTGAAATTAAATCTAGGGGTAACACTTTGTAGTTATAGCTATAATAATTATACTACATACCATGCACATGATTATACTAAAAAAAAAAAAAATAAAATAAAATACAGAAAATATAAAAATTCATATACATATAATACATACATATATGTATGCATATTACATATAGGTATATGTATAGGAATGTATGCTGAAATGAAACCAAAAGAGTTTAGAAATAAAAGAAGGACTTAATTCCTGATTTAATAAATTAATCTAATTTAATTAATTAATTAATTAATCTAATCATTTAATTTAGGCCAAATCTAATCACGCACTACCAATCTACATCGCGTTTTATATACCTATATACACTGCAGTATATGTATATAAATCTTATACTGCACGTTGTTTTCGTCGCGTCGTATATATAATACCTACGTGCGTGGGTCTAATATTAATTTTAATTCATTATAATATACCTAAAAATTTCGTGTATGTATAATGTGTATATATATACTATACGTGTGGGTCGCACGCCCGAAGGTACAGATATATAGGTTTAGGAGAAGGTAGGTGTCTCGCCTAAATAAGACACGACACATGTCCATTATAAAATTTTTATTTTATTTTATTTTTTTTTTTTGGTTGAGGAAGAGAAATTTTTGTTTCTCTCTTTTTTTTAATATTTAATATTTTTCATCATTATTACTATTATTATTATTATTTTTTTCATTTTTCCTCAAGTTTAACATCATTCTTATCATAATCTAAATAAAATAAAATAAAAATATATACATCCGTTTAGGTATATATATATACATTGTACATGTAAGTATATATAACACGTAAGTGTTATTACATGTTTGACCTTATATAGTATATACCTGTATATACATATAGATACCGGGTACATTATAGTTTCTCATTCTCTGTTACAACTCCCGTTTCAATTCTCGTTCAAGTTTTGCCCCCGCACTGTTTACTGCTAGTACATATATGTACATACATATATACATGGTAGTAGTAGGTAGATAGGTAGGTAGGTAGGTAGTGTTACACTTTCTAGGCCGCGGGCTACTCGCAGTTGTATCGTTCGTGCGAAGAAGAAGAAGAAGAAGCAGAAGAACAAGAACAACAAGAGCAAGACTAAGAAGAAGAAGCGATACCGACTCAACGCTGTAACAACGAACGAACGAACGAACGAGCGCAACGTGCGATCTTTTGCGCAAAGTCACGCTATAATAACTTTTGTCACGATTTTCTCACGATTTCAACGATAGTTTTATTATATACTCTACCTTGTCTCGAACCAGCGAGTGATACTAGTTTCATAAGTATAAGAGTCCAGTGATCGGCGTGTATCGAAAGGAATAAAGATAAAAATAAAAATAAATATATAAAATAATAATAATAATAATAATAATAGTAATGATAATAATGACAACTTTTCTCTTTTTTACGGTAAGGTATTAACCCGACACTGTAACTTATACCGCGCACGTGTAACGGTAAGGCAAGCCTTTTTATTACCCAGACAAAATAAAAATGAACCGTATAAAAAAAAAAAAAAAATAATAAAAAATAAAAAACGGGGGGAACTGTACATACAAAATAGCTTCAAATTTTACAATATGTAGATGATATGTAAATATAATTTTTATTAATGAAATCAAAAAAAAGAAAAAAACAGATCGTGAGAAAAATGTTAAAATTAAAAAATTTACGACCCTCTCCCCCCCCCCCCCCCCCCCCCCAAAAAAAAGCAGAGAAATATCCCTTTAAAACGTTTTTTAAACAATCGCAGATTAAAATCTCGTCCGTATACATAATACCTATATTATAAATCATGATATCAAAAGGAAACGGAAAGTATTTTACCGCGTGAAAACATTTTGACAGCCTGCAGATAGAGATAGAGATAGAAAAAGAGAGAGGAGAGGAGAGGAGAGGAGAGGAGGCTTGCACACGCGTCACTCGAGACTTCCGGCAACGGCCGCAAAGAGTACTTTACCGTTGGTATACACATATGATGAATAAGTATACTATGGTATATCATATATACAATGTGTTGTACACATATATATACGTGTGTAGTATTATATCTATATAGCTGTATAATACATGTGTTTGCTCGTCCGTCACGAGAGAGGTACTTACGTACCCCGCACAATGAGGGACTCTCCTACGATAATAAAAGGTTCGTTGTGCGCTCGAGCATATGTGTACGTGTACGTGGACGTATGTGAGCCCCTGTGGACCACCGCGGTCTGCTTCTACCGGCGTACTTTGCCAATAAACGCATCATCCACATATGTACGTTTGCATATACATATTATGACACATATACACACGATATACGATTATAGGTATATACGTATATTAATGCATCAATGCTGCTGCAGCGTGCCGTTTCATTCTATAGTTTATATGCCATACACCCTCCATTATCCCATTGTTTATATTGTTGGTTCAATTGTTCGTATGTATATATATATATATATATATATATACTATATACTGCAGACAAAAACCGAGTAAAGAGAAAAAAAAAATCTACAAAGAATGACCAAAAAATAAAAATATAAAAAAAAAAGTAATGAATATAATGTGCAGGTATAATGCGGATGGTCTGATTATTTAATAATTTTGAATTTGTTCGATACGAATATATAATTTTAGGTAATTCGTATATATAAAAATAATATAGGAGAATAGGATAAATTGAATCACCATGAGGTAAATTGAACTGTAAGTTTTTGGTAATTTATTTTTTATTTTTGGAAGATAATTCGTAGATTTTGAAATTAGTATAAAAATAGAAATCTTTGGAGTATTTTAAGTACTGATTATATGGTGGTTTTAATTTACCCTACTTTTCCCTATATATATTATTATACCTATGTATATGTAAATTTATATGAAAAAAAAAAATTAAAAAAAAAAAAAAAAAAAAATAGTTTTTAATCAAGATAGAAGGCGGATTTCGTTCCCTTTCGTTCCCTCTAACGTTGAACAACCTTTTAATGTTATCCTTGGTTCACGGAGGCAGCTGCTAACCATACGAATTACGGTACGTGCAGAAACTCACCCACCCCATCCTATCTCCCTCTTCCCTCTCGTCCGGCCTTATTACGCGAACGTCGTATAGTCCCGCGCGTACCCGGGTTTATCTCTGTTCCCAAGCTTTAACAGCGTAGGTACACTACGTTGCGAATGGCACAGCACGGCACGGCACGGCACGGCACAACGGTGGTGAAATCTTCTTTAGATTTTCCAATTATTCGCGTGTCTACCCTTCGCGAATAATGCCCCGCCCCAAAGAGAGAGAAAAAGAATTAAAAAAAAAAAAGAAAAAATATAAAAAATATAAAAATAAAAAAAAACGCTGCTACCTTGCGCACGAGGGGACAGAATATAATTTGTTATTATTATAATCATATTATTATTATTATTTTCATTATTATCGCATGCGCGAAGATGTCGACTTTACATACCCCGTAGAAAAAAAAATCAAAAAAAAAAAAAAAAAATAATAGAGTGTAAATTTTTGTATACACTTGGTTAAAAATTCACTATATAGATATATATATATGTATAGATTATATCGTGCAAAAATATTTCTTACTTATATTTGCAATTCGACCCAACGAAAGGTGTAAAAAAAAAAAAAAAAAAAAAAAAAAAAAAAACAAATAAAAAAAATAGAGAGAGAAAGAAGAATCGATAAAGAAGATTTTGTACACGTTTATCGGAATGAAATTTCAATAAGACGTAGGTATAACATATAAGATTGCAACACGCATTTACGAGACATCATATAACATTATAACATATAGTAATACTAGGCAGCGGTCATGCGCCGAACGGTCGATCAATCTTATAGTACGTACCTACATACATACGTACGTACGAACGAACGAATGGACGGACGAGAAGAGTAGATTTGATTCGTGAAAATGGAGTTACTATTGTCTACGTTCCCCCTCGATAATTTTCGTATAGATACCCATATAGGTATGTATAGAATACATATACATATATACAATATTATACCATATAATAGAGATTTCCGATTTTCCTGTATATGCGTGTATATTACATACCTATAACATATAGGTAATAGATTTATGAAACTTTAATGTCAAGTTCACCTTACTATAACTATATGCTGATCGGGAGTCACTATACACGTATACCTAAACCTCATACCTTTAATCTATACACGTGGAACATGGAACTTGTCTCTTTCGCGCTAACCTGTAGCAGATACAAGGAGCAGCCTCGTTCCGCAACTCAAGCGAAAGATGTGGCCGCGGCCGCGTCTCGTCGCGTCGCGTCGCGGCGGCCAAGGCTATCGAGTGCATTCCGATGCTTGGTTAAAGTATAAGTAGTCCTCCTCTCAACTCTCTCGATAAAATGTTAATACTCTCGCGAACGAGCGAACGAACAAGTATATTTCGCACAGTTCGCACGGTACGTATATGTATGTAGGTATAAATATTGTGGGATCGTGAGATAATACCAAAAAAAAAAAATAAAAAAATTGTAAGGAAAAGAAAAATGATTAAAAAGGTTATAGGTTAAAAAATTTAAATCGATCAGATGCTGAAATATCTTCGTTAAATTTGAGCCAATTTTTGAGAAAAAATTACAAAAAGTGTGTAAAATACAAAAAAAATAAAAATAAAAAATAACAAAAATTAATTTTAGTTTTTGAAAAATATACTCTCATCGGATTTGGATATTTTTGGAATAAATTTCGCATACCGTTGTAATTGTTAGATGATTTATAATTTCTCGGAGATTGAGATACACAACTATAACATGCAGATACTGAGTTTTCTATTTAAGAATACCGGAAATATATATTTAGCGCACAAATGCATCTCTTATCTAAAAACTGATATAACAAAAGTGGAAAGAGAGCATCCGGGAGTTCAACCCCGACGAATCAACAAGTGCAGTACAATATAAATATACGAGAAATTATATAGGTATATATGTATACTACAATTATACATATGTATAAAAATATATTTTTGTTATCTCGTGATTCATTCCATCTCCTATATTATATTGCGGTGATACATAAAAAATAACGAAAAATAGAAATAAAAATAATTTCATACATCTTTTGGATTTAGTTTTACTGTATAGAAACTGCAGGGTGAAGTTACACAACATACACACATATACATATATGTACATAATGTATCGATTCGTACGCATATAAACGTAGTATATTATGTACGACGATTCCCTAACGATCGTTTTGTAATAACGAGTTGTTATTATCTTATAGCTGACGATTAAATATCCAATATTATACCCTAGGGCCTAACATTTACAGCTAAAGCTACATTCGCATATATACTTTTTCTTTGCAAGGTTCTCATGCAAATTTAATAACTTGTCTGGGCTAATTTTTTCTTTTTTTTCTTTTTTTTTTTTTCTTTTTACATCTTGTCAGTAGAAGTTATACTATACATAAACTTTCGCTCGTTTGACTTGACTATAAACCACATCAAGTATGTATTGGGTATGATATATAATAAGTCAGAGTATATAGAAATAGGAATATATAACTATATGATATATATATAATATTCTTTGGAGGATCGGTTAAAAATAAAAGTAATTTGACAAAAACTGGTTAGTTGGTTTCTTTTTTTTTTTCTTTTTTTTTTTTTTTCTTTTTATTTGTTCTCTCTAAACGATTTATGGTTTTTTCGAGACTAGATTACCTTGTGGTTTCTATAAAACGTGAGAAGAAAAAAAATTATATTCATAGATATATTATGTAAATCGAATCGTCAAAATATATACACTTTCAAAATAAATATATAGGTAAATATATCGCCTATTGCCCTATTACGACAATTTATATTATACATATTTTTTTCTTTTTGATCTTTTTCTCACATATGTACGAAAAAAAAAAAAATTTTAATATAAAACAAAAATGGAATAATGAAAAGAAATTGTATCAAAATTCTCACCGTTCATCTTGGGTAATGGTGATATCAGGCGGAGGTGGGGGTGGCGGGGCACCGTCCGTAGCATCCAGTTTGTCGGTTTTTTTAGTATATAAATTACAATATTTATTTTAATAAATGTAAATGTATATTTTTTATTTTCAATTTTTTTTTTTTTTCCTTTTTTTTAATTATTTAAAATCCGTATAATTGTTATTTTGATTATATAAAACCCAAAACAGACTACTGAATAGTTTTGTCGTAGAAAAACCCAAAAAATCAGATATCTAATAGCTCGTAGCACCGCACAATTAATATTATCGACACTTCACGAATGCAGACTGTAACACTTTACGAGAAAACCCATACTTTTCATCAATGATGGATGGCTATAGTATAGTACTACGTTTCGAAGTATGTAAATGTGTTAAAGCAATATCTATTACACGTATAATATGTATACGTATACAATTTGTACCTTTATACGATCGACGATAATGCACTACTTATATTAACACGTTTTCTGTTTCTTTTCTTTTTTCTTTCAATACAGAAAAGACACACGATATTGTATTCTTCACGATTTTGATATATAATTTATATTAATTACTTGTCCAATTACACATCCAATCCCCCCGCTCCGAACTGTATACAGGTGATTATAAATTATAATGCTTGTCGTTAATTCTTCCCACTCACTTTCTCATTCGCGCTTCATTATTTTTTTTTTTTTTACTTCACTATGTATATATAGATACTATAATATAATATAAATATATATATATTAATTCTTGAGAAGAGACGTGCTCTTTTTTGGATTATAATAAAGAAATAAAAAATAAAAAAATAAATATACACTCTATATTTATATAATGAAAAGGTATGTATATAATAATCGTGTCGTTGTTTCCGGGCTAAGAGATTAATTAATTAGAAAATATGTCTAATTCCGTACCCCGATATACAACAAGCATCTAAATTTCTTTTCCATCATTTTTCTATTGTTGATTCTCATTTTGTATAAACGTAACTAACTATGCAAATAAGTATTATAAGAGAACGTGTGACATTTTCTCGGTTTATATGTACAGTATATATGCATTTTTGCATCGGTTACATGTATAATACATGTGCATATAAAAAAAATGTATATATTTTAAAGAAAAGTTGTATAATAATACGTATATATGTGTATATATATATATACGTAAAAACATACACTCCGTATGTACGAGATATACGTGTATAATATTAAGAGACGCGGGAAAGGAGGACGGATGTTGGGTTTGTTGACGTAGGTTCGTTTCGTACCTACTCCGTGAACTGTCACTGTCTATCCCAGAGAGTCTCGCCTCGCAATTGTACTGTTACAGCTCCCAGGCTCTATTATTATATTATATTATTTTATATTATATTACAAGTATACATTTCTACTTGTATATATATATGTATATTCTATATACAAAATGTGTACAGTGAACGTAACTATACATATACTTGATGTATGTCTATGATATACCTACCTAGATAGGTAGATTATACTAGAATATATGTTATACGGTTATACATATAACCGTCTGCCATCTAACGATTTAATTTCAAACTAAATTTACTCCAAATACATAGGTATGTACATACATACACACGTTTTGTACCTATATATAATAATAGCATGTATATGTATAGGTATATATCATTAGTACATAGGTATATAGTATATACATATAACCGAGCTATGCATACTACGTAAAATATCAAAGGGTCACAGAGACGGGTCGTGATTTAACTATAATGTAGATTTAAATATCAACGCGGTTAAATATATATATTTATAACTATATATAACATAGTATTGAGTAGACTGTACGGAAATAAATGACAATAATATACTTGTAGGTATATAAAAGAAACGGAAGCAAAAAAAAATATATATACATATATATATATATTTCATTATCGTAATTAAATTAGCGATATAGATAAGACTGAGATATTTAGAAATAAAAAAGAAGAAGAAAGAGAACGGTGTGCTTAATTGATGGAAACATTGGCGCACAACGGTAGTACTGTGACGTCCTCGTTACGTCTTTTATACATATAGTAAATATATGTATTGGTTTAGTAATGAAACGTAGGGGTGGTGAATTTAAATTGTAATTTTTTTTTTTATTATATATTTGTTTCGTAGTTATCAGAAAGTTATCAGTGTCAGAAAAGAAAAGAATAGAAACGAAGAAAGTTATAAACCTGCATGTAGCGTAAAGAAATTTAATAAGTATACTGGAGAAACGATAAGTTATGTATACAATTCACGATTCATTGTCTTATTTTTTTAAATCATATTTAAAAAATAAAAAAAAAGAAGAAGAAGATTAATCCTCATGATCTTAGCGTTTAGAATTTACGTATATTTATAAAACGTAATACCTTCGTACGAAAGAATAAGTGAATGAATGAGTAAGTGAGTGAGTGAGTGATTAAGCTTGTAATATTTGTTATATTTCTAAACAAGAATAAGATAAATCACGAAACTGTACACTAATAAACACTCTTTCACAATAAAAATTTGATTTTATTACACCGCAGAACCGAACTCGCACTATTATTTACTATTTTTATATCTATCTTTTTGTTTTTATGTTTATATTTTTTTATATTCTTATTCTCTTTTTATCGAAACAAATTGACATCCACTGGTATCAAGCCTCGTTCCAGCGAGAGAGGCGAATGAGATGTCTGCGGACTGTGACTGGCGGACGACGAGCGGATCCTGTTCGGTAGACTTCGGCTATCTTCGTATTATCGGAGAGAGAAAGATAGAGAAAGGAGAGAAGGACTAAGCGTAAGTGAGACAGAGTAAGAGATAGAAAGAAAAAAAAAAAAAAACATAGAGAGAGATGGAGAAACAGGACTCTGCGAGACCTGCACCACGCCCCGCTACTACTGATGGACTAAATCTTTCTTTTATACCCATATAAAATTATTGTTTTTTATTTTTTGGTTTTTTTCTTTTATTCATTCACTTATTTGGTTCGTTATTTACTCATTTTTTCACCCATTGACCCGCGACTTACCGACAGACGACACGTGAATACAATCTACATATTTCGATAACAAGAAAAGGATTTATTTTTATTTTTATTTCGTTTATTCCTTTTAGAATTTTTCTGAAAAAATGTGCGCATCCTTAGATATTCTGTTTCTATATCAACGCCGATAAAAGGAGGAAAACAAACTATATGTATATTGCACATATGTGCAGAATTATATTGCACACTTTATTACGAAGAGTTGAAACTTAGGTTTCTTTTCTTTCTATATCTGTCTGTCTTTCTTTCCCTCTTTATTTCCCCTACCTTATTTAAACTTTTCTGCAATCATTTCTCCGCTACTGTAGACATATGATACGATAACTATTTATCTATAAAGTCTATATTTCGCACCGCGGTCTTGTTGTGACACATATTAATATTTATATGTTGAATCACTGTACATATATAATACGTGAATCGGGTGAGACGAAGAATGATAAAATTCAATTACGATCGTTACAATAATCAATAGTAGTTGTATTAAATATAAAAAGAATATATATGAAAGCTGTCTTATTTCTTTTAAATAATTTCTGGATCTATATTCGATTATCTATAAATTGCAATATAATATATATCTGTCCTCAAATATTTTCAATCAAAGATTCACTAGACCTGGACATTATATACTCATGCATATAGGTATGTAGATATACTCTTATATACTGTGATATGTATTGGTCATCAACCGCTAATTGATGAAAACGAACACAAGCAAGAGAGAATTGGAAAGAGGGGTTTAACCTACGCCGGTTTTATATCTCGTCTATATACCTATCTCACCACCCTATATGTATGTAAATATATTGTCCAAAATTAGTGTACACAAGGGTACATCGCATCCCCTTTGTGACGATATTTAAGGGGTTCCATTTTATCTTCCATTGTTAGAATTATATATGTTTTATTTATCTCATTATGTTATACATATGTATATGTATGTATATAATGCGCATATGAATAGAATAATGTATATATAGATATACGTATGTATATGTACTTGTCATTGAAAGATCTAATCATGTCTAACAACAACAACAAAAAATAAAACAAAAAGAACAAGTAAAATACATACGATATTAGTTTTTTTTTTTTTTTTTTTCCTTTTTACTCTTCCCTCTTTACTTTCGTTATACATAGTTATTTTTTTTTTTTTTTTTTTTTCGTCGGTGTTATAAGTAACTATATCTACATACATACAATACGCGGTACATACCCGTTGACATGTGTTAATTGCGAGTGGGAAATACCCTCGAGTGTTTGCGGCTCGTTACGTTATAAGGATAGACGTTGCGGTGTTCTCTTATGTTATGTTATGTTATGTTATGTTATATTACGACTCTTAAATTTCCGCCTCAGTTAAGCCCGGTCAAAATATAATCGTTTCTAGAGTATCCTGCACGGGTGGGGAGGGAGGGAGGGAGGGAGGGAGGGGGATGCGTGAATGTTTGTTATCCACAGGAGCGGCGAAGCGCGTGAGCTATATATACATCTATACCTATATGCACGTTTCTATATTGCGTATAGGGTTGTGGTTTCACGCGTAGTTTATACATATATACAACATTATACACATACAAAACATGTACACACTATACTATAGAGACCGTGCGCGACCCCTGCGGGTTTTTCTCTCACCCCTAGGGTGACGTGCGCACCTCCGGATCCCCTATGCGTGTATAATGTATGTATATATGTATACATAGGTGTATATGTATATAACTATATATGTAACAGTAGGTAAAGATGTCCTTTGCGAATCGGTGAAGCGCGTTCGGACCATGGTATAGATATACATATATATATATACATACCGTATCGTATCGTATACCATACCACATAACATCGGACAACGCAACGCCGGGAAAATACTCGATGTGCGTATATTGGCCTCGTTACGTCATTCACACCGATCGAATAACTGCGCACGTATATACGTAAATCTAACTTAAACTTCGTCGATAAAATGAAATCTTCGTTTGGATTTAGGCGATATTCAATTGGATATATATGTATAGATTTTATTATTATTTATTTATTTTTTCCTTAATAAATGAATGAAATTTACCCTTATTTTCAAAAAAAAAAAAAAATAACACATATTTATAAATATCACATTTAATATGGATATAATATGTAAAATTATAGATCGTGACTTACCTAGAACGGGGTAGAAACATCGAACCATCAATGAACACGGAACCGGAGAGTAATATGTACCAGCTTGTTGCGAGTTCGCCGGTACTATGAAATACAGAAATAAATATCTTTAACTAAAGTTATGATATTTATTAAATAGAATTAATGCGGTTCGTTTAGTTTTGTTAATTATAAATAAAAGGGGGAAATACTCAACTGACGATATAATATTTATGTAAATAATTATTATTAACTTCTGTGTTCTTTAGTTCTTGGACAATTCTAACCATCCAGATAAAATAAGATTATTTTTACGTCTCTAAGTATTGATGATAATTTTATATGCTATTCTCGTATCGTAGTAATATTATCATCAAACCGCAAAAGACCGCGAAAATCTAGTAAGATTTTTTTTTATTCAAATTGTTAATAATAGTGGCGTACTCTACCGGGGATATTCTGTACTCTGAGAAGGAAAAAAAAACAGAACAATTTTTGTTCAGTCGATGTTTCATGTGTTTCCACTTTTCAACTGTCGGTAAGCCGCCACATTTACCGACTCTACAGACCCTTTCTCTCTTTATCTTATTTTTTTTTTTCTTCGAAGAATGTAAAACAGATATCTACTATTTTAACAGAATCTATTTTTCTCAGTTAGCTAGCAGATGGAGACAGTGAGATCCGCGTTGTATTAACCGACCACGTGTTTGTTCGAAAGCATGACATTTACACTTATTATTATTATTATTATTATTATTTAATTCATTTGTTTGTTATTAAATTTTTGTTTGATAAAGAAAGAAAATAATAATAATAAGAAGAAGAAAAAATAAAGAAAAAAAATATTAGTTTTTTGGTTATAAAAAATAATGACGATAATAAATGAATAAAATATTCTGTATGTTGTATATTTGAATTGAACTTACTAGTATAGTACGTGATTGGCATGGTGTCTCTCGTATCGAACAATCTTACACAATCCACGAAGAATCGAATCTCTGCATGGACGAAGTACTTCGAGGCCCAATAATCCGTAATAAATGATTTGTAGATCCTGTAAAAGATCGAAGTAGACGATAATAATATTAATAATATTAATGATAATAATAAAAGAAGAAAGAAATGTGAGATGAGATGAGATATGTATATGAGGGGATGAAGAAGGGAAGAAGAAAATAATAAAATTGTCGACACGAAGTTACTTTGATTGATGAAAAAGAATTACTATGCCTATATCTATATATCAGTATATGGATTTCCTCGTTTTCGGTTTCGCGACGGAGAACTAGAAGGAATCAGTTATACTAAGGGGCGGCGACGCCACTCATAATCAGTCTGAAACTCTATAGTATATGTATATACCTATATGTATATACATATATTCGCAATCCAATCGAGTCCCCGTGCCGCAGGCCGCGATAAAATTTTACCAAGTTTCTGAAGGATATACGAAAATCGGTTGAATGACGTAAATTCGTAATCTGTGATACCGTGACGGGGGGTTGGAAAGGATAGAAAACTTCGTAGGAGGGATGAGGCAAATGCCGCGACGTATTTTCATTCGGAAAGTGGGACGCGTCGCGTCGTCCAACGCGCACGTTTATTCGCTCGTCTACTATAACAACCCACCACGCAATGACTCAAGTCTGTTTTCGTTCATTCGTTCTTTCGTAGAATATATATTCGTTTCCCTCCAGCTAGCCACCCTGTCGCCACGCGCGAATTGCCGACGTAGGTTTATCTCTTTTTATTTCTTTTTTTTTTTTTTTCTTTCTTATGTTTTTTTTTTTTTGGCCGCTGCGTAAAATGAACGTTGAAATTCACAAAAATTCGTAAAATTTATTAATCCCGTCAAGAAATTAGGCCAAAGAGCAGCGTAAAAGAATGAAAGAAAAAGAAAAAAAACAAAAATGAATTAATTCTTTGTTTCTCCTTCTTTTTTTTTTTTGGTAGATATTTATTTCCTTATACACGTGTCAAATATTATTGACCAACAGAAGGTTGTATAAATAAGTAGATATACCTACCTATATACATATATGTATATTATAAGACCAATATCGTTTGCGTAGGAAGTTATAAAGCCGCACGTGTGGTTAGAAATTCAGAGACCTACGCGTGATGATGTATTATATGATCACGGCGCAACTTATGGTTAATTTTACATATACGTATGTATATGTATATACGCGCGAATTTTTAACGTTTGAATAGACCTGTAGGTATATATGTATATATATATATACGAGTATATGTATAGTGCGCGATCTCTGCGCTTGTACGTATTAAAAAATCGTATATCCTGACTTCCTTATATATACCTATAATAGTATCTATATATATATATATATATATATAAGAATTATGGTAGGGTTTTGACTCGCGTTAAATTGCTCTCTTTCGCGCCTGCAGTATAAGTGTACCTGTACTTGTATGTACATATACTTTATGATCTAGATATATATATATTTTTTTTTATTCATAGAACGAACTGAACTGTAGACTTGATATCGGTCTAATTACTTTAGAGGTGCGTATATGGAAATTTTATACATCATACATTACATAGGTGTGTAAAAAAAAGTAATTTCTTAACACGCAGATGAATAAACATGTATAATAAATTACATATATACACATATACATATATATACCAATTATATTATATTTATATCATGTATATATTTACATACAAATATTTATTAGTATATATATGTATATGTAATATGTATATAAAAAACAAAAAACAGAGGCATGATATAGTTTTTGTTTTATTTTCTAAATCGAAATAGGAATAAGAAAGATCTACATAAACCCATACATATATGTGTAAGAAAAAAATAAAGATTAAATAAGTAATAAGAAAAAAAAAAAAAAACAGAGATAGCGAGCGAGTTGAAAAGAATTTTTCCATTTGCTTCGTGGCATAGATCGTCGTAGGTATAATAATGCATTGAGATCTGGATTTGAAATGTGAATGAAATTGGATCTAAAAAAGAAAAAAAAAAAAAAAAAAAAAAAGAAAAAACGTCGCAGTGCAGCTGTAGTGTGTGTAGCAGGTTATCATATAAAGGTTGACAGTTCACCACACGGTCTAGTTCTATATAGATAAGTATTTATGTATTATAAGTATTTTAATACGGATGGTTGTAGTAGTATATGATATATGAACTGAATTTAGAATTAAAAAAGAAAGCATTAAACCTGTATATGTATTATACATATAATTCACGTGAAAATTTTCTATGGGATATAAACTACATATATACATATATGTATATGTATATATAAAACTGTATAATTCTATACAATTATTATACCTATAATATTAAAAAGTACATTTCTCTAATGATTACGACGCATATATATGTATTATACATATATAGATATGATAGGTATAAGTACTACATACGTATGTACCTACGTATAACGTATGTAATATGTACAGTACATTGCACATACCTATATATCGTTGCAGAATATCGAGTATATTATAGTGAAAAGCTCTCGTTTGCTACAGCGTTATAACTCACCTGAAGAGTTCGTCTGTCTGGATCGCGGCAAAGAGCCCGAACGAAGTGGGTATCCAGGTACTCCGTCATAATAGGCACCAACGGCTCTATAACTCTACGTCTGCGACTCTTCTTTATTTAGTAACATATTTTTCTTTTTTCTTCCTTTTTTTTTTTTTTTATTATTTCACTGCACTGCCTTCTTTTGTCTATATATTATTTTCATTCACTTTATTTCTTTGATTTGCAAAAAACAAAAAATTCACAATCCTTTTTTTTTTTTTTTTTCAACTTTCTTTCGTTCCACAACTTTTTCAAATCGATAAAAGACCCGAAAACGCACCGAAATATATATTCTTCGTCACGTTTTTATTCATCATCCCCAATCGGACGTCGTCAGCACAATTGTTATATAATAATTAATTTATTAATAAATTTATAAAGAAACACGTGTTTATAATATTTATATATTTATTATAAATATCAATTGAATATAATTATACGATAATTTATTATCGCGATGATTCATCCGTATAGATCAAAATTCAGAAAGATACTGAATGGATATATACCTATCTATAAGCTGTTTCACTCCGAAAGTTTGTAGCGAACGTTGCGAGGTACGCAAGTGCAAGAGGCAACGTTACTACCCGCCATCATTATAATTTATTCCACTTTTTTATTACTATTATTATTATTTTCTTATTATTATTATTATTTTTGACGATCCAGTGAGGTTTATTAGAATTCAGAAAATTAAATATTATACACCGTCTAAACCTTCACTGCGCAACGAATTTCCACGATTTGAAACTCTTTGTTAAAAAAAAAAAAATAAATAAATAAATAAATTATAAAAATAATAATATTTCGCACAAATAGGTCAAAAGTAAAATAAAAATCGATCACCTCTTTTATTTTACGGAATAAATGTATATTATTATTATTATTATTATTATTATTATTATTATTATTGTTGTTGTTGTTGTTTCAATTATTTTTTCTTATTTTCGTTTAATTTATCAATGTAAAATAATATATTTGGAATTAAATTTTCTTGTTCTTTTTTTCAATGAACAGCTATCTCAGTGCGGGAGACAATGGATTTTTCGTTTTCTGACAGCAGACAGTAGAGAGACAGACATACGAACAGACGACACGTGTTTGCAGACTGCAGCCGTTAGTCACGTGATAGTAACTCCATCTGGAACACAATGAAAAATAAAAAAAAAAAATAAAAAAATTAAAATGAATGAAAAATAAAATAATGAGTAAAAACGTTAAAAATGTAAAAAAAAAAAAAAGTATGTACTACGTTATTACAGGAGAAAAGGCGACAGCTGTTGTTTTTCAGGTTACGAGAAGCACGCGTTAAAATGTACGAGCCCGCCGTATGCGAAGAATGGAATAACAACGTGCGTGCGTAATAAGTGATCGAGAGTCTAAAACGTCAAGTACGTATAGCAATTTTTTGTTTTATTCTTTCAAATAAAAAAGAAAAAAAAAAAAGAAAATAATAATAATAATAATCATCGCTTTTATATGAAAGAGAGAAGAGTTTTCAGGTTACAGGTTACAGGGCATAGAGGGTATAGGACGATAGGCGGATCGATTTTCTAGGTATCGATCAAACGCCGGACTGGGGTGCTGTGCTACTCCTCGAAAGTAGCTCGAAAGCTATTCGCGGATCACCGACAAGCGCGACCGCCGGGGGTATACTCTCGACGTCACTCGAAATATACGTCACTAGAATTCAGGAATAAATTCACGAACGTTATCGGACGTGGATCGATTTTTTTTTATTCTTCATAACTACAATTCGCTAGAGAAGATCTCGATAAATAAATATATAAGTTTACATTGAAACTAGAACTATATAAAAAACAAAAAAAAAACAAAATTTTCATTAAATCATAATAATAAAAATTTTTTTATATAAATTTGATGAAAATGGAAAAAAAAAAAAAAAAAACAGGAAAAACATTTGTACGTAATATGACATGTATTAATATGCGGCTGTAAAAGTTTCATAATTATTATCCTGTATATTAGAAGAAAAAAAAATTGAGAATACGAAAAAAATTAAAAAAAATAAATAAATATAATGAACAAATTCAGTTGAAAAAATAAAAAAAAACCGAAAAAATCGTGACATGTGAATATTGTCCGAGGGTCCATCGAGGACGCACGAACTCGTCAGACGACCTTGGCTAAGTAAGTGACGTCAGACACGATACCGTAGCCGCATACCTCGGAAGGTTCTTCGTTCGGTGCGGACTTTCAGATAGCGGAAGAGGTTGAACTGAGACTGAGATTGAGGCTACGGCTGAAGCTGAGACTGTGTAGTTGGCGCCTACCCGGCTACGGGACTAACAAACTTCCAGAGATCGTAGCTTCGCGATTAATAATAATTTATAGTAGCGGTTTTGATATAACATCGCGATATACATATATATAGAATGTGTGTGAGTATATAGAATCCATTTATTTGTTTTTCATTATTTACGGTAAAATAAAAGCACGTAGAATTGTTTTTTTTCCAAAAATAAGTATTCGAATTTTGTATTCAGTTAAAAAAATGAAACATGAACACTCCATCAAAAAATTTTACCAATCATTTGCAGCCATAATAATGCCTGCACCCTTTCACCCATATATCGTCTCTCGATATAGTCAGTTGCAGGCGAAGTAACCAGATCAACTAATTTCTTAAATAATATAAGATTTTTTCTGGTCTATGTATTAAAAATTATCCAGAAATGAAATCTCAAAAAAGTAGGTAAAATCAAACGATTAGACAAAATTCGTTTGACTTTGATAAATATTTATTTATTTATTTTTCTTTTTTAATTCAATCAGATTTTTCAATGACAAATTACTTTTACTCTCTCTTCTCTCTTATAGTTCTTTGATTAAATTACTACAAAGAAGAAAAAAAAAACTAAAAAATTTTTTAAATTAAACAAAAAAAAGGTAAAGTAAAAAAAAAAAAATAAATAAAAATACTAAAATTATGGCCACACGACTAGTTTTCGATTTTTAGACTTTATATATGAACACTTTAGCGGATGTAACTTGAGTCTGTTGTACAGGGTACAGGGTACCGTCGATCGACGTATAGGTAGCGCAGGCAGGCAAGCTGCAAGCAAACAGGCGAGAAGAAGCAAGCAGGCAAGCGAACTGGTGGATGTAAGTAAGTAAGGAAGGAAGGTAGGTAGGTAGGTAGGTAGGTAGGTAGGTAGGTAGGTAGGTAGATGGGTTACTCCAGGTGAAACTGGTTTGTAGTCAGTCAACGAGTGCCGAGTAATTCTTCGTGTGCGCCCGATGTCGCTGTCCTCGATTAATCGGAAAAATCTTACGATCGAGCAGATTATAGTATAATATATTTTACTATATATATATACGATTTAACATATGTGTGTATCTATGTATACGTGTATGTATATGTACATGTACAGTAGCAGGTACAGACTATAATAGCCGACTGGCTATATATGATACATATATGGGTATATATATATATATATATATATATATATATATATATATATATATATATATATATATATATACATATATATATATATATATATATATATATATATATATATATATATATATATATATATATATATATATATATATACAGGTACACGCGCAAGTCACGGAAGAGCTTCGCGGTCCATAACACCTTCTCCTCATCCTCATTCTCTCCCATATCCTTCGCTATCTTACTTCAAAATAATTCTTTCACTATATACTTAAACCCAACTATAATATACTATATATCATAGGTATATACTTATAGCATATCGCGAGTATTAAAGTAGAATGACCAGATTGCCGCGAGGTATTAAACGACTTTAGGCATATATATATATATATAGAGAGATTGAGGTGTAAGTACGTATTGTACACACAAGATATATAGACAATTGTCTTTTAAATGAATATATGCATGTACATATTAATAACTATTACATAGAAAAATCTTAAAAAAATAAAAAATATATTACAAAAATATATGAAACGTCCATACATATAAAAATTATCGATTAATTTTTAATATTATTTTAAACGCGCTGATGCGAGCTGCGATGTATATGAGCTGCAAGTTGCGGCGGAGCACTGTAGTCAATAACTGATAATGAGATACGCGTGTTCATTATTCTATACGATCTCGATAATTACGTACGGATTTATAAATTTTTTTATTTTTTATTTTTTTTATTTTCTTTTTCTATTATCCTCGGCTGTAGTATACCTACTGCTTAGTGCAGCTTCAATGAACCGCGATTTTGCACCCGTCGCATTTTACCGACATTTTTAATCTCCGTTATAACGTCGCTGGCTGCACCAGTGCTAATTATTCAGACTTCTCGAAGCTGCAACGATGCACGATAACTGCAGCAACGATGATCAGGTATAGGGGTACCTATACTATAGATGTAGTAACGGATTATGACGGTTTCATCAAATCTACACCCTACATGGTTGGTGATGAATTTGCCCTACCTTTAACCGGAGGTCGGTGTGAGGTTCTGAATTTTAAAAATTTCTATACGGTTAGCATTCCGAATTTTAATATTACCGATTCGCACTTTTTAGGAGGAAGAATATTTTTTCCCGAAAATCTGCATACAAATCGATTTAAGAAAAACTTTCAATCGAAAAACACTGAGGCAGTTCAAAAATCCGAAAGCTAAATATATCCGAAAGGCAAAAACTTCGGAACTTGAAATTTATGGATGGAGCGTCGTGCCTCTCCATTAAATTTTCGGATTCTTGGACTTTCAGAGTTTGTTAGGTACTTTCTCAGTTTTGAACTATCCGCATCACGATCTTTTCCAATTTTAATATTCTGAACTTTAACATTTCTGAAATTCGAAATCGTCTCAAATAAATTTATAGCTTTGACCGTTTGGAACAATTCAACCCGGTCCCTACGCTCGCAATTTGTCACTTTTCAAAATTTACTGCATAATAATAATAATAATAATAATAATAATAATAATGATAATAAAGGGTACGATTATACAAATATGTATAAAATGTATGTTATAACTTCGAAATTATACGTCTATATCCGGGTAGAGGACGTACGACTCGAAGAACACCCAGTATGTAGGCATATATATATATATATATATATACGTATGTAATAATTTAACCCTTTGTTTCCGGTCGCAGCTTCCCTCGCTCGAATTCACGGTCCTCTTATTCATTCCTCGTGAGCATGAGAGAGGAAGAGAGATTGAGAGAGCAAGAAGAGAGTTGTCGTGAATCAGAAAAAGGAGGAAGGAAAATGATGGAGGCTAGGAAAAGAGAAGGAATATCTATACACGAAAGGAAATAAATAAAAAAAAAAAGAAAGAAAAAAAAAAGTAAAAATGAAAGAAAGATAAAGAGAGAAAAGAAAGCCGACTGGTGCCTGCTGCTGCTGCTGCTGCTACTGCTGTAGGGAACAAGTGTCTACCAGCCTTATAGACAGAGACTCTTTGCGCTTGGCAGTACATACGTATACGTATATGTATACGTACATACATAGGTATAGTTGAAAAAGGGAAGGGTACTCGTGCGCCACTAACGATAGTCACCCAGGGCGAAAAACCTTCCCTTTCCTTACCGTCCTACGAATTCATCTAAGGAACCTCATATATCTATACGGGTATAACACTGCAGTCAACCAACGTCGGGGTTAATGAAGTCTTACAATTTGCCGAGTTTAATGCGTATTGTATTGCATTCTTTTTTCTTTTTTTTTTTTTTTTATCCATATTTCAAAAGGATTTAATTTTTTTTTTTTTTGTTTCCTTGAGATTTTTTAATCGCAGCAATTCAAAAAAAATAAGTTAAAAATAGCGAAAATTATTATTATTCGATATATTTCTAAATAAATAAAATTTATTCTTTGGAATCGCATCGATTACTTGTATAGTTCGAAAGTTCATATAGGAACTTGTAAATTATATCATCGATTTTTCTCTTTCATTTATAACAAATATGGAAGATATTTAGTACCTAGATTAAATTATAAATAAAAATTCAGACTTATATGACGTATATATATACATATATACATATATAATGTATGAAAATATATTGAGAAACGAAAACGACATTAAACAGTGTATACATATATATAAATTAACTTCTTACGTAATTTAGCCAGGGTTGGTTTCCGGCTATCGTATATGTATGTATGTATTATAATATGTAGGTATATATACGATGATGCAATATACATATAAAGTCGTTTCCACGGTTCATCGCATCGTCTTTTAGTTCAGTCAGTATATAACTCCGACGATTATGGCGAACGCGTAAATAAAATATGCATCGACTTCCTAGATTATATATACATATAGCTGTAAATGCATACGTGCGTGCGTGCGTTAGTTCGTCGTTCCAATTCAAACAAACGTCAATCTAACAGCAGCAGCAGTAGCAATCACATATTTAGATATAGAATAAACGAAACGAGACGAGACAAGATCGTCGTTCGTCCGAAGAAAAAACTAATAATAATAATAATAAAAGTTCATAGAATATACATATGTATATATGTAAGACGTACGCGTTTGTATATACATATAAACACATAAACAAAAGGGACTGTTATAAACCATATATATGTATATGTATATCTATATACATATATTCATATATTTATATGTATATATACCTTATGGCTATTTACACGCGTATGATATATATATATATATATATATACCTACCTATATATTTTATAAAATATATGGAATAAGAATAAAGATCCGTTTAAAAAATGATTAAACTATATACCGTACGCTATAAATATTGCGATCATCTCGACGCGCGCGGTTTAGTATTCCCGCATGGCTAGTCAATTGCGTCACCGACTTATGTACCGCGATCAGGGAATGGGCAGTAGCTGCAGAACAGCACCCAGGCTCTTGGTTTTAGTCAGTTTCAAACAGTCCAGTCGGTTCTATTCGTGGACCAAATGAATTTTCTTTGCTATCTACCTATATACACGTAAGTGTGTTATAGTATGTATGTTATACATACATGTCTATATCTGCAACACCGTGCGTATAATAGTGGCAATGCATCGTCCCACCCGCACTGCGATGTAGTATGAAGTAAACGTATAATTAGCGCTCGAAAAAAGAAAAGAAAAAAAAAAAAAAAAAAAAAAAAAAAAAAAAACAGATTTCATGGATGATTTCATTTATTTAGTATATCGTATGTAGTAGATGGTATATAAAGTATATAATATATATAATATTATAATAAATTGTAACTATAACGTCTGGTTTTCATCCGATCTCAACACTCCCTACTTTCGCAGCTTGACGTCTGCTGTAGGAGCTGTGTTACGATCGACTCTGTGTCGCGTGGACACGGTACTGCACGAACGTGGCCAACGCAGAGTCTCATCTCATCTCACCCCCGCGGAGCACGTGTGTACACAACTATTTTGATAATATTTGTCGACTGGCAGCTGGAGGTCTTACGCGACATTTTGATAAATCGTTTCTCAAAAGCAAAGAAATATATATATATATATATATATATGCTTTAGTTTATATTTATTTATTCGTAATTAATATATCTGCATTCTACATATATACTCGCGAATATTATACATACTAGGTGTCTCATATTACATCGCGCAGAAAAAAAAACTAGATCGAAATATTGTCTAAAAATTGAATTTTGAGTTCTTTTTTTTTTTTTGGAGGGGGATTTTAGTAGGTACATACTTAGCTTATGTAATATATATGTATGTATATAGGATTTGAAATTCTTGTTGAAAGAAAAGCGTGACAACCTCACGGGAAGGAATAACGCGATGGGAACTCGAGGGCGCCGTTGTGCGTGTCTACGACTCTTGCGATTCGTTGATAACGCGACGAGGGTTGCTTGATGCGACCCCAAAGGGCTGAGAGAAGTGAGTAGGTACGGCGTGTCGGGTACCGGGTACCGTACTGGGCTAGGTACGAAAACTACCACCCTGCGTGTATATACATATATGTATACATTAAAGTGTAAATCGATATAAGAGCGTGCTTAATTCCGAAAGTGCATATATGAACCGAGTTTTCGTTAGTTTCATACATTTCAAGACTTTCTCTACATCCCTTACATGCGGAATGAAAGAATAAATAGAAAAACGAACCATATGTTGATAAATTTTATTCATTATATGAAAAACTAGTCACGCCAAACATGAGAAAGCGATACAAAAAAATATAGAAATAAAACTGTGCCATTACTTTCGATTCTTATCGAATTTAATTAATAAAATTCACGAATAAATTGTCGATTGAAAACCAAAATGAATAAATGATTGAAATTGGACGATTTTTTTTTTTCTCTAACAAAAAAGAAAAGAAAAAAAAAAAAAATGGAAAATTTATTTCAAAAAAGATTTTGCGAGAGGGAGAGAGAAAGAGATTGTTGAATGTGCAATACTGCGTAGTTATAGATTATATAGCTACAATACCATATATAGGTATATATGTATATGTGCTAAATATACGTAGGTACGCGTAATCGGTGGATCTGCGTAACTCGTAAACTGGTCAAACTATGTTACATCCTCATTACGTCGTACATCCCTCTCACGGCATTTAACTACTTTTTATTATTTTATTAATTTGACTTTGCCGTAGATAGGTAGATATATAGATACACAGATAGATAGATATATACTCATTATAACGTAATGTACACACGTATATATATATGCCTATCATATATATACATATATACTTCAGCGTCGCGACGACGACGACGTAGTACCCTACGCGTGTCAAACTCCAGTTTCGTCACGCACCGTCTGAGAGAGACACGAAGTGTAACACACCTTGAAGATGCGTTACAGCCATGTAATGGCTTGTATATACAAATAAGAGAAAATTATATATATATAGGTGCCGTTAAAAATCACAAATTTCTATAATATTTTACATTTTCTTCTTCTTCTCATCAAATTTGTTTACAATTATTGTCGATTTTTATACCCAGACAAAAAATTCATCATCGATAATTTTTACTGATCGATCTAAAAAAAGATCTGTCAAAATTGGAATTGATTTAATTTGTGGTTTCAAACCAGCCCCTTCTCCTTTTATACTTTCATATTATAAATATATATAGGCGAGTAAATTAATCCGGAGATTTCTGGCTCCCCCAATACTTCTGCACAACGGAATTTGGAATTTGGAATCTGGTTCTCTTCTTAGCCCTTAATGCCGCAGACATTATACGTTCAAGGTGGAATTTGTCGTCGACCGCAAGGAAGCCCGCGCCTCACTTCTTCACCTCGTCGTCCCCTGTACCACGACGTCGTGTCGCCCAAGCTACGAATTCACTCTCACGGCCCTCGAACTCAAGAATTTTCAGTTATTATCTTCATTATACATATAATACGTCTATATATATGAAACCTTCAGAAGACTATTGCAACCCGCCCTTAGCGACACGCGATCTTTGGAATTTCGCACTCGCGCTTTAACCGCAGTAGGCTGATGCCCGAGGCTCCTCGTATATGCTGCAGCAGCAATTATATGTAGGACGTATATCTCCGTTAAACGCACTTGATCAACATCTAACTATCCAGTCTAGTCCTTGAGGTCCTTGAGAATGAACAATAAATCGACGAGCGTAAAGTAAAAAATTGAAGAAAAAAAAGTTTTATGTACTTACACAAAAAACGAAAAAAAAAAAACACAAAAACAGTTTTTTTTTATTATTATTATAAAGTTTAGGAGCAGAATATATATGTATAACGTGGCATATATGGTCCTCGTCGTTATTCCATATCCCGCAGTTATTAACTTATATATACCAACGCATGTTAAATGTACATGTATGTATGTACACAGATACGACACTGGGTCGTTTAATTAGGACCGTGGTTAAAGGAAGTGCGTATATAGCTGTGGCGGACGGTATGGCACCTGAAAAGGTGATGTGCGTAATACGTATATATATATATATATATATATATATATATATATAGTATACACGAGAGTCAAAATTACTCTGTGCGTGGGATAGTTCTCATAGCATTTACCGCCGTTGATGCTACTGCTACTGCTATACTATTACTACTGATCTCCTCTCAGTTAGACATATGGACGTAGGTTAGTTGATGAATATATATATATATATACATGTGTAAAGTCCGTGATAAAGCGCAAACAATTAACATACATATACTTATATAACATATGTCGAGAATCAGTAGTAAAAAACGGAAGAACTATGACATATACCATTTATATATAAGTTTCGTATTATACTCGGATGTACAGGGATGATTTACGTCAACGTTTTTAGCGATTTTTCGATATATATTCAAATCAATTAGTGTTGTTTTTTTCTTATCAATTTAATTAAATTGAATTTTGATCTCATTTGTTTTTCATTTCAGATTTTCAAATTATTGTTCATACGGATATATTAATTAAATTAGAAATTTTGTATATATATATATACATATATCAATGTGAAAAGATTTTTTTAGAAACTTTGAAAAAACTGATTCGATTGGTAAAAAATAAGTAGCAAAAATGAATAAGATCGTTATAATTTTTAGACAAAGAACAAAAAAATATATATCTATTTAAAAAGAAAGTAAAATATAATTTTTCCCAACGTTATTACATATATATTATTATATACCTATACATGTATAAGTAGATATATAATAGGTTTACGTGCCATCTGCTTAAAAGACATGAAGTTTTTTGTTATCAACTTTGAAATCTCCCCACGTATATAATACCAACTGAACATAATATGATGACGCTTTAATACGCAGGATTAAAAGGCGCGGGGGTTTGTTTAACGCAGGAAACTAAGCTAGAAAAATTTATGTATACATATAAATACCATGATATATATCTATGGGACGAGAGTTGAGGGGGCAGCGTTTGCTTTACTATACGTGGATGAACAAAATAAAAAAATAAAAAAAAAGAGGAAAAAAAAAAAATAGAAAAAGAAGGAATTATTATTCCACGTTGTTATTATGCTAGCAAAGCCCATTTTTAATTACGCACACATATGTATATTAGCTATGGTATAACTACCATACGTATTTAAGAGAGAACCGCTCCGGATACGAAGGGAACTTTCAGCTACTCTCTTGGAAAGTATCTACATATGTAGGTGTAGGTGTATGTATGTATGTACATATATAGGCATGTGTACCATAATGAATAAAAGTACGTAGAGATAGGAAAAATCGTTTGTGTTGTATGTGTTCATATCAAGCCGAGAAAGAGAGACAGAGAGAGAGAGAGAGAGAGAGAAAGAAGGAGAGGGTGAGAAAAGGGACAAAGGGTCACTACATATACAGTATTACTATTGTATAGGTATATACGCAATGTTATACACATACTTATATTTTTTTTTTTTTTTTACGATATTTTTCGTTTAGTACTCTCTATTTTTTGCCATATATATGAAAACCTTTGATAAAACAATCGAAAAAGAAGAATTTATATACATGTACATATATATATTTTTTTTTACATAAATAAAAGCGAGATGCTCTTTGAATTAAAAAATAGAAAAAAAAATTAAAAATTCTCTGTTTTTCGTCGAGATCGATATAAACGCGAGTATAATGCTTCCTATCGCATTTCGTAACGAGCTATACGATATATTATATATCCGTCTATGGCTTCCGTTCGAAAACTATATATATATATATATAAGCAGCGAGGATAAGATAAAGGAAGAGTTTTGTCAAAGTGAAAAAATAAAAAAATGAATTAAAAATTTGAGTTTATAATTAGAAAAAAAAAAAAAAAAATCAGGTATTTTACTTCATTTCAGGCAAATTATCGATTGTATTATAATTTCGATTAAACGTTTTACATATTTATATATATATATATAATTATATTTGGATATTATATATATTAAATTATTGTCAAATTAATACTCGTATACGACGATATCGCTCTGACTCTATAATATAACGTATCGTATAGTTCTGAATGAAAAAAAAAAAATGAAAAAATTATGGGTCTCCTAACTATATGCGAGGTATATCCTACCTGATCCTACCTACCTATTCTACCTTCCTATACCAACGCTATAGCAAACGAGGAATGAGGAACGGGGCGATACGTGGCTGCGCATACTTAGCGATCGCCACTTCCGGTCTGCTCTCTTCGGGGCACTCTTCTACCTGCCGCATGCCGCGCGGTTTACACGCGCGTATAACTTGGGGGTTAGGTGTATATATATATACATACATATATACCTAAACATATGTATATACATAGAATAGCTTTAATATGAGACAGGCAAAGCCGAGCCTTATAGTACATGACTAATTGTCTATGTATATACAATGTGTCTAGTTAATTGGTAAAAAAAAATTTGCCGCATTACTGTGTCTTACAAATAATTTTTTTATTCATGTCAAAATTCCAAGAAAAAAAAAAAAAAAATGTAAAATTGACAACGAATTTTTGCATCCCTTTTTTCTTTCGCTCGCTATTTCATGTAGGTATATACGTGCATACGTGTGTCACGGCTTCAACGACGACGTTGGGGTTTATTTTATAACCCAATTCTATCTAAAATCAGGAAATTGGTGTGAAATTGCCTCGAAAATTGGGACCCCCCCCCCCCCCCCCCCCCCCCCTGCCCCGCGCAACAGTGCGGTGAGTTCCCTTCGCGGTTATTAAAGAGAAGAAATTAGTATATATACATATGTATGTATATAGGTTGAGTAGAAAATAAGCACAGCACGTTACTTGTGGAAGCAGGTTACATCGCTTAGTTCCTGTTTAGTGCAATAAGGTGACTTGCGGTGTTAACTATATTTCCTCTCGATGTTCACCAGACCCTTGAAATAAATTTCTCGACGTTTGATACGAGGGTGCAGCATGGTAGAAAGAGGAAAAGGTTATATCTAGGCAGGTATATATACATATATATAAATATAATCTGAAAACGTTATACGATTTTCGACATCGCGGAAGCTTCCAGTAATCGATAAAGTCTAATAACGAATATAAACAACTATTATAGGTATATAAGCGCATATATATACCTACATATATATATATACACCTTAATGTATAAAATAATTATAATCGTTGAGAAAGTTGCGGTCTACCCCGAGGCCGACGGAATGGAAAGATGAGCACCTATATACCGCGTCATCGACGGATTAACAAACACGTCCCTTTATATATTGTACTAATTAATCAGGGACGTTAAAACGTCCCTGGAATCGAAAACAATAATTATGTACATACATATGTATATATTTATGTATAATTCCTCCGCGGTTTTGGAAATATCTTTTTGATTTAATTTTTTAATCTAATTATTATTTTGTAATTAATTATTGGATATTACTATGAATATTATTACCTTTTAAAGATTTTTGAACAATAAAATACAAA
The DNA here is from genome assembly GCA_963924015.1 of Macrophya annulata. Classification (NCBI taxonomy): domain Eukaryota; kingdom Metazoa; phylum Arthropoda; class Insecta; order Hymenoptera; family Tenthredinidae; genus Macrophya; species Macrophya annulata. Next base: position 2,478,397 of record OZ001260.1, read on the forward strand.
AAAAAAAAACAAAAAAAATGACGAATTTTTCATGTAAATGATGAAAAAAAAAAAAAAAAAATTGTTCTTATTATATTGGTAGATATACCTACAAGAGTTTTGGCGATTGGAAGTGGTATACGAGGTATTCTGAGATCGTTGAGGGTTCGTGAGACCGGCGGAAGTATGGTGGATGACCGGAAGCTCCGGTTTGTATGTATATAAGTATAAGTGAACACAACGAAGCGCGTAGGAGTAATAGCTTCGCAGAAATAGTGTCTATTAAATATACATAAAAAAAACAATAAAAGAAAGAACGAAAAATAACTGAAAAAATAAGAGAATAAAAATCTCGAAATTAAAAAACTTGATAAAAATTAGACTATAATACCAAGGCTCAAATAAAATATTTATAACTTTATTTTTTCTTCTTTTTCTACCTGCTCTTTGATAGTGTGTAATTTCTCGATCGATTGTTCGATCATTCGTCAAATACAATTGCAGTACCTATACCTATGTATGTAGTACATACATGTGTAGGTATAATCGAAACCTTGCGACACTTTCACTTTCGTACGTGCCTCGGATTTATTCAGCACGTTTATACGGTGCTTGATCAACGAGTTACACGATTGTAAAAATCTGGCTATATATATAATGAGTTTATATATATATACGTATAAAATATATATATGAATCTGTATATATGTATATGAGAACAGAGACCCGCTCTCCTTCCTCGTATATTCTTTTCCTATACGCGATCTGTAATTATTCGACGCCGCGGTTAAAAAAAATATAATATATATATATATACTAAAGCAATTGTAAGTTTGAAAAAATTTATATCTATCAATTTATATATAATTATAATAGGTATATATATAGGTAAAGCTGCGATTTTGAATCTTTTTTCAAGAATTTATAATAAGATATGTATTTAAAATTGTGTAAAAAAATTTCAAACAAATTTACTCCGAAACAAGGGAAAACAAAACTAAAAATTATATTACGCAAAAAGAGATAAAGAGAGAGGGAGAGTGAGTGGGAGGGAAAGACAGAGAAAGACAGCCGCTGTAATTGTCTTAAAATGAGAATAGAAAAAAAAATAAAAAGTAAACAAAAATTAGGTAAAACAAAAGAAGTTATAAGAGAGGGGGTAAAATTGCAACGCGAGTAACCGCAGTAAGCCGTTTTGTAAAATGTAAGTTACGGTTATAGAGTAGCTATAGTATATTTCCGCTAGGTAAATTATTTACGCCACCCGTGGCCATCCAAGACGTCCGAGTAGGTCAAAAACCGTATCCAACATCGAACACATTCATCCATATGTAAACATACATGTAATGGGCGCCAATCCGCTTATTAAAAGCCTACAATAGTTACGGTCGTGAATTTTTTTTTATCTAAAATTAGCATTTAAAGAATCAAAGATTTTATTTATTTATTTTTTGTTTTTTTGATTTCGATTATTTTACCTAAAGTCAAATATGCATCGTATACAAGAGTAGGATATATGCGAGGACGCATTTCACGGTTCTTGGAGCTCAAGGTGTTCGTCTGCTCCTCACCCTACGCCTCTGCACCCTCGACTCACGGCTGAGCAGGAAATTACTCAAACGAGCAAAAAACAATACACCTACTTCCGTTCATCCTTGTCTTATATATATACACATGTAACATACATGTACACCTATAATACATTGGAACAGACTTATATACGAATAATTTTCGCACCTATTAGTCCTCCTCGGTAAAGCTGGTAAGAATAATGATTATAATAAGAATTATAGCATAAACAATTTGGAAAAAAACGATTTTTTACCTTTTTTTATGAAAAAAAAAAAAAATTAAAATAAATAAAAAGAATTGTTTAAAAATTTTTATTATTTCTACGTATATATGTATGTATGTATAATGTGTAATTAAACGTCCTTGGTACAATATGCTAAAGGAAGGCGATTAACGATGCCCGAAAATAATGGAGGAGATATATACATATACAACATACATAGATGAGGATGAGGAGATTTGGAAGTTACGCAACTATCCGACTCTATATAAAATTATTTACATATGCACATATCTATACATGTAAATATGTAACATATATATGTATACGTATATATGTATGTTTATAGAATTTGTTTGTAAATATTTGCATAGAAATGTAGACATAACGTATATATATCTTTAGTATATCTATACAGAATAGGTATATATACATATACATATATAGGTATATGTGTTATATATGGGTATATAATACGCGCAGCGAAGCTTGGGTAGTTAGGAACTGTCCATTGTTTTAAATCTTGAGTTGCGTATCCGTTCTCGTATACTTATCTACTACTTACTATACAATAAGAATGAAAGAAAAGAAGTTCTCGTGTTTTAGAACACGAATTGCGTAAAAAAGAAAAGTGTTTCTTTCTTTCTTTCTTTCTTTCTTAATTGTTATTTTTTTTTTTTTTTTCCATTTTGTCTTTATCTTTATCTTCAAAATAATATATTATACTGAACCTACACCGCGTTATTTATAATTGTTATCAATCGATAAATCAATCGATCGAATATAATAATAAAAAAGAAGAGACAAGTATTATCGTCGATTTTATATCATTTTTCATTTTTTGAATAGATTCTATACAGTTTTTTTTTAAATTATTTTATTTTATTTTTTTAATGTTCTAATCTTCGAACAACGTTCGCGTAATTCATACCCCCGATTAGCTTCTATCTTTTAACAAATTATGATCACAAGACGTTAATGAAAAGGGAAGGATGCACCGCTCCCTCGTATCGGGTTACTCGCGCGAGTTAGTCAACGAAAAAAATAATCGAGCGAGTATTAACTTGCCCTAATATTTAGTATATCTACTCATATACATATATACCATAATATATATATGTGTATATGTATACACCCTCGCAGGCTATTACATAGCCATGTAGGTAGATTATGCTGTTATGTATGTACATACATTGTACAAACGAAAGTCAGGTGTTGCTGCCACGTCGCTTATGATCGTTACCTCACCCACAAACTGCAGTGTATAGTATTTTATAATATCGAGGTAACGATTCATCAATGGATAAGTACTACCATTCACTTACTGCAATTCCGCGTAACTTTAACTTGTGTAATGGTCATGTATAACATGTGCGTATATACATACATAAACGTGTTGTGTACATAATGGATTAGATAGAAACTGCAAATAGAAGACTCTGCCTTTAGCGTAGGAGTAAACTTACGTTTATAAGACGAGGAGTCTTATACGTATATGTATTTATAAATATAGAATGAATTTTCGCATAACGAAGAGAGTAAAAAGAAATATAGTAATTATTTACGATATATACTACGTACAGGCTAAATAAATAAATAGATAAATAAGTGAGTAAGTGTAAATATAGGTATGTACAGAATACTACGGATACATTTCAAGTGCGTATATTATACTATACGTGAAAACCGGTAATGTTGTTCAATATACAAAAAAAAGAAAGGATAAAGAAATGAAGGAAAATAAAAATAACAAAAAATAAAAAAGCTCACGTAGAGTTGCGGTATTCTCCGTACTAATATTATACCTATATTTATACGTATATATATATTATACACATAGGTATAATATGTGTGTACACACGCCATGAGGATCCACGCGCAACGTAAATGCTGCCGGGGGGGGGACAACGAGTTTGTGTTGTATCTACACGCTATATATACTATATAAAGTATAACCACAGTTGTCTGAAACGTACGTACGTAGCGTACGTACGTGGATACGTAGATGAAAGTACAACTGCACAAGCACAAATCATTCAGAGGTCTTATTTCCGTCGTAAAGTAGTTCGACGAAGTCCCCTGACTGAGGGTGTTATACCTATACCTACACAGAGTACCGCACGTATAGCTAGAGCGAGAGATAGACGCCGACAGACCCTTTTTCCTTTACTTTTTCTTTTTTTTTTTTCTTTTTTAGTTTATCTTTCCCTCTCCGTCACTCATTTGTCTCTCGCCCTCGGGGATTCGTGCATTTGGTATACGGTGTAGCGCGCGTATACACATAATATACGTGTGCTATACGAACCGGGAGCGCGAGACCCTCACCTGTCGCGCACCTGTGTGTTGGGTGCACGATGTTTCCTTTTTTCATTTTTTTTTTTTTTTTTTTCGTGTTTTTATCCAACGGGGCGGAGAGAGGAGTTTATTTTACACAGAAAAAACTAGGTATACTAATTTTTACAATGGAATTTTATATCAACTGCACTTCCGCGATAGACGCATACGTAGTATATTTTATACCTATACCCATATGTGTTCAGAAAAATTCTAGTCTTTCATTTATTTTATTTTCAATCGATATTTGTATGTATACACATACTGAATTGGATGGTCAAAGAATTCGCTGAAATCACATCCGTTCAACGACGAGTTTTATTCGGTCTATAATAATACATAATCTTGATATCAGTTTATTTTTACTTTACGCGATTCTGTTTTCATCTTCATGTCTTATAGGTTTGACAGTCAACATCGAGATCGCTGATATTATCTAGTAGTCCGGTTAATATATATCTGTTCCATTTTATTCACGCGATTCTGAAAATCCGCTAAAAATAAGCGTCTAAAGATTTACCGAATTTATTTTTAACCGGTTATTATTATTCTTCTATTTCTTTTGCGTAAAATGAATATTCAGAAACGAATCTTGTTTGACCAGTTGTATACGGAATATTGAAATCTAATGTTTAAATTATTAATAGCCAATGTGTACAGAATTGATGATTATATTTCATCCCCAAAAATTATTACGAATATACGTATAAAAAACGTCCGCAACTGTAATAGTATGTAATATGTTGTGACTGCTAACGAAAGTCAAGTTAAATGAGAAAAAACAAAAAAATTAATAAAAAACGAGAGAAAACCAAAAGAAGAAATAGATTTAACGCCGCGTAACAAATGAGTGGAACGGGACTAAAAAGATTGAAAATAAAGAGGCGAGAATAGAAGAGTAAAGGTGAAGAACGAGGTTCGTTAGTTAGTTATATACGTCGATGCATATTAGATACATTTACAACCTCATCCTTGTAATATACATATACTGTTAAACCGATTGGTGAATAAAAGGTCGGTTTGACTCCGCAGAGTCAAACATTCGTGACAAGGGCAGTATATTACCTCTTAGAGTCAGGTGTTGTGCCAGACACAACCGTTACCGCCGCCAGCAGAAGCGGCAACCTCGTTCATTTACATTTAAATATTTCTAATTTTTTAACCATATATACTCAATCACTGACTTTCAAGACGCGATTTCGAAGGCCAATATTAGGATTAGAGTGAATCGGATATTACTATTTAGCAAGTTTTAGAAATTAAATAGACTTTATTAACATACGTAGACGTATACGTATACTTACTCCTGGTTGATTCGATCTACGGAGAATAAAAAAAAAAAAAAAGAAAAACACTCCTCTCGATTGTTTAATCCATACGATAACCAGCTTCTGCACTTATCACACCACGTTACACGAACTATATTATCATCATTTCTATTATTAATTTAAGATAAAACTTTGAGGTTAGATTTTGAAAAGGGTTTTAACGGACAACAAATAAACTCCACCACGATCCACGGTCCGTAGGACGAATAGATATACAGATACAAACTCCCGCACGGCTTGAAGCCGACTCGAGACTCGATCGGCGTCCCGCGCGTCACGTCGGTGAGGTGCGTGTGATATTATTCGCGCATGCGCAGATGGGTTTTGAATGGTTTATTGTATGTATACGTACGTCATGCATGTCAACGGATAGAATTTTGACGGCACGCAATTTACGCTATCATAATTTTTGATCGAATTATTATTCCATCGCGTGATCGAGTATAATAATATGTAAAGATAATTTTTATTCTTTTCAAGACAGGTTTACGAGAGGACCGAATAAACGGAAGAATATTTTAATAACGAAAATTCATACCGTATTTTAAACAGGATTTATATCCATTGTTCTTTTGAACTATCACAAACAAACAGCGGTAAATTTTTGAATTCTCAAAGAATGAGACCCTGTTTCCAACGAAAGAATTCTTTGTCATAATAAAATGTTGAAAATAAATTGTATATACTTTACATCCACTTATGAATATCAATCATTTCTTTTTCCCCTTCGTTCCTTTATTCTTTTTATTCAAATATTGTTATTATTTGTTGCCTTCTTACAGCGACCCAACAACGTCATATCTCTATAAATAAAAATTACTTTTTTCAGTTTCTCTATCATCAAAATTCGTTGCTATCCAATCGATCGTTTGAAAGTGGATACTTGTAAGACCAGTATAATTACCCGGCTTAAGTATAATTCGGTTTATAGTCTCCACACCCATAGACTTAACAAGAATTTCTAAATAGTTAGTGTTTATCTATTTTCTTAAAATATTGTATTTTATTTAATATTTTAATAGGCGTTTCATTTTTGTACAATTCACTTAGTTACGTAACTTTCTTAATCTGAGATGGCTCGATTTCGGCACCACTTTCTTTTCGTAATTCATAAATCTGAAAGGGAGAAATTGCTTAGAGAAAATTGTCACATAATACCTTAAAACACATATTACGTAGTCCTACTTTTACTTTTCATTTTACTTTAATCTAATTCAATTATGTATGTTTGATTCACCTGTATGTACGCCTCCGTCAGCGTAATCATTTGCGGTAATATTTGCGTAACGTGTAAATCCTGCATTTCGTACCATTGCCCGGTTCCTCTATGCAATACGTGAACTCTGTACGTTCCTTGCCCTGGCTCACCATCGTGAACAATATTCGCTACCAAGTCGTAAGTTGTGTAGGGATGTCTGGCTTTGACTTCAGGCGTTAAAATATCACCGAAATCAACGTTTCTGTAAATATTTGTCAAATTAATCTTTGTTTCAATTAGCTAAAAGGAAATATCTGTGATCTGGTTGCTTTTCGAAAGAATATTACATTTTTTTTTTTATACTGGGGCCAGCTTGTCAATCTTTTTAAATCTTACATCGTATAGAATTAGGCAGCACGATTTTATACTCAAAATAAAGATACTTACTTGACCGGAAAATTAACGATCGTTGGATTCTTTTCAACGAAAAATGTATTCTTCGTGAATCTCTGTAAAGAATTGTTAAAAATTATTGTAATTATTAATAAATTGGAATAGAATTATTCGAATGATGAAACAAAGCGTCTTATTTATTGATTATTCGTCATATTTTCTCAATTCAATCAAATTTTGCGAATAAAAAATTAGAAAATCATACCTTAATGTATAAAATCAGGTACGGTGGTAGTTCGGTGATTTCAAATCTCTTCATAAAATTTTCTTTGTAAGTTTTATACTCTTTTTCAGCAACCGCGTTGAACTTATTCAACAATGTATACAGATTCACCTGTTAAACACAATCAATGAATATTCTATGATCATCCCATTATTCCAAGAACTAAAATTGATAAATATCCGTTAGTTTTTCGCACCTGTGGAATAATATTCTCTGTAAATTGGTCCTTGAAAAGTGGTGGAGGTGGTAAATCGCAGGTCAAATAAAGGAATGGACTTTCAGTAACAGTTTCTCCATATTCGAGAGTGTTCAGAAGTTCGCTGCGCTGGCTTTCCTCAAGTTCAAGAGGCGGAATTTTTCGTGTATAAATTCTCATATGGCCCAAAAACGTTTTGTAAATGATACTAGAGTCTTTTTTCTTAGTTCCATTAAGCGCAAGATGAAGCGCATTGAGAAACCAAGATAAAAAATCGACCGGATCACCTGCAAGGCAAAAGAAAATTGTGTTAAAATCCTCAATACTTTTATTATGTTCATTATAATATGGAGCAGAAATTTCAGTCTTATTTAAACCTTGTTCGGTAAACTGGAATCTCTTTTTACTCCATAAAACCACAGCTTGTAGCATTTCGTGTGGACTAACATGAGCCTTGAAATTTCTAGGATTCCATAATTTTCTCATCAATTCTCCAAATCTTTGAACTAAAAGATATGACGAATCACCTGGAGGTCGTTTTACATGAGAGTAATTAAATTCCCTTAAAAAGAAATCTCTCAATGGTGTTACGTGAGATAAAGCCTGAAAAGAAATAGTTTTATGAGTATCAAGCTGTAGGTGTTTATGAATTTTTAAAATTCTTCTGAATTTAAGTTGATTTGGTGAGTCTTAAACAGTTTTTTGCGAGTATCAATGAATTAGAATCAAAATGAATTGAATTTACCTGTAATATTACATTGCAGTAATCATTAGCTTTGATATTATTCATTCCCACTATACCAGGTGAATACATAGAGCCATCTATCGCTCTAGATAATTTATCGCTTTTATCAAGGTAAGCAATTTGCGATTTGTCAAAAGTTGGGTTTAAAACATACTTTATGTCGTCAAGGGATGAATCTAAAAATTTGAATAATTCCATTTAATAAAATAATTGCTTTGCAAAGCCAATAACATTATTACCATCAGTATTGACATTGAATTAACAAAGTAGAGAGCTCCTTACCAACGATTTCGTAATTGTCTGGTAAACAGTAAAATTTAAGAGTATGAAGATTGAGAAAAACGTGATGACTTTCTGCAACACTGTGTGTATAGGCATGAGTATTGGTTCCTCTACCTTGAAAATATTTACCGCAAACTAAACAAGCGTAAACATTTATTCTGGAAAGAGATACGGAGCATAATTTCTCAAAATCAAAATCCAGAAATTGACGATTTATAGTATCAAGGTATGGACACAGACGTGGGGCCTCCATGTTCGATCTGTAATAAGCTTTTTGATAGCCTGAAAGAATAAGTTTGATTTATTACCCTGTTATCGTATTTTCATTAAAAATCGAGCTTACGGTTTCTATTTATCATGCGTTTTGAGGTTATGTTTAGATTTTCGTTATTAAACTAGTTCTCTTGGGTTGTAAATGAATGTTTCATCATTTCTTGATAAGAATAGCTGATTTTGAATCTATGATTAATAAGAAGTACAAATAACTGTCAATATTAGTTACAAACTTGACTATAAACAATGAAATTAGTGCGGAAAGCCGGGACCTCGAATTATAATTACGAAGTAAATAGAGAAGTAAAGATATTAACGCGAAATAATTTATTCCAAATCATAAACTGTATTGATTTTCACTTAAATCATAATCCTTACCATCGCTTTCATCGTCTGTATCACTTCCATGTTCAACCAATTTTCTCTTTAACCTATTTCCCTGTTTGCTAGACGCCATCTTTTAGGTTAGAACGGTCATTTCGAGTTCGATAGTCGACAGTAAGATATATGCTCTAAGATCTCGACAGATGTTACATCGATACAGCATCGAATAAGCATCGAATTGCGAGATATTTTCAAAACGAATAATTCTCCAGACAGATTTGAAGACTTAAGAATATCAAATGAATGAATAAATAAAGAAAGGATGATGATAGAAAAAGCTTTTCGTAACTTATGTTTGTATAGTAGTGTATCTATTAGTCAATTAACTAAACATATGCACAGTGCGCACACACACACATTTATAATATATGTATATACTGTATATATAAATGTACGTCAATAACATTGAAATTGTACTTTTTAATTCTAAAAACATTTATCAATTATATGTTATATTGTATACTTATACTATTTTATAATATTAATAATTACTTATCATTAATATAATCATAATTATAATGTATATTATATGTATATATATATATGTATATATTTAAATAAAAACTAGACACTCCGCTTATAATGTTAATTATGTATGTATGTATATGTACCCACGTATTTACAATAAATATATAGATATATATGTGTATAATATGTATATATGTATACAGGTGTACAGTTATTTATCTTTTTACTTATTTTTTTATTTTTTTATTAAATGTATAATATGTATATATATTACGCTTTATTATGTAATACTTCAGTTTGGGTCGATTACCATACAATTACATATATGTATACATATAAATGTGTATGTAATTTTATTCGACTATCGTATAATATACATATACGTAATATTATAGGTATAGGTATAATATATAGAGTAATTCTGTGCAGTGAACCGAATCATTTATATGTATAGATATGATTTCTCTCGGACAGTAATACATATATGATACGAGATTTCAAATTCGAACATAAATCGAAGACAATTTATCGGATAAAGGACGGAGAAACCATGAAAAATTGCCTAAGGTTATACGGATCGATGGTTATACGTATGTATATAGTATACCGAAATCGAGAAATCACATATACGCAATATTATATAGTTATAATAAACAGATTACAGATATTGTAAAATAATAATTAACGAAATTTTGTATTTACGACCTCTGGCGGAGGTTTACTATTATTATTATTATTATTTTTTCTTTTCTTTTTTTTGTCATCTTAAAACTTAATCGTTATTCTAATTACATTATTCTAATTCCATTACATATATATATAGATATACAAATACAAGGTCCATTTCCCTTAACAATTACTTGATACTTACACGAACTTTTAATTTTTTTTTTTCAATTTTTTTGTCTTTTTTTTAAGAAATACTAATATTACTCGCGTGACAATGATGAACTTTCGGCTTTTTTAATTTGTGATTTTGTTAATTTTATTTTTAATTGTTTTTTTTTTCCATTCAATCGTAATCGACGTCGAAATCGTGCGATAGACCATGATGCATGTGAATATGGGGTGGCAGGTCGATGGCGCCCCCCAAGCTGCTCCTCTAAAACAACGTAAAAAACAGCTTATGTGCTTTTTTATGTAAATAATATAATATATATATATATATATATACCTGTGACAAAAAAATACAGTTTCTTTTTATACAAAATTAAATAACAATTAGCAGTGCAAATTAATTAATAAACAATTTATGCGGACATTTCTACGATCAAATCAAATTCGCATATTTTTATTATGTAATTAGCGTATATACGATACCATAAATAAGCAATATATGAAATACTAGGAGCATATATACACATGTACAAGGAATGAAGAAAATAGGGATAAAATAAATTAAATACTTTTTTTTTTCATCGAGATTGAAGAAACTGAAAACATGAAAATATGGTGTTAAATAAAAAAAATTTCGGGGGTGTAATATAAATCCTGGTTGGTTGTTTCTGTGGATAATAAATATTAGTGATCCTTTCAATTACCAAATTATAAAATTTAATTTCTGGAGATAACATAATATGTGATTATAAAATCACCTGTGACCTCATCCCGTTTATTGGCGTAGCAGTTGGATTATCTGGAGGATAAACACTCCCTCTGTGCGATGAACATTTTTCACAACTTCGTCTTCTTCGTTTTGAAGAATTACACCTAAGTGCCAAGCAAAGCTCACGAGCCATTTCCGAACACAAAGACTCTTGTGGATTCTGATTTTGCTGTTGCGCTTGCTGCTGTTGCTGTTGCTGTTGTGTGGCTTGAGGAATTCCTTGAAGAGATCCTGAACAGGTCGGTGGTCCCGGTGGGCGATTCTACAAAGAATAAATAAAGACTTAACGAAGTAAGCAAAGCTTGTAATAATAAATTAGTTAATTTCAATGAATATTATTCTGAAATTTTGTCAAATTTTAAATTCCTTGAGCCAAGAAATAGAGTTATAAATTTTATTCAAATCAAAACACTGCGAGATCACTTAATAATTATTACATTGATGCATACCTTGTATAATTCGTGCAGGATCGATCGCTGAAGGGACATGCTTCAATCCATGAGCTCATGCTGTATTTTTTGAGATGTTTAAATCACTAAATGAAACGTGGTATTAGGTCAAAAAAAAAAAAAAAAAACGCAGAATAATCATGCCTAATTATAATTTATAGCGTGTACCTAATCGATTTCAAACTACTACGGGGGTCTAAATGAGAATTATATGATACGAAAACGTACAGATCTCAGATGAACACAGCAAAGAAAATAAAAATTTAAATAACGCTCAAAGGCATTTGAAAATGATTATCATGCATCTACGGTAAAATTGTTTTAGGTTTTATACTATGAAGTATAAATAATAATTATTTATATTAAATTGTAAAACTTACTCGCTCGGAGGACGGCGGTGCGTTTCTTTTAGAGTTGTAGCAGAATTCAAAAATGGCAACAAGCACGGCAAAAGCGAGTCCGCAGAGTAGAACAACGAAGACACCACCTGTTGTAGTAGAAAAAGTTCGTAAATTAATTTATGACAGAGACTGGAAGGCTTGAGCTTTTTTAAATCGGAGCTTAGAGACAATAAAACGGATTAAAAATCGCAGTAACTAAGTAAATTAAAGTTTTATTGGTACACTCACCTATATTGTCAACTCCAAGAGCGTTGGCTTTACTTTCTTTGCCTTTTTCTGTCCTCATACAAGTGTCGCCCGGGCTTTTCCACCATTTATCATAAAGCATTTGTATTTCACCTTTTTCTTGTAATTCGAGTATAGCCAAAGATATTTTATCTCTCCATGGAGAACCTGAAATTATTTTCATTAACTGTATGATTAAAATGATTTTTTGAAAATTCATTATCCGCAATATGGTTATCAATAAGAATTTTAAACGCACCCATCGGTGTCGCTATGCCGTATCCCTTGCTGTCCAATAATCCACCGATTTGTGTCAAATTACAGTCTCTTTGCACAATGTAATCCAGCATTGTGGATTCCATCAGGAAGGCATAATCGCCTTGAAGAACTCGCTGGATTCCTTCCTCGTAAGTCGGTACGAAAACCGACGGTTTTTTATTCTCCATAAACCGCCACATTTTCTTGTAAGTCTCGATCATCGAGTCCTGTAATAAAATAAACATATTGATGTATGAATAAACTTTACTAGTTTTTTTATTTTCTTCTTTTTATTTTATTTGTACCCTGTTTTTAAATTCTTAGAGTGCACAAACTCACCCTAAAGAAAGTCATCGTACTTCCACTTTCAAGAGTTCCGTAAACTATGTCCGTCTGTCCTTCTAAATCCTCAGCGTTCTCGATCGGCGTAATCATCCTTTCGACAGTCAGAAATGCTGCCAAATTTGCGGTGTAGGATGAGATTATTATCAGTGTAAAAAACCACCAAATTCCACCGACTATTCGCGTGCTGGTCGCCTGTTTGAAATTCAGTATAGACAAAGTTTTATCATTTTTAACCTTTCATTCGTTTAATTTTTAATTTTTAATATCCATACAGAATTTTTATTTTTCTCCTAATTATCAACACATTCTGAATCAAGGCGTGAAAATTTCTGATTAATGGAAACAGTTAAATTTCCCACCACAATAAATTACTTTTAAAAATCAGTATGAAATTACCAAACGTGACGTTGATATTAATTTAAAATCGAATCTCTCTTTTTGTATGAATAAGTTTATTTTTTTTTTTCACTTTTTGTTTAGTCACTTTGATAATCTGTCTACTGATTTTTATTTCAAAAAAATTTTAAAAGCTGAAAAAATCGTATCTATTTTCAATTTCGTGTTTAAAAATTAATTACTGCAGTGTCGGTGTACCTTGGGATTTAGATCGCTCCCCTGCTGCATGAGAGTTCCAATGGTAAACCAGAAGCTATTAGCCATAGAGAACTGGTTCTCGACGATATCTGGACCAGCGTGACAAGGGTGCGGGTTGTTCCATTCGTAAGGGCTGAAGCGAGCGACGACGAACATCGTTACAGAGACAAGGACGTAAGCTGCTAGTACGTAAAGCCAGATCTCTATCGCGAGAGGATTCATAAAGGAAAACAGTCGAGCTGGATGGCTAGTAGGTACCTGAGGAATAATGAAAGAGAAAATAAAAATTGAAATGATAATAATAAAATTTTGAAATATATGTTTGATGCCATCAGCTCGCTATACGCTTTTGTCTTTTCCCCATAATTTATTACGAGAATCGTAATTGTATATATAACCATTGTCATTTTTATTTTAAGTACAGTATTATTCGTACTCATCGAACTGAGCTACTACGATTTTTTTGTTTTTTTATAAGGTACATTAATCCCAATTAATTTCTCGACTTGCGATAATTAACATCTTCACTTCTAGTCTGATATACCGATTGGTGCAATTACTCGAACTTGTCTTAACTCCAGTTACTAATTAGAGTAGTTATTACAAGTGAATGTACATACCTCTCGATGTACCACTCAATCGTATATATTTCTACAATCTACATATCTATACATTAAATGTGTATATTTATTCAGATATACGAGAATTTTTTTTTCATCTTTTTTTGCTTCTGTCCACAAATTGGCTGAAGTTATAACTTTGAAACAACAATTATTGAGAAAAAAAAAAGGGAGAAAAATTGATCGAAATTAATTGAAAAAGGGAGTCGTGCGATTGATCGGAGGGTGAAAAAAAATGACGAGCCAATATATTTCTCGCCTTAAAAAAGAAGAACCAAACGAAAAAAAAAAAAAAGAAAAAAAGAAAAATAAATAAATCACCCAATTCTTATCACGATTAGAGCTGAAATTTAATAATTGTAATCTGACGGTTGTCGATGATCTGAAATAATTCATATTGTCAGCTGATCACCAATCACAAATTCAATATTGGTTGTAGGTAGGTACCAACTGTCGAGAGTAATCGATCGATTATTATTTCACAGGTTATTATTTTACTTTGATTTTCATTTCGTTTCAAATATATTCAAATATTGGTTATCGAAATTGATGGGGATAGATCGACTCTGATCAATTTCGAATTCCAATTGTGTAATTGTCCAAACTACATAGTATTGTCCTGGCTGAAGACCAATATTCAGGAAATGTATACCCATACCCATTTGTGGAGACTGATTCTGATTGTCAGAGGGTACGTATATGCACATCTACTATCGCATATATCTATACTTATACTTGCAGGCTTTACCAATTCGAACAATTAGCTTCCCTACAATATCTAGCCATGTAAATTTCCGACGCAGTACAAAGAGCGGAAGATAAATAGAGATATATATAGATGGTTATATGTATATGTATAGAAGAAAAGACAGAAACAGAGGTAATAGAATATAGAATATAGAATAGAATAGAATAGAATAAAATAGAACATCGGACATGATTTGAAACCTCAAGTATCTTGAATGGGGTTACAGGGATGTAGAGAAGGCGTAAAACGGGTACAAAAAATTTGGTCAAAATAAAAAAAAAAAAAAATGGGGGGTAAAGAACGTCTTATAACTTATTCATTGATTTTTGTTTTCCACAAAGTGTGGAATAGGTCGAGGTAGGTATAGGTCGATGTGTACTTAGGGTAGAAATTGAACTTTATGAATTAAGTAAGCGTTGTCCTTCGGATTGACGGACGTCGATGAATATGCAATCGTACCGAAGTAGAGTAAGCGGGGTATAAAGTTTAAGATATTAGCTTCGATCGAGCGACCAGTTTGGAAGCTGGTGAGATACGGAAGAATATTTAGGTAGGATGGTGGATGGTGAATGGGGAATAAGAGATCGGGAGAGAATTCCTGCAAGAGCGTAGGTAATTGAATGTTCGAAATTAATTTTCCCCAATTCCATAGAGGCTGCAGCAGCAGTAGCAGCAGCAGGAGCTACACCCCTACATTTCAAGATTCTAATAATCTCTTGGTATATATATATTCCTCGTGTTCGAAATGCCAAACTACATAGAAAATGGAAAGAAAAAACAGAAAAAAAGAAAGTGAAAAAAATTTTTCTAGAATACATACGCATGTCAAAAGCAGAGAAAATACAGAGAACTTAGAACGTTGACCCGGTACTAATCGATGGGTGAGAAAACCTATACGATCACTCAGTAATTGAATAATTCGCTAGGTTGTAAGACACTGTGAAGTACGCGGAAACATCGGGAGGTCTAAATGAAAAGTATTTTTATTTTCTTCTCGGACGGTATACTAATTTGTTAATTTTATTTATTCGTCAAAATTCAGTTTTGAATAAACATTTTGTTGGTCAATTATTAAAATTGTTCATCAGAAGGGGGTGTAATTAGTTCACTTTATTACATCAAGTAGTTCCAAGACTTCTTTGAAAGAAAAAATTTTCTTAGCCATTTCTTTAAATAAGATCCTGATTAAAAAAAATAAATAAATAAATAAAATAAAAACGGATAAATAAAAATTCAATACTGCAGGATCTATGAATTGTATACAGGGGTTGCTTTTTACCCGAGTGTAAGGTATATAGGTATTGGTATATATATATATATATATATATATATATGTACGATAAGGGGAGCAGGGTTGATAATAAAGGGACACTAAAGAAATGAAATAAAAATATCGCTTCGAGTCTCGAGCCAATTTCGAATGACAAAGTGCGCTTCAAAGGTGAAGCTTATTCAGGAAGAGTAATTTGAGGGTGACGAAGAAGAGAAGGAGGAGGAGGGCTGCCGTGTTACAACGACTGTAGCAATGAACACGTTCGGGACTTAATTGGCGACCGAAATGCGACCTATCTGCAGAACAGGAAAATTTTATATATGTTTTATAAAAGAATTTCTTTTCAACAAAGAAATACATTCGCGTACGATAAAATTCAACTGAATAATACAACCTACATACCTTGAACAGAATAGAAATTCCTAGATTCATGAACGGCTTGGTAAAGTCGATTACACTCTCTCTGGCGTAGTTTATCGTCATCGAACCCACGGCCAGGTCTGCTTTCTGAAAAATAAAGAAAAAGAGGATTAAAACAAAAAAAATCGAAAATTTACTGACTTGTAATCAGAGAGAAAAAGAGAGAAGGAAAGGAAAGAAGAAAAATTGTTAAAAATACTAACGGTCAGTAAATATATTCGATTTGTAAAGTGAATAATAATTATTATTCAAAAGATGATAATTTTTGAAAATTCGCATTTCAAAATTTTGAAAAAATTTATTTTTCTCTCTGTGAATTATTTTCATAAGGTAAAGGTAATAAATATTCTATTAATTAACTTGGACCATTAATTATTATATAGAGAGTTACCAAATCGTTGTTAATTACAGATTAAATTCGAGTTTGCAAAGCGGTTACATCGGCCTCGGCGTTTAATTTCCCTAGTAGAGTAAGGAATCTTACCGTTGATAATATAGATTAGAATCGATCGTTGTTGTCTCGCAATTTCAACATCGTAAACTAACTTTGGTTAAAGATTGGAGGAGGCGATAAACCGCGAATAACGCGTCTTAAGGAGATAGAGAAAGCTTCAAGAACGGTGAGATGACAAAAAAAAAAAACAGCACCTCCTCCGTTCACGTACAGAAATATCAAATGAAAAAAATTAAACGACGTTATTGATTGTCTGCGGTGTAGAAAAATCTTTCATTATTGTATTTTTTTTAATATATTTTTCTTATTTCATTTAAAAGTAAAAGATGGTGAAAATCAAGGATGAGAAATATTACAGAGGTTTGTTTAGCGCCGTGAAATTTCATCCCTTATAAAACTAGAGCCATCGTTATTTTCATATTTTATTATTTCCATTATTATTCAACATCTATCAATAGTTTGGTATAAAAAAAATTTCGCATTTTTAATGGTCAGATGAAATTACTCTCCGTTTGATATATTCCCCGATTCCCTACAGGATTAGAATCTGCATAAAGTCTGGTCGAGGTTTCACTGTGCGAAATTCGATTTGCTCTATCCCGAGTGAATAATATCTCAAGAGTCCTTTTGCGTCTAGCTATATTAGAGACTCTCGCATTGTTAGCTGTCATGGGGGGTAGTCCTCTTAAGTAGGTAAAATATAGGCCCTCTTCACCTGTAAATCTGAGATATTTTTTTACCCCTGGACTGTGCGAGGATTTCCAAGATTCACCAAAAGCCTACCTCTTAGACCACGCTAACAAATGATCATCTGACAAAATTGATACAACTTTCACGGTTCTTGTATATATATATACGTATACGACGTGTAATATACGTTATAGTGTTACGTTGTATGATGATACGCATTGCGTAGGTAATTTGAGAAAGAATTTCATCCCCTTTTTTTTTTCAAACACTTAAAAATCAACTGTTAATAAATTTTTTATTTTTTTTTTTGTGTGATTTTATTTTTTATTTTTAGTCACTACACAGTGTCAAGTGTTTTCGAGATGAGTATAATACGCGGTGTTCTTTTTCATCCCCATTTCATACCGCTCATCACGGTTACTAGTGGTAATTAGTGAGCGTTATAAATCATGGTAAAACATCATTAACTCTTCTCCTCAGTTTTTATTTTATATTTCAGTTTTTTTTTTTTTTTTTTTACCCGTTATTCGTGGTTAATTTGTCAGCTTGTTTTGAGGCTCTCGGGGTAATCTCATGACTGGTTCTATTTTATGGTACTCATTTCCTTCTTTTTTTCTTTTAATTTTGATCTTTTTTTTTTCTCTTGCTTTTATCAAGTTTCTGCATTTTTTATATTTCACGCAATGACACCGCTTCTTTTTACGTCTATATCTTATTCAGGTATGAAATAAACCCCACCGGGGGAATTGTATATGCAAATATATTCTATAAACGCGAGTGCGATAAAGATAGGGAGGAAAATGAACATCAGAGTGGTTAAAAAAAAAAAAGCAAAAGAAAAAAAAAAAATCATGGCAAAATTTTAGATAATTAAAACATTCAATTTTCAGATTCAAAAAGATACATATTTGGCATACCCGCATTTAATTTTTTCTCATTAAAAAAAATTATACCATTGATCAGTAAAGTACCTTAATTTAAAAAATTTTTTTTTTTGTTTGTTTCATTTTTTTTTTTTTTCCTTTCTTTCCTTTTGTACACCGCCCTAATAAACATTAACTTCAGCGTTAATTCCGTCGACTTTTATATTTTTAAACTGTACTTTTACACTGAGGAATTTTTAGACAGACGACGCAAAACGACGCGAGGCGGAATAATACGACGGGTAGGTATTTGGTTAACAGGTCCAGAGTACCGAAAGGGTTAAATGTACCGAAACAAGTCGGGGATATCGCGATATTTTACCGTCAGTAAAGTTAACGGTAGAGAGAATAAAATTAGGTATATAGGTATAGGTATAAATAAAAATCTATAAATAAAAACGTCCATATATATGATATTCGAATTTTCCCTATTGTAAAATCGATATTCCTACGTCATTATGATAAAAATTATATAGATATTAAATCCGCGTGGATATATCGCGACGCGTATACCAACATCATTCGTTCGTTAGCCGGTATTAAAGGCAAAGCCGATGTTTCTGCAATTCAAATTTTGATTTTAGATCTGGTTATAAACAGTCGGAACCTCGCACTGCATACTACCTACATAGGTATTACTACCTACGAGAGACGAGACGAGGTGATGCGAAGCGATGCACCGAGAGACCGCGGCTAACGCATTGCGAATTGCGATGCAAATGGATTCTGGTTCGGTGAACAACTTTGCTGCACCACGCTGGGCAGACGTACGCGTGTAGTAATTCCACGGGGAGGTAGAGAACCGTTAACTCCCTGCACAATATAGTCCAAGGGATGAAAGTTATGGGTAAAAAAAAAATCAAAATAAAAACTAGATAAATAAAAAAATGGAAATATAAAAACAGCAAAAAAATTCCTCTATTAAAGACCTGACAGGATATGCGAGATAGGAGGAGCTTTCGTAGATCGAGCAGAGAAAATATTTGTCATTCGAATTTTCACTTCATTATTTTCCAACTTGTTTTATTTGCTTTCTTAATTAAGGATTTTTTTTTCTCTCTATTTTCCTGTGTTTTATTCTTCCATTTCTCTCCTCTTTCCTAATTAAGACGGATCTCGCAATCAACCGACTGACTACGAATGGTTTGTCCCGCCCTGATCCGGTCGTGCTATATCCTATAATTCTTTAATAAAATATGATAAAGTATAATTTTAATCATCATTATATATACTGATGACTATAAATCAGGATTTTTTCCACTGATTTAATTTCAAAAACCGATTCCATTACTAAGTTTATCGAATCGTTCAACGACTGCACATACCATAATCCAAGTACAAAGTTTAGACTTTAATCGTATTTTATAATTGGTTAATTTTGTTCAATCCTTGATCCAAGTGTTTCATTAAACTCTGTAATTAACAGCGTGATACTGTTTCACATTTCATTGGTCTCTCGCGTTTGGATAACAAATTATAACAAGCCAACGACAATATAATGACTATAATTTATACTACACATGTATACAGTGCGAAATTTTGCAAGGAATTTATAAAAAGTAATATCAATGCTACTTATTACTCCGGTCCTCGTAAGTACATGTTAAAAAAAAAAAAATACTATTACAAATCGACGATTCTACGAAAATTAATACTGTTTTAACTTACCTTGAAGCCTTTTGGATTTGGCAAGGTGATTGTAAGGGTGGTTTGTATCTGATCGATGATAAAGATGGTCATAACTCACCTTGTCCATAAGTTGACGAACGATGCCATTCCATTCGCCAGTTTCGTAGTCGTATACACCGTACTTGCCATCAGGGACGAGTTCGATTCTGTAAGTGAAGCCAACCATCCTTGCAATCTCTTTTAAAAGATCGATGCAGAATCCCTCGTACCTAGCGTTCCCGGTCAGGTTACTCTGCGTTCCAAGCATCACGTATGGCTGCTCCTACGGGGATCAGAAGAAAGGACTCCTGCAGGACACGAGCCAGAGGTCGAATACTATTTCGTATGAAAAAAAAAAGAAGAAAAAAAAACAAAAAAAAAAAACTGAAATAACCGCGAGAGGGAAACAGCCCCGTACCGTTCAATTTGAGAAAATAAATATAAAGAAATACACGAAATTCTCGCTAGACGACGATTCACCTACTGCAATCCAACTCTGAACTTATATATTCCGTTGATTCCAAAATTTATGGATAATCGAACGATTACGTATACCAATACGTAACTAACAATAATTTTACTTAGGTCTATGTATAGGTGTTGGAATGGCACGAGGCACTTGAACTGTACTATGTAACACTTGTGAATCTACTTTAGCTGAGAATGTGGCAAAGCCCAGGTTTGGTTCGAAGGTTAAACTATGATTGTAACCTACTGAGGAGGGTGAGCAGTGAGCAGTGAGCAGTGAGCAGTGAGGATTGATCAGTAATCGGTGCGATAATAATAGGTATGAAATTAGCGAGGGTTTTTATATAATAATTATGTGGTGTGTGAGATATGGTGAGGTTGTATAGTGGTTGTTTATACGAAAATTATAAATGAGAATGAAAAATTAAACAAACCAAATCATACATGTCGCATGAGTTCATTGACGATGCCGTTCCATTCGCCAGTTTCTGGATCCTTAGCACCGTACTTCCGGTCCGGAACTAGCTCCATACGATAGGAAAATCCAACCTCCTTCGCCACCACCTCAAGAAGGTCAACGCAAAACCCATAAAAACGGGAATTGCCGGTATAGTTTTTCTCGTAATGCATCATTACGTACGGGGTCTCCTGTGCAGGTGATGCGGGCGACGAGGGTGCCGAGAATGACGAGGGTCACAAGGGTGAATTGGTGGTTCGTTCGTTCGTTCGTTCGTTAGTGTTCAAGGGATGAGAAGAGAAGAGTAGAGAAGTGAAGTGAAGAGAAGAGAAGAGAAGAGAAGAGAGGTCGACACGTCATGCAAAACAAAGGTTAATCGTGACACAGCCAGTTCAAATGGAAAGAACTCGTTACCCTATTTTTTACATCTCTGTATTACCTACCCTCACACCATTTACACAATTAAATTTTTTTTTTTTTTTTATCCCCCGTGTATGTATGTAAACTGTAAATATTTAATATTTGAAGAGTTCCCGCATTAAATAATTCACATTTATTCAAAATTGGTATTCGATCCTGCTGGTCAAGTGTTTGATCAGTTTCAAAGCCAATTACAGTAAGTACCCCCTTTTTGAAATCTATAGTATATAAAAGGAATTTTGTCTGTGAGGGGTTTGTGTCTCGAAATATATAATGACGTGTTGAAATTGTGTTAGATGAATATAAAAATATGGATTGATGGAGATAATGTATAAAATAAAAAATGAAAAAAAACTTAAAATATAATGGCGATAATTGTCTTTAATTATTCTTTCGTGAAATAATAATTGCGGAGATTATATACCGGCTGTAGTTAATTGGCTTTTCTTTCTTTTCCATTTTTTCTTTTTTTTTTTTTTTTTTTTTCGTAAATACTATATATATCTCAATACAGTTTCATTTAATATTATTTAACGAACGATTAACCACATCCAACTTTCATGTAGCGTAGAATTGGCGAGTTGGATCAACTGAAGCGTTTTTTTTTTAATTAAAAATCGTACAATTAATTTATTCTCGTGATCATGAACGACACCCGGGTTACAAATTCACCTCGTGTATTTCTAATTTTAAGTTTATTTTTTGATTCTTTGATAAGAAAAATTAAATTCACGTTATTATAATAATTGAAATATTCAAACAATCATTAATATAAATTACTACCCCTATTTATACTCTGTTGCATATATACCTACGGGCTTTTTTATTTATTTTTTTTGTAAATGTCTAGATGTAGTCACGACGGTATATAACCTACCCTCTTTGAAAAAGCAATCGGTTCTACGAGATAAACTAGTTTTTCATTTTGGTGAGCTTAACGTATGTAGATATCGCTCGTTACAAGCTACGTAGGTATATTCATGATCCAATTGAACCGTTTTCAAATTAGTCCATACCTTTGAAAAAATTTGAAAAAAAAAAAAAACAAAAATAAAAGGTAGTCGAAAATTCGTAATGTACGGTTATAGACCCGTAATTCGTTTACTCAGACTAATTTCAATATAAATCAAAGAGTCAAATATCGGGCACAGAAATAAAATAAAAAAAAAAATAAATAAATAAAAAATCAAACCAGGGAGAACGAAATAGTAAAATTTGAGGAGATAATTAATAAACCACGTTAATTAAAAACTTGATTTATTAAAAATAAAATGAAATAAAAAAAATGATATAATCCATTCGCGATTGTAGTTGGGTTAGAAGAAACTTTCCATACGAAGTTTGTTTAAAGTATATCACTTGAGATATATCTATGAGTGATTTTATATTATTATCGAGATGGTGATCGTAAAAGTTTCGTTGCAATATCTCGGCCCTTAAATTACCTATCTACGTAATACCTAATACATTGATATATAAATGTGTATACGTTCAGTGAGAAATGGTTGTGGGCGTATAAAAAAGTAGAAAATAAAAACTTCTATTCAATCTTCAGCGTGCTGTATCTGCCGACAATCTTATGCGGTAGGTAGGTATCGAATATCGATTCTATAGTGCCGTTTGAACTGTGCAGTGATTCGATATTTGCGTTATATAGTATGGTATAGATATAACACGGAAGGAAGAAGGTATTATCGGGTTTCTGTTAAACCGAATTGTATCTGCCTGCAGGCAGCATTATTCGAAATCCTAAAGATAATCGCTGTTATGTTGCCAGTTCCAATAACGTTGATTTATAACCCGTTGCCTACATACGTTCGATATGTGAAAAAAAAAAATTAAAAATTAAAAAAAAATAATAATAATAAAATTGAGTTTCGAATTCGGAAACATGTGGAATTAATTAACTAAACATGTATTTGTATATATATATATATATATATACCTATACCGATAAATATTCTTGTTTTTTCTTCATACGAGGTGAATTGGCGTACAATTTTTCGATTATAAAATTCGTCAAAAAGGGGAGACGGATATGGTTAGGGGTGAAATTTAAATGGGACATGGGCAATTCAGTTAGGTTGGGTCTGGGTTTTCGGGCTTGAGTTAAATTCGTGTGTTGGAGGCAAGGCGAGGCGCTGCGTTGCTGAGTGGTAAAACGGGGCTCCTATTATCCTAGGGGATGATTTCCCCGGGGCTGGTGTGGTAGGTACAACCACCGGCCTTAACCTTCGCCTTTACTTATATACCTTTGCCTTTGCCTTTACATTCTGACTTAATGCCAATTCGTTGGGAATGAATTTATATTAGAGGATTTCACCCGTTTTAAGTAATTGATCGATGAGGTCTGCCTGAGGGATTGGAGCAACGAAAAACTCGCCCTTATTTTCATCTTTGTCATTTCGGTCGCTTGCCATAGCCCAATATTTTATTTTATTTATTTTTTTTTCGTTCTTTCTGTTTCAGAATTCGCATGGATTCGTACAGTTAAATAAATATCAATCAAAATTCAGATATGACGTTAAATTAGCAGCAACAGTAACCAGCAGGAGGATAAAATATGAGGAAGTAATCAGCGCAGCTTATTATTTTCAAATTTATAAGCGAGTAAGATTGAATTAATTAATTAATTAATTAACGGATGATGTTCTTTCCTTTTTCTCGTCTGAAAAATTCATTTTTCAATTCTATAAATTCTCGGCTATACGTACGTTATACATGCCTGCTATTTTATTAATGACGTTAAATTTGCAGAGCGGAATCGTCGTCCGCGTTATTAAATTTTTTTTTTTGTTTTTTTTTTTTTTTAATTTATAATGTGGTGAAAAAATTTATAGTCGCGTTTTACTCTCAGGTTGTAGAAAATCGTATGATACGTAATTAAGTTATGTATACTATTTTTGTTAATTAAGAAAGTGATAACGCGTAAAAACAATAATAATTTATGTCAAGGATTTCACGCCTCGGGATCTTCTTACCAGAATCGTGATTACGACTAGTGTCACATTGGCAATTCCTGGCTCAAAGAAAGCTGCCCTATCTGTGACATTAACGCCTGCACCTGGCCGCCATTCTCCTACCTGTGAATGACAATTTTATAATTTGAAAAAAGAATCGAGAGATTAAAAAAAATAAAAAAAATAAATAAAAGGTATAACTTCGAAGGTAACGATATTTTTCGTACCTTGACAAGCGAGTGTTGTTTAAGCTTTAGTAAATCGAGTTTAAATTGAATTCTTCGACCTTCTTTGAACTCTATCGGTCCAGATATCCCCTTCAGTTCTACCTGAAATATAAAATGATTTTCGGTTAAAAAATTCGCGAGAGAATATAAAAACTGATACTTTTGATGTTAAGAATCGGCGTTACATATCGAGGATTACAAGCTCATAAACTAACAGCTTTCTGCACCTTACGAACTTAAGTTTACAGCCGAAGGTAGGTGTAGGTAGGTAGGTAGGTGGGTAGATACTATATAAAAAAAAAAAAAAAAGAAACGAGACGAGAGAAGAGAAGGAAATAAAATACATCGTAAGAGGCGATATCGAGATCGTTAAATAACTTTATTCTTATATACCAGGTGGATTTTTATAACAGTAACAGACGCAGGTTTGATGCATAAGTAAAATTTCTAACGTCTATAAGTTAACGATTCCATGAAAAGAAGTTTTCTTATCATTATTCCATATACAATTGTAAGTATATAGTAGAGGATTGAAATAAAGAAATAATCGCGTAGGTATATATATATATATTACGGGAATAACGGTCAATTAAGAATCGTGAAAATTTATTCCATGACATGACTTAACTTAACAGTAATAATCGAAATTCGATATAGAAATACTAGTTTCGATAAATCTTGAGACTGCAGTGTGACATATATGCGAAGAAAACTTTGTTTAGAATCTCTTAGTTGTGTTCTGAAATTGTCATAGAGGTTGGAATATCTAAGCAAGTTTAGCGGTAGTAATTTGGGTAAAAGTTTCACTACGTGATTATCCACATATACATATACATATAAATCCATGTAAATGTCTGTGTATTTAAATTTCGGTATTATATGTCGAGTGTCGTCGCGGCGCCTTAGGAGTCACGTGCGATAAGTTTTTAGGTAGGTAGGTAGGTGGGTATGTCGGTATGTACCTAAATCCGCAGGAAGTTGACCATTAAACTGGCTTTCCTTGTTCCTTGTGGGTGGTGTTAAGGTTACGTGATTACATTTTCTCGTGTGCAATGATGGTCGCATTATTCACCCTGCAACCACCCCTAAAATAAAAAAACTCCGTTTAAAGAAACAACGAGGAAAAAAAAAAAAAAAAAAAAAGGAAAAAGATATTCTTCAGCGTACCTGCACCGACTGTTCAAATGAATTTCAGCTAAATTTTCTTCGGTATTTCTAGACCCCGTTATACTCAGACGATAAATTGTATCGATCTTTTCATTTCAACGTATCAGCTCTCTTGCTGTGAACATTTCGCTTGCCAAAGCCTCGGGGCTATAATTCCTCGTCATTCTCATTAGCGAAAAAAAATTTTTTTTTTTCTTTCTCGTTAATATATAAACCGCGAGTAATATCGTAACTGAGATCGACATTGTCGTTGTATATCCGAACTTGTTATCCGATATTTGTTTTTTGTCATGATCCTTCTCCTATTTTATATAAATTTTTTTTCTTTCTTTTTTCTTTCTTTTATTCTCTTTTACGCCGGTTCGGAATACCGAAGTAGAGGATTTCAAACGTTATTTTAAGGTCACCAAGTGACCCCCTCCTCCCCGTGGGGATGAACGCTAGAGTTGACCGGCCGCATTATAGCGTGAAATCTGATCGTTCGTTTTACGGTTGAAAAAACTCTTCAACGTAAAAGTACAAATAAAAAATGAAGAAATTTCAACGAAAAATGCAGAGGGTCCTGCTCTCGTATTGGTGAAGAAGATGAAAAAAAAAAAAAAAACTATATACCAACTGCGTACGACAGATAGCGTCAGCACTTTACTGTTTTTTTCCTAAAAATTCAGACACTGACGTCCACATACAACGAGACACAGCGCGGTCGACGACATCTCGACAGCTGTAGATATACGTAAGAGAATCGAAAAATGTTGTATTTTAATTTTTTTTTTTTTTTTCTTTTCTCTCTTTATTTGAAAAACTGCGATACAGATATAAGAATCGCTATATATATGTTCCAGGCACCGAATACTTTTATTTGAATATATTTCACAGTTCACTTGGATTCATCGAGCACACTTTTACATACAGGTAGCTGGTATATATGAACACATGGACTTAGGTACATATATAGATACGTGAAAGAAATTTGACGTAGATTGAAAAATTTATCGAAATAGAAATGAAAAAAAAAATAAAAAATCAAAGAATAAAAAGTAATGTTCATTAATCAATTGAAAGTAAATGAAAAATGGACTATTTAATAAACAGAAGTCAGTGAGATTAATTGGCCATCGAATATACCACGGACAATTATTACTCGAATTCAAGGCAGACAATAGAGGATAATAAAATGCGTCTACTCGAAAACAAATTAACACCAGTGACACAATGGCGTATATTTTCCATGGTTTGTCTGTTATTATTATAGAGAAAAAAAAAAGAGAGCGAGAGAGAGAGAGAGTGAAAAAGAGAAAAAGTGAAAAAAGATAATGAAAATGAAAAAAGGATTGGGCGTGGTCATTAGTTGGTCGAGTGGCGTTAAAAGTGACGGGATGTTCAGCCGGTTATAAGGGGTGGGTTTCATACGTCACGAAAGGATTTATGCCCAGCTTCTGCCCGCGACAGTTTCGCGGCCGTTAATCACGATATTAAAATGAACAATTCTGCATTCGACCGCAAGTAACGTACGGATAAAATTTTCACTCACATTAGTATAATTTCCGTTCAGTTTCTACCACGAAAATAAAAAACACCAAAAAAAAAAAAAAAAAAACAAAAAACAAATTCCCTTGCAATAGGTATAATAAATCTGACATCCTTCCATCTCGAAGACGCGGTCCGTATTCTCATTCTTATATATTACTTTTTTCTTAAAACAAAAAAAGAAAAAAAAAAAAACCCCACCTTTTGAAAATATTTTTCTCATGTCATGGAAAAATGACCATCAGATTTCCAGATTCATCTAATGGATTACCAACGGATATCTTTAACGTTTAACTAAAAGTAACAAATGGAAACGAAAGGGTGAGTCCTGCGATTCCGGATGCTGTCCATCTGGCACCGGACCAATTCTTAGACTCTGATCGTTTGGTTTTTCGTTTATTTTTCATCGATTTATAACGGTGTTAACATTCATGTAAAATCGGTATCTTAGTTTGCTGCAAATGCTGGATAGCATTCGGATACTCGATTTTACGATGTCTGAACAACCCGTAGGGAAAGTCAGTGTCTTAAACGATCCTATACCATAATCCCATCGTTATTTACCCACCTTAAAAATTCCCACGTCCACTGCAGAATTATACTCACCGAGTTTATGTAGTTGATGAGGGAAAGCCCACCGTCCCATGGGTGCTCTAACTCGCAGGATAAATTCGCTGGACGAAGGGCGTGCGACTGTTCCAGAGTCCTTAGACCAACTGCAAACACCTGAACACTGTCGTACATCAGGGCGGGTTCAGCCTGTAAATTCCGACAATTAGGGTTCCTTGTCATCAATTATATGACCAGGATATTATATCAGAAGCTCTAAATTCTATACTCTCCTCTCCAGAAAGTTATCTTCTAATTTCCGGCAGGTATACTTCGTACATGTTTATCCACCTCTTTGTGTCTTTGAATTATACCATCGCCTACATATCATACACGAAATTTTGACACCCCTGTTATCAAGGATCGTACGAAAGGCGTCAATTAAAATCGTCCCATGGAGACGCCATTTAATAATTGAGGGATGTCCGGAGGATCGAATGAATGACCCATATTGTTCGGTTAAAATTATGGGGCTTGAAGAGGGTTCAACTCGGACGGTTCGACGTATTGAAAACGATATTTAACCCAATTACGTGAAAGGATGTGGTTTTTTTGTTTTTTGTAATTGATTGATCCTCGAAATTTGTTGTTAAAATTCTTCGACGAGTTAATTTCAATATTATATCAATAGAAATGAAATTCTTTAAAAATCTTTACTTTTCAATTTTTACTTCCGTCTACAGGAGAAAAATATTCCTCTACTTTTCAACACGGTTCGAATAGACGTGGGTACGATTTTGGCCCTTAAGAAGGTAAACACATTCGCGCATCTCGCTATCGCTATAATATTAAAAAGTACGTCAATATTTAGTTGGATAAATGATGCACTTAGGATTGCACATGCAAATAAGTACTCGTATGCATGTTTACATATGTACTTAAGTTACGAGATCAGAGCCTGTACCCGCATATAAATATATACCTTGTTTACAGGGACATGTCGTAAAGTTGGATAGATGTATGTATATATGTATGTATGATACATACATACATACCTGTATCGCCTTAGCAACGAGAACCGCAAAACGGCAGACTCAAGAGCAGAGAGTAGATACGAAATGTGTTCAAAGACGTTCTCTCTGTACTCAACTCAGGTGTATTTCTAACGATATTTGATCGCACTTTATAGTTACATGAGTGTAAATTCGACTACGTAGTAAATACTATACATGCATGTAAAGTACACGGTGCATACAAAGTATATGTACATACATACATACGTAAGTATGTATATATATATATATATAGAAATGAATTGAATTTTGTCCGGGTTTCGTAACTTAATTTCGTATCCTACCTGCAGTGTATCAAATTAGGGTACATTTATTATCCTTGTTCATACCTCATCCCTTCAACACGAAGGTGTACTAGATGTACAAGTCTTAGTGATCAGGCGGAAATACAAGGCGACGTGAAGTAGTGAGGGTGGTGTAACTTTAGACCACCTTTAATTACCTGGGGTGTATATAACACGGGTGTTTCTACTAGATGGACAACGCATACTGGTTAAGAGGGTTTGAAGTAGAAACACGGAGTTTGTTGCTCGTTTAAGTAACTACCACGACGCGACGTTGCAGGACGTTGGTATAACGGTTGACTTAGGGTGGTTCACCGCACCCTGTACACGTATGTAGGTTGTACCTTATACCTACGTACGTCGAGATTCTTGATTTTAGAGAGTAGAGTTAGGAGATCGTAGCTTCTTGTATATCTGTTGTATTAAGAGTAACTTGGTGTAGAAACGGAGGAGATAAATGACTGAGGATGATATCAGACGAGTTTGAGATAAAAGTTTAAATTGTAAGACAATTAAGGATGTAATTGCGAGTAAATATTGCCCGTTTGTTTTTACTCATTTAATTTATTTTCTAATTAGATTCCGGCATTATTAAGGTCTTAGATGAATATTTCACCAAGGCTTATCTTTACGACAAGATGAATCGCTGAATCGAGTTTGATGATTTAGTAAATTAGGATTATAATTTCGACAGAATTTTAAACCAGACAATTTTAAAACTCGAAGGTGTCAGATGTGGGTGGATCTTGACAGTTTACTTTTCAGAAATACACAATTTTATCTACAGATAGGAAGAGAGGGAGAAGGAAAAAAAGAAAGAGAGAGAGAGAGAGAGACGCATGGAGCGATTAAATTTAGATTTGAGATGCTGCAGTTGTCAGTCGTCGAAAGCGGTTAGGATTTAGGAGTTATTGCCTCTCGGGATGCAAATTTATTCAAGAGATTTAAGAAATTCTGAGATATCTGAATTTAGGAGGCCCGAAAACTCCCTTACTGCACGCGCTCGTTCACGCTCTGTTATTTATCTTTAGCTTAACTCAAACGTCGGCAAAGATTTACAGTCGGAAACATGACAGAATTTTGATCCGAGTTATGGAAACCGACGCTAAATCTTGTCAGCTTTAGACACCATTTTTTTATTTTTATTTATTTATTTATTTATTTAATTTTTTTTTTTTTTTTTTTTTATCAAAGGGAAGATAATAAATATATGTACGAATTATATCAAAACCTTTTATAACCTGTACCTACCCCCGTTTCTTAAACTTCAATTTCTAGATTGTTTAAATTCATATCTTAAAACTTCACGATTCGTGATCGAATACATATGCCTACCTACTCGATTGCCGGAATATTTTATCAGTTGATTCAAACGAGTTTCAATATTTCTGCTCTGACAGCTTGACATTTCCATAATATTTGCATATTTGCATTTACAGACTGGTATTCGGTGGTACCAGAAATTGTGACAAAGTCAGATTGGCGATATCGGGATTTCCAAGTCATTGACATGGTTGATATTTTTTTTATAATAAAGTATCGCAGTTTTTTCAACTTCGAATCTACACGCGATGCTTTCCATACAGTTTTTTCCTCTAATTTTGTTTTTTTTTCTTTTTCTTTTTACCCGAATGATTGACTGCGAAATATTCCAACGAAAAATTCGATAATTAAATTTTAAACTTTCCTACAGCTCGGACATGAGAATCAACGTTTCGTAAATTTAAATCGAGTTTACGCAGGTAGTTCTATTCAAAAGTCGATAATTTCAGTACTGCAGTAACAGTTCGTCATATATACCTATACGCAGGGTCACTATATAGCGAGTCTCCCTAATGGTAGAAATTTACATCGATATGAATAATACAAGTGCCTTCGAGGACACCGCATTTCCACTCTTCGCTTTGGTACGGAGTTAACGGCTTAATGACTAGCTGTCAGTTTCACTTATTAAAATAAATAAATAAATAAATAAATAAATAAGTAAATATATAAAACAAACAAACAAACAAAAAATTAAGAACCAACGATATACATATAATATAGAATTTGTAAAATTATTGAAAATTATTCACCGATAATAACGTTGCAGCAGCTTTTGCTTTTGTAATAAGATCGTCGATTTTTTATTCGCACACATTTATCTCCGCACACAGGGATCCATAACCATGTTTAAAGAAATTTTAAGAATATTTATACCGTACAGTGAGAAATGTAGATCTGTGATATAATATCACGTGGAAAATCTCGTACCTACTGTCGTTTAAAATCTGCTTTTATATTTCCATTTCGTGCATATAGATAACAGCATTAGCATTTAAAACGCAATGAAAGTATATAAGAACTCAGATTTTCTCGAGAGTAGGTAAATTTATATTTTCAAACTCGTATATATATAGGTATAGCTGTTTCGGGTAGACACCTCATTTTTTTGTTGTTGCTGTTGTTTTTTTTTTTTTTTTTTTCTGTGTTACTTTAAAACTTTTTTTTTTTCATCAATCTAAAAACGTTATTATTTTCAGATTTCATTCTTCATACTCAAGTTGCCGAAAAAGTTTTCGTATTATTAATAAAGACGTGAAAAATTACGCTTTAAGCAATCAATTTCGCGTTAAGAAGAAAAAAAAAAAAAAAAAAAAGATAAAGAAAAAACTTTTTTCTTCCTCTTCTTTCTGTTACTCTGCAGATGTTTGTGCGATGAGACTGTAACGCGTTTAAATTTACCTAATTTAAAACAAAAAATTTTTTTTTAAATAAATAAATAAAAAGCAGAAAAAACTTCCAACGGATATAATTTCTAACCGTTAATGGGTAAATTTTCAATCTCTAATAAAAAAAAAAAAAGGTATGTATATGAACGCGTGGAAATATATGAAAAATGGTAATTTTTACGTGGAATTGGATGTCCCGCGTTTCATATATAGAACGTCATTGTCGTCGACGTCGTATTTCACCTCGTTGAGCGTAATAATGATAATAATAATGATAATAAGAAAATAAATAAATATGAAAATAAAAATGAGAGAAAAAAAAGGAAAAGTACAGTAAAAGAAAAAAAAAAGAAAAAAAAAAATTGTAAGGGAAATGAACCCGGCTTAACAGAAAATGACGGAGACGCCCAGAAGATTTGGAAGTTGCAGCCACAGCAGCAGTAGCAGCAGCAGCAGCATGGTATCGACATATCGTGGTTATACGTTGCGTTTGATTCACGATTCGAGCGACGAGACGGCGAACTAGCTAGGGATAGAAAAGCCGGAGGTTGAAGGGTGGAAAACAAGAAGAAAAGAAGAAGAAGAAGAAGAAGAAGAAAATGAAAAAAAAAAAAATAAAAATTGTCGGCGAGAGTTGCCACGTGACAAATAAAATAATAAAACCCATCGAGTGAGAGATATCGCGTTGATTTATGTACCAAATGTTAAAGGTTACCCGCTAAAACGGTAATTCCATGATTCAGTGCGACGTATGGAAGGCAAAAGCACGAATACCTCTACCCCTATCTCTCTGTTACTTTTATTTATTTTTTTTCATTTTTTATTTTTTACCTCCTTCCACATCCCTACGTAAAAATAAAATTCGCAGCTGTAGGGGGGTATTCTTTTATAGTAAAGAATTCACAAAATTGTAAAAAGCGAATTTTCCAACCGATCGAATAGCCGCAAATTGAATCAGGCAACGTAGCATTTTAATTCTTTTCATTTCCACATTCTATATATATATATAGGCTTCACACGTTTAAATCAATCTACCCCTAGGGACGAACGACCCGCGACTTACCTGCCGAAACTACTAAAACATTTATAGGGATGTTGAATCAATTCGATTTCACAGTTAGGGTAAAACGTAACGGGAACTAAAAAACTTAACTTGAGAATCGAAAATAACACGACTTATTACATACAACTGAGTTGGATATAAAATAATTCAATCACTTTGTAGCAGAGAAAACGATCAGAAATTTTTTATCTGTTATTTTTTCGGCTGAATATGTTTGTGGAAATTTAGAAAAGTTGAGACGCTTATCAGCGAAAGGGTAGAGGAAACCTGATGCTGGAAGGTACATACATACCTATGTACATATACCTACTGAAATACAGACGAAAGAATCCTCTGCAGGCTTGGAAAAATCAGTATGCGACTCGAGTTTCCACGCCTGTGTAACTCCTGTGTGTTATTTCTTTTCTTTTCTCACGTTTTCCTCATCTTTTCACCTCTCGCTACCCCTACATCCCGCACAGCACGGCACAGAGAGTCCCTAGCGTTACAACTTTTTCTTTTCCTCTCCCATCTCATTCTAGCTTGAGACTTATCTTGATCTCTCTTTTTTTTTTTTTGTTTTATTCCTTTTTTTTTTTTTGTAACGCGTTTAGGACCAGACAAACTCCTCGCGCAGTTTATCCGGTGAATATTTCAACGAATAATATGCAATGCTGTAAGTATACGTATATGTACGCGAAATTTTACAGGATTTGACAATTTACTCAAACAAATGAAAAAACAAAAAGAATTGAGAAGAAGAAAGATAAGACTAAAAATAAATTCGATATTAAAAATATGCTCGGTTTCACAATATCTCAAAAGTCTCAAAGATCTTAATTCGTGATTATAACTTGACGTTAATTGTTTCACGAAAACGAAGATTCGTTTAAATTAGCGAAAGTAATATTTCACCAACGCCAATACTTTTCTTGTATCACCAAGGTGATGAAAAATTAAAATCGCTGCAATATTTCGAATATTTCTTTTCCTACCCGTATTGTACTAGTCGTCTATTTTTAAAATTCAAATTTTTACTTTTCTTACCATTTTAAAAATTAATTCGTGATGATTTTCGATCTGTTCCTTCTCAATCTTTCGAATTTGTATCATTATACTGTCGTCACATTTCTGTAATCCTAATTGACCGTCGATCGAACTTAATGGTATGATTATACCAAATAATTTTTCATAAACCAAGCCCTGCAGTTAGTTACAAAAATGTAAGCTCGTCAGTCCAATGATTGTATTACAGTTCTATATAAAATTGTAAAGTTTCGTTGAGAACGGTAAAATATAATAGAGAAAAAAAAAAAAAAAAAAAACATTTATTGGTAACCGTTTGTTGCGTCTAGTTATCGTGACGTCGAAAAACGCAGAAGAGTTATCCATCAATAAATACGAAAACAACTGAAACGAATCAAACCGTTCAAACAGACAGTTCGTACCGAAATATATACAGAGTAGAGAGACCCAGGGTGCAGAATTGGTATATTTGATTCATGTATTTCGTTTAAATCATGATTTTTTCAATCCAATGTACACACACGTGAGAGCGCGCGTGACGGATGGACCGCATTTTCTCATGCGTAGGTACGTACATGCATTTATGTATATACGACAGGAATTGGATCGGACTGCTACAGCCATCACGGCTAGTTTTAATCTCGTGTTAAAAATTTTCACTCTCTTCTATTTGCGAACTAAAATTGCAGTGAATTAATCCTGCGATTTGTTTCTGTTCCTTTAAAAAAGAAAAAAATTTCTTCCATTTTTTTCATGTATTATAAGAATCTGGATTACGTTTTCACCATCCTACTATAAGAGGGGGAGTATAAGTCCTGCCCGATCTGCAGGGCCACGCGTATAATGGAAGGAAATATTGCCAGCGGCGAGTTACAGAATTTTAACAAGCTCCGCTCGAAATGGCCAAATTTACATTTCTTAATCCACCCCAATTAAAACAATTTTCTTTGGAATGTTTAATTGCTACAATTAGAACGTTCGCTAGGGTAATGTAGAGTTTAGCTAAAGTGCTTCGGTGTAGACGCCTAAAACTGATCCAAACTGTCTATTATTTTATAAATAAAATTTTTATACACTATTTTCAAATACTGAATTATTATAAGAGTGACTTTTCTGAATTAAAATGAAATAAAAATAAATTTGGATTTTTATTTTATTTTTTTTGGAAATCGTAAATATATATCGTGAACCGCAGATATACATCTTCTCGTCGTCGAGTTATTTAATCCCATAAAGTCGGACTCTATGAGAGTGAAAAGTTTTCTATTTTTCATAAAATTTATCCTCAACTTTCAACACAGTTTCTATATACCTATATATGTATATATGTATCCATAAAATAATACAGGAAATAGAAGTTCGGTTCTCTTGAATAAATATAAGAAACGTTGTGGGGGGAAAAGTAATAGAAAGTAGTATAACTCGAGATCTTGGCGTACATCCATTCGGCAATGTCTTCATTGAGAAGGAAATCGACCTTGTTTTTTTTTTTTATTTTTTAAAGATTCAAGAGAATGAAAAGAGGAAAAATATTCCCAAAATTAATTTGTAACCCCAAAATTATCAATCACTTACTTGAATAACTCGGGATTTATTTAATATAGTATTTCCAGCGAGTTGAAATTTTTCCATGTCTCTCAATACGCCTCTAACTCCTACATCGTCAGCATCTACCAAACGAAACGCCGTCATGTTCACAAAATTGTACTTAAAGTCCTCCAGGTCAAAGGTTTCAATATCCTGGAACAAAAAAAAATGAACAAAAAATTTTCTTCCCTTTGTTCAATACGTAAGAAAAAAAAAAAAAAAAAAAAAAAATTAAATAAAAATACCTCATATTATGTTTTCTCGATAAACTCAGTCCTTAAAATGTGATAATTGATATACTTACAAAAGTAGCGAATAGGTAGTGATAGTTGTAGTCGTTCATTTGCAGCTGTAAAATCTGCAACAGATAAATAATTTAAAAAAATAAATAAATAAATATACGATTGATCGGTTCTAATGATCGAGTACAGTGGCACTCCCCTAAGATCAAGTTGCAACTTGGGACGTTTGACTAATTGCTAAGGGGTTTAACTTAGCCTTGGTTTGGTTTAGGATTGTTTAAGGTTTGGTTAGGTCTAGCCGGTTTACCGTTCGTAGAAAGTGATGCATGTGCTGGGGTTTAGTGTCCACAACCAGATTGCGAATCTCCTTGGTCTTGATCTCGGTAAGGACTTGTCTATAAGACTCTGGGTCTGCTTGTCTAAGATGTATCTCCATCTCCTTAGATCTAGGAGTTCGCACCAACTCTCTCAGCTTCACAAGTCCTGAAACGGTAATCACACAATCGAAACGTTTATGGACCTACAATAAAAGTGTTTAAATTTTTGTAAATAGAATTAGTCAAATTTGATGATACAAAATGAAATTTCGTTTCGTTTTAGGTAACCAAAAAAGTGATCAGACTTACTAGACAACTTTTGATCTCAAAAGCTGGCAATGAAAAGAGCTTTTTAATAACGACGATAGAGTACAGGACCTTGTTAACGCTCCGTATTACGTACCTTATACGTATGGGTTGTTAAATTTCGATCGATAGGGTCTATTACCGTTTGAAAAATGTCAGCAGAAATAGAAAAGCTTAGAAGTTTTCTCGAAGAAGAAGAATAAGAAGAATAAGAAGAAAAATAAGAAGAAGAAAAAAAAGTAAAAAGCTGATAAAATCGTAACCGTGTAACTTAGCACGCAACACGTGGATATATATATATATATATATATACAAAATCCCATACATTTTCCTTTTTCATCCATGTATAGATTTCACTTATATATAAAAATGGCAGGTAGGTACTGTGATTCGTCAGCTATTTTCGTTTTTCCTCCAGTATCCTGAAGACCTCGGGCTTCAGGGATGCCAGGTGGTGAAGGCAGTCCGTAATAACGGCTATAGAGATAGAAAGGACGGCCGCTGGGCTGCTGGGTGTCGTGGGTATTTTTATGGGATAACCTATAGAATCCGTAGTACTCGCGAGGGACTCGTATCTCTCTTTCTCTCTCTTTCTCTCTCTCTCTCTCGTTCTCTCTCTTTCAAGGCAAGTTTTGTCAGATGTATTATAGGTACGGCTTTGGGTTCGAGCATGGGTTTGGGTATGGGTACACGTATCCTTCCTCGATTACGTAATGCCCCCCGCGTGGACACAATATACGAACATTTCCTCGCTATATATATTTACAATCTTGGTAATTCATATCTCGTAGTTTCTGGGTATTTATCCACCATACAACGAATCTTTAGGTATTTATATACAAGTATAACATTTCTCCCTATGTACACATGAGATTGTACATATATACATGTATTGACCGAATCATTTTTGCCTGTTATATATACGTTTATATTATTTATAGTTATAGATCGGCGTAAAAGCGGTTAGAATCGTCGCTACGGTCCATTGGTCTTTTTATCATGACGTGGAATGATCGATTGAGCCTCGATAACGATGAACCTCAAGTCTGGCTGCACACCAATTGTTCCAATACCGTTGCCGGAAGGCCGCATGCCTACGAACTTACCGAGGAGAACAAAACCTACTAGGGTGTTCAATGATACTGAAGACACCGACGTTACAGCTTCTGAGCCAATCGATGTGTTATGAAAACTTTGTAAACTTTAAGAAAAGTTGTACTGTGGCAAAGTTAAAGCTTCTTTATTTTATCCTTTCCTTTTCCTGATCAGTTTTTCAATCTATATTATCATTTTTAGTATAGTAAGTTTTTTTTTTCCTATTTGCAATATTTTGGAAAAAGTACAAAAATAATTTTAAAAATTCAAAGCGTTATATTTTTTATCTGTGGATGAAGTGAGATTTTTTTTACCTGTTTTTTAGTCATTGTTTCGTTACAGAATTAAGTGTCTGTATGAATTTTGGTGATCGATGTATATTTGCCGAAAATATTCAATATAGCGATTGCCAAAATGCTGATAGAGTGACGGATCATAAAGCGTGAATGACGTCATGTAGTTTTTAAATTGCGATATTATTATTGTCGAAGTATTCGCATGGTTTAGATCGGTTTATACGCATCGTATTAGGTACCTACATCGTTTCTTCATACTATAAAATAGTCTTCAGATAAACCAGCTCCTATATATAAATTATTGGCTATTAAAGCTTTCAGCACTCGATCTGGCAGGAAATTACTTGGTGTGTTCAATATCGAGTGTTTATTTTTTTGTAAACGGTGATTTGTAGATCGATTAATGTACACTGTATAGGTATTAAAAATAATCCGGAATGAAACGTGGGGGTGAAGAAAAATTGTGAACAAAAAAAATAAAAATAAATTGTATATATGAATCAATAATATAATCAAGGGTGAAGAATGAATCCCTAAAATAATTTCAAACGGTGTCATTATCTTTCACTGATAAAAGATTTGTGGATTATTTACGAAAAAAAAAAAATTGTTAGTCTTCTTTTTTTCTTCTTCTAGTTTCGTAAGGTTTTGAAAAATTTCGTTGATATTTTTCTACTCGAATTTTAGAGACCTGACTACAGTATATTGCCACCAGTATTGAAATTCTTGGTTAGCCAAGATCCGGACGCGGAATAATGTCGCAATTCTTGGAGACGAAGATGAAGTTGAAAGTTGGATATTGAGTCGGGGACACGTACTACAAAATATCGTTTCAGGGGTTGTCGAAAATTACATGACGTTGCGTAACCGCAAAGGTGTGAAAGACTCGCTCACCATTTCGTAGTAGGGTATAAACTCAACTTCTATTTTTTTTTTTTTTTTTTTTCGTTTTTACCTAACCGAATACATTTGGAACTCCGTAAAAACGAGCCGTACGTGACTTTTTCTCAATTTTGTTTTTTTAGTTTTTTCTTTATTACGGTGCCTAGAGCATTCGCATGCGAATCAGACTATCAACTATTATTCACCTTGAGATCTCTCATCGATAAAGTCCTGTTCACGTAACCCAAGAATTTTAAATTTCGTACAAAAATTCTTCATCTTTTATTTTTTGATTTCTTTAAATTAATTTCGAATATTGAAACAGCTATTCTATAAAATTCCTTCATTATCGTAGATATGTAGTATCATGATAAAGATTTTCAACTACTGAATGTGTTTCTATACGTCGAATTATTCCCTCAGTCTCCATAAAACCTCGTTTTATTATTATTATTATAATTTTTTTTTTTTTTTATCTCGTTATTTTGTCTCATAAAAGTCGAATGCGTTTCATTTCAATACGTTGTTACCTGAAAAGAAAAAAAGCTTATGCAGAACCCACTAAGCACCCACCCCGATAAATGGTATGTCACAAATTGGCTCGAGTAATACCTAGACTAGGTATACCTGCAGTATTAATATTCGCAGACAAAAGCCTGGGCGCTGATGCATAGAATTTTAAATAAAAACGTTATGAAGTAAATGAAATAAAGCAGGTGAAATAAAAGACCATACGACCTTAATTTACAGAGTTTTTCAATTAATTCGATGATAATAATTAGAGGAAAAAATCAGACGAAAATAGAAAAAAAAATTAGAGAGAGAGAGAGGAGAGACAAAAATGTATCTTTTCTTTACTGACTTTGCAATACTCTTTGGAAAAATATTCATTATTATTATATGAAGGCGAAAAAAACAAAAAAAATTACAAAATATTAGAGATTTGGCCAAGATAGATTCTAGAGGGTGAAATTCACGAAGGCCAGAGAAGAAAGATCGAAAAGAGAGAAGGGCTGGCCTAGAGTGCCGGAGATGTTTCAATGGAGAGCCAAGCGCGCACTCGACCTCCTTCAAATAGAGCAGTCGAGCGAATTCTTTCAGAGTTCGAACTCGGAGCGCCGATTAAGCGCGGCGACGTCGGTGGTTGCTAGCCTCCCTCTTTTACTCTGTTCTCTCCTTTTTTTTTTTTTCTCTTCCCTCTCCCCTCTTTCCTTTTTCCTCTTGTCATCATCCCTCGCGTTTATAAAGAGCTCTACGTTCTTATATCTATAATACCTACGCCTCCGCATCGACGTGCAAGAACCACCGAATTAACATGACTCCCATTAAATTAACCGTTCGTAATTAAAAACTGGCTTGTTGTACCCAAACAATTCCTGAACAAAGCATCGATTTTCAATAGTTCATAGTTAAGCTGGAAAATTTCTTCAATTATAAAGAAATATTAATTGCGTTGTAAAATTGCAGCGCAAGCATTAGGCATCTACTTCACTTTATCATTTACTTACACATAGACATGCACACATAAATTCATACCTAACTACTAATAAAGCGATAACAATTTCTCCAAGAACATGATGTAAAGGAGAGAGAAAGATAGATAGATAGAGAGAGAGAGAGAGAGAGAGAGGGACTGTATCGCGTCGAGAATACCCCCCCAGCCGTAGTATAGTTTAAGGGTTAATTGAATTCATCGAAGGAATAATAATCATTATGGAAATTAACGACGTCTTTGCCGTTTCGCAAGGGGTTGCTCTTCGAACTCTGTTATAGTGCGGCATGTAGAAGAGGAATACTGTATATTTGGTAAAATATCTTGAGAAATTGATTTTACAGAATGTAGTGAATGATATATAAATTTGTATCTAAAAAAAGATGAGAATTATATAAATAAGTTGATTTTTTACTCATAGATTTGACTGATCGCATTCTGAATACTCACTTTCTAATATATTTTCAAGGGAAGAAAATTTTCTCCAAGTATATTTACGACGCGGTTCGCCATGCACTCGAGGGATATTAGGACCTGAGTGAAATATCGTTTCTACCGCTTAAGGAACCGGCTGAGAACGACAGGTGTATGTATCTACGTGCCTTTTCCACGAGTAGATAACCTGCTGGATTACGTTAAGGATTAGCGAGTCCGTTGAAGAGGGTCATTTATTATGGACATATACTATCGTGGAATGGGGTAACAAACGTTAAAAATACTATCCTAGAAAGACGTGAGGAGAGAGATATTGCCCTGTTACATTTCTCGAGAAGATAGAAACCAGCGGCGGCAGTTAAAGCTCTTTACTTTTTATCACTGAAAATTTTGAAATAAAAAGATACAGTATAACAAAGTATGTTATAATTTCTTAAATAATTACGTGACGGAGACAAAAATCTTGGAATTAAAAAATTTCTCCACTTGATTAGACCTGAATTTCTTTCATCGTGTCAAAATTTGATGAAATATATTGAAAACCTTTTGAACGTTTACCAAAATTTCAGCTAAGATAATTGAAAGGTAACAACGTTGAGTGTATAATAATTCTTGTTTCAATTCACGTCATATCGAATCGGGAACGTGTTATTAAGTTGTTCGATCCACATTGATACCAAATATTGTTAACTAAGAGTGATGAATGACTAGGCGAGAGTCTTAGCACACATTCCAAATCGATCGATTCAGAACGTGCTGGCGTCAAGGTAGAATAGATATTGAAAGATTATAGGATGATATTATGGAAGGAATATCGGCCGATCTGTTATCCCGTATCATGCCATACCAATATTATAAAATACCGTATATAGAAAGATAACGTAAATGCGCAACGTGTCGCCAAAAAAATTAGAAAAAAATACAAAAATAAAGGTTCAATTCAACGTAGTCAAGATCAATCAATTTACTGCTTTAAAACTAACTCGATGAAAATTTCCATTCTTTTCTAAAACCCAGTAGCTGTGCTACTTTAAGAATCGATTTTCCGTACCTTTGAAGAAAAAAAAAAATTTCGGTAATCATATGAGCGAATCTTGTTCATCTTTTCATCCGGAAAAAAGAAAAGAAAAGAAGAAAAAAATTGATAGCACATGTTTCGGGGTTTTTGCAGACCGCGTAGCATAACCATATCGTTTTGTTAAGAGCCTGAGGAATGGATCGTACAAAGAAGAAATTCAAGGGTTCAATTTGAGGACAGAACATACCGTAATCGTCCTCGTATATGATGGCCACTTTGGTCCAGTTAAGAAAAGCCATAACGTCCTGATAGGCGGTGTTGAGGAGGGTCTGTGCCGGGTGAAGGTTAATGCTGAACTCTTTGGCTTCGGTGTCCAGGTCAAGCCTGGCCTCCAGGTGCGGGATGTCGAGGGCATCGCAGATGCTGTGAATGTGCTGTCCAAGGATTGGATCTGAGGGTCCAAATACAGCCTGCACCCCGAATTTGACCTGCTGGCAAGCTGTAGGAAAAGATAAAGTTGATTAACAGTTTAAAATTAAATATAAAATCGAAATAATTATCTCGAGATATTTTTGGCTCTTCCAAATCGCAGAATTTGTTTAAAGATCGCGGCGTATTATGGGTCTCCAGTTAGCTCCGAGGGACAAGGAAGCCACGACGCGATCGAACTGGCATTAATCCGATTCGCTTGGGAATTTAATATTCTAGGTATCGGAAGGTCTTCGACCTTTTTCTGGAATAACATCAACTAGGACGGTTAGTTCCGGGTTCCAGGCGAAGTTTACTTCGCAGTTTTTCTTAGGGATGAAAAAAAAAAAATTTTTCTTCTTCTTTTTTTTATTTTTAAATATGGTGAAACGGTTCAAGGACTCCGGGTTGTTGACGCGAAATTTTCACGACCCAAACCGACTTACGGTATGTTACAGTTAACCCTGATGTAATCCACGGTTAACTACCCTTAGGGGTATAACGACGCGTATTCCTATAATAACTTTCCTCGGAATAATAGCCCTTATTATGGTATATATACCAACCCTCGACGGAGGCTGAAGGGAGTTAAGTTATGTTACGTAAACCAGGATGGATATCGTTCGCAGCTGTTGTTCGATATGTTTATATACCTACGTACGCCTGCAAG
This sequence comes from Macrophya annulata, assembly GCA_963924015.1. Classification (NCBI taxonomy): domain Eukaryota; kingdom Metazoa; phylum Arthropoda; class Insecta; order Hymenoptera; family Tenthredinidae; genus Macrophya; species Macrophya annulata. Next base: position 2,521,445 of record OZ001260.1, read on the forward strand.
AGAGAATAAAAGATGAAATATTTAAAGCCAGATTTTCTGGCTTTATAGGAATGTCAGAATAATTAGAATTTTTAAACTCTGATATATTTCAGAGAAGATTTTTTTGTTCATCGGTTTTTTTTCTTTTTATTTTTACATTTTACAGAGTTTTATGAAGCGCGTGAAACAGTTCGTACGGATCATTGGCGATATTCGCCACGTGGCCGTATCTCGTTCAGCTACCAATCGTAATTAGCAAACGAGCTAATTACCTCGGCATGGCTCTTTGGGGGAGGTTAATCGATCGTATCCATCCCGTGCCTGTCTCCACTTCGTTGAATTATAACCAAATGGGAAGAGAAACTAGGCAAAGGTATATATATATATATATATATATATATATATATATATATATATATATATATATATATATATATATATATATATATATATATATATATATATATATATATATATATATATATATATATATATACCGACTGAACGCGTCTTTGAACCAAATTGAAAATGAATTTTCATATATATGTATGAAATTTTCTGCTTTTGTGTAATCAATTACCGACAACGAAATGTTCGATAAAATTATTGGCGTCTAGTCCGCATTCCCGATGTCAATATCCGTAGATTCAAAGCAGCGTGAAACGTGTTTACACTCAATCAAAGCGCTAATCAAATTTCACGCTACGAATAATCGAGGTAAACAATAATAATATGGAAACTGTTAATCGGTTGGATAATAGAAATCGCGATTTTGTAAAAAAAATTAATGATATATGGACGTATGGAGTGCGTTTTATTTTCGTTTCTTTTAATACCGATTCTATACGCGGATGAGAGGACGATTTCTACTCCTGGGATGAACAAGAAGAAGAAGAAGAAGAAGAGAAATAAAATTATGATCAATGATGCAAATTAAATTTATCGTAAAACAGCTTTCGTGAAGTAAATCAATGAATTTCTTTACTTGTTAACAATGTCATCCTTTGGCTATACTGTTTCGTTTTGTTTTTTTTTTTTCTTTATTTCTCTTCTATATCCACGCCGCAGGAAACGAACCAATTTCTTCCGGAATCGACGAGATTTCATCGTCCCGGTGTCCGTAATAAATCGTAGATCCTTTCTCTACTGCAGAGTTTCCTGTAAACCCGTGCGAACATAGAGGGATAAAGTTTTCGACTTGGTGTCGCGAGGCGTGTATCGAGGTTACGCACAATCAACACGTCCTGGTTTATCGTTGCAGGGTTAATCCCAAGGGATACAACTCAAGCTGGGGGGGGAGGGTGGAAGGTCAAAAGTCAGAAACTTTACTACGGATTGAAAATTGACTCTGCAATATTTTCTCTTCGTAGTAAAAAAAAAAAAAATTTTTGCTCGTATAGATATTTTTACTGCATTTTTGTGTTAAAGAAGTTAATAATTTATTTATTTATTTTTTTCTTTTTTGTTTTTAAATCAATCATCAAATTAATTTGACTCATCATTCGTTTAGAGAATTACGTTTGATAAAAATGTCTTTTTTTTTTTTCATATGCGTGCATAGAAATGTATACGCTATAGAACGGTCGAGGGTTTTAAAAAATTGCAAAAGGGAACCCTTCAAGAATGTTTGAAAAAAAAAAAAAGTAAATAAAAAATAAAAAAAAATCGAAGGTCGATGGTATTATGCGAAAAGTCTGCGCTCTGAATTTATCAAAGGGTAATTCTATAGAATCCTTTTCTACGGACGGGAACGTGCGTTGTACCGTCGTCGGCAGTCTTGCGAGCTCAAATGTGAAATCAATAGCTCGACCGCGGAGGAAAAATCGCGTAGATAGCGTAGAATGAGTAGGTGTACTAGTCGTACATATATCCACCTACATCTTATACTACTTATATCGTATATAGAAACACAGAAAACCATTTAGAGGTAAGATGCACTGCGAAATTTGTTTATAGTAGAACACATGAAGATTTTGTTAGAATTTTCACCCTTCAATCGACGTCGGGGATTCATTCTCATTCATGAAGACGGAATAAGATAAAATGAGAATGAAAATGTAAGACAAACGGACAAACAAAACAAGAAAAAAAATAAAATTTAGTTGACTGAAAAGAAAATGGAGAAATTATTTCTGTCTGTAGACAAAAAGTCTTTTTTGTAATTTATTTTTCATTCTTGAAAAAAGTGTCTGAAGTTACAGGAATGAGTCGTAATTTTTAATCCTTCAGTTAGTTTCTGGTATAAGGTGATCGTCGAGTAGTAAAACCGTAACTAATTAACGATCATGACCAGAAATGTTGAAGAAGAGAATAAAAGCCACCCTCTCTCTCTCTCAAATGCTTGGATCTTAAAAAAATAAAGAAAAAGTCTTCAAGACGACCTCGGTCGTTAATCATATTAAAATTAATTGACGCATTGAAGATGGGCTTTAACTTGCGGTAGCAGAAGTTTATTACTATCATAATTAAGTACCTACTCTATATTGTAACTGTTAGCGTTACGAGTTTTATTATCTGCAGAATTTTTCTTGTTGAAAAATGATCAAATATCATCTCACAAACGATTACATACACATATCACGATATTGGTTAAATTTAAAACTATCGAAACTAACGATAAACTTGAATCAAGAATTTAGGAGAGATAATCGAAAAGTGTAAATGTGTACGAAATCTGCGTAAAGTTGGGGGTGTTTTCGCAAAGAGAGTCTGCAAGTCGTTTAGCTTTTTATTTTTTAGAGATGATCGCAAAGGGGTAATTTAGACTTTTATTTTTTTCTTTCTCACGTCTTTCCTCGTTTTTATTATTTCCTCATCCCCTTACGAACTTCCCTATTCCAACTGTAGCCGTTGAATACTTTTCTCAGTTCTGGAAACGAGCCATGATAGCGATAATTGTCACTCATTTTTAGATCAGAAGATACAGATCGCAGTTTTTTGACTTTCCTATCATTTTTATCAGATTAAAAGACGCCAGTCCAATTTTCTTTCGTTCAAAGATTAACGAGGTCTTGCATCTTCCACGATAAAACCATTGTTTCAAAAATTTAAAAGAGCAATGTTTCGAATGCCACTATGAGGGAAATCTTATTTAAAAAATATCGAGACAATTTCTACCGGTATTGCCAAAAACGTTAGATTATAGTGACGTAAGCTGTGATAATATTTCGTTGGTGCTTTCGAACAGTAATACTTATACATTATATAGTCGAGTTGGTAACTCTGTGCCAAAGAGGAGAAGTTTCAACTAGCGTGGAAACTCTGCCTTGGTAGGTAGGTTAGGTAGGTGGGTACGGGTTGAGCGAATAATTGAAGCGAAGCTCTAGGCGAGAAGATATAAGGAGGAACAAAATAAGGTAAGGAAAATAAAACACAAAAAAACATTTAAAAAAAATAAAAAATAAAGGACTTTGAAAGAAGAGGAGAACTTTTATCCATACAACAAAATAAAACGTGCCCATCGGCAAGATACTCTGTCGAGATTAGCCGGTAATTTATAGTTCCCAGACCAAAGAATCGATAATCTTTAAGAAGGATCTTCCGGTTGGTTGTAGGGTCTTGTAAATCAACCGCTAATAAATTGTAATTTTTTGAAATTTTCGTATCGACATTATAACAATATGATACGTGAGCATAAAAGTATGAAGACTTCGTGTCAAAACGTAACACGAAACTGTAGCTAATCAAAATATCTTTACGTTACAGAGCCAAAAGCCCGGTGGCGTCGTTAGCGAAAAGCTTTTCCCGGAGTCCCAACTCGCATAATTCCTTTGGTCGTTGACGGAAGTCGTGGCAAGTTGCGGGCAGTGACTGACTTGGTAAAAAGCCCGGAAGGCCGTAAATTAACTGGTAACTTTCTGAAATCCCAGTAATTGTCACGAGGGAGTAGTAGGTTGGTAGGTTGGTAGGTAGGTAGGTAGGTACATACATACATACCTACCTAAATTTAACGCCAAAGAATCAACCGTGTAACTTTCGTTCTTGTTCAACGTTGAAAATTTTCCTCTCTCGACTCGACTCGACTCGACTCGACTCGACTTCTATCTCGTTAGACATGGTGAGCAATCAGAGAAAGCCAAATTTTAAGCCCAATGAATTCGTTATAATTTTCCTCAGAAGTTAGACACCGCAAACATAAATTAACCAAATCTCATCGCTTCCCTTCGCACTTTGACCTCGATGTTAATGCTAGGCAAACGCTTCGCTAATTGATTAGGTAATTAACCTAACGATTGCAAAGCTGGATGCTCGGTTCTTGGTCAACGATCAAACCTGCAATTACCAATCCCCGATTTCTGGTATATGGTATATATATACATACCTATATATACCATATCATAGTACATATATACCTATTACAGGTATACATACGTGTTACATTTGAACTGAGATAATAAGTCGTTAAAATGTTAAATTGCGATAGATTTGGGGAGTTTTACCGCGTCTTTTGATGTTTATAATTCGCCTTTGCAGTCTCGAATCGTTTGCTCGCTCGTTTATCGCGTTGTTTCGTTCAATCGACGTAATTGTGCGTTAAATCTTCTCGTGGTTTGAATGAATGCTGGTCCGTAAGGTAGAAGAAACGAGACCGAGATCGGGGACGAGGACGAGGACGAGGACGAGAACGAGGGTGCCTTCTTAAACCGGTCCCCTGGGCCATGAGATGCTGGGAGACAAGTGGGAAGAGGAAACGTTAGTCGTTACAAGGAATTCGTTCATCTTCAATCGACTGTAGACGAGGCGGTACGTTTGAAGAATTCTTACTCTTGAAGGATTCCTCGATGTCCTGTAAGCCTCTAAAAGTGGTTTGCAACCGAAAGAAACAAGGAATTGATTAATCGAGTTTAAACTTGCTCTCGAAACTTCAAAATTCTTAGTACCCACATATTCTGAGTAATTACCATTAGCTAATACAAAACGCAATTGCACAAACGACACGCTCAACTCCCATATTAAATTTATTCAATTCAAATTCGAATTCTAAACCAGATTTGAGAAGACCTAACAAAGGAATGGCTATCATAGTTTATTGGGTACACTAATATTCTATAGAATTTGAAACAATGTATATGGTATCTAGATATCTAGACAAAATTGGGTCGACTATGATTTGCACGTTCTATTAATCCGAGGGATTATTCTAATGTGTCGAGAGAGAGATTAATTCTAATACTACATACGTTTGTTCATTCAAGGGAATTCTAAATTCGGATAAATTTTATTGGCTTAAACATGATTTTTTATATATATATATATATATGTATATACATATAGCCCGCATTTGGTAAATAATCAAACAAACGTTTAAATCCAGGATTTTCCAATTTATTTAGGCAATCACTCAGGTATTACCTTGCGTATCTAAAACGTGCACCTACGTAATAAGTAAATATTTACTTTGCGTTGATACAGCTGCGTCAAAATTGGCTAACGATTTGAATGAATACATGTATTCGATTTGGTATATAAATATAGGTATTATAGATATATATATACATATACGTATTACATATCTATAGGTTACGCAAATATGCCAATTAATTTCACACCGTGTAACAGCGCGAGTTCGATATGTGAATATGAATGAAGGAAACTCAACTGATTGGTAAATATCAAAGTAGGTCCCCTTTATCATTTTGTCAATTGGGTTTAACAGGGTGCGGGAAACACCCCTCATGTTCAAATAATTGGGTTCATATATGAAACCGTAGAATTTTGTTACCTCAAAAGGTCTAGTCGTAGAATAGCGAAATAACAAAGTCAGTGATTGATTCAGTTAACAAAGTTTATTAACAAGAATCATCGAACTACCCTAACGCAATATGACTTTCCGCCCTATTCAGTTACCGAGATTTGGTCAGAAACGGGATAGACAAAAGTAGAAGAGTTGCTTGTACCTATTTTGGAAAATCTGTTTACGTATATAATTTAATAATCGAAAATTTCTAACCGCTGTAACGCAGTGAAATTATTCTTAATAATCATCGGAGGATTTTTGAGAGAATCAAAAAAACGTTTTTCAATGTATGTACGTATTTTTACAAGAATGATGATCAATGGTAGCTCCCAGTTTCAAGAGGAGAAGTTAAGGTAGTGATAAAAATGATAATTATTCCGTAGACCTGGTTCTTATAGTCGTTCTGATATTCGGAGGCATCGAGGCCGATGATTTGAGAGTCGAGACTGGGGTGAGATGAAATTTCCCTTAATCAGCGCCGCCCACGACATCCTCTTCCCAGTGAGTAATTAGATCTTGAGGTAAAAGCTCTCGACCCAAGCAACCTTTAAGCCACAAAATAATCAAAAAATCTTTCAAACGATGTGCTGACTTTGCCACTCTAGAAGCCTGGCCCGGAAATAGATACTTACGTCTACTTTCCAATCGGATCCCCTTTTACACCCTAGACATACCAGATATCCTGCGCACCCCTAGACACCCTAGATTCTTCAGAAACCCTAGAACTCTTCGGAGGTTACGTAATGACTTATACAAGGCCTATGTTCATCCGGTATGATCAATCTTATGATCCAATACAATTTTTACCTGACGTGTGGCGAAGAAATTAGGACCTGTAAACATATTAGTGAAGATGATAGCTTCGTATCGATTTACGTATACATTTACAGTGATCAAGGTTGACTATTTCTAGAAATATTTAACATCTGGGAACTGGCACAATAAACTACAAGTTGAAAATATCGGAAAATCTTTTCTAGCAAGGCTTTAACAAAAGAGGAACTGTTGAGTGGTTCACTAACCACGATTGAGGAACATATCGAGGATCTAACGTCCACTACTACTTCTGGTCCAGTGACAGCCCCATCGACCAACAGATGGACCATGAAGGTACCGTCAAGTGCCTCGTCAAACATGAGTACTGAATATATCGAGCATCACACAACTGTACTATCGAGGGATCGATGCTGACCGTTATACCTTTGATGGGGTAGTCCACTGTCCGGAATAATACCGATATTTCGACAAAATGAATAGTTAGATGGTCTTGAAATCTGAATGACTGTTATTTACATCGTCGTAATTTTTATCCGACTGAATAATTGTGTCAGAATGTTAATTTTCGTATCGTTGATGATGGTATGGTTTTTGATGGTGTGTCAATTGTAGATTTTGTATCGTTCGAGGTGTTTATATAATTCGTATGTATACCGGAGATTATAGAGGATTTTTTTTATTCTTTAATTTATTCTTTTTTAAAAGTAATATGTGTCAGCCGTTTACTAACCGAGTGACCGAGGGTCAGATCCAGGCTTCGCTAATTCATTCGTGTATGTATGTATGTATATATAATCACCGACGTAATACTTTGAGCTCTTTTGTGGTCATAGAAATCGGGTTGGTGGTGCGGGTGATTTAAGAGTAAAAAAGGTAGGGAATAAAGCGTGAGGTCAAGTACCGGAAATCACGTGAACTTTTGAACAGTACTACTTTTGCGGAACTTTTGATCAGCAAAAAATGAAATTCTGAACAATATGGTCTGTCCCCGTGTTTGTAAGTCACTATAAGTATAGTATCCACCCTATAACGTACTCATCGTGGAATTGCGAAGATTTGAGAGACACTTACACCCTGAATTATTTGTTTCAAGTTTCATGATGTATCAGCGAAGGTTTTTTTGAAACTCTGAAAATTTGAAAACTTGAAAATTCCAACGATATTCGAGCTCATTGAAAAGAAAAATGACAACTTGACATTGACAGGGATTCAAAGACAAGGGGAGATAATTTCGAGTGATGTTTCAAAAGATTCTTCAGGCTCGTATTAACGGAGACTCATCGACGTGGTGCGAAATTCGATTCTATTCGGGTTTTTTCTTCCTTTCTTTTCCTCTCGTTCTTTCGTTACGTTCGGATTCAAGCAGTCCATCGAATTGTAACAGTATACCTACATGCCTTGATAAATACACGTAAAAATCACGTTCCTATTACCGTTTTTCGTTCACCACGTGACAAATCTCTGAGCATAATCCGTAAACTGAGAATCGCGAGACCAATTGTACGGTATAAGTTACTCCTCGCACTTACCACAATCTGGAGCAGCCTTGGAATTCAAGAACGGCTCTCGAGCACGTCACACACTCACTTTAACAGCAGCCTGGCGCCAGGAAATCTTCACGTCGAATAAAAATAATAATCATAATCTAGCGTGAGAAATAAAATCGACATAAATACCTACGCCATGCAATAACCATAAATATACAGTATATTACCTTCCTGTATATACATATGTATGCACCATCGTTTCTAAACTATTTCAGGCATTGGGTTCGGTCACGGTTACATCGAGAATCGTAGAAGTGGCTAAGGGCTGAGATCAAGGGGTATGTTCAGTATTGCAGTTTAGGGTTGATTTGAGCACGTCGCAAGGGTCGTGGATCGAGGTGATGCCAGTAAAACAACGAACAGGGTTTTGGACTGTCGTGGTCAGTCGAGAGGGGACCGATCTCAGAACCCCGAAGACTAAAGCAAGAAACATCTCGTTTCAAGGGTCATCGAAGGCGTGGTCAATACCCGTCCCTACACCCTTGTCCGAGTCTTGGAGTTGCTACCTCCCATCCAATTACTTCCAGTGCGTATTAAACTTTTGGCGAACGGTTATTTCACGGAAAAGAAAACCACCTCAACGCGTGGTACCACGTTGAAAGTTTTCGTAAAAGTAGAAATGCGCTGCCACCTTTCATCCATTCCTGAAAATGGCTTAGGGTCATACTATAGGGACTTTTCCTAGACGAAGAGAAAACTTTGACGAAATGATCCTGCACGCTTATCACCGTAGGTATGTACGTGACGTTCATCCTCGTTCTGGATCAAGCACACTGACCTACATCTATCTCGGTGATTACACCCGAAATTCAGAAGACAATTTTTACATAAATGGCTCATATCAATATCGACATGGAGATCAGAAAGGTGAGAGGTGAGAGGCGAGGCGAGGTGAAGCGGACCTGGTTGACTACATAATCGTAAAATCTGAAAATCGTATCCGCCCTCGGATAACGTGTTCCATATAGATGAAACTGATGGGCCACTAGCCAGCCACAATCACCATCAGCAATAACGCTCCGCACCTTGAACGTGGATGCGAGCGATAATAAAATCGAGGGTGAAACTCGGAGATATGGATTTTAATAAGCGATATATATATTTTTTTTGTTTTGTTTTTTTTTAGTTGGCTTTGTTCGTCCTGGGTCATAAGTCACATTACTTGATCAATATAAAAACCACATATTCGCGCAGAGTATGAGATGTGAAGAGAAGATGACAGTCGCGATATAAATTATACTGATTCAAACAAAACGATTCGAACGTTCACGAAGGCAGCGACCGCTACTGATTGGTGCCCTCCACGAAGCTTTAAAGCTCCGTCGTGTTCGATGGGAAACCTTATAAAATACAGAAAGCGCGCGTCGATTGTCAACCGAGCTCAAAGCAGCCGTAGAAACTAACTTTACTGCCCTATTCGCAAATCGTAGAAACTCTAAACTCGAAAAAATATTTGTCCAACTAACGATTACCTACTCCTTTACTTTTATTTTATATATATATTTTTTTTAACCCACTTTCACAAGTCTGAGACAGAATTTTCTCTGTCTGGTACATAAGAGAGTTTCTCTTTAATTTTTTGTCTTTTATTTTCTTGAGATCACGGTCCTTAGGGACATTAACAGGACTCTTCAAATGCCCATCTTTATATGCATCTGTACCTAAGTGCAGAGAGGGAGGTAAAAAGTCTATGCGTTGTCTTGAACCTGGAAAAAAATTCTGTTGTTTTTGGTCGTCTACGTGTTATTTTAAAGCTTGTATATTTCGTAGTGTTTAAAACGGAGAAACGAATAGAAAATTTTGTACGAAGTAGGTAAATCAACTGAGAAGTAGTAAAAAAAAAATATAAAGAATAAAGCTCTCGTATCTTTCGAAAGTACAAAGACCCTGGCAGTAGGCAAAGTGAATTATTCAATGGATTTGAGGTAGCTAAGAGGTTTGAGGAGAAAAGAAAATCCGAAATCTGTAAATCTGAATCAGATTTTGCTCCGCTGCCCAGTGTAAAGATGAAAAATAAAGAAAGGAAAAATAAAGAAAGAAAAAAGGTAAAAAGAGAACAAACACGCACTCACTCACGTCTGACACGCTACTTCACAAACACATCCATCTAAAAAGATGTTTACAACGATTTAGATTCACCGTGCGTTTCATGGACGATATTACCATCCTCAAGATATTGAATTTTATGTACCTTAACTGTCAGATTCAGAGGTCAACCATGCTAAAAAAAAAAAAATTCTATGGGAAAAGAGAGAGAGAGAGAGAGAGAGAAATTTTCTCATTCTATATATAACGTCGTGCTGTTTTGACGCGTTCCGCGTATTTGCGTGCGGTGACAAAAGGTTACATATAAATTCAGAACGACTACAAATCCCAACATGCGAAATCGGGGTTCTTTTTCTTTTAGCTCTAAGCTAAGCTTTTCCCTTTATTTATTTACGATTCTAGTGAGACGAGGGGGTTGGTACAATCATTTGTTAACATTGACCCATTCGATTGTTATCCCAACAGGATCGATATCAAGGGAAAACATTGCGTCCGAGATTACCGGAAACAAACGGGACTAAAGAGGATTTGAAAATAACCAAAAGACGAGAAAACAACTAGCCTGCAAAGAGATTGTTACAGATACAAAATTGTGTCCAACAATACCCGTTACATACCTAGTCACAGGGTAGATATACAAAATTCCTTTTCAAACCCCACACAGTATCATCAAATATTTTCTCTCTACCAATAAGGGGGGTTGCAAAGAGCGTATTGTTCGAAGCGTTGGTTACGATATAACGAGGGCATGAAATTTTATTACGCCACTTTTCATTCAGTTTTTTTTTTTTGTTTTTTTAACCAAAAAAATCCCATTCATTTTTAACCTAACTAGATATTTTTTTTTTCCGAATATCGTTATTCCTACAAAAAAAACAAATCATCTTTCATGAGGATCGTTTTAATTCAAACCCATCGCTATACGTTCATTAAACCGAAAGGTTCATTTTATACAGGTGAACATCCACCGTCCCACGCTACGTCTCTGTACCTATATATGTATAATGTATACACACACTCTTTGCCATATATTCTAATAGCTAACTCAGCTAGGTCACGTAATACGTGATATAGAATGACGGTACACACATATAAACGACTGCTTTAGCAGCTACACCGTAACGTTTGATAGTGTCAACCGCTGCAGGAGCCCCGTATATTGCCAGGTGATAAATTCAACCTGGTTAAACAGTTTGAAACTTGTGAATATAGTGAGTAGTAAGGTTGACTGTACTTTGGTATTTGTGCCCATGATTTAGGCGGCGGAAAATTCCGGCTTTAATATTTCAATATAAAATAATTATAAAGGTATATGCATATACGGTTTTTCTAACTGACCTTTTTTTGAGGCGTGGAAGGAGTCATCTTTGGGAACGTATTGAATGTCGTAAGCCAGGGTGGTGTGAGGCAGGATGGTCTTGTCCTCGTTGATCTTGTAGACAGCGTATTTGAACGCCAGTTCGGTACTGCTATCTTTTTGGTCATGAGTGAATATGGCACCTGTAATCAGTTAAGTAACCTTCAGTGTCCGATCGTCTGGAGTAGATTACGATCTGTCTCCTATCTATCTTCGTTCTTTACGGATTTATTTCTCGTGATGGTAGTACGAGACTCGGTCGAACGCTCCTTCTTTAATTGCCAATCGATGATGTCGATAGAAGAAAACGAGGCTACGACGAGACGGGTACCTTGAATGCCTCCCAGTTCGTGTCAAGCAGCTCTTAATGACGTTCGATATTAAAGTGACGAGCTTTGGCGCAAAGATGATGCCACTCTCGTGTGTGACGGTTATTTAACTTAGCAGCATCTAGGCTTGTTGCCTGAAAGGATTTGGCCATCTTTAGCTTTTGGTAAAAGCGGTTTTCCGAGTTTCGCAACGTGACTAAAGACTCTTTACTCGGGTTATAAAAGATGGAACGACAATCTCTGTAGCTCGGTAGGACGTATATAGTGGAAAAGGTTTTACGACAGGATATTTTTTCATCTTCTTATTATTATTCTTCTTATTTTCCTTCTGCTGTTGCTGCTGCTGCTGCTGCTGCTGCTGCTTTAGAATTAGGAAAATATTATAGCCGCTAGTTTCGAAGGCTGGACCATACTCAAGAAATAATTTTGTCAAAATGCTCGAGGCTATTTACCGCAGTAGAAGTTTTACTTTGCTTTGGTTTTATAAAGTTGGTCTAAGTCTTTCATAGCTTTTATACATCCCGGAATAACATGACCTAAGATAACATGACCCTTCCTAACCCATAGCCACTGGCTATACCATTTATGATAGCGGATAAATATGTCCTCAAAAGATGATGAAAGATTATAGTACAAGAAGAAAAGATGAATGAGGATCCTTGACGAGCATCTAGCCAGGACCAAAAGGAGAAATGGTCGGAAGAGATTATCCGGATGATAAAGAAAGTTGCAAGAACGGTTACACATGCCAAGGTTATAATATGTTTCAGTTAATTTGAGTTCTGATATATCGCATGGCATGTTTTCCTTTATAAAAATAACTGAAAAATCGTTATTTTTAGACATTCGTATCTGGTTATTATACTCAGAGATGATGAAATTCATCTCATTTCTTTTATTATCTAGACTTTTTGCTACATCCGCTTATACTACCGCGACTAATTTATTAAATTCCTGGTTGGTATGAGACCCAGACGTTAGAGGAATCCTCCGTTTTACTTCAATCACTCGTTTGAAGATCTACTACTCTTCGCAATTCTTAACTCAGTTCAGTTCTGTCTGTAGAAACGGTTACCGTAGCAACCGAAACCCATCTTTAGAAGAGGCAGAGGCAGTAAGTACAGCCAGGTTAATCCACGAAATTTGGCATAAACACTAACGGCGACTTCCGGGTTGAAGTTAGAGTTGGCCAAAGTATTGCTATACGTTATTGCCTATGACGAAAACGAACCGGAAACATCCGAAAGTCTTGACATCGTAGTTATTAGGGGTCGACTTAAAAAGGGAGATAGATAAATTTCCTCGAAAATTTTGTTTCTTTCGATTATTCAAACTTTTCTGTATATTCTTTATTTTTATTAAGCCATGCGATTCACTTCCTCTGTGTAATAAAATCCGTGGCTAATTCTCCCTCAGGGCAATAAAATTTCTTCTTACGATTGTAAGATTCTACAAAAAACAAAAAAAAAATAAATAAAAAGAAAAGGCTACCGCTGCTGCTAGAAGCTGACAATTAATTGTGCAGCGAATTCTGTTACGAAATAAAATTATAAATGAATAATATTGCGGAAAAATTTCACGCGATACTTCGTCATCTTAATTCACCTGTTTACGTTTTTAAAATTCCGCAGATATTTATAACGAGTTCAAAATTTTTACACATAATATTTTATTTTTATTTTTCATTAATTAACTTAATGAGTTGGCATAACTTTACGCAATGTTACTGAAACTAATGGTTTAAGTCTCCAAGGTTTTGCTCAAACATATTCTAAACTCCTTATAGAACTTTGAGACTGAGCAGTTTGATAATAATTTACGGAACAGGTATGAGACACTTAGACTAGTTGCCAATAGGAGACTAAAAATAAAATTAAAAATAAGTACATACCTATATACCTATATGTATATATAAGAGGGAAAAATAAATTGGCAGACGGTAAGAAAATTGTCGACAATTTGTCGGTCTCTAACGTATAAAACTAATATAAAATTAGTTAAAGTATCAGAGCGTGTGAGCACCACGATGCTCGAGTTTCCAGTATAGAAACGTCGTTTAGTTTAAACCAACTAAAGTATCACAGAGTAAGATAAAGTCATTCAGTGGTGTCTAACTCGATCCTTTAGAATTTTGTACTTGCAATTATAGCCTTAGTTGGTTGGTTTAAAAGAAAATATTAATTGACCGTACAGAAACAGACCTGAAGTCTGACTTTGGAAAATGTCGAGAACGCAGACGTCTTTGATCCTAGTAATATTGCATTTTGTAATTAGTTAAGTAATTTACTTGGCGGATATACCGTGGGAGTGTAAAAGCGAAATAAAGTTGTTTAATGAATCATGAATAATTGAATAATTAATCAAAAAGCAAATCATATGGATTGAAAATGAAATTCGGGTGTATAAAAATAATAATAATGATAATAATAATTCGTTGATGTTGGAATATTGTTTAGATTCGTTCCTTATTTCATTGAAATTTACCTGCGAAGGACAGATTTTAATTTCGGCAAATTTCACCATGGATACCGGAGAGCTTTGGAGGGGGGAGGGGGGAGGGGGGGTTGGAATAAATTCAATTGTACACCAGAGGTCGAGTTAAAACAAAAAAATAAAAATAAAATAAAATAAAAAAATGTTAATCTGTGGAGCAATGGGTTTCATGAATAATCATAATCGAATTAAAAATTTAATTAAATGTTCGTCAGGTATATATATATATATATATATATATATGTATATATGTATAACCGTACAATTCAGGTTATTAAATTCATTAAAATGACGTATCTGTTCGTTAAGTTGTACCAAAAGTGGTGAAAGCTCATTTTTTGTAATCGTAAAAGAGAAGAAGCATGAAGACAAGTATAAGTTTAAATTGGCCGAAGAAAAATGAGTCTATTTTTTCGAAATAATTTTCTTAAGAAAAAGGAAAAAGAAAAAAGTGGTATCGCTTTTTGTATGTAGGCAAAGTAAAATAGTTATAACCGCAAAATAATTCTGGGTGTAAAGACAGATTGGCTCACGCGATGTCGGTAACGATACTAATTGGTAATATCAACTGGTAGGGATAAGCTGCTATTTACATTTGCTGTTTCACTACGCTGTCGTATACATTGCTAATAATAAGTATACCAAATAGCTTGTTGACCCGGCTTATCGTAACCGTCTGTAAGCCGTGGAACCACAGGATAGTTGAAACCGTAATACCTTATCGTTTGTTTGTCTGTCGGAGAGGTCTTACCGTAGATGTAATAATGAAAAAACAAAACCAAAAAAAAAAAAAAAAAAAAGGAAACAGAAATAAATAAAAAACTATTCAAATGGTATAGAAACTCGGATGGATTAGGGCGATGAAGTATATAACTTGGATATCAGTTACGTATTCTGAATGCAATTAAAATTATCGCCAATATAATTTATTATCAATTTTTATATAAATTTCGTTATCCAATCGGCGAAGGCTTCGTTCGCTACCTGCAGTGCAGATATTATATGTATAAAATTCAAGAGTGATTTGATATTGATAACGAAAATTTGCATCTTCAAAAAGTTTAGATCGGTAATGGTAATTTTATGTCACGTACACTCTCCCTAGCTTGTACCTTAAAGTAGAGGGTTGAACTTCGTTCGTTGATGTTTTACGAGAAAGATTGTTCCCCGTTACGAATAATTGGCAAAGAAGAAGAAGAAGAAGAAGAAGAAGAAGAAAAAGGAGAAGGGTAAAAATAGAAAGACTAAAACTCGTCTTTTTGATCGTGCTATTCAACCGTTGATTTATATTCAAATCTGCATTTTTCTTTTTCGCATTCTCATTTTTACCTAACCTGCACACGCGGGCTTAGAGCGTCTGTTTTTTATCTATAAACGTATAAAAATTAGCATAATACATTACCTGTGCAAGATACAAACGCAATATGTTTCGCGTATGTATTTTAAGGGTGACTGTATATAATAATAATATAAAAAACCATGCACTATAGTCATACACCGAGGTAACGATAAAAGTACGTTTAATCTTCGATATTCAATTTGCATATCATTTCCTACCGAAAAAATGTGTCTCGGACGAAAATTTTGGGTTCTTTTAAAAAATGAATAAAACCAAAAAAAAAAAAAAAAAATTAAAATATAATGTAGATATAAAAAACGTCTGTGAAAATTCGTCTATGAGATCAAGCCGATAGTGAATCTTGTTCAGTATACCCAAGTTGAGTAACTCGTAGGTAACGAGATTATATAGAGCTGAATAGGAATCCAGAGCAAGCCGCAAGCTATGTGAGATGGAATATAGGTACGAATAGAGTGATAGACGAGGTACGATAATGTCACACTTTGTTTTAGCCGCGCCAAAGAACCGCAAGAAAAGGAATAAACCATTTCTTTTTACCCGTATGCGCAACTGGTTGCATCGATATCAACTGATTTCCGCTTTCAAGATATTGAAAAGGTACTTTGAACTTATTACCACCAAGTCTTTGATAGTCGACAGCATCGATTTATGAACGTTATTATAATATGGGATTTGAAAAGTGTGAGTTCTAAATTTTTGACTAATTATTTTGTATTCATATGTTCCTCATGTTTCCTTCATTTTACAACAAATTATTAAATGGTATTCACCTTGTCAATTACGCGGGTGCATTACCAACAGCAGTTAATACGCAACAGGCCACAGTTAATGAGGTATTGTTATTAAAATTAATTTTCCTCATTAGTGGTCAGCCTCGGTCTCCTCCACTCCATTCTACAGCCTTTATGGTAGACCGAAAATTTCTCGCTTCACATTGACCACAAAATTCAATATACCTATCTGCATAATATACCATAAATGCAGTGCGTACGTTATATGCTCTCGCACGCGGTCCTTGTACTCGCGGATACGAGTATATACATCGCTTGAATTTATACCAGGTATAGGAATAACTCGATAATATCTCAATAACCAGAGCAATATGCGTTGCCTTTTACCCTCGAAGCATTTTTGGGGTTTCTAGTATACCGAGACTGAGACCCCGCGGGAACGTCGCGGCATAGGCTCGACTTCGAGTTCGCGGATCGTGTGGTTCCCATGAATACGGAATCAGGCTTGTATAAAAGTTTTTTTTTTTTTTTTTCTTTTTTGTTATCGTGGTATAAGTCGGGAACAAACGGGATGAGACGTAGCTATGGTATCGGGAAGAACTGTCATGCGATAAGCGGATAGAGGATCAAGTTCGATTGCCTGATTATCGACTGAAACTTTAACCGCGTCTTTTGCGAATACAAATGCACCTAGCGGGTAGATATACATATATGTATACATATCCGCGATATATCGTTGCAAAAGTAACTTTATATGTTTATACATATACTATATATACATTTATATACCTATTTCTTTACATATGTATAAAACCTCTTCTCTTCTCGTGACTCTTTGACTCGATTTATAAGGCGAGTAGGTACATACATACATACATACATACATACAATTTCTTGCAAAACTCGAGTTCTTCCATATCAAACGAATCTCTCGAGGAATGAGCTCGAATCGGCTAAACAATATCTCAGCATTTTGCTGCACTATCGTTTTATGGTATACGTGTACGTGTACCCCTGGCTACCTATCTGCCAGTCTTAAAACGTAATTGCGTTTCATTGTTCCACTGCGATATTATACAGTTTGATACAGATATATATATAAAACCTTTCGTATAACGGAAAATGGAAAAGAAGAATTCTACTCGCGTATTGTATGATACGAATTAAGTAACGTATGGCTTAGCTTTTATGGGAGAAACTGGTGACTCGGATTGTAAAATGGATTCCCAATAAAAAATAAAAAGACAACAAAAATTGATAACCTGAAAAAAAATAGAAGAAAACCTCGCTTCAATTTATAAAGTTTGTATAAAAAAATTGTATTTTTAACAGATTTTTTTTGCCATATTAAACTATACACGTTTTTATTATACCTATTTTCACTTTCTGTATTTTTTTTTTTTTTGGTGATTTTTTATTTCTCTATTAACTCTATCTGCATGGTACAATAAACAATAATTCTATAAATTTATCTTGAGCGAGTTTTTAGCACTGAATTTTGCCAGCATATTGTCTGGTCGTATTTTATTTCATTCCAATCGGGAAACTCGTGGCAATTCATATTGTCACTTTCTATCGAAACCGATATCTGCGGTTCCCGGTCCTAGTGAATAAATTTCTCGAGTTGTGAGGTGGAAGATTTGTTTCTATTTTACCGATGTTTTATAGCCTACCTCTAAACATAGACCAGAATAACGTGTACATATGTCAGACCACGATTCGCGAATTACTACAATAGACAGCCATCATTAATCCACGAATATTGACGGCAGGAATCGAGCCGAAAACAACGAGCTGATTGATGTTATCGTTCTACAAATTGCTCTACAAAATGAGCCCAATAATTAAAAAATAAAAATCAAAAAAAAAACCAAAAAGAGCGAAAAAATTTGCATAAACAAATTAAAATGAGACTCAAGGGGGGGGGGGGGGGGTTATGACTCATTAAAATTGCTCAATAAACGTCATTTTAGATTTTCGTAACTGTAAAGTTAATTAGGGGATATTATTTAAAAAAAAAAATGTAGAGAACGACATTCCACGTTTATGGGATAAAAATAAAAATCTTTCCATTAACGTAAAATCCTGTAAAAATATTCCAGCGATATATATACATTTATATGATGGTTTCTGTTTCTCTGACGTTTTGACCTGGGGGGTGGTAATGAATGTTGTTACGGTCGAGGGTTTATTTGGCTTTTTCCTTTCTCCATCTCTCGTCCTTGCGGCCAACAGATTTTTACCTCTTTTATAATTTGGTGATTTTTGTATTTCGATACGATGTATAGTATATGGTACAAATGCGATATAAACCGTTTCGCCAATCTGTTCCTCCTCTTCGAGTGATCTGCCCCAGTTAGTTTCTCTCGTTCCCTTCCTCCTCCTCCTCCTATGGTCGGAAATTTAATCGACGCCATTCCATTATTAACGAGTGTAGACTGATGGAGGGTTAGGGATGAGCTCTGCTCGGCTCTTTATCGTTCAATTTTAAAAGTCGCACCACCAGCAAAAAGAACGATGTTTACCCCCAACAAACCGGCCAACTCGAGCGTTGCTAATTAAGCCGTTAATGGCGAGCCGTTGAACGCTAGCTTGCGATACGTTATATGTATGTACATATACATATACATATACATAGATACTTATATACCTATAACATACCTAAATTATCCGCGTTTATAATATTAAGCTACGTCCTATTTCTCGAGAATGGGGATTACGTATATATGAGATATTATTTATTTCCTGGATAAAAACGAATTTCTGTTACTATATGCATATACTTGTATACATACCACATCGTATAACTCAAAAATATTATCGGAGTATCTAACGATAATTGGAAATACCCAGCTTTCTACTAAATTGAAGCAAAAAGCTATTGTGTAAAGATTTTAGCACACTTATTATTCGACGTGAGTACTATATCAACGAAACCATTCTCATTATGCGTAAATATTGTATAGAATGTCTTTACCCTACAGTATCTCGGTTATGTACTCATATATTCAACGTGGTAGAATTAAAATTCTTTTCGTCGTAAGTTCTCCGCAATTTCATCAGTTTTATAGCCTAAAACCTAAACCCTAACCCGTTTAGACTTATGGGAGTAGGTATGTTCCCAATTTTATATTCTTGAATTATTCATTTCAAGATGCATGAGCTTTTATATTCTTCACCAAATTAGAAGGACCAAATTTTTTTAAATGCACAGAGTCATTAGTCTCTTTTGAAATTCAACTTACTAATTATTATATGTATACACATAAAAGCATGAATAGGAATGTCTCAATCCATAGATTCACACTCTCAAAAAGGCAGATTTCTCTTTGGCCACTTTCCACGGTATTCTAGAAGTATCGGTGAACCGATTTGGTTGATTAGGGGCTGTTTTTTTTTTTGTCCGCAAGACAATATTGTATAGGCTAACCGTTGGAATTTTTAATAAAATGAAAACTGCAAAATATGAAGAAAGAAAACGACAGAAATGCTTTTGTGTCACGTTGTGTAAAAAACAAAAAAACAAATACGTTCATGATAATGTAAAAATTTCATATCGTTTGAAATATTGTGGATAAAAGACATTCCGAAAATTTGTCAAACAGAATATTTTTCAAGAGAAATATAACCAGTCTGTTAAAAAAATTCAATCGATCCAAAGTTGTACTTTTTATATCCGTGATTTTTTTTTCAAAGGTGAAAAGTGGCTTTTTGAAGGTAAGAATTTATAGATTGAAACGTGTTTGTCCATATTTTAAGTCATAACTTTTGACATATGAAAGTATAATCGGCAAGGGAAGTTGAGGAAAAGAATTATGGCTATACTGACTCGAACCTTTAAAAGAGCGTGAAATCAGACATTGAGTGGAAGATCGGTAAAACTGTCCGAACCTTTTGAACATCGTATAATAAGAGCAAGGTTGAAGAGGAACTCCTTAACAATGTTAAAGGAGTGACTCCCTCTTAAAGTTCGATGAAAGCATGAGGGTGGGTAGGCATCGTTCGAGAGTTCAAAATCCATGGTTTAATGAGAGGGAGCTTTTCACACGGCCACGACCAGCTCGGACTACCATGTCGCACCTTAGAATAGGGGGATAAAGAGGATAAAGTAGAGAAGCGGGGTTGAGTGGGTGGGCGAATTCCCCCCTGCGATACGGTATCTTCGTATGGTTGAATATACCTATACGTATACACTACATAGTTCTATATATATATATATATATATATATATACATACATATATATACCTGTATATGGATAGACGGGGGTTGTAATGCGATTACACTTCGGGGCTTCGGCTGTCCCTGGACCCACCCGTCGGATTTCCAACTATTGACTCGTACCGGCTAAATATTTCACGTGATTCGTTCTATATATTTCCTTCCTTCTTGTTTTTCGATTTTTATTTTATTTTATTTTCTTTTCTTTTTAGATTTTTATTTTTAGTTTTATTTTTATTTTTATTTTTATTTTTTTTCCCCTCTTTTAGTTTTTATTTTTTACGTTTTAAATCGGATCCGTATAAGAGACCTCTCGGCCATCGGCTATCAGCCATTGTCCCCTACTTCGCGACCCTGACACGTGTAAGTATACTTACGATCGACGCGGGTGTTAATTCCAGATTTTATTGCCCATTCTTATACTCGCACGATCGAAGACCTTATAAATATCGTTGAAAGAATTTAATCAACGATTTCTTTTTTTTTCTTTTTTTGTTTTTTTTTTTTCTCTTTAACAAGATTTTTCAATTTCGTTTATCAATTTCTTCGATCGAAATCAAAACTATTGACAGATTTGAACCCTTTCATAAAAAAAAACAAAAAGAAACAAATTTTAATCAAGTAAATAGATACGGAATCGTTTTATTTTTCATCCAATGAAGAAAAGGGTTTCAACAGTTGTTTTATTCACTTCAGTACCACAAAGCTTTGAACTATCCCCTTGAACTGGACCAAAAACTACTTAGAAATTTTCAAACTTTTTGAACTTACAAAAGTTTCAGCACTTTGAACTATATAAGGTATTCGCAGTAATGTAACAAAGGCTTTAAAAAAAAAAAAAAAGAAAAACTGTTTTGTGTCGAAAACTGAATTTATTCTCATTCCTATAAATGAAGTTAGTTACCGGACTTATCCACTTCCTCACTTTCTGGCTAATATGAAATTATTACGAATACTAACTGACTTCTCCACTAGCACATACCAAACCGAGTTAGAAAGCGAGGAAAATGCTTCAACGCTGATAAACAATTTAAAAAACTAGAATTATCACAACGAAAACAAAAGGGTATGAAATGTACGGTATACCGTCGCCCATGCGGCCGGTTGAACGTCCTGGATGGCTGCCAGGTAATTTAGAGCATTGACCGTTAGTGGTTGCCGAGGATGTAGTCCATGGTGTACAGCGAGGAAGTTCCTGGTTTCTAGATGTATTTATCACACATACATATACCCATGTATATGTATGTACATACATACCTACATGTGTATATATATATACATATATATATATATACACCACAGATATATAAGCGTACCAATTCTATTACATAGCCAGGAGGTTCTGGGGCGGTTATCACCGTTGGACAAGGGAGAATTATGTCCCTCGAAAGCTCCAAGTATCACCTTTGCCTCGTAGTTCTTAGTAACCTTCGAAAGGACCTTTGGCCCTGGAGATATAATTCATCCGTAGTAAAGTTCAAGCGGTAGGTAGAAAGGCAGGTAGACAGGTATATACATATATATACTATATTGAATAATGAAATGAAGCAATAAAGAATGGTCAAAAAAGTTCTCCCTCTTATCCTTATCCTTATAAACTAAGCGTATAAGAAATAATCGGATTATCTTGACTGTGAAATAGATTCTTTTAAATCCGTGTACAGCTGGAGATGAGATGGTGATGTTAGAGACTAGGTATGTAGATCGGTTCAACGGGCTAGGGTTGGTAAGTAGGTAGGTAGGTAGGTAGGTAGGTAGGCAAATATCGAATATCGACTACCGCTTCAATCCGAGGAGATAACCTTGGGCCCGGACTACCTATATAACGCATTTATCCGCTTGAATCGTTTATTTAACCAAGGATCGATGTTCTTCGTATAGAATCTCGAGAATCCTTTGAGGGATCAACGCGTATCATACAACGGAGACAAAGGCAAAAAGCTTCAAGACTCTTTAAGAGCTTTAAGGCATATTAAGCCATTTCATACGAGGGTCATTATCTAACACAGTTCACCGAGTGTCAGTGCCGAGTGCAACACTCTCTGACATTAGCAGCTGATGGAAATGAGGGAAAAAAGAAGAAAAAAAAAAAACAGAGCTTGAGGAATCGAGACTCGTTAAATCTCCGATTTTATCAACATTTCACAGCCTTACTTCCCCTGCGTATCAATTAAGCTTTTGTCAAGTCATTCGATAGCTTAAAAAAAAAAATTATTTCCTGTATGCAAAAGCTGTTTTGTCTTCTGGGCGTTGGGGATGGCTGAATAGCTATTTTAAGACTTTAATGAACTAATTCAAAAGATATAGAATGTAATTTCATCCCCTTTAATGAGTCCTTCTAAAAGCTGGTGAGACAAATAACAATACCGATTCGTTTTTTTATTATTATTATTATTTTTTTTTTTTGTTTTCATAGAAAGCAGTATTTCCTTAGCTGAAAACGAGATTCTCTTTATTTTATTAACTCTCACTGCAATTACGAGCAGAGACCGTTCCGAGTTAGGGTGAAGGTGGTGGGTGAGAGCTTTTGGTGAGCTTTTCTCTTCAGAAAGAGCCACGCGACCATTTAAACATCGCCGTCCTCGCAAGCCTTCGTACGCGGAAGTCATCCAAAGATTGTACGGAAGGCGAGAACGGAATCTCAAGCGGTTTTTCCCCCGTCCCTCTTATTCCTTTCTAGCTTTTCCCTCACTAGAGGGTCTTGTAACGAATGAGAAAGGGTTGAAATAAATAAGAGATAAAAATAAAGAAAGAAACCAATAAAAAAGAAAAAAAAAAAAAAGAAAATTTAGAGCCTGATGAATTTTTAGGGAGAATTTCTTCCCCCCTTTACCGAATAATTTTACTTCTTTTCCTCCCCGTAGCTCAATCACCATACTCCACGTATGCTACGACCATATTATATAGGAAAGTTAAACCCCCTAGATTCTAATAGCGGTTGTTCCACTTTACGCGATTACATCATCCAACTTCAGGCACAAACAACACCCCGGCGCCGTGTTTTCAGACTCTTAGATCTTCCCCGGATTGCATTGGCACGGTTGGTAAGGGAAAACTGGCTCGAAAGAAATTTTTATTTTCTATATAAAACACCGCAACTTCTCTTTGTCACGGTAAAAATTTTCGCTTTTCGAAAATAAATATAAGACAAAAAAATTACATGTCAATAATTTTTTTTTGAACAGTCATCCCGTCATCTATACCTACATATACCCCTCCATCATGGCTAATTTATAGGACAGGTATATAAATCTTATCTTACAGCTAAATCGTTCGATAGGCAAGATTTTAAGGCTTCATATCCTACGTATGTACACTAGCACCGGAATAGAATATATCCAATACCCTATAGGACTATCCAATGCCTAAAAAGAGATAGATAGAAATATTCGTGGATAGTTAGGGAACGAAGTAAACAACGGTTCAATTTACTACCCTCCTTCCCTTTGGGTTTTCTGAGGCTGTAGGCGCCTGCAATACCCTGGCAAAGTTTCGTCCAGGTACATTTGAAATTCTGTACATGTGTAGCAATAAAATGACCACGTCCTCAACGCGGCGCCGAGCTGGCCAAATGCAATGCAACATTGCGGAGTGGAATATTTCGCGAGAGAGATAAGGGCAGCTGGTATGGCAGCAGGGTGGAAAATGCGAGTCGAAAGTGAGAGAGAGAGAAAGAGAGAGAGAGAGAGAGAAAGAGAGGGATGTAACGCCCTGGCAAGGACCGTTGAGTTACGGCCTCTGATAACCCGGACAAATGTATTTATTCGTCTGCTATACGTATACTCGTGATTTCGAGAATTAACAAACTCGAACACGTTTCTATAATATTGCGAAATTGAAGCAGTGATTATGCACAACGTTAAGGTAGAATGGAAAAGGGTGAAAATAACGAGATATTCGTGACCAACTTGGACTAGCATCGATGTACAATTAGTTCTTGTAAAAGTTTAATTCGTACAGATAATAAAGTAAAAAATGTAAATTTTTTTCCCTGCAGCATAAAAATTTCGCATAACATTCACCACAGCAATTCGTGACCCACGCCCTCAAGACCCTTCGTGACCTGTCGCCTTTTGGTATAGTGCCCTTAATTCGACCCAGTCCTAAAGTCCTCAAGTTTCGACCGTTTGGTTGTAAAAGTGGTGGGGGAAAGGAGGGGGTTGGTAAGCGAGTCAAGCGAAGTGAGAAATAGTATTTGAGTGGGAAAGGGAGAGCGCGTGCTCGAGGGATCTGAAAAAAAAAAAAAAGAAAACAAAAAGAGAAGAACAAAAACAGAAAATAAAATAAAATATAAAAAGAAAGAAAAGGACAAAAACGGTAAAGAAAACGTAGAGATTAACAAAGTATCGCGCGCGGTTCTGTTACTCCCCGGGGTGCCCCATCCTCTCATCCTTCCTTCATCACTCTTTTACGAGCATTTCATGCGACTCGCCCCTACGACTTTTAGTCTTTTCGTGAAATTACTGCTCGTGTACTATAAACTCGCCACGCAAGGGGGTCGTATATGAGGCTAGAAATGGAAGCCGAATTTTAGGTATATAACGAGACTGTTAGCTCTTTGCTACGTATCCTACTTCGGGGAGAGAATTAGTTGGTTATATTCTGTGTATGTATGGTGGGTAGGTATGTACGTATAACTCGAGGGATGTTAATACCGCGAAAATTGTTCACGCGACACTTTTACACACGGACGATTTTACCCCCCAGTTTCAGGGTAGGTAATATGAAACAATGATTTTCAGGATCTAATAAACTCAAGTCGTATATAACTTTGACTTTAAAGAGACTACCTTTATAGTGCAACACGTTACTGTTCACGTTCACGTTCATTCACACGTACACTTACATACTGTGTATGAATCTTCTTCCACAGACTTGTCTATGATGCCAACAATTCCTACTCACCAAGCAAACAATAGTTATAGCTATTCTACAGTTTCCTTACCAGAATGCATTCCCTCTTTACCGCTGTTTATCGTCTGCAAAGCTCTCCTCAACGACATCATATATATACAATAACAGGATATAATTTCACTTTATGTAATCCTCCAGGTGGGCGAATATATTAATAACTTCACAGGTATGCACCTATACGACATTTCACCGTATCTATTCGAGAAATGGGAATATGACAGAAGAGCTAAGGTCGTACATTCTCTTTTTGTATTGTAGAAAATTTGTGAAAAAAATATCATTGAAACGGATAAAATATCGGTAGTCAGATGCGCAGATATGATATGAACCCAGTTTCATGTGTATATATCTATATCTATGTATGTATGTACGTACGTATGTGCAATGTATGGAGCAAATTGGCCAACACGATCAATCAATCACGCTCAAAGCACCACTCGAGTAGCGGCTACTCTGGGTGCTCGTGGCTCTAGCAAAACGTTATTCAATACCGTTTTACCCTATTATGACCGACCATGACCCTCTCGGTCGTCGATTCTAGCTCCGTCATCGATGATGAAGCTCTGGCGAAGCTGGTAATCAGAGTTCAAAGATCATGCTGTTGGAAATTTTATTTATATTTTATTTTTCGTTTTTATATTTAGACTATTATAAATTATAATTATAGGTATGAGTTAATGACTGTATATATGTATATCTTTTATTATAATAGTTTCTCGATGAGTGTTGTATATCCAAGTTTTGTGTAGATGGTATGGATTGCATGTATGTGTTAGGATACTGTCTCAAATTGCTGTATATGTATACATATATAGTATAGGTATATGCTTTTCAATTTAAGTTGAAGATTCCAATTTCAAACTTGCCGAAGAAAAAAATTTAAAGGCAATATGAGACTGTGCTACGCACACGACCGACGAAAGTTCTCTGTTTACGAAACTGTCAGAGGATGAAGAAGGAAAGTTCTGTTTAGGATCGGGGGAATTATTAAAATGGTTCATTGTTCTTGTTTTTGAAAAACAAAGATAAGATTCTTTTTTTTTTTTTTTTTAATACAGTAAACCTGAAGCCATGTAGATACCTTATGCAGGCAGGTATGTATACATTATCCTCAAGTTTATGAAATACACTTTTCTTCTTTGACTCTTTTGTTTGCAATAATCTTGTGGGTCTGACTCGCAGCAACTATGAAAGGAGCCTTGACGAGGGGGCCGTTTGTAATCGACAATTCTCGGTTATTCTCACAAATTTTTTCTTTTTTTTTTTTCACATTCGACCGCAAGTTTCTTTGTTGAAAATCAAAGAGTGGAGGTTGTTCGTGCTTATATTATCCAAGCGGTTGCGAAAGCTACGTCTTTACGTTATTTTTTTCCTTCTTCTTCTTCTTCTTCTTTTTCGTCTTTTCCTTCTCTCTTTAATTTTTTTTTTCCCCTACAAAGATCGCTGCTACTGTTCAAAATCACTTTGAATCAAAGCAAGAGGCTTCAGAAAAAAGGTTCGAAAGTCAAAAAAAAAAAAATCAAAAAAAAGAAGAACACGGTCGTTACGTTATAGACGAGAATTCTACACAAAAAACTTAACACAGATAATTGAATATATATTCTCGCCTTTAGTCAGGGTCAAAATTCACACAGATTTACCTCTTTTATCAGAGATTTTATTTCCAATTAAAAACGGTAAAGGTTAGTTCAAAAATGGGACAAGAAAAAGCTGTAATCGAATAAAGCATATTCGACGTCCAAAGCCGGGGGTCCTGTTTTGTCGCCTGTCGCCCGTCGCCCGTCGTCGTTATATCGAGTTATCTTGGGGGGAAAACTTTGAGAATGTCGGAAAGTAACCGAAACTTTCTAAGCAAGCTATAAGCGAAGAGACGCGAGGTCCGAGTTTTTCCTTTTCTTTTTCTTCTTCTTATTCTTCTTCTTCTTTCTTTCTCTCTTTTTTTCTCAATTGGCCATCATCGCCCGTACGTTTTTATTCAACGGCCTGCCTCTCTCTCGTTAGCGCTGAGTTAAAAGACCAGGAAAGAGAAGGGATTGGAAAAACGCTGGGTACATTGATACAAGCGAAAGGAGGAACTGAAAGAGCCGCAAAGGAGGAGAAAAAAAAATAAATAAAAAACAACGAAAAAATCATAGCCTAAAAATATTTTTTGGTTCTCTTTTGGTTTGCAAAAAATGTTTTATAGGGGTAGGCTGTTAATCAAGAGAGAATAATTAAAAGCTGGTTTTGTGTATTAGGTTTTTTTTTTCTTCTTCTTCTTTTTAACGACAAGAAACCATGAATTTTTAAAGAAAGAAAGAAAGTAGATGAAATTCACACCGTCACCACGAACATTTATTATTTTCAAGATCGACGAGACGTTGATAAAGTATTTTTTATCCTTTGTAGTCCTGCAGTAGATTATATAAGTCGTTCTACTTGAAAGAGAGGAATAACCAGTTTTAATTTATCTTTCTTCTGGCTAGAAATGCACAAAAATAAAGAAATAAAAAAGAAACGAAAATGAAAAAGAAAAAGAAAAAATTCTCATCTCTTATAATGTCAGTGCAGAAGAAGCTTTGTTAAAGTTAACGAGTTGCTGTAACGTAGATATTCCGGAAATAGATCGTCGACAATAAATCATTCACTTTCAGAAATGTATGTACATTAGACCGTTCCAAAAAAATCGACTATATCTCATTTTCAAAGAGTAGGTCAAAAATATTGTTCCAAATGACGAGAGGTGCCTCATCGCGATTTTCTATTTCCCATCTAAATAACATGGGAAATGGTCTTGTGGAACATTTCCATTTTTATATCTTGAAAATTATTCTACTTGGAAAGATTCTGCATGAGTATTGTTGTTCAAAATTGTACGCTCTACAAAAAAGGTATCTTGGTCTTTTTCGATGAATCCAACTCTTTCCAAGTTAGTCATGATTAATTATCATTAATAACCAATACACAAACTTGGAAATAGCTAGATTTATCGAAAAAGAACAAGAGACCTTTTTTTTAGAGCGTTCAATTCACTACAAAAATATGTTCTGGTCTTATCAGTACACTAATGCGTTGACGAGTTATAAAATTCCAAAGTTTAATAAAAAAATTTCCTATGTTATTTAGATAGGAAATAGAAAATCGCGATGAGGCACCTCTTAATATTAATATTAAGAGCTCAAACTTTGACAGCATTTTTTTTTTTCATCATTTGGAACAATATTTTTGACTTACTCTTTGAAAATAAAAAATAGTCGATTTTTTTTGAAGTAGTCTAATGTAATACCTACAATATCTATACATACGTGTAGCAATTTTTGATTAATAATAACCGATCTAGCTTTGTGAGTTTATTAAATATCATTCATAATCGATTTCTCGAATATTTGAAAATATTTTCTCGAATAAGTATTCCTTTCTCTACATTATAGCCACTTGATAGCTGGCAATAAAATTCTTCCCCTACGATAGAAAGTGTTTTTTTTCAAGTTCGCATCAATAATTTTGCAAAAAAAGTAAAAAAAAGTTAAGCATGGTTATAGTATTGGCTGTATAAAAAGGGTCTAGCAATTAAACGATATTTACGAACAAATCATATTTCTGAATGAAATGAGGGTGAAAATTTTTTCTGTATGGAATTCGCTTCTCAAAGCTTTCAAAAAAAATAAAAAAAATATATATATATAATATTTATATATATCGAAGGTTGAATGAAGCTGAATAATACTCGGAAATGAGTAGAATTATAAAACGCTTGAATATCAACTGCAATCTGCTAAATCCCTCCTCTCATCGCAATTCAGTTATCCGTAGAAATGAATCTCACACTCTTATGAAATTTAATAAAAATTACAGAGACGCGTTAAGTTAGTTCAGGGATTTTAAAACTCTTCAACCCGAAGTATAAATTCAGGAGTGAAAAATGCCCGTGCAGAGATCGTTTTTTTTTTCTCTTTATCCTATCTTTCCGTTCGCTTCGCCGCGCTTACGTGCAACGCAAAATCGTAGAAAATAAATCACCGATATGCAAACGATGTTTATTCTTTTCGTTATATCTATTTTTTTTTTTTTTTTCTTACCCCTTGTTTCTTCCTGTTTCCTTTATCACGACATTTGTATCAAAGATTCGAATGATTACAGTTATTTAAATCGTATAACCAAACAATTTTTCACCCTCTTATACCCCCGTGAAAAAAATTCAACCCTATAGTTATAAATTCTGAACTTGCATATACGATCGTAGGATATCTCTTCGTGAACTGCGGGCTGCAAGATCGTCTCTAACAGATACCGCAAGGAAAGATTTTGTGTATTAAATTACCAGGTGAACTTCGATCTCGAAAAAGAATAAGAAGTAAAATAAACTAAAATGAAAAAAAATGGTAAAAGAAAACTCCCGGAGTGACCCAAGAGAGAAAAGCGTTGATAGATCGCCATAGAGCGAAGCATTACTATCGTCTTTTCCTCGTTTCTTGGCGGGGTCGCTTAGCTAAGAATTTATGACAATTTCTAGAAGCCCGAGCACTGCTGCAGTGTTGACGATAGATACTGGCGTTGGTGAGTAACGTTTGGTCAAAGAATAGGCTTTAGTCGTCTAGCTAGTAGGCGTCGTCGTCGTCCTCGTTGTCGTCGTCAGTGCCTCAGTAAACAAGATAAATGATGAGTACCTAACTCGGATGAAAACTTTTTACAGTATTATAGTTAGAAGTTGTGAATATATTCCGTAGTTTATCCATATATTTCGTGCACTGCTTTGTTTACCCGTATTAAAATAATACGTTGAAACCTACGTGGAGTTCCGTGTTGCATTCTGAACGCGTTTTAACCAACCGGAAGTTTTTTTCCACCATTCCCATTGAAGATTTGACACTTAATTTTCGGATGACGAGTATACGGGGAATAAGAGATAAGAGAAGATTCTAGATAACTTCCCTTCCTCCCTTCCTTTCTCTGGGGTATAAAACATCGTCTCTATTTTACGAATGCACAAAGATATACTACCCAGTCCCCATTGCATTTCAAAAGAGCAAGAAGATGGTGCTTTGGAAGCGACGAAGAGGAAACGAGTTGGCTAGGGAGTCGGTTCAGTATTCGAATAATATTTCGCGAAACTCGTATGCTGAGTTAAAAATTTTTTTATTTATATTCAAATTTATTTCTAGATTATTTTTTTACTTTTCTAGTAGCTGGATAGAGAATTTTGTTATTCTGCGGTCGTCAAGACAAACGCCTAGATGCAGTTTGAAAAAAGTTTGTAAACGTTTGAAGCTAAGAAACGAGAAGAAATATAGATATAAGCTTCGAAAAATCATGAAATTGTTGTCCTTTTATCAAATCCTACGTTTCAACTTGATTAAAAAACTTCCATTGTCACTAATTAAGATATACACACCATGGGACGGTACTATAAGGCGGTAACCACAATTGTTTCCAGACTTCCTGGACTCTGGACACAACATGAGATATTTTACGACAGTTTGTCGGTGAGTTTAGGGCTGTGTTTCTATTGTTAAGCTTTTATTTACGCTGTATGATTGTGTGGCTCGGGATGTAGATTGCTGTGTGTATACATATATACGTTAGTAGTAACGGTTCAGCATCATCTAACATCGGTTAAGATTCTGGTTTACCTAGGTGTAGTAATACCAAAAGTACATACAATAGAGTGCCGGTTGTGTGGGTGTCGCACGCGGTTCACCGCCCTTGTACAACAGGAGCTTTTGTCCTGTTTTTGCCGAATGTTTGCCAAGTTGAGCTGCAACCCCTGAACCAGGGTCCTGCGGGTTATAGATGAGCGTCGCGACGCGTTGTGGTTAGGAAAGAGTAAGAGGGAAATCGAAATGGAAATGGAAAGGGAATAGGGTAGAGGAAAAGAGAAAGAGAATCAGGAAAAGGAAAAAGCTAGAGTTCCGAAAAGACGAGAGGGTCTTTTGTTATTTATGTAACATTTTCCCGCGTGGTTGTATAAGGACGGCAAAGCCGCGAACCAACAAATAGTTAAACGTACGTTAGTATTGGTTGGATATGGTAGATTCGGTGAGAAATTTCTTCGGCTCACTTGCCGCCAGTTTGGTTAACGACAAACGCTAAGCGACGTAAATTAATAAATCTCAGTTCAGGAGAGGGAACCCTTTGTTTATTGCCATCGTAAGGCGTTGAGCGCCACTTATTGTTCGCTGTTGTTAACCGTCAAGGAAACAAGGAACGAGGTAAAACGAGATTTCGTTATAATTTGTTAATAAAACATTCATTATGGAGAAACTCTAACTCTAAATTGGCGCAATCCAAAAGTTTTAATCAAATTATTTTTATACCTATCTCGTTTACCGCATATACTACCAAAAACAGCGCATTTCGAACCTATCGCTCTGCCATTTCTATATCCAATTTCAAGACGAGTGTAGCAGCTTTTTCACCCGTACTAAAAAAATTTCATTAATTTTATCCATTGGATTGAAATATTAGTGAAAAAATTTCAACAACCGATTTTAGGTTTTCAAATAAACGAAAATTGTATCACGTTGAAAGTAAAGAGCTTTTTTCATTTTCCATTCTTCATATTTTTAATTTTTTTTCTTTTATTTTCTACGATTTTGTTTAGCTCCTCAAGATCAATTCAAGACTAATAATTGCAACGATGCTTAATTGGGTTACTCTTACCGATTTTCACGACGGGCGGGAGCCCGTTCACGTTGACGAGGTGGACGACCAAGACGGAGGCTAGCAGGCAGCCCAGGCCCCCCCTCATCGCTCATCTCGGACCGCCAGCCTTCCGCCAGCCCTTCGCCAGCCCTTTCTAGAACCACTTCCGTTTCCTCGCCCAGCACACGCCGCACTCACCCCAACTGCAACCTGTGACACAGTATACGTTTATAAGAAGATATACAGTTTTTACAACTGAAAATAATATTTCTTAACTTAAGAGTAGTGAAAATGTTAATTTAATTTTATTTATTTCGTTTCACTATTCTGGTTATTTAATAAAAAAAAAAAAAAAAAATTATAGTAATAGTTTTTACGAAAATTTTTCGTGCACATTTTCTGCTCTACGATGCATGTCCAGGGGGTATGGAGGATTCATGAGTCGAATAAGGAAACAATTAATTCTTGTGGTAACGGGCTGCGGAAAGTGCTACCTACCACGAAAGTTCGAGAGTTTAAATTAGTGGAGTAAAATATGTTCTTTGCAGGAGTAAAGACTGAGTTTGGTGGTTGAACGGCGATCCTTTAAAGTCTAAGGAACTAACGGTTCTTATAGCTTTGAGTAAGAGAAGAACCGGCGTTGCGGCTAGCCAAGTCGAAGAGCGTAGGGTTTAGCTTTCGAAGGTTGTTCTTAAGCTCGCGTCCTCAAGATCCTCGTGCTTTACACGCACCAAAGCACTTCCCACGCGCTATAAGACTCACGCCCTGATTTTCAAGGACTACAACTCTGCAGGGGGGTAGGGGGCAACCATTGCTCACATCGCAGGAAGCTTATCAAAGTAAATTCGGAAAATAAAACTTTGGGGAAAGTTCCTCGGAGCAAAAAAATAAAAAAATAAAAAAAAAAATAAAAAAACGAAAAGAAAATGAGAAACTTGTATCTCTAGCTCGGACGTAGCAGACTAGTTTTAATACGGGATTTAAAGGATAAAAGAATTTACAGCTAGCGGATAAAAGGCGGAATTTAACTGCAAAAGTGTCACGCTTATACTCGTTTCACTTCTTTCGACCTGTTTTTTCTAGTCTCAAAACTTAGTCTGCGTAGTTTTCTTCGTTTTAGTTGAAAATTCTTTTTCTTTTTCTTTTTTTAGATTTATTTTGATTCTATTGATCATAGCTTCCATACACATTTCTGAGAGCATAATTATCTGTCGTTGTGCAGCTTATATACAAAAATCGGAGAGAATTTTTTTCATTTAAGAAAATCTCATCGCACGTAATTGGAGGTATATAGTCATCTATATACAATATACATACCCAAGAGAGAGAAAGAGATTTTTATTAAGGAAAGCCGAATCCTTGAAAAGCTAGTAAAATATTGCAGCGAAACGCCAGAGCGAGGGAACTACGTGATTGTAATACCTATATACTTTGCCGGTCTTATGTGTAATTGAAATACTCCGAAATATTGGAATACGGTATGAGAATTTTCAACAGGTTATAAAAAATCGAGGACAAACAATACGAAGAATTTAAAAATTGAAGTTTCTTGTATCAAAAAGGTGTTGAAATTGCGATAAAGTTGATTAAAAATTTGATAAATTTGATAAATTTTTATACGTATAGAAAATGATAAGATTTGATTCTTGGCTAAGGAGGTAATTTCAGTTTTATTTTCTGTATGAAAAATAGCTGTAGAATCTTCCTGCGGAATTGGCAGAAGCGAATCAGCGAACGTTGAGCTCGGTCGAAGCGGGAAAGAGAAAAATAACAAAAAAATAAAATAAATATAGAAAGAAAGAGAATATGAGAGAATGAAAGAAGAGAGAAAACTGCACGTGGTTTTAGCTGTATAAACCAGCCGAGCTTCAGCTGAAGCTTGAGCTTGAGCTCGAGCTCGAGCTCGTGGGAGCCCATGGGCTATTGACAAATCAATGGAAACTATAGCGCGAGACTAACGTGTAGACCGACTGGCGCCTCCATGCGAATCTTCCCTTTCTAGGTATACATCTATCTGTCCCTTGCTTACCCTCTATGGCTGCTTCCACGCCGCGTTACGAGCTGGGGGACTGCTTTTATCTTCGCACAGTTTTCCTAGGTCTTTGGCCCTCGGAACAGACGAGAGAGTTTCGATAATATTTCACTTCACTACCCGGAAAAGTTACTGGAAAAAAAAAAAAAAAAAAAAAAAAAAAAAAAAAAAAAAAAAAACACCGTCCTGTACCCCCTGTACCTATCATCCCTATAGCGTATAGAATTTCGCTCCGAACTTCAAAGAAAGAAAAACAGGAGAGAAACTTCGATTGAGAAATATGAAAAGATAATTATTCAACATTTTGGGTGGGGTAGTTGTGATAATTTTGGATATGAAATGGGCGTTTTTATTATTTTTTTTTAATTCTATTTGGTTTTGTATGTTTCATAAATTTTTTTTTTTTTGTCCAGAGGTAAAGTTTTCGTTTATTATTTATTTTAACAAGCCTCGTGCACGTCATTCGCTCTAATTAGTCCAACGTGTTGACCAACTATGAATTGCAATTTATTTTGATGACCGTGACGGGTATAAAAAGTTTGGAATTGCGGGATGTGTGGGATGTTCGCAATTTTTTTTTTTGTTTTTTCTAACCATCCGGCTGTAACCCCTAGAGATCTCCTTTGTCTGTTACGATTTATGCGATATACACTTTCGTTGTTTTAGCGCATGTAATAGAAAAAGTTTTTTTCGCACTATAATAATGTGTCATATTTAATTAAAAAAATATACTCGAGTTTTTTGGATTGTCAAAAATGAAAATAAAAAAAAAAAAATAAAAAATGCGTAATGATACGAAAATTGTTTCTCAAGTTTTTTCATACTACGGATTCTCGAATGTTTATGAATAAAAGTGCAGGGGAAGATATTTTCGTAAAATTTATCTCCAAATCAAGATAAAATAATTTGAATATCACCATCAGCTTCGATTGTTCTTAGACGGAAGTTGTGGCTCCTGAATTTATTAGTATTCTAGATAACGCGACCCTGCGCGGCCGGATCGGATAAAATCTCTCTCACTGAAAGGATGCGGGAGTTTAGCCAAAATCCACGAGCCAAAAACCACCCCAAACTCCTCACGCGATTTCTACAATAAAATAACAAATCTGCAAGCTAACTAATCCAGATAAAAATCTTATATCACGATTTCCACATATACGTTTATAGCATATACCTATGTATATATAAAAAAACTTTATACCTACGCCAACACTTCGAAAGATCTTGGCGTAAATTCTTCAGCTATGAACCAAAACTTGAGGTAAATATTATCCCGAAACTACTACAGAGGGATGGGATGAATCGATCATGAGAGCGAAAGGCAAAGATCTTTAGATCTGCATAGGATATATAAACTTTGAGGTAAAGTTTGAAAAATTATTGAACCGTGTAAGTGCATTGAGTGATTTGAGTAGGTAAGTAATTTACTCGCATTGAGGTAACGATATTTTTTTAATATTTTTGGCTAAATTTTAATGAGAGAATCTACCCCTGTCGGTTTTAAATTGGGTTTGAAATCCCAAAGTTTTACGTCCGTTTGGGGATTTTGTTGGGTGGCACGGTGCGGGTGGTTATTATACCTTTACCTACCCTACATATACCTACCCACAGTTCTTTTTTATTTATTTATTTTTTTCTTTTCGTTTTTTTACTGCACGGTGAAATAAGCTCAAAGCGTTGTTTCTCGAAGGCGGGTACCCGTGGCGGTAGAAAGAGATTGACAAAAAAAAAAAAACAAGCAAAAAACAACATGGAAAAAAAGGACAAAAATTGTTGCCCTTATCTTTTAAACGGTCCCCAGGCTTACGTAACGGTGTATACAGCTTATTCACCCCATACTAGGTGTGTACCTACTACAGTTCCTGCAATGTTATTTCACGCACGTATACATCGCCTATCAAGAGAGTTATTATACTTGTAAATGTAATGCCTAGTTCTTGAATAAGTTGATTATTCATTACGCGATAAATTATTCAATAAAGTAGAGCCCACCGGTATTTTACTCTTACTATATAAGCTTTCAGTCTCTTCGGGTGTATAGTAAGTGGTTGATTTTATAATTAATATCGTTAATTAACAAAATTAAATTTGTTTATTTATTTTTTTATTTTTTGAAAAATCTACTTACGCAGTTATCCTTCTTCCGTAACTTCGAAGGGTCGTGGTTTTATTCGACGAAATTTAAATTCTTCAACGTCGAGTACATGCATGTATATCAATAGATTCACACGGTGTATTGTTTAGACGTATTTATAACTTCGGAAATTTGGGTATAAATTTCAGTCACGAAGATGAAGAAGGAGAAGAAGAAGTAGAAGTAGAAGAAGAAGCAGAAGAAGAAGTAGAAGTAGAAGAAGAAGGGAAAATAGCCATGTCTTGACACACTGCACACGTGATTTATCCGAAGCTCAAAATTCACACTGAAAAACCAAAATAAAAAAAAAAAAAAAGAAAACAAAATCAAAAAACTTATAGAAAAAATTTCTTCCTAATTTGAACTTTTTTTTTTTTATATTTTGAACCCGTTATGAACTTCGTGGTGATATGATATTGCAGTTTAAAAAATGAAGTTCCATTTTTTATTTTTTTTTTTATTTTTTAGGGAATGAAATGAAAATGGGAGGAGAGAAACGATTTATACATTCTATAAAAAAAAAAAATAAAAATGATAATTAAATAAATTAAGAAACTAGTAATAAACTTACCGAAACGAAAACGCGAATCTAGTCCTGGCAGCGGCCGGCGCGCGACTGTTCGCTCCTAGTCGGGACTTAACCGCTGACGGCGCCACCCTCGTCGACGGCCGACGCGCACCGGCAAGATCTACTTGTCGACGACGCCAGCGGGGCGGCCGCCACGTGCTTCGAAAGCCCGCGGCGCCGGCGCCAGGATTACACGTGGCGCAAGCTCCTCCTTTAAACTCGTTCCTAGGTCGCGGACGATGAATGCGAATCGGAGTTTTATAAACTGTGACTTATATAAGGGTTGAAATTTGAAACAAAAAATTACAATTTTTGCTTTCTTAAAAAAATTTTTTTGTTATGAGAAATTATTAAAATTTTAGCTTTTCTGATACCAAAGGCAACTTTTTAGGTTTTTTCTTTTGAATCCAATTTTTCTAGGTCTAAAAAACGCTCTGAAATAAACTTTTACTAAAAGCTTTGTAAATTTCAACAATTTGCATAAGGTTTAGTTAGTATCAGAAAAAAAGCTCGCTTTGAAAGATCCATAGCTAAAGAAATGCTGCGTTTCTCTTGAAATTTCGCTATATGTCATCATCGCATCCAACTCCTAAATTGTCGAAGGTTGTCGATTGTTCTTTTAGCCAACGAGACCTCGTGGTCTGGAATAAAACAAGCAGACAACTTGTGCCAAAGAAAATACGTCTTTCGACTGGTACCGTTGGTATGGCACTTGCAAAACTCTGTTAAAAACTTTTTATAACACTCATTACTCATCGTAGAATTTAATCAGTACGAACTTTCAGCTCGGTGATAATTTATTCAAATTATACTTCTTTGTACAAACATGGTATAGGGTATATACGTACCCATTGGTATATATATATATACTCGGATGAAATTTTCATGGTTGAATTAGGTTGAATCTAAGAAAATTATCGAAAGCTTCTAATCGTTACGGACCCAAGATATACACGCTCGATATAAAAGTTTCGGAAACGTATACACAGTTCCAATAATTCATATATACAATAGATAAATCTTGAGGCGACAGTATTGGCGATATACGTACGTTATCTTACGATCCTCTGGCTATAATAAGTCTTATTTGAAATAGCGTGAAATTGATGGTCTGAATCGTTCTGGGCACAACTGCAATCGTATATAAAATAGCGACAATATTTCGTTAAATTTTTTTTTTTTTTTTTTTCCCCTCAAATCGGCCGGATTTTTGTTTTATATTTCCGGTAGCAGTTAGGTAGGTGTAAAAACGTCTCGTTTTATAGTCAAGGTAGGAGGATATATGAGACGGGAAGCTAGTAAAAATCATTGTTTTAGCTTTATTATAGTTCATGGAAGCTTCGAACGACATGATCTTAGTATTTTTACGAAATTGAACGGTTTTTTTTTTTTTGTTTTACGTCAAGTTTGGGTTATCACGTATTTAATAACGCGGGTATGACTTCAGGGCTCTCTGTTTATCTGGTTATTTCATCCCCTTTTTTTTCCACCTTCTCTGCTTCAGAGTCACAAGATTTCTCGATATCTCACCGAGACGGGACCCCTTCTTTCTCCTCTTTTTTACCTTATTTTTATTTATTTATTTATTTTTTTTCTTTCTTTTTCATCATTTTCTTTCTTTCTTTTTTACGAATCTTGTGACACATTTCATAGTCAATGAGAATCACTGACTGTGAGAATCACTGTGATTCGTTGCTAAGATCGAGATATATTCCACCGAAATGTAGGACGAGTCTCGAATAATGGAAAAGTGATTCGGAATTCAATCCTGCACCTACCACGACCTCATACAGGCTGGTCTACCTAGAAAAAAATAATATAAAAATCATCGAGAGACGTAGAGAGAGGAAGAGATGGGAAAGTCTTAGTTGAAATATCAAATAGAAATATCAAATCGACAAAAAGGAAATAGCGAATTTACATTAATACGTCTAACCAAAGACAACCGGACAGACTTGGCTTCATTAGGTATTCGCGGTTATTGTCACGTATGTGAATATGAATTTAAATCAACTCTGCAGATTCTCTATAATGAAATTTTCATTCATGTAAAAAAAAATGAGAAGAAAAAAGAAAAAATTGCTGAGGTTTACAAGGACTGAAAATTTTTGCATACATACCTATCTGTGAGATGGTTTACGTCGTTCGTTTAATTTGCTCTTTCAATCAACACTTTTTAGATATTTTCTCAGTTTTTTGGGTGCCTATTCGTATCTGTAACTGATTCGGTATATTTGTTGAAAAAAAATATCAACGCACGAGTGAATTCAATTTTGGTTAAGTATTTAAATTCAGTTCGTATATCAAACGGGGTATGATTATTTTTAACATCATTATACAATATTAATCCGTTGATTTTTCTCTGAGCATCAACGAGTCAGAATTTGTACGCTATGTGATATGGGTAGGTATATACCTACACATGTGTACAGTGAATTAATACTTTGATAAATTAACCGAGAAAGTGGTGCGGGTATGGGAATATATACTAATAGATATATACGTATATAGTATGTAAAAAAAGCAGAAGCAAAAGCAAGAAAAAAAAAAAAAAAAAACTGCAGGCCTCAGGCTGGGAATAATTTATCTCTTTAAAATCGTCCGCTCTCGCCCTTCAGAGCCAGATTGGACGGGGTGGAGCTTGACTAGCAAATAAAATTACCTGGTAAAATCATTTAGGTGGATCGATAAAGTGAGGTAAAAGGAAAGGGAAGGTGCACGTGGTCGAGGTATAAAACGAGACTATATACCTATACCACTAACCGGAGTATATACAGCTTTTCCACCACCTGACAGATAAAGAGGGATGGCATAAGGGTGGAGTAAACGCATATATATGGAAAGATGGTGATGTGCCCAAACGAAGAAGCAGAAGCAAAAGAGGGGGGGTGGAAAAAGATTTCAAGTGGGAATCCACCTGGTACAGAAAAGTTGAATTACTTGACTGTATACTCGAGAGGCATGAGCAAGAGTCAATTTGGTAGGGGAGACTCCGTACAACCAAAGTAAGCGAGGTAGACGAAGAGAGACTCGCTTTATGCAAAGAGAGTTTTTGCACCCTCGGTAGGCTTAGCAAACCGCAAAACCACCCGGGCTTTCCGTTTACCTTATCTCCCCTATCTATGCCTTAGCCATCAGCAAACTGCAGCGAGATTGTGCTAAGCGATATGCAGTACTTAATTCCTTCATAAGCATAATCGAGACAGAATAACTTCCGGATTAGAAATTACAGAGTGAATTATTATTTCATCTCATTTTATGGTTTTGAGAGAATTTTTATGACAAAAATTTGATGGAAAATTTAATATTCTAATAGTAGTTTTCTTTGCGATTGAAAACTTTGACATTTTTTTGAAGGCTCGTTCAGTTTTGAAAGCAGAATTTGTCTGGGAATTATTGAACTGATTTTTCGTGTCCAAATCGCAGTTGTAAATATCGTTTACTAGTGATTTCAACGACATCGATATTCCGATTTTTACATACCTAATGCTGTAGGAATAGTCGAGTTTCGAACCTTGCGAAGAGCTTTGTGACCTTTATTTCTATTTCGTTGTAGAAGAGGACGAGGTTGGGAAGACTCCCGAGTGATGGCAGTATTGTCGATGGAGTCTCTCTTCTCTTTCTATGCGAATTTTCCCTCTCTCTTTCTCTCCTTCCCTCTCTTCCTGTCCTCCTCTCTCGACTGATCCCTATATCGCGCGGATTTCATAGCAATTTTCTAACATTGGAACTAAAGCGTATTTTTCGAAGCACGTCATTCCCTTAACCACATGTAGTTAGAATTACGAGA
This sequence comes from Macrophya annulata, assembly GCA_963924015.1. NCBI lineage: Eukaryota > Metazoa > Arthropoda > Insecta > Hymenoptera > Tenthredinidae > Macrophya > Macrophya annulata. The sequence goes on from OZ001260.1 coordinate 2,562,080, forward strand.
TTTTTTTTTTCTTCCTTGATTTTTACGGTATATTTCCACTCTTATACATCTGGATAGTTATAATATAGGTTTAGGTACATATACCTATACTATCATGTATTGGACGAAATGTCGTAATCATTTTTATCATTTCCCGAACACCAGCCATCTAAGATCCCAAAGTCTGGAACCTACCGTATATTAAAATGAAAGACAGACACTAGACGTCGTAAATTTTACCCACAAATGTATAAAATTTTAGCTGACAAAGAAAAAAAAATAAAAATGATCCTTCGGTTTCTTGGATGCGAATGTAATGCTCGTAGTCTGTAAACTTATCGTCTGCACTTTTGTAGACGATTCAAAGAGCCGTTAATTAGACGCGAATAATTGGGCTATTTTATCATCGTTTACCTTCGATGAAATAATTTAACAACAAAAAAAAAAATATATATATTTAACCACATTTCGATACTAGAATCGACGCGATATTTTTTGCCACGTTATTCGAAGCGTATAAATGTTATAAAATATCACAATAATCGTAGCAAAAACTTATTGCGAAAAATATAACCCATTTTATTTGTATATAGGTTCACGTATACAATGGACCCAAGAGACTTGTATGGCTGTGGCTTGTTTCACATTTTCCTTGTTGTTTAACGAGAAGTCATTCTGCAACGATGTGTCGATAGTATTGGCTTTGTTACCCTATACCTACCTATTTCCACAGCAGTCGAGTACCTGATATAAGAAAAATAAAAGAACAGAGAGAAAATCGATTGATATATTTTTAATTGCCTAGCCATGGCAAAATTATTGCAGTTTCAGATCTTTTATTGAATTATCGATAAAAGTTTTTTTTTTTTTTTTATATCTGCACCTCTTGAAGTTTTGCTTCATTTCTTTCACCAAGATCTCCGTTTTTATTTTCCTACTTAAAAATTATTCGTTCCGTTCGATCTATCCCAATATTTCAATTCACCATTTTCGACTAGGTCTTTGTCTAACGCTGAACAAGCAGCAAATATCGTATCTGACGTAAGTAATCCAGAGCTTACAAGTTCTGAATGGTCTCTAACTGAGCCTAGTACCTACCGATCGTTAGGGATCTAACCAGGACGTATTTGGTTTAGTATGATAATTCATAGCTCCTCTTAATTCGCGGAAAGTCTTGGTCTGCAAACTCCGAAGTCGAAAATTAATCGAGCCACATTAAACCGTCGAAAATTTACGACGATATTGAAATAATTGTAGAATTGCATAAGCTCAGGTCGAGGTGGAATGAAAATGAAGAATAAATTTATCGTCAAATTTAATTCACAGTTTTTTTTTTCAACCGTAATTATAATTACAGTTATCGAAGGATCTGCTGTTTTGTTATATAGTCACAGTTTGAATGTTCCAGACTTTAAAAATTTAACACGAACCTGACGATCCAGTTGCGAATACGATTCACGGTCAATTCACCTCAATTTTCGCTTCAATTTTCACCACTGGTTCTCGTTTGGCCATGCAACCGTAGCTCTTTTATTCCTTTGTTTCGTTTTCATTCATTAACGGCTTTCACAATTACTGACTCCGATAGTTCACGTATTTTGTTAAAAGTTACTAGCAGAAGTCTATATAGATATTCGAATAATGCATTTCGGAATTGAAAATTGCGATATCTATAGACAGTGATTTTATCTAACCTCCAGTAGGTTTGCCGATTGTGAGTCTGGAAGTAATTCAAGTGATAAAAATAAGACTATTAACAATACTAACGTAGTAACTGCAGTCTTCGTTACTAACGAAAGGAAATTAAAACCGTCATTTTAATCAACGAACTAATTGCGACAATTCAAACGATCTTATTGTTTGTAACGCACCCCAATTTGTACGAATGTCGAGTGGTATAGTACAATACGTTGTTATTGCCATTCTCGCAAATGCTAGCTGGCTATCGCAAATGTAAACGACATTCTATACCAGCTGATGTGTGCAAAACATATATACCGAAAACAGAAACCAATCGAAATATACTCATATCCGATTACATGGCGGATGGTTGCAGTACATGGGATTCCCTTGTTATTGTATACTGTATCAACTACCAATAACGCAGTACCATTTGTGTAATTGAAAATTGCTAATAATATCATCTTGTTAAAACATTGATTGATTATTTTCTTTCTCGATTTATTAAAACATCGTTTAATGTATCAGAAAATGAGATTAAAAATACAATGTAGGTTTATAAATGGACTACGAAAGTTACGACATTATATAGCCTGTTGCTTTGAGACATGGTGCAGTTGGCAGGTGTTCGGAATACCTATCGATGAAGATGGAACAGGCCATTTCATGAAATGGAGTTGAAAAGTGCTGCCGAGAAGGTGGTGTAGACGAAGTTTCATTCCCTCGACGAGAAACGAAGGTATAAGGTATAAGGTATAAGGTACAAGGTACAAGGTATATGTGTACGCAGTAGTTTCGCGTATCTTGCTAAACTTGGTGGAATCCATTCCTCCACTAGAGTGGCATAGAAGTGGCAACGCATACTTTACTATTGGTTCAAAGCTCGCTGCAAGGCAAAAGGAAACGAAAATATATAACAATCACAATTCCCCTTGCAATACTATCTTGCTTGCGGAATAGTATTCTTACCAACTATATGTATACAGTTTCGCAATGTTTTTCACACAGTAGGTACTGTGCGGAATATTTGTCAAACCATAAACGAGGTTGTCATCCAGTTCCTTTATTTCCTTCACCATATTTTTTTAGAAAATCTCTTTTTTCGTACCGGTTGAAATCGTTCTGTCAATTTTTCAATATATTTTATGAAAAAAATTTCCAAAAAAGAAGGAACGCAAAAAAAAAAAAAAACAAAAATTGATCAACTTCATTTTTGCACATCTTTTCAATCTAACATCACGAAATAATTTTCGTCATGGAAATTCGACGATCGAGAGTCGAAGATTTTTCAAGAAAATTTGAAAACCACTGTATGCATTTCTGCCTTATTTTACCGGATCGGTTTATAAGAACAGCTGCCACCTCCGTTTGCCTGACATTTGAAAATCGTTTTTGTCGTGAAATAGAGGACGAATGCATGTGAAGGGATGTGAAAAATTATGATCGTTCATAGAGTTCGATTTTTTTTTTTGCTCATACTCATACTCGACTCTAGTGCAAAGTTATTCACTAACGATACGTTTGATTTTTGCAAGATAAATAATCTTTCAATTCCTGGCTATATTGTGTACAAAGACTTTGATGAATCATAGTGTTAACGTATTTCCTTTGATTTTATTCAACATTAGATTCAACGATCTTGAACGACTTCAAGGATATCCTGAACTACGACGCGATGCTTAGAGCTGGCTTATCAAATCGCGATCAACGCACGCGTTGTTTCATAAGTATTTAGAATTCTGTAATTGGCGACAAAAAAGTTGAAGAAAAATTTGCATATAATGATTCATTGCCATTCCATAATTTCTATTTAGGATTTAGGGAGATGAAGATGAAGGATTGAACTAATTTTTAAGAATTTTTCAAAACCTTTATGCCTGGTCCAAATTCAAAGAAATTTTAATTGAAAATGTGAATGTATTAATAAATTGTTTCAAATATTGTGTCAAATAAAAAAAAATAAAAATTTGCGCTTCTACCACTGCGCTACCCCCAAGCTTTGTCACCCTAGGCCCGGATCAGGATTGTTTCTACCACAGCAGAATAACGATAAATCTAATTTTCTCTAAATAATTGATATATGCATGAAGTTTGAGAAGAATAATTCTATTTTCTACATGTATATGTATATTACACCTTTGTTACTTACTCACTACAACCTGCACTGTTGCACAACAAACAAACGTACGTGATCTTTCCTTACAAAGTTATAGCTGTGTGTACCTAGCTAGAGAATCTATATATCTAGTATGCTGGGTCACGTCCGGAAAACTACTTGTAGCCGAGTGTCGTATGTGCTTGAAATAAATATGCGCAATGAACAAGAAATTATTTGTCCTTTTTTTTCTTTTTTACAGGGCAAGGACAGTCCGGGTTTGTTGTTAATTGCGATTTAGTTTATGCAGAATTTAGTGAGATACTTTAGAGTATCGAAGGAACCTAATTCCTATTTATTTTCTTGTAATTTACGAATCCATTTTTGAAAATTTAGTTTTCTTTCCACGAGTTGGGGTAGGTAACCGAAAAAGAATAAAAAAAGAGGCTCGATACCCTTTCATAAGCCTTTTTTAATTTGAAATTATGAATATGTATGAAAGGTACATTCCCTTCTTGAAATTCTTAAAAAATAAAAAGAGAAAAGAAATGAAAAAAAATTAAAAAATTCTGTTTTTCAAAGTAAACCTCCAACCCCCGGATTACTATCTAGTACCAATTTATATACAAGGCTAAAGTTTAAACGTTTTACACATGGTATAAGGGTGGAAATACCTCCGCGTCCCTTTGGGAAAGATAAATTTATTTTGGAAAATTTTATACAGTCTCATAACGTATCGTATTAACCGTTCGTTTTAAAATCTCATGAATTTACGAAATAGAAATTAACTGATTATGATAATAAAATAATGAAATTAGAGTATAGAATATGATCAGTTGATTATAATCTCATTACATTAACATATACGCATTTACTGTATCATACACATCAAAGAAGCTTCTACTACATGTATTTAAAACTGTACTAATTCTAAATCTCTGTCAATTGGTACTGAACTGGACTGAATAGATTAGCTTTAATTCTTCAAAGAGAAATTGACCCCTCCATTCATTGACCCCTTCATTTCTGAACCCAGTTTTGTAATTTATTTATTTATTTTTGTTTTTTTATGAATGGGTTCGTGACGTTCATCAAATTGAACAAATTAATCGTAATTTATTGTCGTTGACACGTACATACGTACTGTGATTCAGAAACCAGTGCCAATGAGCTCGAGATCAAGGATACGTGGGTGGCGAACCACGACAGTCAGAAGGCTAACTTGAATTGCCACTTACCATTAGTTGTAATACCTAAATTGATTTCTGAAAATTCGACTTACCTCGATTAAAACTAATTTCAAGACATACGTACAGTTTCAATAAGAACATGAACTGCTAAAAAATAAATTGAATCACACGAAACAACCGTATTGGAAATTCTGGTATAAATAATGCCTGTTGTTGCCTCAACGCATGGTTTGCTTCAAGGTATTGTACAGAAATCGTTTAGCTGTTTAAATTCCATGAAATGTCTGACTTCCCTCACTCTATGCAATAAAAAAAAGTCTGGGGTATTCCTATCGGATATGTCACAGGATTATGCCATACAACGTCCTGTGCACAGTAAAAAAAAAAAAAAAAAAAAAAAAAATCAAGAGGATTTGAAATTAATTAAAATCTTTTTTTTTAGATCAATTGACAACTGCTGCTAATCCAGAGATGGAGGTTGAATTTTTTTCTCGGTCTAGTTTGAAGGGCAACAGAACACACTGCTGAATATTAATTAACAAACTTAGAATCCAGACCGCACTTCATCTCGAGGTCTAGCCAGATTTGCATTTCACCATTTATGATATTACCTACCCGTCTTTTATAGTCGCTTACATTTTTCTTCGCATTTTTTATAGATATATAAGAGACGAGTAGCCGGGCAAAGAAAAGTATAAATTTAAGATACTCTATGCAAGGTTATACGAGGAGTGATTAAAGTTGCGTGCCGATTGGCAATTACCTCTTCTCTTCTCAGAATTTCCCTAATTAGCCAATTGCCTTCAGCCGTTTCCTCTGCCTTCCTCCTCTCTCATATCTATTATCTCCTCTTCTGTCTAATAAATTAATTGTAAGTGGATGATCATTACGATATCTACGTTTCATCTTCCCATCGTTTCAATCATTTAAAATAATAGAAAAATTTTTCTTCATATCTAACAATTATAACAAGTTTAAGAAAAAAATGAAAAAAAAAAAGCTTTCGAACTATCACATTTTCATTCGCAAATTCCAACAACTGCATATACATTCATGTGAATATGAATAGGCCCTATATTTTAAATACCCAGTTTATGTAGTTCAACGAGTATGATAAACCGTCGCAATGTATAACAACCTACGTTCTAGGTCGCGTTCAGAGATTAAAGGTGATGTCGACAAAGTTATATTCGAGCTCATAAAGGTTATACCGAATTAACGAGCCAAAGTTAAGCTGGTCAGCCAAACTAACGGCGCCATACTCTCTACCCAGTGAATATAGTCTAGTAAAATGACCAACACAATTTTAGAGCAACAGATTCCGGGGGTCTTCTTCACGGATGAAAACCCGGCGAATAAGGTCCTATATTTATCGGACACATATACTAATGTCTTTACTAAATTTCTGCACATATATACACACGCTTACATATACCCAACAGGCTAACTGGAGGTGGCAATCCCCTTCCCGTACATAGCCTCAGGTCTTTGTAATTGCGTGTCATTCTCGAACGAGTCATTGGTTAGCTGACACTTTCGAGCTAGTTTAATTTCATAGTTTCAAAGAAGAAGGTGCTACTGATATTTAAATACTGTCCAAAATGATTAGCCGAAGAACTTTTATCATCGCTTTGTTGGTCATCTGCGTAATCGACGTATGTAAATCAGATTGTATTTATATTGAAAATAATTGGTACAGTATTTAGAATTTTGTATACTTAGCCAGCAATTATTACCGATTTGATTTTTGTCAGGAACAAGTATTTGAAAATAAGAACGGCGAGGTGCAAGTGAATGTTGAAGAAAGTGAGCACCGTGTTCTTTTTTTTTTTTTTGGTTTAATTCATCTCTCATTTTGGGAAGTAGATACTACGCCTTTTTTGGGACTGATTATTTTTCGCGAGGGTCAATTTATCAGTGGTTGAAGACTGACACCAGTCAGAGGGATCTTTTTATTGAAAAAAATTAGTCTTCGACTGTGAAAGTGAGAAAAACACATTATCCTCATGCGCGAGTCAATTTCAGTAAAGTGGTCAGCGGAAGTCGACCAATTTATCAAATTACATGATCATTAAGGAAACCGCTACATATTATATCGCGTCTTGCATGTATAGTATGATATATTTTTAGATCAGGAAAATCTTGGTTGGATATACTTGAAATGATAAAATCGTTGGAATTGTCCCGAGGCGTTGTGAAAGTCCGCGTTTATTATGTCATAATGAAAGAAAGAAGAAAAAAAAAAAAACAAAACTATATGGTCGACTTAGAATAAGAAGATAAAAAATATCTTTTGTTAACAGATGATTCAAGCTGGAGTTATCGATGACATTGGTGACGCTATCCATTACGATGATATCAAGAAATTCACCAAGGATGCAGCAAAAAAAACTGGCGAAGCTGCAACGACCGCTTATCAAAGTGTGAAGAACTTTTTTACCAAGACCGCGGATGGTTCAACGATTCCCAATACTTCATCGATAACGAAATCTTAATTTTAAGCCAATATTAATCTTAGAGATATTACACAACATTATTTCATCATAATGTATTTTAGATATATATATATATATATCGAGTTATTATTCGCACGCCAAGTTTTTGCTCATAAATTTAATTTACCATAATTATTATAGTCTCTAGGCGAACGGATGAGTTACGCAAAATTGAGAAAAAAATTCGAACAAAATAAAACAAAATTATATTGGTTAACATTCGGTGAAGCGATATCACGCTTGCTGTTTTTAGTAAATTGTTTCCTCTCACGAAATTTATTTCTATCAAATTATAGCTGCAAACATCACGACGTATATGAACATAAATTATACCATAGTGCTAAAAAAATGTAGATAATTTAGCTCCATCGTATCAGAGACGATTATTAAACCCACATTCTAATTACAAAAGCAAAATGTTTTGTTATTCATTTACTACCAATTATTTTTACGATTATTATAAAAATTTTGTTTTTGCTATTCCTTAAGATTTTTTGTTAATAATGAAACGAAACTTAATAAGAAATAACGAATCTTAGACACGCTATAATGTCTTTGAATTATATCTGAATAGATATACTTTCCTTTCTCGTAACTTTACCTACATCAAGTGTTAAAATTCAATGTCCTATGCTAATTGATTGAAAGTTGGAAAGTCTTCGATATATGACACGTCGTGTCACGCATGTTTAACCGACGTTTGACAACTTGTAGTCATGTATTTATAGAAGCGAAAAGGTTGACAGGATGTCGAGAAAAAGGTTCAGAGGATAAACTGCAGTATTTTAGTCCTGCGAAAAGAGGAATATGCACGATATCGTAGAAGTCGAATATTAACTTAGGTTCACAAATACGCAATTTGCCTTCAGGACATTCCACTGACAGTAACATGGCTCTAAGAATTTATGAACTTGTAACCAACCAGCATCAGATTTTGAGATCAAGTTCATTTCGCTGATCAACTTCTCGACCATCTTATACCCAAATTATAAACACTGAAATTACTACATACAGTTTTGCTTTTTTTTAAACACTTTTGTATCTTGAAATACCATCAAAACATTTCGATGGATAACGTGCATTGTGCACGTGGTGATATTTGTTTGAAAAAATGTTTCCGATGGATTTGTAACAGGAAATAGTTTATCAATATCGATTTGCGTAAGTACTGATGATCAAGTGGGAAAGTTTTATTGCATACTAAGTGTCTTCCGTTTCACGTTGCGCATTGTATGTATCTTACATATCTACGTGTTACAAAGCTGAACGTGTAAATGAAATGTCCGATACATATTCATAGGTACTACATGTAGGTCTGGGTCGTGTTGGCCTTCGCCTTACAGTCAACTCGATCTATCTAGTTATGATAATGCAATGATATTGTTTAAATTTAATTTTTGTCTTTTTTCTTTTGCAAGCTGCGTCATTCATAAAGAAATAGCCGATACTGTTCCATGAAGAATATAAAATGTACATGATATAAAAATATATTGTAATTTTTTTACTGCAAAATTGATTAATTTATGAATAGAATTAAAATTTTGGTGTATAAATTGCGAATATTTTTATATATTTGCAAATTTCAAACGTGTGTAGCGGAAGTATTAAATTGCTTCGTTATATTACACATACATATACATGTTTATAGGTGACCTTTTTTTTTTTTATAGTCGTAGCATTTCCTACCGTTAGTTTTTTTCTCGGATCTAGATCACGCGTTTCAACATTATATATATATATATACAGAGCGTTATAAAAATTCCATTGCAGAAAGTAAAACACTATTTTATTACTCAGTGTTGAATGTGTACAGCTACGGTTGTTCGGTGAGTTCAGGAAATTGATAATTTTATACCTGCATTCCGGTTAAAATTTTGTTATTTCTATTTTACCACATGAATGAATACGGATTTTGAATCTCTGCAGATATCGTTGGACAATTTACATTACAATTAAATTCGAGGGGAAGATACGTAGAGTCAGTTTCGGTTTTTAAAAAGGCATTTTAATCGTGAGGAATGATATTGATATCGATCATGAAAGTGTATGGTGAAAAAGTGCATGATGTCGGAAAAAATCTTAAGAAGGTCAAAGATGAAGGAATTGCGAACGATGGTTGGTACTCAAAAATCCTGTAAGCGTAAGTAAGTCCCTTCCGTAATGTTGACGGATAAATCACATTCCGTAAAAAAAAAAAAAAAAACATAAAAAAATTAAAAGCCTAATCCAAGAAAGGAAAAAGGTCAAGCCTGCTTGAACCAAAAATCTAAAAATTGGCAAACGAGACTTTATAAAGGACAAATAATTCCTTTCTGTTCTTCAAGAACGGTATATCCGCACAATATGACGTCGCACACTTTGTGAGTTCAATAATACTTGTCCCACGCTTCAGAGATCGTAGGTACGTCGTATATCGACGTGACAATCGGAACGGTCGAATATCAGCTGTCAATATGTCAGAAAATTACGTTAATGAAGATTGACTATCGCGCGGATATGGTTGGCAGACTATTCGTTTTGGCTTTCGGATTCTGTATCAACATTATATACTCTATACGATCTGGTATTACTATTGATATCCAGGATTTTGATGTCTATTTGAATTTTGTGTATTTTGATGATCAGTTGATGTGATTTTGGAGATTAATTAACCCTCGAATAATAATATGGATAGAAACTTACAAGGATAATGTAAACACGAGGGGTGTTTTCATCCCTTTGCGTTTGATTCTGAAACCGGTGAAATTTCAGAAGGAAATTGTCCATCCGATCCTAACTAAACAGAACGAGTATCTCAACCGAATTACAATGAGGTATTAGTCGGTGCGATTTCTCAGAAGATCCTAATTCCTGATTCGCGGTTTTGAAACTACCAAGAAACATCGTTTGCAGATCTCGTTAAAATTTTTCAATAATACTCCTTTAATCAATAAAACTAACGACTATATGAATATGTAAAAAGATCAAACAGATCAGGAAGTAAGTATCGGAATTTTATGACTTAAAGAAAATCTGGAATGCAGTTCAATCGATATTTATTATGACGATAAATATCGCTGTGAAGGTATCTAATTCGTCCTTGCTATAACCACGGCGGTTTACCATGAATACAAACTTTTTACTGCATAGAAACTAGAGTATTGCCTTTCTAGCCGTTCCCAAAACCAAAAAATGTGGAATAAGGCTTATCCTGAAATACATGTATTAATTTTTTCTTCAACATTCCCCACAGACTCTAACAAAAATCTTCTTTCCTTATCAGTGCAGCGTTCAATATACGAACCTATGCGCGAGGAGCAATATGTTTCAATAAACTTTGACAATGCGTTTTTTTTTTCTTCTTTTCTTTTCTTTATTTTGTTTTTTTTTTTTTTGCGGGGGAAGGAAAGTCTGCGATGCCTTGCCTAATGGAAATATAGAATCATTATCCGAAGTAATTTATCCGCCTACACTCTGAACAATATATTATTTAGGATCTCGTTTACTAAATTTCGCTGAGCTTTCACGAATCAGCTTTGATCTTAGTTCCCTAAGAAATTAACTAATAGCCATAAGGAAATATTCTGCACATGCATGGCATAAGTGATATTACACGAATATGAAAGGCACGTATGATCAAGACATATGTAATAATAATGATAATAATGAAGTTCAGATTTTTTGCTACGAATTCGTTTATTACACAATCAGGTTATATTAATTAAAGAGATTGTCAGTTTTGAATCGTTAATATTATCATGTTAAAACATATGCAGGTAATCAGGTCACAGAAGTATAAAATTAGGACAAAAACTTGCCTCGAAAACTAGAAAACGCTACCACAAAATCGTACAAGTTAACATTAAATTGATCAATTTATATAAATCCAATATTTGTGGCTTTGAATGAATTTGATTTTGGTTATTTCATAAATTTCCTTTATTCCTTTACTCCACACTCGTTTTTCTTTCAGCAATTCGTCCAGTTCTGAGAGAACTTGTCCTATGAGGTAGATATAACTAATCCAAGAGTTACCAGAGTCCGTGTCCGGCTACAACGCCGACGTGTCCGAGACCAAGACCTAGAACACCGTGACTTGGAGCGACCACAGTACCCGAGGGACCAGCGACGACAGCACCGCCTGTAAATTGAAAAAAATAATGTCTCTTCTCCTAACCCAATGTGACTTTAGGGAATTATTCCTGCAAAGGATGGGGAAAAAGATCACGTAGAGATTCTCACCTGCCGAAGGTCCTACTACGGCTGTTGGACCGGAATGTGGTCCGATCACAGCTACTGGAGGTACTACTGGACCAGCAACTACGGCTCCTGCTGGTCCCCAACCCCAACCTCCACCCCCAAGAACAACGGCTCCATCGTGTCCCAGGCCCAGGCCAAGAACCGAACGACGTTCGCGGTCGGGGTTTGCCATAGCGATGGCGAAAACAGCGACGAAGACAATCTGGGGATTTTAAGTTAAAGAATTTGTCAGAAAGAAAGTCTAATGGATGAATTTAACGAGAGGGACTGTAATTCCCAGTCTGCTTTTGCACCTTTGCTATCGATTCATTATAATAACAGGAGTTTATGAAAAGAGGATTTGTCTTACCAAGAACTTCATGGTTTGTACTAGTTTGTTTAACTGCAGGATCTGTTCAACTAAACTGATGCTTAACCCTTGTGGGTTTACAGCTTTTATACACAAACCTCTGACCATGATGGAATTGTGATCAACCTTCACCTTCTGGATAAAAATGTCATCATAAAAAGAGTATAGACAGGATAGAATCTATGGGCGCGGTCGTACGTATGTATGTACGTGTTTCCGCAGAATCATACGATGTAGTAATAATATAATACTTACAAGATAATGTCGTGACTGATCGGCACGGCCAATGTCACTGTGACAGTTACTGTCACTGTCGTTCTTTCTAACATTTTGTATTATTGCGTAGGCAGAGTTTTTGCCGTTTCACTTCTCTCTTGCGAATTTTTGATCTTTTTTTTTTAAATATTCAACGTGGAATTATTATTTTTGGTTTTTTTGTAAAGCTGCTGAATGTCAAAATCGAAAATAATTCGATATTCCCGATCAGCTACAGAGGTCAAAAATACGGACTAACTTCTGTTCGATTTTGGTCGAATGACAATGACGACATTTGACTACACCGATTTGAACTGGGCATTACCATTTTAACAGTCGCAAAATTCTGGTCCAAATATTACGGTTGAAATTCCATCTCCCATTACGTGAATCGAAACAACGATATATAGTTATGATACATAATCGCAATTATATTCACCTGTACCAATTTTTAATCACTTAAAAGAAAAAGAACAATTTTTTCCCTCTTTCGGTTTATATAGTATCGACGCTATGTTTGCCAAGTAAATAATGTATGGAACTGTCAATTTGTCCTGTGCAATTAATTAATACATTGAAGCCGGAAATATTAATAAATCGAGAAAATTAATTCCGCATAGTGAAGTCGTCAAGTGGCTGAAATAAATACGATTTGCAAAAATCTGATATAAAATATATGAAAATTCATGATTAATAGTCAAATATAGACTGAAGTATGATTGTGAAAAGTACTTGATGAGAACAGTTTTGTCTCCAGCTGTTAAAAAATCTTTCGAATATTTTCATCTTTTCAAATAGCAATTTTACCACCTGCTCAACCGTTAGCTTAATAGCACAATTGCAGCATTGTCCCGCTTATAACTGTATAGTTATTGATCTATATGTGTACTGGGTGTTGAGTAACGAGTGATAAAATAATATAATCCGTGATAGATATATTTTTCTATTCGATGTAGTGAAGTTTAAATAGGAAATTTCATTGGATGAAGAATTTGGGCACTTTTTTTATTATTTGCTGTGACAAATGGATGCGAAACTTTAATGCAAAATTGTATTTCATCTGTCTGGGACACTCTGTACACATACGAGATTCAAACGTTATTTTTACACATACCGTTACTGTTAACCTGTTTCTTGTACGAGTAATAACATCGCCATATTGCGTCATGAATAAATAAAAACGAGTGCTTATGAAGCTGTGTTTTATTCAGACTTTGCGATCTCTTAGAGTTGGTTAGAATTCGTTATTATGTTTTTCAAAATGTAGTATCAGAGTTTGCTAGGCTTCAGTTTCGGTTCTGATGGCAAAGTAACAAACCCCCCCCCCCCCCCCCCCCCCACCAAAAAAAAAAAATTACACAGTTGTTCAGTTTCGTACCGAAAACTTGTCGCTTTTACGATTCAGATTTTCGTGTGCGAATTGCTCGTTGAATTGAATAGAAAATAATACAGTTTCAAGTTTCCATGCTAACGCGCGCTTGCCCGTTGCTTCTCTTGTATCGTTAATATGCGAAATAGTTACGCCTGGCCGGGATGAGCCAGACACCACAGTCACTGCCCGGTTAATTTGCCAAATGTACGTTTATTGCGGTTTTCTATTCTATTTGCTATACGCTACCAAGCGCCTGTTGTTATTCGCTAAACTGTAACTAGAGTGAGTGTGAACAGGTTCGAATTCATCACTAGCTGTTTGCCTCGTATATATTATCTGAATTGAAATTAAAAGTGAATTTTTCACGATGAAGTACGTAGATATAAATGTAGGATATATTTTTTTTTTTTTTTATTTTGTGAATATCGTACAGACCGAACATTGCGAGTATCAAAAAATGATTCTATATAATTTTTAGAAAGTTCTCGTACGTAGAGGTACAGGTGAAATATTATTTAAAATTCTATTATTTTATTTTTAATCGTTGAAAGGATTCCCAGCTGTTTTTGACAGGAAATTTTACGGTTGATATCCCAGCTTTGTACTTTTCTGTATTGTATAGTATTACAGAGTTTTGAAAAGCCGAAAGTTTCATTATTTCTTTTCAACGTGACACGTAGGTACTGTAGGTAGATATTCTCGACGGGAGTAAAGTTTGTTGGACTTTTGAGTCTAGACTCTAGAAAACCACCCCGCCGTTTTAAGTAGCGATATAAAAAAGCTGTAAAAATAAAAAAAAAAAAAAATAAAAAAAAACACAAAAGATATATACATACATATATATGTATAAAAGAATTTTTTTGTTCTCCTTCTTCTCCTTCATCGAGAGTAAAATTTTTCTTTAAGGTTAATTAATATCCGTGGAATTATTTCGGTTATAAATAATTGAACATTGTAAAAAGTTTTTAATTATACCTACAATCGAGACTTCAAAAGACAACGATGAGGTTATTAATCATTGTAACTAAATGGAGAGAATAATTTCATCACCTTATAGCGATCATGATTTTAGAAATTGGATATTTCACAAAGTGGTATGGGGAAATTGACTGAAGTTAAAGTGGCGGATGAAAAATGGCAAGGATTATTCATTTAGCCTAAATTAATATTACACTTTTTTTTTTTTTTTTCAGATACCCGTATTACACCCATATATCTGTAGGTATACCTACTTTCTTTTCTGATATACGATTCTCCCGGGCAAACCTTGACGATGGGTGGCTGTAGAAGGGGGTTGACGCGTAACGTAATTTCGGCACAATCAATAACATCAATCTTATCTTTGTTCAACTCCTGACAAAGGTAGACGAGATACGAGGTTTTATCCAGCTTTAGCGAGCCTCTGCCTCTCGCTTAGATCGTAATTCACAGTCGAGTCAAAAAGGAATAAAGTTTGACCTCGTCGAACAAAGCTGGAAGCTGCTGCCTCTCTGACCTCCACCTTCTTGCGGAAATACTGAAACAGTATTTTCATCTCCCGTCAGTATTGCGAAGAACGCATTTATACAACGAATACATAGATACAACCTTATCTTTTTTTTTTTTTTCGATACATATAACAATCAATTCTTATATCCACATATTCTCGTACCTATATACCCACCCTCTCGTAGGTATATAAAAATTGTACAAAGGAATAATTTCCCAAACTTTGATCGTTTTCGTCAATTTATTTCTATCTAAAAAAAATGAAAATGAGAAGGAACAGTAATGTATTTTTTTTTCAGAGATAAACAAGACGCAAGAAAAATGGGTAGTTTAGCCATGAATTCATTTTCTACATTATGTATGTATATGGTCTTAGCAGTATAATGATTAATGGCTTCTTTTTTATTTTTCTTCATTTTTTATGAGTAGGGAAAAAAGCAGAAAGGCATTAAGAAAAAATTTGTCAATAATTAAGTCAGCGATTGAGTATAAGATAAAAGGAAAAGGTTCGAAAGCAGCGATGCAGATGACGATAGTCAAGGCGTTTCACAAAGAGACCGGAAATGTATTGATATCGGCTTGGACAGGGACGACCCGACGCCGGGAGACTCTGGTCTAGACTAATTGAAGTGCCGTGCCAGCAATTTCCTGCAATTACAGACACCGTCGCGCACCACGAGCTTTCTCTTTCCTTGTCTGGACGGTGGTACCCTGTTATATCTCCTCGTCGTACGGCGCATTGTCTCGCTATCGTAGTAGGTATAAAACCAGCTTCAGGAACTAGCTCCTCATTCCGTCTACAACATCCTAGTATCTGGTGATTCTCAAAGCAACCTCGAATTATCTATAGCATTCGATTGTCCGGCGAACTGCAGACGCTCCTCTCAGAAGAGAATCAAGCCAAATCGAAAGGCAAAGGTTACGACGAGGCAATCAATTGCGAAAGCTCAAACGCAAGCTGCTTTAAAGAGAAAATTCCAAATCTCTTACTCGACCAAAAATCGAGATTTTAGAGACCCCAAAAAATATGATAGAAAATAAAAACGAGACTAAGAAATTGGATAATTTGAATTTATATTTTTATTACGATTTTTTTTTTTTTTTTGTTGTCTTTTTTTTTTTACATTTTTATGGGATGCATTTGATTACACAACCGAAACATTGTTATATACAGAAAAAAATCATGGCAAGTAATAAGGTAGATATTGTATAGATGCTGCATAAAGCTAGCTGTGTCAGAGATCATTTTGTGGTCAGCTTGTTTGAGGTCGGAGCAGTCAGTCGTTGAAGGGTAGTTCTACAGGATTCGGGTACTTTTGGGGTGATTCCATTTTACCAGTGTCCACCGGCCCACCCTCGAGCAATACCAGCGTGACCGGCGGCTCCTGCTACTATGCTACCAGATGGTCCAGCGATCACAGCCGGGGCGGATACGGCACCTTGAAGAGCTGCTGGTCCAGCACCTGGTCCAGCTACTACGGCTCCGTGTCCAGCTGTCAAAATATTTGAACGGTTTTAGAACGTACGAAATTTCGCTCTTAGAATCCCTCGCTCGTTCAACAAGATATTTCTACTTTTACAATCGCAGTCGATTTTTTCTATCTCTGTATGAATTTGTCATTAAAAAACCAGAAATGGTTTTGGTCTGGATTTCTGGTTTTGAAAACGACTTACCTAGTCCAAGACCGGGGGCTCCCCATCCAAGAGCTGGTGCTCCCCAACCAACAGCTGGAACACCCCATCCTGCAGCGGGTCCTCCCCATCCAGAAACTACTGCAGGGCCGGCCACACTTCCGGTAACAACTGCTGGTCCAGCAACTGCTCCAGATACAACAGCACCGCCATCAACAGCTCCGGAAATTCTAGCTGGGCCTACGGCTGGTCCAGCAAGGGCAGCAGCCCCGAGGACAGGACCTCCCAGAGCAATTCCAGGAGCACCCCAAAGACCGGAAGGCGCGGCTGCTACCACGGATATAACCGCAGCAAGGACTGTTACTGTGAATGAGTACATTATGCTGTTTGTTCTCGGTTCTAGTGACTCTGGTAGATGTGTCAACTCTGGGATTTGATCCTGCTTTTATATGCGTTGTTGACTAGTACGACAACGACCACGACCTCGTCGGGTCGAGGCGTGGCAGGTGAGACGCAACGGGGCAGCATGGCACACGCCAAACATTCTCTCACATCATGTAGGCTTATCAGCTATTATTATACCGATACTATAAACGTTTCACGTGTATGTATGTTGTACATAAGGATATGTCTCCACAATGGTTATGGAATCCGCAGGGTTGGGCACGCGTGTGGTTGATTCAACGATTATCACCGAAATTCAAATCGAAGATATGAATTACGCCTCTTCTTTCTCTCTTCTCTTTGCATTGATAATAAATAATAAAGAAAAAAAATAGAACAAAAATCTACTCCTCTTTTTTAATTTTTCATTTCATTATCCAAATATTTATTATCCATTGTCGAAATGCCTCTCATGGGTCTCCGATGACTGTCCATCCGTTCATCGACACAGTAAAACATCGAAGCTGGTAAAGTTGGAGTCAATTTTTCACGGATCATTCGCTTTCTGTGTAAGCCGAGCTTTTCAACGCCGAGTTCAATATCAGTCTGTATAGACGCTATCAGACCAAACTTCTTTTGAGGGTAGGATAGGTTTTATTTTTTATTTTTTATTTTTTTTTTCGCCCCAAGCATCTATACCAAGTGCCAATATGTTTTGAAACTGACAATTTGTGCTATTCAAAGATTTGTTTCAAATATACCAACACGATTTTTTTTACTCTGGCATAGGTCTTTCTTTTCTTTTTTATACGATACGTCATTCACAATAAATATTTTTTTATTTTTTTTTTATTTATCAGACGAAAAAATCCCCACAAAGTTATTTTTTTTTTTTTCTCAACTTTAAGGGATTACTCGCGTGTCTCTAATCGGTGGGGAGTAATTGACGGTCAAACGGACGCGTAATTAATCGTTAATCATCCAGGAAGTAAAAAGTTAATTATTGAGTCATTAGCGACTGCGCCTTGCCCGGGTCTTAAGATATTTATATCCCCTTCACTCCGCCTCTTGCAAGCTGAAAACTTTTCTCATTCTTTTCTTATCTTTATTTTATCCATTCAATTTAGTCTCGTCTCCTCTTTCTCGCGGTGTTCACATTGTTGTTGGTATACCTCGTAGGTGCGATAGACTTTCCGCGTTAATAACGCGTCCTTCGATTCGATTATAATCGAGACAAAGCGAAAACTAGAAACAACCGTGACACTTAGAACGCACCCGTTTAGGCGAGGCAATGCAGTAAGTACAACCTCCAACACCCTACACACACATATACGACCAACACACAATCAACAACCAGCATTCCAAACGTCCGGGTAACGACGTGAGTGATAACGACAGGACATTCGTACAACGAGGTTAAAGTTCCTTACGGATCAGTAAATACGAGCTACGCACCTCGCAATGATTTCTGTTACTCCATTTAACTTACGTCCGATTGTCAAAAGCGGTTTAAATCATCGTATAAATTTTTAATTTTTTTTTTTCTTCCCCGTCTAGTTATCTCGCGTTTGTCAATATTTTATCGAGGATTAACGAAAAGCAACGTGAAAAATTTTTAGCGAGTTTTTTTTTTTACTCAAAGGGAAGATACGCGAAGGATTTTACTACGAAGATTTTGCTTGTATGTAGTCAAACTACTCGGTTGAGTTGAATATAATTTGATGTAGTTTGATTTACGTTCAGTTTAACTTCCGGTCTTGTTAGTTTCGGTTCAATTTTACATCAACAACCTACGAGTACTCGGTAGCCCGGTAATGATTATATCACTAGACTACATCGAGCTGTGGTCAAATTCGTAACTCAATCCTGTAATTATTGTTGGCCACGTTACTCTCCGTTTATGGTACGCTTGTCCGCCCATCCCTGCTTCATACAGTCTATACATGTATGTATATTATACATATACCCAAGTTGTTTATTATCATCATAGTCAAGAGATACGATAGAGATACAAGTGGGCAGAATAAATTCTCGGCTCCTATTCTGATGAAATTGAGCATCGGGCTCCGTTAAATTCTAATAAATAAATTTTTTTTTTTTTTTTCTGATTTTTTTATTCAAAGAAATTCTTCTTCTCCAATCATAGATATTTTCATCACGTTTCTGTAGCCTCATTATCTCCTTTGTTTATGATCAACTAGTACTTAATACCTAACCGTGACGGTACGTAGGTGTCAAGGGTCACGTGTAAACCGCACACGTACTTATGAACAGCCTTCGATACTTCGTATAACAATGCTGCTCCGGTTTGACTTGTATAGATCAAGAAAATAATCGCTGTCTACAGTGCAAATTATAGCTGCTGTATTTTCTCTCTATCTTTTAATGTCGTAGGCGATAGATTGCAAATGAATGACATTTCGAGTTAGCGAATAGGAGGAGATCACGAGGGAATGATCATACCGGAGAAATATATGCCCATAAGAATTACGGCGATTTATTATACACAAGATATTGACGTTTACTTCTGGTTTTCAAAAAGACTCTTGACACATTTAACCAATTGTCAGAATTCATTGATCGTTGATAATCATGACAGTTTGACTTTAAATTGAAAAAAAAATTTTTCCCAGTCGTAATTGTATGGGTGTAAAAAATGTTGAACGGTACGTGTTCAATTACGTCAATTCTGGCTCTGTGCAGTTTTGATATAACAAAGTAGAGACACCGTCAGTGATTTTCTGTCACTTGATATCTTGCGTATCAAGTGTCAGGGAAAATCCAGCATACGTCAAGACGGATTAACGGGATTTCAACACTGTGACTCTGAGGCCTAAAATCTCACATTATTTACAATCTACTAAAGATTACTCTTAGTTTACGCTGTACTTACCGTTCAAATTTACTGAAAAGAAAAAATTTACCTATGATAAGAAATTTTATGAAGTAGAAATGCACGGTTTGATCTAGTCAATATTCCGAGTTTGTCGCCACACAGCACAGCACAGCATCAGGAATTCAATCAATGCTGATACGATCAACGGACACTGGAGTTGTAAATCAGCTGTACCGAGACCGTACCCTTTGACAATTGGTCCGCAAGTACCTACATTAGTTCAGAGTAGCACAAGAATTCTTTGAACCACATCAGTCAGTTCAAATCTACGTGTCTGTGGTCGATGAGAGTCCAACTGCCTGTGAAAATCATTGTCTCTAAATCGTCACATCCGGCGAACATTTTCTTTTTTAATTATTCATCTATGTGTACGTATATTGAATAAAATCTTCATTTTTGCACATCGGAATCGACAGCGATTTAGCTAATTGCAGCACGAAAACTGTCAAGGAAATTGCGATGCGCAAATCACACGTACCTACCGCACGGGTCATTTTTTGCTCAAACTTCTGCAAGAAGCAATGTACACTTTGGAGTAACGACATCTGTAATTGGTTACTACTGATTATGTTGGTTTTGTGCAGTGAGTTTCCATTTGCGATATTACACCGTTTACCTACGTGGTTATAATTATAATTGCTGACCTTTTCATCGGTTGGAAAAAAACGGGTGATGTCTTACAGTTAAAGAGGATAAAGGTAATGGAGAGTAAAGACATAAAATGGTTTAAAATTTAAGTGGAAAAATGCATTTATTCCGATCTTAAAAGCTCGGTAATGTTTTATGTACAAAAAATATTGAACATCGATATTGATAACTAATTGCTAAGACGAGGCAGCAGTGTTTTAGAATCGGTGGAGGGGTGGACAGTTATGGGTGATCCTTCGCTCCTGCGAATTACCAGTGACCATTTCCGGTCCATCCGTGACCGGGACCAACGTTAACTCCAGCACCCCATCCAGCACCGTGAGTAGCAATGCTACCCGAGGGTCCTGAGATCAAGGCAGATCCAGCTTGAGGACCGGAGACTGCAGCTGCGCCAGAATGAGGACCGGAAATGACCGCTCCATGGCTAACTGGACCAGCTAAGACTGCTCCGTGAGCACCGGGTCCAGCTAAGACAGCTCCGTGAGCACCGGGACCAGCCAGAACGGCTCCGGGAACAGCTCCAAGACCGTAACCTGCGTCAAATTCAAATATGAAAGGAATTGGTGGGTAATGAGGAAGAACTTTGTGGAGAATAAATTTTGGACAATTGAAATTCACCTGCGCCAGCCCAACCAGCAGCACCGTTCCAGGCTCCGTTCCAAGCTCCACCCCAAGCTCCGTCCCAACCTCCGTTAACGTAAGTTGGTCCAGCAACAGATCCGGATACGACTGAGGGTCCGGCTACACTTCCAGAAACATGGGCTGGGCCAGCAACAGCTCCAGAAATTCGTGCTGGACCAACTACAGGTCCGGCAAGAGATGAAGGACCAACTTGAGGACCAGCAAGTGCTGCACCACCGAGAACGGGTCCGGCTAGACCAACTCCGTGGACTCCGTGGACAGCTCCTGCACCCCAGAGGCTACGGCGCTCACGAGGAGACGCGGCGGCGACGGAGATCAGGGCAAGAATGGCGATCTGAGTTGAGATAAAAAATTTTCAAATGTGTTAAATGTGATTTTTCGAAATTCTGTGAGGCTTGGATTATACTGTTTTGTTATTCAGTTTGATAGAAACTTTGAATGATTGTCAAATTTGAATAAAAATTTGGTTTCCTACTCACGAAGGCTTTCATGTTGACTGACTGCTGGTCGAATGTACCTTCTGTTGATTGAACAGATCTTATATACTATTCTAGTATCCTGATTCTCGCCCCACTAATTCCTGGGAATAATAATCTGTCCGAGGCACATTGGTCTGTATACCCATTGTGTATGAAGGTGGTAACCTCGGTGCCACACCCATCTATCGAGGGGACCGTAGATGGGCGAGTGAATTAGCGTCCCTTCTGCATATGACTGGGTCTACTACACGTCTACTAATAACCTGGAGCGTTGTATCCTGGAACAAAAAAATATATATATGTATAAAAACATTCCAAGTGTCTCCATACATGCATAAGAGTATCCGGTACTCTCAGGGTTATGGTTAAGCGGTATTGGCCGCGGTGAGGGTAGGTAAAACTTGTTTTATGATACGGCCTACATCTAGCCGCAGAATTTCATTCCTCACTGGTATAGATCAGAGGTAAAATCGACCGCGTACCGCAGTCTGTGACTTACACGCCAAGGGCGACACTTCGTGCGATTAAATTTCCTCTATCATTCAGCTTCAAAATTGTAATTTAGTTAATTATACGTTCGACTGTTCATTAGTACGAAAATAAGAACGTTTAAATATTTTTCTACTCATTTATTTTTTACAAAACAAAATTAAATGGTGAGTCGAAAATTAGTTTTTTTTATTTTTTTTTTTATTATCTTGTGTAAATTTTTGACAGATACTTTTTTAGTACCGTTATTATTACTAGATTCATTTGCCGGAGGGTAGATTCAGACTCAAGATTAAATGGCTTAACAAATTTCAGTAGTTAACGCGTTCGTTTGGTAGCTAGTGTAAACAGTCAGTTACAGGTCAGACACGCGGCTTTGCGTTGTGCAGACTGTGACTGAATCGTTGGCCAGTAGTATATTACGTTTACTGTCAAGCGCAGTGACTCCGTAACGTAGTAGCTATCCCGCGTTGTTGACAAAAGGAATTTTTATTTTTTTTTTTTTTTTGTAATGGGTAATTTACAACCTCCAGTCGAGAGGCATCGTCAACGACAAATAACCACCATATTAAACATGTTGTTCGAACTTAGGGTAGGTAACGTATCGTAAAATAAATAATCAGCAGCAAGATGGTCAAACAAATATCCAGAAAGGTGCGTAAAAATAAAAAAATAAAAAAATAAATTAAGCCAGTCCCTACTAAATATATGTGTAACATATATATACGCAGTTTGGACCCTCTTAATTATAAATTAATTAAATGCAAAGTTGTATCAGTTTAATTCTTGTAACCAGGTGGAAACTCGGGAATATACATCGTTCTGAATTTCTGAACTAATTCAAACATCCAACACATTCTTAGCTTGATACAAAGTTTCATTGTTAACAGGGCTGTCACAAACTCTGAGACAAAGGGGCGATTATTTCGTCTGCAAAATCTCAAGGGTTTTCGGTTTTCTTTTACGGATTTCGGTTCTACCAAATAGCTTGTATAATCATACTATACGTATACAGACAACCACTTACCTTTTTATTTTGGCTAAAGATGAAAAGTTTAAATAATAATAATAATGAAATAATAAAACTGGCACGGCTCTGCAGGTTATACGAATAAATACAGTAAGTTAAAGTTTCCGTTGTAGTAATTAGACGGCTAATTTTCTTCCTGAGCTTGTTATTGTGCATATTCTATCTAAGACCGTAGGCATCTCTTTATACTAGACGATGGTCTAAGTCAGCTAAAATGTTAAGATCTCTAGGGAACACGAAATACTCCAAGTAAACTAGACAGGTAGTACCTACTATAACAAATATAAAGTTCGCTACTCTGCCTAGCGACCTTTACATATCTCCGCTAGCTTATTGCTCCAATTCCCTAGAAACCTTCTACGATTTTTCATCAAGAGTTACTACATCGCTAAGAAATAAAATACCAGTTACAAATCATTGAGACTCTCACATAGGTATATACTTACACTTTATTATGTATATAGAAACTAGAATCTATCGATGTGTAGTATGATAATTCGACGCGAATCATCGAGCTGGTTAATTCCAATGAGGAGAGACTCTGACATTTCGAGATCAGACAAAGAGATAGGTGTTTAATTTTTATAAAATGATCGTTTCGAGCATGGGAAAATAATAAATTTACTTATTTCGATAATGGAATGATTGAAAATCGAGTGTAAGTTTGAGATAAATTGTATAAATTGTAAAAAAATTTGTTTTTTACTATTACAAACTTTTCCCACCTCTTCCAAAGTTCGAATACCCTAACGACAGTAAAAGTGAATCGCAGGTTGTATCCTCATTTCAATATTCTCCAGCCAGCTACGTGACTTGGTGGATAAAGTCAGGTATAGGATAGAGAGGTAGTGAACCGCGTTGAATCGGTTGGTTATTCGTAAATTAGCACCAACGTTAATAGCATGGCGTTAATTGAACAGGGAAGAGTTTAAACGAACGATGTTAATGAAAATTAATGCGGAACTACCTAATGAATGACTTCAGTATTACAAACACTTGATAAAACTTATACGTGCGACAATTGCATAGATCACTTGTCGCGATCTCTTAGAGGTAGTAATTTTCTCAGTTCTATATGACCTTGGCGGAAAGTGCAAGCTCTTACATACCGAGCTAGACTGTAGCAGTGAAAGGGCGTACCTCACTTGACCATATATAACGCAATGCCTTGCACTTTTACTCTAGGTTAACCGTGACTCAACGATATTCTCTCATCCAACGCGTAACTAGTTGATAAAAAAATTACCGGAGATAAGTAAACGGTGATTAAATGCAGTAGAAATATAAGATCGGAGAGTATGATCTAGGATATAGGCAAAACTACTTACTGGATTTATGTGCGACCTTAGTCGTTGTCGAGCATGTAGTTTTTCGAAGAGTTATAAAGAGGGAAGAGAAATAGAAGAAACGTGGGTTTGTAATGGCGAGAAGAAGAAGAAGAAGAAGAAGAAGAAAAAAAAGCGAAATACCAACCAAGTTGGTCGACTGTAATTGAGACGTTCATTTGAAGCGAGAAAAATCTTGGCGAAGGACACTTCCGCTTCTATACTGTACGATACTCTGGGCACTCCACTTAAGCCAGGGAACAAAACTACGAGGAGAGAGTGCAGGAGCATGGGAAAGAGTATATATATGAGACTGTTGTATTCCTGTAAGTATATATGTATAACTAAGTTATATACCTACAGGTATGTATATGTATATGTATATGTACAGTCTGAAACTCCATCTCACCATCTCAAGAGCCTCAAAGCCTTTCTTTTATTCGTGGGCAGCTGCCGAACCAGAATGCTTCAACCAACATCTAACTCAGCGAGTAAATCCACAAAAGACTTAGAGCGTCTCTACCATCTTTGAAAAAGGCGAAACCTTTCGCTGGTATAGAATTGACGGTGAAAATTTTCACTTGGCACTATAATGCGGGACCAAAGACTAGGAGGAATCTCTAACTCTTTACGAACACTGCGATATCAAGACTGAGCTAGTTTCTTCAAAATAGATGAAGATATTTGTTCATCTGCGGAAAATTTCAATAGACAAATCTTAGCGACAGTCGAGTAAGGTCAGACGTCACTATAAATGTCGGGGTTTTTACATCGTAGATATTAATGGAAAAGATTTTCTTTTGATTTGGTTATGGGGTCAGATCAAACACCAAGAAACTATATTAGAGGTATTATACAGATTGTATATTTTAGGCGAATTGGGTCAATGGCCATTTTCTTACTGGTAAATGGAACGGTTTGAGTTGAGAAATTCTAAGACGATAACGAAACAAGAACCGTCCATCTAGACATTGTGCATTACTATGTACATTGCTCGGTTACCTCGTCTGGCTATTGTTGCCTAGATTGTACTAATTCCATCCCTTTTGTTAACGTATAATACCGTAAGTGTGAAGTTGGTGATGCTTCTCGAGAAACTTGACTCGTAATCGAGTCACTGCTCTCTCTAATCGCGAAACACACCCTGCGGATGCTTGATATGATCGTGAACAATTAACAGAGAACGATAATCGAATCATTATACTCGACTGTATTCGAGGAAGTCCGTCGAAGTTTTAGACCGATTTTGGGTTAAAGGTTTGAAATTTAAACGATTTTGAATTTACGGAAATTTCAAACTTCAGAATATTATCGTTATCGAAAAGATCGGAATCCAGACAGTCCGAAATTTAATGCGAAGGCAAGACGCTCTGTACATGAATTTCAAGCTTCGGAGTTTGGCTTTTACTGTTTTTTTATTCGAATTTTTTTTTAAATCTATATACAGAATTTCGGGAAATAATACCCTTTCGAAAAACTGAGTCATAATTTCGATATTCTAAATTTTCACCTTTCGGAACTTCAACCCTGCCTTCCGTTTTTCATGTCTCTACCCGGTGAAATTCCTAGGAATGTTTCTATCCTATAAATTTCTCTTTTTCCAAATCTCTGACCTGCATAATCATCTAAGTTACGACCTGACGAGATCCTGATTACTTCATAGTCTGTCGACTAGCCACCGGTAATTCGCGGGTTAATACATCGCCACCAGTGTCACCTGTCCGTATAATTTTGGTGATTACCACAAATGGAAACGGAAGGCTAGAATACCTGGAGTTCCTTGAACCGAGTAAATCATACTCTCGCTCCTTTTCCTCTTGTGTGCAGTGGGGTTAATCCCGAAATACTTCTCTAGCCGTTGAATAGGACTCGGTGTATGAAGTAATTTAAATGAGGCTGCATTATTTTCGCTTGTTTCAGAATTGACGATCACCATGACTCCGATTGTCATCATCTAACTTCAAGCATCGATGAATTTCGACAATGACATCGGACGGTATAAATTTACGAGTCATTCAGTAACGGATCTTATTCGCACCTTGGATCTTCGTGGAGAGAATAGAAATACGAGGGGTAATCCTTGGAGGGAAAGGACGTTTCATCAGCGGGATACCGAGGGTGAGCCCAAACCATTTCTTGATACTTTAGCTTAATATCCATGCGCGAAACTACGTCTGCATTCCTTTTTGCAACTACCAGTCTGAGCACTGCGAATTGCAGACTATATTTCTCCTCCCCCTCACATATGCTAATTTAATGTACAATGCGGTACACCTGGGTATACCAGCTCGGTTAGTGGTCGACTAAGACTTAGTAAAAACTTTAAATCCATCTGTTGCTCTTAAGGTTCCATACGTTTAAAAGCGAAATCTGTGAATAAGGTGCCGCAAATTTGTAACAAAAATTGATTCTTAGGTATAGAAGAAAATTTAATAAGAGAAATTATTTTGTAGTTTGAGGAAAATTTAGGCTCAATATTTAACGTCGTTGTTTTCTCACCCTCAATTCTTAAGAGATCGAGAAAATCTCGTAGGATAAAAAAAGTTTTCTGATACCTAGAGGAGTCTGGGATTTGATGCTTATCTAAGAAACAAGGAAACCAATTTCACTTTTTCGCTTATTAGAATTAGATGGTGTTGCGGATGGGAAAACGCTAATCGAGTTTGTTTTATTAGTAGCCCACTTCCTTGTGGGGTATACTCAACCCTTTTGAACCTGACCTCAAGACGCGTTGAGGAAGTTTTCTTTCTTTTTTTGTCTTTTTTTTGTTTTTTCTCTTTTTTTTGTCTTCTTTGGTTTTTTCGCAAAAATATCGGAGGCTATCTTGTAGCTAGATTCACAAGGTTCGTAAAACCTCATAAGCAAACCCCTTAATCGGATATAGTATACGGAAAACTTAATTCAAACCGATATAAACTCCTCCAAACTAAATTCAAAATCTCTGGTTATATACCGTGAAATGATTTCCAGTGGTTAGACCCGGGCAGAAGGGTAAGGACCAAGGAAATACCTCGTAATACCGAGGGTGAATTAATTCTAAGCAAATAATCTTACATGAATTATTAATATTCCTTGATTCACTCGAACTAAGGACTCTCAAGTTAACAAATGAAACAAAAAAATTATCCAAAAATCGCTCATCATTATCGATATAGCTGTAAAAAGCTTCTTCAGAATTTCTCAAAGTTTCGATGTTCTAAGAATTGTTACGACTCTGCAGTAGTTATGCTGATTTCTTCATTTCACATATGAAAATATTAATTCCAACTGGTTGATATATTATTTTGTTAAAAATTGATGATGGGTATGATTTTGGATTTGAGGTTTGTCTGACAGATGAAAAATAATTTGTTTTTGTTTTTTGTTTTTTTTTTTTGTTTTTTTTTAATTGAGTTTTAAATACTGATGCTTTATTTTATATAAAGTATTGCATAAATGTATAAACGCTATAAATACGTGGTATCTATCTATGGTGGTGGTGGTGGTGGGGTGCTAGTCGTGATCGCAAAAAATAGGGTGAGACGAGGGCGAGGGTCGGGCGGTGTCGGTGGCCGGCGGCGAGAGGTGACGCGCCTTCTATATACATTTAGTTCGTTAAAAGTTGAACTGCTGACCTACCATAGGCTACCGGAACGCGTTATTAGTTAACGTAATTACCTTGTCCATGCACGATTATATACATGCTTATTTGGGTTTTCTGGGGGGTTTGGGGGTGGGTGGAGATATTTGGGGGATGAATATAACTATT
This sequence comes from Macrophya annulata, assembly GCA_963924015.1. NCBI lineage: Eukaryota > Metazoa > Arthropoda > Insecta > Hymenoptera > Tenthredinidae > Macrophya > Macrophya annulata. The sequence goes on from OZ001260.1 coordinate 2,590,495, forward strand.
ATATTATGTATATATATGTATTATAAAAAAAATAATATATATATAATATATGCGCGTGGACGAGTATGTAATATATAATAATATGTATGCTTGGTGCGGCAGTGAGTATAACAACATTGAAGAACACGAATTATAAAATTAAGTATTCTTCCGCGGGAGATATACAAGTATATAATACGTGGTAGGCAGGCGAATTGGCGAAAGATTGAAGACTTTTAAGAGACAGTTAGAGAATAAGATATTAAGAATGATAGAGATAGAGATTTTGAGAGAATTATAAAGAGATTGATTTGATTTTGAACAAGAGACAAAGAGAGAGAGATAGAGAGATATTAAGAGTGATAGTTTGAATAGCAAAGTATGTATATACTGTGCGAAAAAAAAGTAAAAAATGTTTGAAGATGGAAATTTTTGGAAACCCACGAGCAAAGCGGGTGGATGTTCAGAAAACAGAACGTACCCGGTTTATCGGGTTTCAAAATTGCCTTAGCTTCTTTTGATTTTCTGTCCACTTTTTTTTTTTTTGTTAAGTTTTCACACTGCACTCTCTCTGTCTCTCTTTCTCTCTATAGAAATATTGTTGTTGTTGTTGTTGTTGCTCGTGTTGATGATGTTGGTATAATCAAGGATCACGTTCTTCGAATAAAATTGACTAAATTTCACCCGAATATCGCGTCATCTCTCTCGGTACTATTCCTCGTGCTCATATTTCTTTTCTTTCTTCTTCTTCTCCTTCTTCTCTTTGTTTCTCTTCCTCGTCCTCATCCTCCTCGTCTTACCCGAGTTTCAGGTAGAAGAGGAAGTTGAGGGCGCATTCGAGGGGTATAATTATATGATGAACCGGTAGTACTGTGATGGGTGTGCCGCCGTCGCCGAGCCGAGATCGCTTTGTCTGTTAAGACCGTCTACCATCCTCCGTGTCCTCCGTGACCGATGGAAACTGGGGCCGGGATGATGGCTCCGTGGGAACCGAGTCCGGCGTGGATGGCACCAGATGGTCCGTTGATGACGGCTACTCCGGCGTCGTGTCCGCCAATTCCTCCAGCAATACCTCGGCCTCCACCGATCACAGCAATGGCACCGGGTCCACCGTATCCACCACCAAGTCCACCTCCAAGTCCACCTCCAAGACCGAAACCAGCACCGCCACCAAGAGCGAGACCTGTAATTAAAATGAAATCATTTTGTTTGTCAGAAACATGAGGATCCATGTAAAGTCACGAAGTGATGAAATATTAGAAAAATAACTTTTTGACTCTTTGTATACTGACCGGCACCTCCCAAAGCTGGAGCAGCAGCAGCAGCGGAGCCAGAGCTACCGTCGTCACCGTTGATTCCACCGGATCCGGCGTAGAAAGCAACACCACCGTAGCTGGGTCCGACGAGGTTAGCAGTAGCCTGGGATGGGCCGACAAGGGTGGCAGTTCCCTGGGATGGTCCTACGAGGGTTGATGGTCCGGCAGCTGGTCCTACAAGGCTGGATGGTCCGGTACGGGGTCCACCGATGGACTTGGCGCCTTCTTGGGGTCCGACGAGGTCAGATGGTCCGCTCTGGGGTCCTACGTTGGCCTTGGGTCCCTCCGCTGGTCCAATGTCGGACCTACCACCGGTCACTCCTGAAATAATAAAATAAAAGGAAGCGAGTTTCGAAGAGTTCTTTGACTTCCATAGTGTTTGAGGTTGTGGTTTTAGTTCGCCTTACCACCAGATACGATCTGTTGAACTCCTGCAGCACCAGCTGCGGCCGCAGCTCCGGCCGCGTAGCTGGCTCCTAGACCACCGCTTCCCAAGCTGGAGGCTCCACCCTGGAGGGAGGCAGCGGTACCGGCACCGGCAGCGAGTCCACCGCTGAGTCCGGCACCTCCACCTACTCCGCCGGCGTATCCGGCGTATCCACCTCCGTAACCGCCTCCGTAGCCTCCACCGTAGCCTCCACCGTGTCCGCCGCCGACCAGGGCAATTCCGGCACCGTGGCCGCCGTATGAGATGGCTGGTCCATGGGCGATTCCGGCACGTGCCGTCGCCACGGCTAGACAGGCGAACACAATCTGGGAAGAAAAAGAATGCAAGGAGATATTCCTTGTCGTTATGGTTTCCTTGAAGAGTGAGAGAAGGCGAGAAGGTGAGAGAGAGAGGTAGGAAGAGATAGGAGAGAGGATAATGGTTTTGCTTTCACTAGAAATGAATAGGTGGGGTATCACGTGTGTGTTGCGGCAAGTACTAGTAGAATTAAATCGCATGACCGATGAAGAAAAGGGTAGGGTAAAATTTTCTATAGGTAGTTACTATAAGGTTAGTTCAAGCAGGTAATGATGTAACGTTTCGTAATTGGAGCGACGGTGAACCGATTGCATTTTCGCATAGGTAATAGTAACGATCACTGGTAAACCACGCCTAACAGCTTTCCATATTTGGTGAAAAATTCTTCGGCTTGTAGATCAACGAGGTAAACTAGCAACGAGCAAAAGCCAGTTAATAGCTCCAGTGAAGTGAAAAAATCGAAAAAAGAAAAAAATGAAAAAGAACAAGAAAAAAAAAAAAACAAAAAGATTTACTTTATTCTGCATTCAGTATGCGGCTAATAGCCCCTCGTTTTGAACTGTTAGTTAGCGTAACGTCAGCTCGACTTTCGCGACGTAACTAATAGCGAGATTCGTATCATGAGATTTCTGCGTTTTATTTTTTCTTCTTCTTCTTCTTTTTCTTTTTTTGCACAAAATACTAAAGTGGAAGACGGAATAATATGAAGATTGGTTATTATTGAGGAAATTATTTATTCTCGATAATTTGCAACCCGTGGGTATGGCAGATTTAATAATAGAGAAAAATCGACTCAGATTGAGTATCAACGAAGTTATTAACAGCGAGAATAATCAGCCAGTGCAACTCGGCTGGACGAATTATTGCCTCATGATGTGCAGGTATAGGAAGTTGCGTTTAGAAAGGAAGCGGCGAGTCCGGTCCGCTTCGGTTTTGCAGTATCTCGAACTACGGTGGATAACACGTAAATGAGATTTGTCTCCGGTGCAGTTAAAGCGATATCGGACTAACCCATCCGGGGGATATCGTAATGAAACGCCAGTGTCACGCCTGCCTGAGAAATTGCATTTAAAATGTCGCTCTCTTGATATTATGCACTACAAGCTCTAACTCTAGCTCTACAACTTTCACGTCCTTTCTCGATAATGAACGAGTAAAACCGTGTCATTTACTCATGAGGAAAAAAATATATTATTTCAAATACCGATATTCTATGACTTTATCCTCAGTTCACGGAGGAAAATAAAGCGCTTAATATCGCGAATCGTATTTCGACCTTTACTAGACATCTCTTATTGCCAGCTGGCTGAATCGCGCTACGTGTCTTTACGATGATATTGTCAGGTTATCAATTCCGAGATGGTTTTTTTTTTTTTTTTTTTTTTTGTGGAAAAGTATTCAAAGAACTCGAGAAACTCTGTAAATTTTTGTGCAAAATTAATGAATCTATTAATGAATTGGTACGGTTAATAAAACACTTTGAATTTCGGGGTTTTTAAATCGATTTTTGGTTTCATCAAAAGCCAAGCGACCGGGTGAATGAAAAGAAGTTTTCAATACCGATAAAGTGCAGATCCTGAGGAATGAATATAAGACCGATCAACCGTATTTTGTGAAGGGTTATACCCGGAGAGATGAATAAAATAAATAATAGCGAGGAAACAAAGCTAGGTATATCTTTTGCTTCCTGGGTTCCGGTTTGGATTTAAGGGCTCCCACCGTATTCCACGGTTATATTATTTATTTATTTATTTTTTTTGTTACTCTCTTTATTTTCCTTTTTTTTTTTTTGTTTTGCCGGCGTTCCCCATTCTACCCTATCTCTATGTCGTCCTGTACTGTACCGGTGTTCGGGACTTAGTTTATTGGCTGGTAGTAAAAACGTTTTTGCCAAGCGAATATTATATACGGAAAAGTTTATTGCCCACGATAAAATAGAATAGAATAAAATAAAATGAAACGAAATGAAATGAAATAGGAGATTGAAAGCAAAGAAAACTAAAATGTCGATTCGCTAAGCGTATGGTTATTAAATTTGATGCTAGTGATTTTTGAAGAGCAACACGTGATGGGACAGTCAAAATACTTTACCGCCAAAATAATAGAATCGAAATATTGAAATTATATTAAATGCAAAGACTCGATTACAGTTTCCCGGTGATTTTACAGTGCCGGATTAAATCTGGTGATCAGACAACCCCCAAAATACTCACAAAGGCCTTCATGTTGGGTGAGTGTGTGGTGGTAGTTGGGCTGCTAGTCCGGTGAATGACTGACTTGGGCTGGGTCGGTAGGCCTTATATACTCCTTAGTCAACGCCAGCCACGCCGGCCACGCTCCACAATCACCATCCTTTCGAAAGCCTTACTACCACCCCCCTGCCTCCGCCCCAGAAAAACTAACTATAATCCTCCAAGTTGGTTAGCCGCCACCGCGAAGGTGGTGGGTTGACTTGACGGCGTTATAGTCCCCCGCGCGGACCACCGCTTCCATATCGTTGATCGGGCGGATCAGACCGGACCGGGTCACCTATGACGATTCCTGAAGGCGTGGTTGTGGACCGTACGGTCACCACGGTCTCTTTAGTTTCTATGATCTTTATATGCATGTGTGGGTATCCTGAAATTGGGAAACTCGTTATTATGCAGATTTCTTGAATGACTGATGCAATTTCATATCCCATTTGCAGGACTCAAGCTGTTCGATATTTTTTTTCATCGTGATAAAAGATATGGAAAGACTCCAGGAAAGGACCACTTTGGAGAATTTTCATTTGATTGACGAAATTTTTAACCAGAAATTTTTCATACATATGCATAATTAAATGTATATATATACCTGGATTAGAAATATATGTATACATATATGAACCGCGGTGCAATAGCCGGGAGTGCCTTTTCCAAGATATCTAACAATATGTTTTGCGTTACCTTGGCACGGATAGAGAACTACCAATCACGTTTAAAACTAGGTACACATCGTTCGTAAAGGTAGATTGCATAAGCCGATGCATAAAAAGTTTTCATGCAGTTGAAAACCTAATTAGTTGAAAATTCCATACGGCGAATCACTCGCGCGAAGGTTTGTTAAGTTAATTTTCATTCGTTATTAGTTTTTATTTTTTGCTTTTATAAAGCTCCACAAAACCAGACCAGAGTATCGCTAGCTTAAATATATGATAATACCCAGCTACTCTCTTCTTCTTACGTTATGAACCCAGCCCAGAGAGCTTGCTCTTTAATCTTTAAGGTTCGAGGAGGCCAGTTCTTTCGGGTTAATCTCGCAGCCTGCCTTCAGGCACTTTGTATAAACCCAAAATTTTCCTCGACTGTATTTTCGTTACCCCAAGAATTCCGAGACAACATAACCGTAAAAACCATCTGCTTACAAACAAGCCTATTAAAATGTACGCCCGTTGTTTCATTATTAATCTTCTTTCGATCAAGTCCCTGAAAAAAATAAATAAAAAAAAAAAGAAAAATCCCAGAATTTAACACCTTAGACAAAAATAAAAAGAACGTGACGTTTGACAAGTGCTCTACTTAAAAGGTAAGCGACGCAGGTCGTCAGTTTCTCGGCCTTAACTGACCCGAACGACCTAAATACTTTTCTAAATAAATTGCTACCTGGAGGCACGTAACTTGTTCAGTTTTGCACGAATTCTACATTGGTAGAATCAGTATCTGTCCAAGCCTCGGAGCTTGTGCCTCAAGCGGAATTTTCAATCAGCGTAATTAATTCGCCAAAATAAATTTTCAAATAATATAAAAAGTGAAAATTGATAAGAAAAGACAAAAAAAAATAGAGATAAGAAAATGCGAACTTACTGAATCCGCATATAACTCCTGCTCTTAAAAATTAATCGACATTTTTCAATCAAGGCATACCCTGTTCAAATTTTTTTATTTTTTTTTATTTTATTTTTTTTTTTTTTCAATATCAAAACGAATAGCGCATTGTTTAAACGCATTATAACGACACAATACGGGATAACCGCGGTGGTTTTCAATATAACGAGAGTGTCGTTTAAGCGTTAGAGATGTACGGAGGAACGACCTGCTACCTATGCAACCACCTGTTGCATTTTCGATTTCTCGATCGCTACAAGCTACTCGAAGCCACTTTATTCACCAAGAGAAGTTTAACACGGTTCAAGTTTCGTATCGCGCACACAATTTGTCTTTAAATTATACGCTTTGAAAACCTCGACGTTATTATTCTATATATTGTATATCCTCACGTTTCATTTAACCGGCTTGTTACTCGTGAAATCTATTCGTCGAGGCACGTCGTTACCCGCCAACTCGATGTAACAGAAATTATTTAAATTTCCGGAATTCTTACAATTAATAAATCTATATTATATACAGAAATTTTCTAAGATTTTCGTAATTCATTGACCAGAATTTAAAGACAAAGCAGATTTCCATTTTCATATAGTGCATTTATATAAATGCGCTTTAATGAGGTACCTACGCTGTATAAGTGTAATTCGTTGTCAATTACTGCAGCGAATTGTAGGTACGGTATATTTTCTCTGCGAAAATGTTACGGTGTAAGTAAACGCATATGTATGTACATACATACCTATATGCTTATGTATACATATGTCATACAGTAGCGAAGTAATAAACCGCTGCTAAGCGCAAACAAATGCGAGGTAATCGCGTCAGGTGCATTACAAAGCGCAAAGTAGCTGGTACCTATAGCTGGCTATAACAGTATATACCTACTAACTTCGTCTTACGTAGAAATAACCGTTCCCATAGATCCCGACGATTTCATGAATAAAATTTCTCCGTTTTCACATCCTCATATTACGTAAAAATTAATACTAAATTGTAACGATCTTAATCCAAGAGGTTACGTCTAGTAGGACAATATTTTTGTCAATTTTATGGGACCCAAAATCACTCTCATTCGATCAAGGAATGAGGGAATAGTACGGTTTATCTTATATACGTAACGTAAAAATGATGCATAAAGAAAAGTATACTAAAAATTGTAGAACTGTAATATGAAAACTATCGAAAAGTTATTCGGACGTGATATTAGACCGTTAATATACAGAGAATCAATAATATTTTTTTTTCTTAATATAGTCCTGAGTTTTGTAACGATTCGTGAAATTAATAAACCTCGGAAACAGAGCGATAAAACGTATAAGGTAATAAAATTCTGATAAAATGTTCCGACTTTCCGAAAGCTTTTTTACCCCGGGTATTATAGTCGTCGCCTTTATAGAAATAGAACGAATCACGTTGAGAGAATAAAAAAAAGAAATGAAAAAAGAAGAAAGAAAATAGAAAAGAAAAATGATCATTTTCCCTGTTTATTCAAATCCAATGTCCAGTAATAAAAATTCAACGTGCGGGTGGAGTGGAGATTATTGTCTTTCAAGAGGCACGCGCTCTGTCCAGCTAGGCGGACGTGGATACGGATGCATGCAAGCGCAACTACGTCGAGGCAGCTCGAAAGTCTGTTATGCAATAGCTAGAGCAAAGTACGGCTCGTTGTACTCGATGTACACTGGCTATATCGCAGCGTGGGCTACTGCTGCGCCGTGCCGTCCACAAGACGCTTCCGTGTTCTGGAGGGATACCTAGATCGAGAGTTCCTAGGTCATCCCGAGATAGATTTAAAAAAAAAAAGTATTAAAATTAAGCAGGAATTTTTTCGACATGTATTATCGAGATTCTTGAGGATCTAAAAGGCATTTTTTGGTATCTGGCTTAGCTCCAGGGGTGAAAAGAATTTTTGTAACTAATATATAGGGTAGATTTTCTATATACTTTTAAAAATGCGAAGTATTATGGAATGTAAAGAATCTTTTAATTTTTTTTTTTTCGTGGGTAGGTAACTGTGACCGTAAAAATGACATAAATACGGTGTGACCGTTTATCCTCCTTTCTGTATCTGTCTACTCGTAAAAATGTACGTATATTTCTACTGTATAACAGCTAGCTAGCTATACTGTAGTTGCCGCAGTGCGTTGCAGTTCGGAGGAATAAAGAGTCTTGAGAAGGTTGAAGCGCAGGGATTGCTGCAGTCTCTGAGTTAATGGCTCTTTTTAAACGATTATTGTACCATGGCACCGCGGTTTTCTTACGTATTAAACTTATGACTCAATAGCAAAACTTTAGGTATCATATTTTATTGGCAAATAGGTATAGGTATAAGAAAAATTCAAAAGCTTTGTGGAATAGAATATCGAAAAAGACAATCTTATACATATGCGGTTTAATTTAACTCTCTCAAAGACAAACGTTCTTGCGCTATTCAATATACTCCATACTAATAATAATTTTAATTAGTTTGAATATATAGATATATACGTTTTATGGATACTGTGTATTGCTTACTTTACTAATACTATATTGGCGAATGGTATTGGCGTCTAAATGTTAAATAATAACGACATTCCGGACTCATTGGTATATAAAGACCGCGCTTGCGCTACGTACGATACTGTATCTGCTGGACAGTCGGCTGGCAACCATCGAGGAACAAGGTTCTTGCGGTGCTTGAAACCGCCCTGTTCCATTCTCCAATACATACATTAATTAATACTTATATATATATATATATATATATGTATAAGTATCCATGCAGTTCAATTAAAATTGTTGGGGATAATTAATTCAGACTAGACTAGACTAGACTAGTTACTTATTATATTGCAGTTATAGATATCGACGGCTAAGTACATTCACTATTGCAGAAATTATAAGCCGTTGCAATTATAAGAGTTGCAGTTTTTTTTTTTAATTTTTTTCTTTTTTTAGAATAATTTTTTTCATGTTTTGACCACGTTTGAAAAAGTGGAGAGAGAAATTGGAAGAAAGAAAAAAGGAGAAATTTAGCAAATTGACTTTAAGAATACGTATATTATTATTCACATACGTTAGTTTTCACGGTCTATAGTGAAACTAGAATTCAAACACAACTAGATATATTTACGAGAGATTTTACCGTTCGGTCGTGTGTGAACCTTTTTTTTCTTTTCGTTTTTTTTTTGTTTGTTTCGGGAACTGCAGGCTGTCCTCTTGTTGGAGAATTAGACCTCGGGAGGAAAAGGGATTTGTAATTTTGCTGGTTTGGCGGAAATGGTCGTATACGAACAAGAAACAAAAACAAAAAAAGACAGACAAGCTATTAACTTGTTGCGAACGCGTTCGAAATAACTTTCCAACCTACTCTCGGAAGTAGTTTGAGAAATACGCGAAATTCTCCCAGTTCTTTGACGAACAAATATTTGTCCATTACGGTTCTGCAATTTTTTTTTTAAGGCTTTCAAATCAATTAAGAATTATTATTATCATTATTATTTTTATTTGTTTTTTTGTCAAAAACTATCGAATCGACAAAATATGATCCGTACAATATTGTTTATTTTATTTTTTATTTTTTTCAGCTATAATTAACTCGCGTAATTTTTATTCAACGATCGTTAATTTTGGCTAAATTATTGAACGATATATCAAATTTAAAGTAAACTCGGTTATAATTTAGTTTTATAAAATTTCCGTATAGTTATTATCAAATGAAATGAAATGATTATCTCGTTGAAACGAGTATACATATAGATATATCGTATAGAATAACGGACCGATATCTGCACAAATTGTAATCAACATAATTTGTTAATGACAATGAATCAATATTCAGTTAATTATAAAGCTATATACATATATACGTTGTAGAAATAACATGTAATCTATTGAAACGTGATAAACGAATATTCGAGTATATATGTAGGTATATATCATATTTAACGAGAGAATAAATACGCGTGTGGAAATATGTATATGGGTGTGCCTATGTATTACCAGTTTTGATAATTAACAATAAACAGAGAACGTATTTTGCAGCGTATGAGGAATACAGCTTCTTACCAATTCATATATATATATAGTATATATGTATATATCAAGAACCTCAAAACTCTAGAATAATGTAGTCATTTCCGCTTTTCGCTCAATTACTTCCGTGTTTCTTCACCGAGTTATATCTAGCTTCAAAATGCAAGCAGACATTAGCAAAGAGCCGACAGCTTTCTGCTTACGAAGCACAAGCTCTGCAACTATCCTACCTTAGCTTCGATCCGTACGTAGAGACGGTAGCTGAGAGAGCTTCAACTATCGTAGGTACACCTCTTTTGAGATTCTGTATTCAACACTTAGTTAATTTCTATAAAAATGGAGATACAAAAATAAATAAAAATATTTAAATGATCGATTTATCGACATTTTGATCGCTGTAAAAAATGCGTGAAAAATTTATAGACCTACTAAATCTTAGCTATGTAAAGATTTATTCTGAATAATTAATGCGAGTCATCTTTTTAACCAGCGATATTCTCTCCGATCTTGTATTTGGTTTTTATTCACCGTTATAACAGACCCTGGGGCATTCGCAATTTGCAATATCCCCACAATATGTCCACTTCAACATCGGAATAAATTATTATCAAAGTTTTCTGCAGCACGACGTAGGTATGTATCACGATCGTATCTTATCGATACTCCAGATTTTCAGCTTGAATAGTTGCAAATTTTTTTATTTTATTTATTTTTTATTCATCTCCTCATTTGCACAGATACGTGCTTTCACCTTTCTGCATCTAATTTTCATTATCAGAATGATATCTAGCCTGGTCAGTACAGTACAGATTTTCTATTAGTTTAATTTATGAATCTGTTCCAGATCGAGTATTGGAAAAATTGAAACCAGCCGGTCTACCCACTTCTGGAAATCCCGTTTTGTAAACTGAATAAACTTGTCGAACCTGAATTTTTGGTTTTCTTTCTGTTATAATAAAGTAAATCAGAAAAATAACTGCATCAAAGATCTTTCCAGATCTACTACTGCAGGAATAATTAATGAATAATAAACTTACTAAGCCACCACCCTTCTCCTTGATTAATGAACATGATAATTAATTCAAGTCCTGATCAACTGCGTAGCTGTAAACAGGAGACGTGTCTCGTCTAAAAAGCAAAAAATAAACAATATATAGAGAAGAAGAAGAAAAAAAATCTGTTTTATAAAATATAATTAATTTTTGTTCCCGGTGAAAGCAAAACCAAGGCGCCATATGTCCAGATCATTTTTTAACTTCACAGATTAAGAAGCCTCTACAATTTCAAAAGCACATATATTATTTGGCCTTCGGTTTAGGGTATATCTACTCGAAAATGTTCAACCCTAAATACAAAGTTTCTAACAGTAGCCGAATTATCAAAACCATGAATCTGTAATAACTCGTCAAACTTATAATCGGCCTAGTAACAAAATGCTCTAGTGAATACAGGACAAGGTATACGCATGGAATGAGTATGTATGTACATACATACATACGCAGATCTGAAAATATTCATACTAAGGTAGGGTATACGCAGAGTGTAGATAAAGCAGGCCTTCCGCAAACGTAAAACGGGAAAAAGGGGGTCAGGAAGGGGGTTACGTTGGCAGGCTATGAGATTACTTGTCCTACTGTATCACGTTTCATTAGGCAGGAGAAAGGAGGACATTAGGCGTCTCTGGGTGGTTGGATACACGGTGGCTAGATGGAAATGCGGAGGTGCGGAGAGAGCAAAGCTATATCCTCAAAAATGAGGAGAGAAGAAAATTTGTCCAAAATATTTTGTACGTCGCCTTGACTTTTGGCTGGTTCATTCTCGTTCATCCTGGTATACCACGCCACAATCCTCATGCCGAAAGGATTTACGAGGTGGAATATTTCAAGAGAAAATAATATTTCCAAGGCCCATACTTCGACGAATCATTATTTCTCTTATCACTATAATCATCATACCAGTCATTATTATTACACGGTCTAAAGGTCCGGGCCGAGTGCAGTAGAGAGAAAAATATTGCGAGGATAGAAGAAAAGACAAGTATAAAAAAATGGAAAAAGAAAAAAAAATGGAAATGAAAATTCTATAGATTTCTTTTGACAAAAATTAGAGCGAATTTTGGGGACCGTTTAATAAGGATTTTATGAACCGTTGACTTGACGATGAAACTGATGATAATTGGAAAGGAAATTCTATTCTGCACGTTGCTATGGCTATGATCTTTTTTTAGGTACGTTACGACAGGACTGACGATCATTTATCAGAAGAAAAATTATTCTTTATGTTTCTGAGCGATCAGGTTTCTGAATTGAACAGCAATAGATATTTGAAAATTGCTAGAAGCTAGTGGAAGAATAAAACTAGACTAATTTGAATATAAGATAAGCAAATGAATAATTAATGAAGAAACTAATTTGGACTAAAGAAATATAAGGAGAGCGAAAAGGAGAGTTACGAGATCGTCCTGTGGACCAAATAAAACTCGAGTAACTCTATCCACTTCCTAAATATCGAGATATAGAAAAATTGTTCAAACACAATATCGGCCGGAGTCGAGAGATTATTTGTATAGCGCAGATTTCATTAGCTATTTTTCGTACCAATTGTATATAAGATATTGGTAAAAGTTGATTCTCTCATTGCTTATGATTCGTTTTATTTGTATTTTTATTCTATTTCTATTTTTTTTTTTTTTTTTTTTTTTTTCAAATCTCACGAAACTTTTTTCATTTACGATATTATATCCGTCATACTCTTCACTTTAAATCCTCATCCTTAGATTCTGGATGGTATAAAGATCTGCAGACCGATTAACTTTGTTAATGACAGACCACTTAAATAGAGAAAGATGTCAAGGGGGTATAGTCAACAGTCTCAACTTTATTTTAATAATTTTATTCTATACCTACAGTAAAAAGTTATCACTTTGAGAACCAAAAGTATTCGAACAAGCGTATCTCAATTTATAGAGTCTCACCATTACATAGTCCTCTTTGAACTTCGACGACAACACATTGAACAAATTTCTCTTGAACGTAATGGTCAGCGGGATATGAATAACTTTTGGAATTTCAATTATTCAAAAAATTTTCGACGATATGAAATTTTTTATAAAGCTCTATTTGTTCATTGAAAAACTTTGCGAATCAATTTACAGTATTCATTCCATAAAAAATTCCAATGCTCATCCTATTCAGCATTGTCCTTTTCAAAGATGAGATTCTATGGATTTCGGACAAACTTGTATGTACAGAGAAAGATCTGAGTGATAAAACGTAAAATATTCTACCAAATCATTTATACGAATCAATCTTTCGATCTCCAGATTAATCAGACGAGGATTTATAACAAGATCATAAGATAAAAATTTTATACTCAAGTCTTGTCCATTCCTAAAAATCATGCATGCGTATACGATCTGTAATCCTCATTGTGAGTCTCACAGCAAGCTATTGTAATCAGTACAGTAAAAGTTGTTCAGATTTACTGCACCGTAAAATTGGCAAGCCAATGTCCTGCAGTGTCCAATTTCTCGGAATACTTTGCATCATGGTTAACTAGTACAAAAGAATAGCCAAAAGATGTGGACTTGCATATATGTAGGTATAGGTATAAATACATAGCTTGGAATATTGTACCATGAAAGTTAGAGCGATCTCTTTTACTGTTACATAAAATTCGTAATAAGTATATTGACTGCAATGAATGAATTACTTATAATTTACTAAATTTGAAAGTGGCCAGTCGCTATGTTCGAAACAACACTTAACTATTTTTTTGTATATACCTACACCTAATTTACTCGATTGCTTCAAGACTCATTATCAGCAGTTAAAATTAGCTTGTAGAAATGATCTGTAAATCTCATTATCCAACGTCTTGATATCCTGCACGTTCACCGATTACAAATCCATATAAAATTTGTATAATTTCTAATTAATTTTCAGTCAATTAAGTAAATGAATGTTCAGTGTAATAGATCGTCTTATATACTGAAGCGTTGAGATTTGTTCAGCTTGTCGAGGTTTATAAATTTATATACATACAAGAGTTAAATAAAATTGCAATTCGATTCGCGTTTTTTACAGTAATTATTTCTTGATCGTTTGAACGTCGTCACGGTCTGAGAACCTTTCTTATCCACGATCGCGAGTCCCAGCCCCGAACGACCTTGTCTACTCGTTGGGGCGCGGAATATAAGAATTGCGTAAATTGGTATGTTATCCTGGAATGAAAATAGAAAAATTACGGAATAAAGTGCAGTTATTACAAAATCGAGTATCCCGTTGTGGGTATATATATTTTATCATGCTAAATGAGCAATAACCATAACCGATTTATTCATAAGAAATATTTTGTATCAATTTAGGACTCGTTAAAATCAGAAATTACAGTGAGAAATATTCTGACTTACTACCACTCGAGTTCAAGAAAGCGAGACATAAATATTCAAATTTTGTTTAGCTTTCAACATTGACTTATATAGTATAAAAGGTAATTAAAATTAATCATTATGATGTACATATGTACGTACATAAATACGTAATTATTAAACTATAATATCACACCAGAATCAAATTCCATTCAATTTTATAACTGGATTAAATAATTTCTCATGATTTTAAATCGTTCCAAAGGAACGCGAGACGTAGACGTGTAATAATATCGGAGGTAAAGGGCACTTGAACGCGCCTAGTATAGAAACTGCACGATTGGATGAACGGAGGTGCGGTAGACCGATCATTGAGGATGATTTTTTCATTATTCTTATTTTTATCTCAATTTTTTTTTTTTTTTTCGTCGTTTCTTATTATTTTACTTTTTTCTTTTACAATAAACAGCGAACTTTCAGCTGCAGCTATTGCCTTAGGAATAAATAACCCATATAATACTCACTATGAGAAATTTGTTACGCAACTGAACACGCTACGCCTATAGACAGGTATTCACAGCTGATATAACCTGGACTCGTAGATTCTATATACTCAAGAGTCTATATTATACTCTGCTTCAGGGTAGGGTAACGTGTGAAAATCCACGTTTTCTATCGCGTGACTTGACTCACGTTGTTCTTGAGAATTATTACCGTTAAATTTTTATTTAATTCCTTTTTTTTTCTCTTATTTTCAACTATTATTAAATTGTATCGCGTTTTGTGCGCAATGTAAATTGCCTCGATAAATCATTCTCAATTTACACTATGGGTATATACATATAACAAGATCAAGATACCCGCGGAATTCGTCTCTGTTTATAATCAACTTGTTATCCCTTAATTAATTAATTCCTTATTTAATTAATTATTTGTAAAATCTTGCGTTCACACCATATAACGTCACTTAAATATCAAAATATATAATAGAAGTTGGGTGATAAATTACACACATCTATTATTGTATATCGATATATTTTAATCAACCGAGTAAAAGCCCTTTGAGTAAATTTCTGTTTATGGGTATGAGGTGGGTACCAAAGGTCGTGTCTCAAAGAGGATGTATGTCAAATACGTATACATTTATCAGCAAGAATATATATATGTACATACATACCTTCCATTCATCAATTCGAATCTATCTTTCATCTTTCGAATGACTATGAAACATTTTGCTGATAGCTTGTTGAAATTATTGTAATAAAATCTCTTATATATAAGGGTGGATATTATTTCGGTAGATTGTTTTATCAAATTGTTAATAATTTCAGAATAAATTTTCACATTCAAAGAGTCAGAGGGATGACGAGTGGTGAAAGCATTTCTTTTTTTATGATATTTTAAATGATATGAAATACGACGATTGGTTTTAGTCGCGAGAGTAATTATATGCGTAGGTATAGAAGATTTTTCAGATATATCTATAAGTGATATTATTTGCAGTTTTTTTTTTTTTTTTTTTTATCTCTAGAACCGCACCTCGTGAGTTATAACGTGAGATAACGTATTGGTCGCTAATACAAGTCAAGCGGGGTTTAGACACGCGTATGGCAACGACGCGTAATTTAAACTAGGCTATCAGCTTTCTAACAAGAATTCTTGACTCGGTATATAGATAGAACTTTGAATTTCACCTGATAAATCAGAATCAACGTTACATATCTAAATTGTTCTTGATTCGAGTAACGGTTAGAAATTATAATATCACGATCACAGTCTATTGCACATTTACGAATACGAAAATTGAATTTGACTTTGATAGAAATAAAAAAAATAAAATATAAAATAAAAGAATAAGAACGAACGAACGAAGAAAAAGAATAAAAAAATTCAAAAATTTTACACTTGGATAGAAATAAACGATCAGGGATAATATTTTACGAGATTTTTAACCAGCCGATCGGATGATCGACCTTTTTTCTCGTAGGTATACCCACCTAACCATAACCAGCAAGAATTCCTGCAGGACTACATATGCAAGGAAAAAAAGGGCTGAAGTTACTTTACTTAGAACGGGATACGAATTGACAAATGGATTTTCACCCAAATTTCTTCCACCATTGCAGAGTGCCTACCCGTGTTCGATGTTTTCCTGCACCGTAATGACGTGGGAAAACCGTTTTATCGACTAAAGATGATAGATATTAAATTTTACATGGGATAATATTCACATACGCGATTTATAGAAATTAAATTAATTCTATGAACGTGATCGTTTTTCAATTATACCTCAAGTTTGAATTGTACTTGTCTTTTGTAAAAAAAAAAAAAAAATAAAAAATAAAAAATAAAAATCAAAATCATTAAAAGACTTGATGAAAGTGAAAGTTAATAATCGTCCTGTTTATGTTATTGTGACTGAATGAAGGCCTGTTATAACCGTATCTACTATAACTTAAGATCACGCACTATACGGTAACGCATCAATTTCCTGTAAATTTGTAATAACGAGAGAGATTACACACGAGTGATTCCCTAGCATGCGTCAAATCTAAACCTAACAGAAACATCTGTGTCTGAATATAGGATAGGGATAGGGATAGGGATAGGGATCCTTGGGGCAACACCTGCTCCAAACACCTTCTCGCTCTTGTTATCACCGAGTTTTGGATCTACGTATAGACAAACCGTGATCCTAAAACCTAAAACTTGTACAATATGCGCATGCCCTGTCTTTATATACCGACACGAAATAATCGAATGTGAATATAAGAAGAAATGAACGATCAAGAAAGTAAAAGGAATTTTTGTTTTTTTAATATTTCGAGTTTACCTAACTCATAAAAAAAAATAAAATAAATAAAATGAAATATAAAAAAAAAAAAAAAAAAATTACCGAAGAAAAAAATTAACCGTTTCAAACGTCAAGTCAGTCGAGTCCTGGGAATAGAAATGCCGGCGTGAAAATAAGCTATGAAGTTTATATAGCCGGTTGGATATAGCTTATGAGGAAGAGGTCGACGAGACACACCCAGCGATCAAGGTTCTCGGGTGTATAGGTGGTGCAGGACATGGTGTGGTGGTAAACTCGATCCTGGAGGCATTTATTCGTCGATATAATACCTGTTACATATATACTTACATATATTGAATCTGTTATTTCTCAGTAGTGGTAATTATCTGATTGATCTCTCGATATTTTTGATTCTAAGATTGGCAAAAATTATTCTTTTTATTTTTTTGCTACGTTTTATCGATTTGAATAATTTCTAATTTCTCGTAGTTTGAATACGGAATTTTTTAGACACGTGGAGGTCAGAAAATTCGCGAAAGAAACACCTCCGTAGAAAATAACGAAATAGAAAAAGAGGAAGAAGAACGGGGAAAAAAAAACTAGGGTTAAAAGGGTATTGTATCGTTGATTGTGAGTCGAGGACCAAAAAGTCCCTCCCCCCCCTCCCCCCAAAAAAAAAAAATATATATATATATATATATATATATATTTCTAGACACGGCTAATAGAGACGCGGACACCGAGAACATCCCCTTAATTAAGGACACGGGGAATGTCCGCCCTCGTAATCAACATTAGGTTTCGCTAACGGAGGCCAGTTAATTCCACCGTTTCTCGAGTGGACGTCGACGCGGTCTCTCATCGTGGTAACAGTCAGCCGAGGTTACAGGGCATAACGTATACGTACCTATATATATATATATCTATATATCCTAAAACCGACGCTATAACGATACGTTCTCCAAAAATTTTTACCTAATTTTTTTTTCTTTTTTTTTTCTAATTTTCTGGTTCCTTATTCTAATTCCTCTGTTCAGCAAATGTAATGACGGACTAGAATTTATCAAGGGACAGCGAGAAAGAGGCGTGGTAATATATTCAGCACCGTATGTCATTATCCGAGTGGTCAAAATATGAGCAAAAGAAATTATACGATCAAAGTTTCTACATTCTAGATACTTTTTTTTTTTTTCGATTTGTATCTCTTTCTTCTCTTTATTATTTTTTTTTTTTTTAACTTTAATACATATATATAAAATGAAATTACAACTTCCGGTAGAAAACTAAACCCACGCACGACGACGTATCGGGATCACATATACCCAATTCATTTTATTTCCTATACCAACCAACTGCTATACATGTTTAATAAATTTTTCGGCAAACTCATATCTTTGCATAACGTGTTCCTGCAGCGCTGCACTAGAATCGCCTTTACACTCGTCGTCACGCTCGGTGTGCTCAACGGTTCTACACTTTCACCTAGTTTGTACCATTATATACGTTTTATCTATAGAACTGCATATACGTAGGTATGGGTTTCTGTATGTGTGTATTTTATACCAATATCCTAGTACCAAGCCGAGTCACTAATACACGGTGAAAATCTTGACTTGATATCAAGCCAGTATCTGGTTGTCTCCTTTACAGGAGACCGCGAACCTTTGCCCGGTGCGAATCTGGCTCTGCTATCGGTAGTTAACTACCTACTTACGCTCGTAATGCATAACCTTGCATAGCCAAGGCGTGTACTGCAGTTATATGTATGTACAATACGCCTGCATGAGCATATGCACGCTCCAATGATTCCCTGAAACGCGAAACCAACTGTAACTTTGGCTTGCCTATGCAGGATTAATTATTAACTGTATATAATACATTATTCCGATACTTAAGGATATATCTAGGTGAGTTTAAAACGGTTCATAGAATCCGTGATGTGATTTTTAGTTTTTGCACAAAACAAAAAAAAACAAAAAAATGTATATGGTTTTTTTTTTTTAATCTACGTAAATCTGCTAATGGGATTTTTTTTCATCTAATATCTGTAATAGTTCTTGAAAATTTCTTTTCAATGTGGATGATTCAAAAGATATGAATGGAATGAAAATGAAAGTGGGTAATGGAGATGATATTTAAGTAAATTTTTGGGTTTGATACTAACCGATTAGTGAATCCCTTGATCCCTACGCAATTGTAAAATACGTAACAGTGCGAGTAGAGAACGTGATGTATGATTGCAATTACCTGAGTACCCATCAAAAGCCGAAGGACATTGGTAGGTACGTTGGAATCCGCTAGGTCCATATACGGACAGCACAACATGACATGATAATTCCAACCCAAGTTGGTATACGTGCGATCCTGGTGATCAGTACTAACGAGCTTCCTGGCTGTTACGGATGGTTGGGATTAAATTAAACTAAATTAAAATTTCACTCGATTAAGATTTGTGCGTTTCTAATTTAATACCGAGCCGTATTATATTGTTTTGACTAAATTACATTTTTTTTTTTTTTTTCATATATTATCACGCAGAAGTTTCGTCTATATTCTACGTGGATCGAGCGGAAATATTATGCACTGTTTATCGTTATACGATCAACCGCGTGAAAATATTTGTTAGTTTAGGTATCATAGTGTGAGGGACGGATTAAGGTTTCGAATTTTGAAAATTCCGAATGGTTGATTTTACAAATTTATTTTAGAAGATTTTAGAAGATAAGAAGAAGATCGAAGTCGAGAATATGAAAATTCGAAGAGATCGGAATTCAGATTGCTAAAAAATCTTCCGGATCTTTACCTTTCGAAATTTTGAATCTAAGGTGTTCTTTGATTTGAAATTTTTTAAATCAACCTTATAGATTTCCGAGGAAATATCCTTCGAAAAAACTGTGAGTAGATGATATTAAAATTTGTAATTTTCACCGTTCGAAATTTTTAAAAATCGAAACCTCAACTCTCCCCGATTATAGTGTAACAGAATATAACAACTAGCGTTCAGATATCTCCTCGCAACCAGCCAAGGGATTAGCCGTTGAGTAAAACGAAAATTAGTCTAGAGTAGGTAAAGTATTTTTTTATTTTTTTTTTTATTTTTATACCAGATAGAGCGGAATGTATTTAGTGAAGTGAAATTGTAAACTTTTTTTTACATTTTAACAGAGTTTTTTCTTAATTTTGTTTTTTTTTTTTTTTTTTTTTCTGTTTTAGGATAAAATAATTGAAGTAACTCTTCTCGATGCTTTTGCCACGAAATATCGCTGTCTTACGTACGATTAATCTTCCATCTGATCCTAAGACAAGGAGATGTGATAGCTCTAGCGAAGTTGCTTTGAAAAAAAGAAGGTGACTGATAGACGTCGTTAAAAGCGTCACTGTGGTGCATCCTCGATATTTATCTTGGCAACCATCTTGGATTTATATCAGTACGCGATAAGTGGGCGCCGGCTTGTGAAAAAGTGCCTATATGTATACTGTCCGACTCATCGGCCGGTGGCTTCCCTATTTCATTTTATTTTATTTTATTTTTTGTTTATTCCAATTTTTTGTCAATTTTTCAATATTTTACTTATCACACTTTTTTTTTGCATTTCATTGATACTTAATGACTAAGACAAAGGTGTCAGATTGTTCATTACCGATTTTTTTTCTATCCCTCTTTCTCCCTTTCTGTACAAAATTGTACAAAACTGTAATTAGGATGAATATGATCCAACTGTAATCAGAAACGTGTGTCAATTTCGATGTATTAAGGATCTTGGATATAGTGAGAGAGGCGCGAAGTTGCGGTAACTTGGGAAGTTTACACCCAAAATTAACTACGTTACATATACAAACAACATGCCAGATTCTAGTTAAACATTGGCTTTATTCAGCTGCGTATACTACAGGTACCTACTTCTATATCCTATTTGGGTTAAACGCGTTGTCACTTATGTCACGATCCGTCTTGCCGCAAGCTACTATACGATCTGCAAGTCACCTGCGATCTCGAAGCGATCTCTAAATTAGATTTGCGCGATAGAATCTTAATAAAAGAAAGAAAAGAAAAAAAAAAATAGAAAAAAATACGATCTGGACCTTTCTTTTTTTTTCCATTCTCTTTTCTTGATTCAAATCAAATTTACAAAAATCTGAAAAAAAAAAGAAAATTAAGAAAACAATAGAATATCTACCTTAAAAAATTTTTACACGCGATCATTGAAAGTACCTACTTCAATTACGTTACTAAAAATTTTTTAGCCCATTTTTTGTTCCGTTATTTTTTGCTTCGTAGGTATATATATATTTTTCGTTTTTTATTTTTGCGTTTTTTATTTTTTTTTTGGCAAGCGTTTATTTTATCTCCTTTTATCTTCCTTTACTTTTTGGGTATGGTAAGATTCTAGAACGTGACATCGTCTTTATTATTTGGTCTTAGGGCTGCCGAGGGTTTGGGGGTGTAATAAACTATCCATTTTTCGTTCTCTCTCGTTTCTCGTAGGAGCGACAAGTGTAAGGTACCAGAGAGAAAATTGAGCGGACAGAGCCGTAGCGTAGTTCCGGAATAAATTATTAGCGAGAAGAGAACAAGAAGAAGAAGAAGAAGAAGAAGAAGAAGAAGAAGAACAAGAAAAAGAAGAATGAAGAAGAAAAAAAATAAGATGAAAGAGAAAAAAATAGACAAAAAATAAAAATAAAAAATAATAATAATAAAAAAATTGTAGCTCCAACAATTTTCCTACTTCGATAATGTCAAGGATGACACTTGCTAGTTGGTACATATAAAAATCCTCTACCCTGCAAACTATTTGGCACGATTCCACGAGGCAAGTAATCGATACCTACTCCAAGCTATGCTCTCAGCGCTTGAAAGTAAGGCTGCACTTCAATGCGTTACTTAATAATAATAAGGGCATTACTAAGGGGGATGTATCTACAGTTTTGAATAATAAAAACTTTATGAAAAATTATAAGTAAGAAATTGTTGCAGTTCTTATCGAAAAAAAAAAAGAATTTTTTTTTTTGATTTGAAATTAAGGATATAAATATATAAGTAAAGGGTATAACCAAACATCAACGACAGTTTCATCAAAGTAGTATATTCCTGACTCAGGACTTTCCGTCTTAACAGAACTTGAACGAAAATTGATTTTTATTTTTTTTTTTTTTTGAAAGTAAGTCACGCAGTTAGCTTTCGGGATTTTGGGTATATATTTACTGGAGTTTGCAGAGACTCGAAATTGAAATACTGTATATATATATATATATATATACATAGTTGAAGCGGAAAGATAAAGAGATGAATTGGGGTTGTAGGTATAGGTACGTTTGGTGGTGTCGTGGGAAATTAGAGTTATTAAACTACTGTCTTAATTATTGTATTAACTTTTTATCAGTCGCTTTTGCACTGTTTGAGCTTAAATTAACACAACCTTAATTTGCGGCTAAAAGTTAGCCAGGCTTTACCTTATACCTGTGCACCATCCAAAGTTAGAACAAAACTTCTCTTTCGCTTCCCTAAAATAGCCGCGGGAGGGTTACAAGTTTCCTCTTTAATAGCTACTGTACCTTGGTCATACCCGACCGCAACCGCGTTAATTGACTCGTAATAAAGACGGGGGGGGGGGGGCAGGGGATAAATTAATAGGTGAAACAGAAAAAATAAAAATATATAAATAATGATAATAATTGCCACAACTACTTCCTCGGCAATTGATCCCCTGAAAATTACGGCTATATACTTTCTGCCACGTTATACCCGCAAATATACCTTCTCTAATTTTTTTTTTTTTTTTTATTTTCTTCTTTTTTTACATCTTCAATTACGATTTCTTCTTCTTTCTTTATTTTTTTCTTTATTTTTTTAGAATGGCACAATGTACAATACTATTATATGTATGAGAGAAAGAAAGATAGAAATAAAGAAAGAGAAATTTACTTCCGGTCCATTAACTCGCGACGATTCGTAACAGTAGTGTATGTATGTATGTATGTATGTATTACATACTTAAATAATGTCTATATACATGTGAGTGAGTATACTCAAGTTACATAACAAAGAGACAGACTATCTGGGTCGAGGATTAAGGCGTCAAGAGATCGTTCGAATCAATTGTGTCGGAACTGATCGACATCTTCGATCGGTTAATCCTTGCCCCAGGATCCGGTGACGGTAGGTTTTAACTAAATCCTATACGCAGGAACATCGCGACAAGGTTTCACCACCTCACAGCAAGCATTTAATTTACTCTTTCCTTCTCTCTTTTTTTTTTTTTTTTGTTTTTGTGTTTTTTCTTCTATGGTGTAGATTTTTTTGATTTTCTTTTTATTTTTCGATTTTTTTCTCCATCAAAATTATCGAAAAATTGAATGATTCTGTTCCTTTCTCGATAACGATTTT
The DNA here is from genome assembly GCA_963924015.1 of Macrophya annulata. Lineage (NCBI taxonomy): Eukaryota > Metazoa > Arthropoda > Insecta > Hymenoptera > Tenthredinidae > Macrophya > Macrophya annulata. The sequence goes on from OZ001260.1 coordinate 2,613,945, forward strand.
CCCATTTCATTTATAGATTGTTCACCTCTATAGCTACAGGGCAGAAGTGTTTTTAGCTATATTCGATTCCGTCGTTATAATTGCCCATCAGGAAAAGAAGTGTCTTTATAAGGTTTTAAAGAAAAATTCGATAAATGAAGTGGAAACTATAAATTCTCGACAATATGGTAGGTACCGGTTAATTGTTAATTAAAGTTGATCGTTGTAGGTTTTTGTTATACAACATCGATTTACGTTTAAAGTTTTTGCTTTACAGTTCGGAAATCGCAACTTCGGATTCCGAATCGAATTGTCTTTTCTACTGATTTCTGATCGCTTTAACACTTCGCGAGATTTTATGTCTCTAGACAAAATGCAAAAGGGGTAGGAGAAGGCCCGTCGAATTTATCCAAACATGAGAAGAAAAAAGAAGATAAGTATAAGAGAAATAAAGTAGAATAAAGTAAAGGAATAGAATTGTACATTCGGTGCATTTTTATCAAGTGCTAAAACGAGAACGACAGGAATATAAAGGAACGACAACGACGCTTTAGCGTCGAGGGCGTCGCCGGGGGGTCGGGCTCTGCTTCACTTATCGGTGTCATCCGGAAAAGCGCCGCAATCTCTGAGTTCTCAACGTCACGGGGTCGTCAGTCGAAAAATGTAAAGCAGAATCCGTATGTTGACGCCCTAGTAACGCGTAAAATTTATCAAATTTTTATTACGAGTATAAGTTTGACGAAGAAAAATTGGGAATGATTTATGGTGGCGATCTAAAGAAAATCGGAATCCATTACCGATTCTTAATCGGATGTATGTATAAAAAAATTGGGAAAAAAGTTTCAAGAGAAAAGTTGAAAAGAAAAAACAGAAAAATGTCCAAATTCATTGAAAATTTAATTCCAAAATTTGGCAAAAAATGACCAGGACGAAAAGGACCCGCAGATTTCAACCTACGCAGAATATTGGCGTCCAGCAGTCGCGGATGCCCACTAACCCAGAGGCGGAGTGACGAGTACCCAGAGCCAGGCAGAGCGAGCAATTGGGGTGCGCAAGCGGGGTAGGCGCCCCGACGCCGGGCGTCGGTGTACGCGTGTTAGTGAGGGAAGGCAGCAGTGCCCGCGCGTCGCCCGCGAACGACGGAACGCGTGTTTAAAAAACGTGGGAACTATAATTTTTGAATTGTGAAAGTTGTTTTTTTTTTTTTTCATTTCTTTTCATTTTATTTTCATCTGGTTCGATTATTAGTGAGAATATAATCCACGCGCAATATTGATGAAGTTTTTCTTTTCTTATCCGAATTAAATAATCCATGAAATTTATCATACCAATTTTTTTGATTTTTTTTTTTTTTTTCTCTATTTGAATCGTAAACTTACGTTGTAAAAGTTTACTTCTCGTTTCAAAAGTTGTGGTTAAAATTAAAAAAAAATTTGAAAAATAAAAAATTATAAAATTAAATTACTACTTAATTACGAAAACACAAAAATTATAATAATAATAATAATAATAATAAAAATTGAGAATACGAGAGAAAGAGAGAGAGAGAAAGAGAAAGAGAGGGGTAAAAATTAAAACAATCAAATTTCGTGACTAGATGCTAATTAATTGTTACCTGGAGATTTTAATAGAGTAAAGCGTGATTATTGTGCCAATTGGGTTTATTCGAAGGATATGTGTTAACAAAACAGTATGTATAGTTTCTACCTATAACTTAGTCCAAAGTTTTTTATTTATTTATTTATTTATTTTTTTCATTTTTCTCTTTTTTTTCTTTTTTTTTTTTTACAAAAATTAATTAATCTTTATTAACAAAAATTTTCCTTAAATTAAGTATTCATTTAGATGAATTATTTTAATATACGGTTACTGCTCTCGCTGCTGTTCTTGCTTCTTCTACTTCCATGCAGGGGGGTTTTAAAAAAGTTAGAAAGACCAAACTTTTGGTAAAAACAAATTAATGTTACAGAGATCTTTAAAAGAATTATATAAATAGGTATATACGAAAAAGTGGGTGGGTGTACGAAATATTCGATGAATTTTTTACGTACAATACATACATATAGATTATAGGTATAGGTATATATAAAACTATGTTCAAAAAGGTATATAAAAATATGTTTCAAAAGTAGGAAGAAAATAAAAAATAATTAAATATATTCAAATAAAAATCGTAGCACTAATTGAGAGCATGATAATATGTTATTCAACATATCGGCAGCCATTTTGCAAATTGATTATCGCACTAGTCTGCAGATCATTGTGAGAATTGTATTATTCCTGAATTTATTTATACGAACAAAAATGAATATAAAAAATAAAAAAGAAAGAAAATTTACAAAAATTTCTCGAGATAGCGCGATTTAGTACAGGTGTTTTTTTTTTTTTTTGTTTTTTTTTTTCTCTTTTCTTTCTTGAGGGAAAAAAAGCTGTCTAAATTCTGACATTTTTGAGCCGGATCCAACAGCTCTTTCGGTCTTTACGACGGTGGTTCACAGGTGTGTAACTTTCCTACTTTTGAGAAGCTGGCTGTTATGTTTTGCGATAACTGACGGGACCGCCCGGGTTTATCCCTAGGGAAAAATTGCGTGGACAAGCAAACACTCCCCAGAGTGCCATAGATGGAAGTCTCAAGGAGCCAAGGAGCCCGTCTGCCTAAGAAAAGATTCAAAAGTGTTGTCTAGGGTCTCTGACTTTCTCTTATATTTCCTTATGTCGTTCCCAGAAGTTCAAACACACTCTACATGAGATTCAGTTAAAATTTCTGATCACTTTCAACGGTTAAATATCGAAAAAATAATTCCAACGTAAAAAAAAAAAACAAAAAAAAAAAAAAGTTTTCCTGCACCCCTCGCAGTTAAGTCGGTTAAAAATATTGGTAACAAGTTCGAAAATAGAGAAATCATGAATTTATTTTTTTTATAGAGAAAAAGAGACTATCGATTTTTATACGAAGGATTGAATAATTTTGAATTCTTAAATGTCAAATTTTTAGATGGTAAAGTTTTTCCACCGAGTATATTAGTGCAATGGTTATAAAAATTTTATTTTATCAAAAGATTATCCGCGATTTGGCTCGCTTTTAACTGTTAATTCGTTTTGGCATTTAAAACCTGTTGAAGTTTTGAAACAGCTAGTTCGATGTTAAAACGGTAGTGGAAGATCCTTCCTTTCTCGTTGTCAGTCTGTTAGAAAATGAAAGAAAAGAAGAAAGAGAGAGAGAGAGAGAAAAAAAATAAAAAAAAGGACGAGAATTAAATAAAAAAGAAACTGCTGCAGCACCCGATCCTTGAAGAGTCTAGCCCGGACCCGGAGGTTGAAGGAAATTGCTCCTGAAGACTTTAATCACTGTCGCGCCCTGACACTCTTTTTCTTTCAGTAGTAGGTACTACCCCTCGACCACTTCCACCTTACCAGACTACAGTAACTGGCTGGTGCTTTGCCGTTTTATTCCAGTTTACTTTTTTATTTTTTGTTTTTTTTTTTTATATTTTTTCTACTTTTTATATTTTTTATTCTTCTCCTCTTTCATAGTTTTCTCGGTGTACCGAGTTCTGAGTGGCGAGTGGCTAGTCGAGAAACGGCAAAGGGGTCGCAAGCTCGGCTGCCCCGTTCGCATAAGGCCGATGCCTGCAAGTCTTGAGGGCAAGTTACATGCCACTCACGCCCCCGCTATTAGAGTTCCCGTAAAGGGATTTCAACTAACCCAATTTACCACCCGGGGTAACTTTGCAGCCCACTCTGTTTGTTTGTTGTTCGGTTAGATGTTTTAACCGTGACGTTTGATTACTCGCACACACATGTATAAGTATATATGTAGATATATACGGCTACTTATAGAAATTTGGGTAGGGTAGGTACTGATTTCGCGAGTCACGGTCCTCTTTTTTCCGTCTATTTTTTTTTAAGCTTTTGGCTATTTTTTTTTTTTTTTCTTTTAACGAAAAGAAGAAGATTCGCCCGGTTAGAAATCTTCAATTTTACTTTTCGTTGAATATATATAAAATTTGAATAAAACCATGAATGTTTTTTTTTTTCCTTATACCTACAGAGACATTATCGCACTTGTTTTATTCCCTGAATAAAAGATGTGCGAATATTATCGAAACATGAAATACAAACACAACGAGGAATAAGAATGGAACGAAAAAATACATATTTCAAGAGTCGTTAGATCGATGAATGAACGAACGATTAACAAGTAAAATTAGAAACTCGCATAGGAGGGTCGGACTGCATCGCGAGATTTCGATATGACGAAGCTTCGATATATGAGTTTAAAAAAAAAAAATCTAAAGAAATTTATTCCAAAGAATTCGCAATTCACTTCCCGTTTCGCGTATATGCGCACGATTAAATCGGTATCAATTTGCATCCGATCCTCCTAAACCCACTGCAGTGTTTCGTTATTCAAATACCTATAATTGAACGCTACATAAACCGAGTAGGTAAATAAACGAACTTAGAATTAGTCGTAAATAAAATAGCGTCACTTTGCGAATGCACTCGATTCGTAGTTCGTATTACTGCAACGCTATAGAACAGAATCAACTTCCAGGGAATTCAATTCGCAAAATAAATTATATGACTATCTATTAGGTATATACCTACATGATAAAATTTACTATATACGTACTCAAAGTTTCGCATTTTGGATATTTTTTCATACTCTTTTTCATTCAGATTTTTCTTTTAAATATTTTACTCTTATTCAACGTTTACGATATTCTGTGACGATAATAATTAGCGACCTCAGCTTCCTAAAGTACGATATTATCACGCTGCGGTCAAAACTAGTACCTAGGTAATGTCGTCCACCTATATAGGTAGGTATGTACGTACCAACGCGGCGTTCGGTAGACTTTGGCAAGTTTAAACCATGAAAGCCGTATAATCAACGTGTAACTCCGTAATACCACACGGGGTTATAATAACGCCGTGTAATTAATTACAATTTTCGATAATAATAATAATAATAATAATAATAATAAGAATTGTAAAAAAACAAAAACGAATTAGAAAAAGGTAATTTTAACCGTTTAACGTAATTAAATTATACCTGCACACAGACTGCACTATGCTAATGCTGCTGCTACTGCAGTTCAACTTCGAACTGCTGTTACACCAGTGATTAAATAGGACCGTTACGTTGTTATATGGTAGCTATGGTATATATACCTACCAATGTAATGTATGAAGTAAAAATTATGATCGAGTAGAGAAATTTTGCACCGACGGTTTAGTTACACTCGTTATAGTTATAGACAACTATATAGTATAGGTATAATATAATATAGGTATGATGCTGCAAGGTCCCAGGTCGCAGATATTTTATTCATTATGATTCCCGTTGTTACAAAATATATACGAGAATTTCACTACGTAGGAGTATAATGTGATAAATTATTTAATCACCTACACATATATAACAGTATATATATATACCTATACATATATAATTATACATCATATACCCAGGTGAATTGTGATCTGTTAATTCTACCCCCATTGTCAGTTAGTTAATTTTATATATTATCGTTTAACAAATAAATTGTTTTGTTTAAATTCGTCTCTAATTAATATGGTGATATATTTTTTTTTTTTTTTTTGGAATTTTATGAAAATATGGATTTTCACTCATGGATAGAGTGAAAATACTGGAGAAAGGGTCTTTCATTTATTGTTAGAGAGTTTGTGTAACAAGTATTGGAAATTTGAAGTCGATACGATTCAACAGTTCTGGAAAATAATTTTTAATAATTTTACACAATTTTGATGAGCAAAAAAAAATTTTCTTTTATTTTTATATGTATTTATATATGTATACCTATATATTTCTTTTTTTTTTTTTCTTTAATTTATGCTGTTTCAGGTGAAAAGTGGGAAAGCGAAGGGGAATTATAAAGGGAGTAAATGTTTGCGACAATAACGATATATCGTTTGTGGAATAATAAAACAATGCGGAGTGTGTGCAACGGTTTTATTTATTATTTAATAAAATTAATAAAAAATGACAAATTTAAAATGATTTAAAAATGTGTCATTCAAAGTTCAAGTGTTGGTGACGGGCAACAATTTTGTGAAAAAATAAGAAGAAAAGGAATAATAATAATATAGGAAAGCAAAAATAATTAATTAATTAATTAACAAAATTTCTTCTTCTAATTCCGTTTAAAAAAAAAATATTAAATCAATTTTTTTATTTATTTATTTATTTTTTTGGATTTTGGATTTCGCCGATCAATAATCCATCTAAAATAAAATGCAGTTTTGGTGGTGGCGCGAGTGACAGTGCGCTAAGTGATATATAGTTTATATTGGACAAAATGGCGTTACAGTACGTCATAATTGTTATTCTGGTGACAACTGCCGTGTCGCTTCCTCCAGTGATAAGAATTGGTAAGTAGAAACCAAAAAAAAACAAATAAAAAATTAAAAAATAATTAATGATTTTTTTATCATTAGTTCACCTTCTTTTAAATATTTTTTTCCAAAATTGCCAAACGACGTGTCGGATAGGTATTTGAAAATATTTTTTCAGCTTAAATTGTTAATATAGTGAAAAAATATAAATAAGAAGAAAAAAGATGTTGGCAAGTATAAAAATCTAACGAAGAAGAACTAAGAGGGTGAAAAGTTGCGAGACTGGGATTGACCAAACTATCCCACAGTCAGGGGTCGTAACTTTGAATTAACGTAATTAAGCTAATTTCAATTGGTGAAGCCTGCAAGCCGGTGGTAACTTTGAAGCAAGTTCTTGAATGTCCGGGTGGTTGGGGTGGTGCGGTCTTCGGAGAACCTTGGATTTTCAAAATAATTCCAAAGGGGTTTGAAATTATACAACGATTCTTGATAATAGTAGGTCCCCCCCCTCACCCCTATTTTCCAAGTAGAGGTTTAATTTAACATGCAACGGTGCGTCACCCTGATTTGTTAAATTAAACGTAACGTTTATACGTATAACGCAGGGTTTTCAAACCACGTCTCAGTTTTCAAATTTTACTTTTTTTTTTTTTTTAACGGTCCAGTATAACCAGAAAGCTTTCAATTCTTTAAGTTAACGAGCTGGTGAGCTGGCCAGGTCGAAAATATAAAAGAAATATACACATACATTATTCCCTAACAAGGTTGCTATTAATTTCACCCCATCTTTACTCGTCCCTTGCAGATAATGCCATAATAATAATAATAGTAACAATAATAATAATAATAATAATGATGATGATGATGATAATTATGATAATGATGGTATTAATAATCATGATAATTAGCCAGCAATAACCATGGACGAAGTCTTCTTCAGGCTTGATCTTGAGCCTCCTTATTCTCAACCCCTTTCCACTTTCTTGCCGTATATGCGGATTGTGCGGAAATCAAAGCGAACAGATTTTCACGTAAAGTTTTATGGGGTTGGGTTTAAGTTTCGAATTTTTAAGGTTCTAAACGGTCAGAATAAATTTATTTGAGACGATTTCGAATGTTTAAAAAAGTTAAAGTTTGGAATATTAAAAATTGCAAATATCGGAATGCGGATAACTAAAAATTCGGAAAGTCTAATACTTCGAAAGTCCAAGAATCCGAAAATTTAATAGAAGGGCACGACGCTCTCGATTTGCTCTCGAAATTGATTATACAGATTTCTGAGTAAATATCATTTCCAAAAACTGTGAATTAGTATAATTGTTAAAATTCGGAATTCTTACAATACTGATTCGAAGTTCCAATCCGGCTCCAGCTTTATGACCGTTGTCCAAATCTTTACTAAATCCTTAAAGCTTATCAAAAACTCCATAATGTTAGTTGGACTGTAAATTTAACGATACCTTATATACCTATACCCCAGGGTTATATATTAGACAGGTTTTGTACCGTATCCGAGCTCTTGCGGTAATAATTCTTCAGGAATTTTTAACCGAATAGCGTGATTTTTGTACGGTGTATGTTTTGGTCTACCAAAAAGTAGGTAGGTAATAACTTGTGTCAGTACATGTATTACATACATATAACATCTAACGAGAAAAAAAAAAAACAAGCTTTCGAAGTTTATTTTTACTGTATATCAATTTCTGGCATTCTTCTTCTTCTTATTTTCATTATTTTTATTTTGGAAACATTAGAGAAGATGATATTATATTCTAGTAAATGAAACGATATTTTCTTCAACCTCCCCCCCCCCCCCCCCCCCCCCCTCTCAAAAAAAAAAGAAAATTCAAAAATTGATAAACATTTTGACTTATAAAAATTCCCAAATATTAGGTAAGAGGCGACATTATAATTAAGTCGATAAATAAATCTATGTAATTATTAAATATTCTCAGATGAATTGATAGAGAGGTACTACTTTGTCATGCGCTTTATATACTAAGGGTATTAAGGTTTTATACGGCGGCAACATGGACCAAAGAATTTTAATATGCTTAGAAGCTCTAGAAAGGTGTGGCGTGTTCTTCACCCTTCCTCCCTTCAATCTCCCTTTACGTGTCTTCCAACTTCTACCTCTTTCACCTTCTCAACCCTGCGCCCTTCACCCTTACGGTTTTCCAACTAACTGACAACTCGTCGATAACGACGTCGTCTCGTTGCCCTCGGGTGCAACAACTCTGTTTAAATACTCGTTTAATTTATTGAAAACGATTCTCTATTTGTATAATTTATTTGGTTTGAAATGTACAAAGTGTATCTTTTTGTTTTTTATTTTTTTCTTGTTTTTATTTTGATTTTTTTTTTTTTTTATTATTCTTGTGTATGACGACGATCATGAATTTGCTCCCGTGTTACAGAGCTTTATTTTAAGCACGGCTGAGCACAAGACGTCCGTCGTACGCTATCGGAATGTATATACAAGCAGTTATGCTGTTTTATGTAGTACCGTTCGTACCTGGTGCTCGTTCAATATTTATAGAATAAAGGTTTTTGGGAAAAAGCAGCGAGCCATAAATCCGGTACATTTTGACTTGGACCCAGTGCGTGTCGGGAAATCTAAAGTCTGTTAAGACGACGTTTTCGCCGAAATAAACCAGTCGATAAACTATATTCGCTTCTTATATATCTACCTATATCTTATACCTACGACTTACCCTGCTTTACGTGAATAGAACGAACTTCAAGAAGAGGCCTTCACCTTAGTGCTGCGGGTATCGACGAATGACAAAGACGATTGTGTGTGTATAGGGGACAAAAATAAAATGAGAAAGAAAGAAAGAAAAAAAATATATATATATCTTCACCTCGAATTCCAATTCTGTATTCGATTATAATACGTCGATGGAATATCGGAATATCGTGGATCAATATCTTGATAAGTACGTCTTCAGAGTGACCGAATTTTTGAACCAATCGAAAACGTGTTTATTTATAGCTTGAAGAAGAAATTTTTTTTTTTTTTTTTTAATCTTTTTTTTTGTGTGTATTTCTTCTCTTTCTGACTTCATTCCGTACTTTCTCCCAGTTTCGTATATTCCATCCCTTGGAGGCAACGCCACGATCTTTCTTTATCACCGAGGAAAATCCTCCTCTCGCGAAAAAAAAACTCAGCCTAAACCGGTCAGCGGTAAGCGAATAACGGCCAATTTCAGAAAAGGATTTTCCACCCCAACGCTATTCGTGTCTTATTCTCAACTGTAGCCAGAGTGGCTGGCAACCTTGGTTACAGTTGACTATGACTACTGCTGCAGAGAGAGGCCAGACAAGGGATTCACAATCTCGTATATGTATGATATACACAAAGCTAAACTTAGCTAGGTATATATATATATATATTTATATACACACTTATATCCTCGCAAAAGCACGAAGGCTTAAGTAACATCTTCTTTTTTCCCTCCTCGAGAAGGGTTAAGATTTACACTTTTTTACGGTACAGATATTAGATATGGTTAGTGACCTCGCATATATGGGGAACGGTATATTACATGGGGAAAAAAAAAAATTCTCATTGTTTAATGGAAAAATTTTTAGAAAACAATAAAACAAAAAAAGTAAAAAAAAAAAAAAAAATGTATTGTATTCGTTAGCGTTTTTTCTCCCTGTTATTTAAACCATCACTTTGTTCCATTGAGTTTACAACTTCATTCCATCATTCATTCATTCATCCGTTCATTCGTTCGTTTGTTCGTTCGTTCGTTTGGGTAATTATTTTCCGTGAAACAATCAACGATAATAATAATTAAAAAAAAAAAAAAAATAAATAAATAAATAAATAAAAAAATTCGTTAACAGTTCAACGCAGATTTTACTTCCTTCAATCACGCGCTTTGTTGATAACGAAGGTAATTAGTAGGTGAATTTACGGTATAAAACGAAGAGAAAAAGACCGAGAGAAGAAGAAAAAAGAAAAAAAAAAAAGAAAAAACGGAAAAAGGAGAAATCGTACGGAAAACGGAGGGGGGGGGGGGGGGGGGGGGAAGGGACTTATCCTAACGTTCATAAAATTTCCACGTCACTGTAGGATTATAGCCGCCCAGATAACAAAGCGGAAATAAATTTCGTTGGAAGTTAGTGGCGACAAGATGAAGTATGTACTTTAACAACCACCATAATCAGCCTATACCTATGTGTACTTTGGTATATCCTTGAAGCGTCTTTTTGATTTCATTAAATTTAATTTCTTTTCTTTTTCTTTTTTTTTTCGGATTCTTGGAAGGTAAATTATTGAAATTTCCATCAGATTTTTCAACAAAAATTGTATAGGGCTTAAAAGTTCTGTTTATTTTTTGTGAAAGAAAAAAATAATGACGACGAAAAGAAATAATAAGATTGTTTAACGAGGCAGCTGAACGTATGAAGTGGTACCGACAAGTCAACAAGGGAAATTATCCCAGGGTCTATATGCAGTCTGTATTATATAGGAACCCTACGCACCCTCTTGGCCCTTAACGATGGTTGTGAGGTCAGAAAAACTGTGTAAACTTGATGTCCCTATCTAAAAACGGCAGTTATTATACTAACCCAAAGTTTTACTCCTGAGCTTGCGAGTGATAGCGGCTGTGGTGTCCAGCCCCTAGTGGGTAGTTTAAAAATTGTTAAATGCCACTTCAGCGAAGAAAGTTGAACGACTTTAAGTTGAGTTGAGTTGAATTTAGTTGAGTTGAATTTCAGTTTCGTTTTCTATTTGTATCAAATTTTATTTTTTTTTAAACTTCCTTAGCGTCGTAAATCGGCGAATTGATATTTCCGTTAAAGTAGGTTAACCCGTAGACGCACCCTGCACCTATAGATGCCTTATAAAACGGGGAAGTGTCGAGGACGTCGACCCAGGCCGGTTATCGCGCTGGTATCGTTTTACAATAACGAAATCGAAAGCAGTTATTAGAATCGAAACTCGATTTGGTCTAGAAACGGGGTGAAGCGGGAAATCGTGGGGAAGGAATAAAGGTTTGAATTTTTTTTTTTTCTTTCTTTTTTACTTTTTTCTTCATTCCCTCCCCCCACCCCCCCTCTCCTCTCTGTGTGTTGCCACAACACCCTCTCATCCCACACTTTCGATCCCCTGTGGATGGCGCTCCAGGGTGCTTGTGGCTTCGACAGATTCGCGACCTACATGTATGGAAATCGTGTATCGTATTATATTGAATCCGCTAATCGATACGACCCCTATCGCCGAACCTCACCCTTATATTAAATTTCTATGACCCAGTAAACTTGACTTGTAATTGAAAATTTATTCCGAATAACGGGCAGAAGGTTTTTATTATTTTTAATTAAAAATTTAACAAAAACAGAATGGAAAATTGAAAAAAATGTAAAAAATATTAAAATTTTTTTTTTTTAAATCAAACAAAAATGAATCTGATAATAACAGTTTTTCATTTGTCTGAAACGATAACCCCCAACATATTAATACGATACATAACAAATTCTTACCGATTTTTGAACCGTAATAAATACCTGGAAGAGAAAATTTTTCTTCGATACTTAAGATATACCGAAAAGTTAGTTTTAGTTGTATATGGAAATAGTTTTGTAAAAGTTTTCGTATCTTACGAAATATTTGAACCAAAAATTGTTCGATGGTTAAAATATGAAGTTAAAATTGATGCACCGGCCCACCGTATGCGGATGATATTTCTTTTCTCAATTTTTATATTCTTTCTTTTTGTCTTATTCTTTTTTTTTTTTTTTTTCCTTTATGCAAAGCTTGAAATGACCCAACAGCTTATCTCCTTTCCGTTTCTTGATCTTTTCGAACGATTTGCGCGACTCTGACCTCGGTTGAAGAATCCTTATTCCTAATCGGAGATAGCTGCATTGTAGTTGTAAAGCGATCGAGTGGGATCGGCTATTGTGTCGTAAAATAGACGTCGTTTGCTACGGGATGACTAGGTGCGATTAGAATCGAGTCAAACTAGAAACGAGAGTATCTTTTATAGTTCGTATATTAGGCAACGATCCAGGGATTCCCAAATACCGAAAGGAAGAACTCTCTAAAGTCCCGAGGGACCTGCATACATCAATTGGAAATTGGTAAGCAAGAATAAGAACAGGCAAAACGTGGGCGTGAAGCCAGAAAGTGTAAAGCAAAGGCGTTTCGTTTCGCCTGTAGGTATGTAACGTACAATGATACGTATATATTTACCATACAGGAAGATGGAAAACGATTCGTTTCGTTGTAGTATTTTGTCGGTTTCGTTTCTGTATGCAGTTTTTTTTTTTTTTTATTACAATCGTATTCGCTTTTGATCTTTCGTGAACTTTCGATAGTTCCAACTTCGCTTATACCTGGTTAAATTCAGATTTTAAATTATACAAATTTAGGTAAATTTTCTCCGATTTGAATAGCGGAGGGGAATAGAGATTAGAACTTTTCCAGAATTGCGAAAACGAGATTTTGTTTTTTTCCCATTTCTATTTTAACCAGTTTGTCGGGGGCGAAGGTCTACCCAGAGTCCGTTACTTTTCTGCGATCTCGTTTTATCAGTAGATCGTTTTACTACGAGGGAAAAACGAGGGAAAGGGGTTATTGGGTGAAATAGAGTCTTCTGACTTTCAGAGTCCCGCGCCAGCCACGGAGGGTCGTTGACCAGACGAAAACGTTGCGAAAAAAAGAAGAAAAAAAAAAGAAATAAAAAAAAGAAACGAAACTCCACTGAAACCGGAACTTGGTTTTCCTGCCCAACCAGTAGGGAGGTTTTTGAATCTCCTTACCAATTCTACCTCTCTTTTTGTCTCCTCTTTTTACGCGAGGGAATGAGAAAATTCTACCCAGTTACAAATGGCAAAAAAAAATTTTCTCAGCTACGAATAAACGCGTATATGGGACCGTTGATAGAACGTCGAAAATTTTACAAGTTTCATTAAAGAAAAAATAAAAAACGTAAGACGGGTAAATAGTTTATCGTGTAAAAAACGAAACGATATCCACAGGATTCATCGAAATTCGAAATTTCCTCTTCTTTATTTTTGTAAAAAAATAAATAAATTATCACTTTTGGAATTTAAGTCATCTTCGTTTTCAACAAGCTATGAAATCATTCGAAACGAAAACCATTTCAGCAAACGAAACTGCTAAAGAAGAGACAGGACAGGGTTAGCAGGCTGATATTGTCGGGCGGGGTGTGGTGCTGGGAATCATTTCGGCGATGAGATCAGCCTGTCGAACCCGGTTCCATGCCAGCTCGTTCAGGAACCTGTATTTCTTTCGATTATTTTCAAGATGTGTTGAATTTTTATTCAAATAACAAAACAAAAAGAAAAAAAAAAAAAAATCAATTATCTTAGGGCGTTCAAATTTCTAAAATATAATCCCTGCAATTCCAAACGATCTTTTTATCCACTCGATTGGCTCAATTAAAACAGCGTATAACATCAGTCAAGCTTCCTTTTCCATTTTGACATTGAGAAATAAATGATTCGTTAGTCGTCCCCTACGACCCTGGTCCACGTGGGTGGCTGAATCCAATTATATCGTCTCCTGGCTTTATCCTTTGACGATCAGCCTCACAGACAAGTTTACTTCTGCATCGAGGTAGCCGAGTATACGTAAATTTTCACCGTATTAAACAAACATTATACGAATTTTCATAAATGTACTAAAACGCTGTAAGCACTGAAAAAGGCATTGATATTACTCCAAAAATTTAACGACCGTATGGGATCAGATCAAACACGATAGTTAAGTTCAGTGAACGGTAAGCAAACAAGACGATTTTTAGTGATCCTTGTCAGCGTTCGGTCAGCCGAAAATTCCTATTAAAAATTCAACGATTATCTTAACAGGAGTTTAAAACTTTTGTGTCAATAGTCTAATTAGTGGATCGAAAATCACGTCGAGTAAAAATACTTAAAAAAAGTTTATTCTGACAAGTTTTTAAGCTTAATAAATTTTTCAGATACTTTTCCAAGGCCTCCAGACTTGAAACTAACTATATAATTTCTCTCGAGGACCACCTAGCCGAATTAGAACCCCCGACAGTTGGATAATTATTGTTAAGGATGCACTCGTGCGCGTTGTTACAGTTTAGTGCTTGATTTAGTTAATCGGGTGTGATGATAACGAATAGTTTATCCCTCTAATGTGTTATGGACTATACTGTAACCTAGAAACTGTTATTGCCAAAGATATAGAGCGTGTCTATTGTTTGCTGGTATTTCTGAAATTCGTATATCCCAAGCTTCTGCAGCAGATACCATGAGAGAAATTCTCCGCCGTTAAGTTATAGCTATAACATAATACTTACCCTGATCCTGCTTATGTTTTGGAATTAATTCGAACCACGGTTCGAGTTGTGATTATTTTTTAAATATTTCAGAAAAGAAAAATCCGTGAGTTTTCTTTGTTAAAATATTCATTCGTTTTTAAGCTTTGACGATAATTATTTAAATTTGCAAAAATTCTAATGCAGTTTTTACGTATGATTAAATTTCGTCATGGTTTATTAAACATCGTCTAATTATGCAGTTGATTAAACTTTTCAAACGAATCAAAATTCGTATATGACTGCGTAATGACATGCGGTGGGCAATTTTGAACGATATTCAAAGCTCAAAGGTGCTCTGGGGGGTTCGTGAGAGGTTAGTAAAGGTTGAAGGTTGAAGGTGGTCCATACGGGTCCGTAGATTCGAGTACTGATGAAAATTTTAATTGAACTTCAATATGGAGTTCGTTATATATATATATATATATATATATGGAAGTAAAATCACTGCGAATCGACCACCAAAATTCTGTTACAGTTTTCCACATCTATGTATATAAATTCTATGTATATACATATACATGTATATATGTAGATACATGCCTACGTGTGCTTGTCGGTATACAGTCACGTCCATTTGATGGAGTGGCAGAAAGCGAATACGGTAGTGAAAAAAGTATACGATAGAAAGAGAGGAAGGAAAAAATAAAACTAAATAAATAAATAATTCCAAATTCGACTTTTCTGTAAAATACGAAAATTTTTGTTTTTTATTTTTTTTTTTTTTAGTTCTACGGAAAACAGATCGACTTGAAAAGATACCCGGCAGTTGATTAACACGGAAATACCTACACTGCTTTAGAGCCAATTGAAGCTTGGCAATTAATTCCTATCTCGTCTACACTCTCCTTCTCTCTCTCTCTCTCTCTCTCTCTCTCTCTCGTTTTGTATTTCTCTCTCTGTCTCTAGCGCTTTTTATCCCTATATACTTTCTAGTTTTCAAGTACCAACCCCACTCTCGCAATGAAGCTAATCTTTTAAGAGATCTTTGACGTTTACCTACCCACCATTCCCTTTGATAGCCTTTAACTAACTTTATTAAACTTTCTAGAAAGATTTTATACCCAATCTCTTGCGATCTTTTTATTATGTGTATTTCACTTTTATTATAACATTCGCAAATTCTGAACGAATGATTTCATAAATTATATGAAAATTAACACCTACCACCCCTAACTCCCCCCTCCACCCCTTTTTTTTTCTTATTCTTCTTGGCAAAAAAAAAAAAAAACTTCACGAATCAATAAAAGACGTGAAGCCCAGATACGAGAGGGAGTTTTTCTCATTCGAAATTTACGTAAAAAATTCTGTAATTAATAGAGTTGATTAAAATACATCGTCGACTCTTCGTATATCCTAGTTTATTTGCACAGTATACATATAGTGCTATAGCTATAGGTTCGACTGGATTTCTTAGATCTAAAGATTGATTCCCTGGTCCTGAGGTCCTTTGAAGTTGGAATCGCCGTCGGCATGGTTCGATCGAATTATACGCCAAGTCAGCCTTAACTAACAAAGTTAAAGTTACTCTCTCTAAGGGCCTAGGCTTGGCCTACTCAGATCTAGGTACAAACCAGGGACTAGTTTGAGGGATTTCTCGCGGTTCTAAGATGTGGTATGAATTAAACTGCAGAATTATTAATATTTTATTTCAGTTGGGAGTAGGATGAAAGCCGGAATCTAATGTGAATCAAAAAGACGAAAGAAACTCCATATGAGGGGGCTCAAATATCCTTTTACCATGATATCTGTCTCCCCTTTCTTTTCCCATTTCGGTTCACGTGTCACAGTCAATTCACGCGTGTTTTACATACAAAATGAATTTTTTAAGGGTACGCTAAATTTTCAACCCTGTATAACTGTGTGTTTCTGTATCCTTTCTGACCTCCCCTAGGCTTTAAGCACACAAATGCCATTGCATGCGGGATGGTCCTTAGAGTAAATATAAAGTAGGTATGTATGTATGTACATACGTAGCTAGAGATGTGTGAATAATTCTGTTTTATAAACTGTATAAAAGAAATTTTAAGGAATATATGAAGATAATTAAAATTATATATCGAAGGATATAATGGAGTCATTTTTGTAACGTGTCTAAGGCTGTAAGGTCATTCTTCTTATGTACCTATAGTCATGATATAAAGACCACTCAGAGTATATAAGTACCAACCAGTTAATTTATACTATTTTTGACAAAGGTAGTGAAAATTGAACGTGAAATTTTACCGAGTTTTAAAAACTACTCATACTTTTCATAGATTAAATGATGAAGAAAAAAGAAATAATAGAGAAAAAAAGAAGAAGAAGAAAAGGGATCAGGATTATTAACGGTTAATTGGTGAGCTCCAGAAACTGGCAAGGCTATTGCGGAGAGAAAGTTTGAAGCTAGGTTAATAGTGTCTCAAGCTCGTTCGTAAAAATTCTCTCATTCAAGAGTCTCTCATTTACATTTGAACGCCTCTTCGCGAAAGCAAATCCTTGCATTTAAACTAGTCCCAACCGAGTATTCTTTTTTTTTCTCTCTCTCTCTCTCTTTCTCTCACTTTTTTTTTTCTTCTTTATATCACCCTTTTGTTTCCTAGTTTTATTTTTATTTTTATCTTTATCTTTATTTTGTTTGCTTTCCATTCTCGTAAAAAAAAAAAAAAAAAAAAAATGAAAAAAGAAATTTTTTTTCATCCTCTCTCCCTACGCCGAGACAAAGTAGTTATCCCAACCCTCTCCGCACCGACCACGTCACTACCATCACCTCGTTACTAATGAGTCGAAATATACTCTTGAATTTTGTCAAAAAGTGACTTGTCAAATAAATGTCACGTCATTATTTTACCGTTAGACACAGCTACGGGGTTCGGGTTTCAACGAGCTGTTAATTATATTTCGCGTGGATGGTTAGGTATGGCTTCTTCATCCCGCTTTGACGACAAGCCTCTCTAACGTACGTCTAGAGTTACTATTTATACGTACAACTATCGTAAATTTTCGTTTTAGTTATTATTGTATGAATTTTTATTTTTTTATTTTTTTGTTCTTCATTTTCTTTATATACAAAATATTTATCACTCGACAATGCGGGTTTATACATATGTAGGTATATAAATATTCAAGTCTTTTACCACAAATCGTCATTTTTTTTTTTTTTTTTTTTTTTTTTTAACAAGACCAAAAACCTCCATGCACGTGGTTGAAAATATTCACGCCAGAACGTCGTCGTACACGTCGCGCTTAATTTAGGAAAAAAAAAAAAAAATATAAAAAATAAGAAAAAAAAAATTCTCAACAAAAGTCTGAGGTAAACTTGACGGAAAAAAAGAGAAGCTTGTTGAACAGTCTAGAGAAATAAGAAAAGAAATCTTAAACACCAACGTCTGAAGTTAAGAAAATCTTTCGAGATAAGTGGGAAAAAAAAAAATAAATAAATAAATAAATAAACCGGTACGCATATCCTTATAGACCTACAATAAATTTGAGATCGTTTTAAAAACTAATCGAGTCTTAATATGAACCAGTTTTGAAAAATTTTTTTCTTCCGATAATTTGAGAAAATAATCATAACCTAATTTTGTCGTTTGTTAAAATTTTTGAAGGGTAGAAATTAAAAAAAAAAAAAGTAAAAATTTCGGGGGAACACCTCTGCGAATAGATTGTATGTTTAGGGGTTGGTGTATAATAAATAAATTTAGTGAATATTCGGTATATAGATATAATAATCACTTGAGAGACAGGATGAAGAAATTTTCTTCCGTCTCTGATAGAAATCTGAAACTTTGACAACATTTTCGTCGAGTTGTTTGGCCTCCTTGGCCCTCGTTTCGCTAATCTTCTTCCTATACACCCCTCAGCCCATCTAGCAAAAGCAAGCAAGCAAGCAAGCAAGTAAGCAAGCAAGCAGGCAAGCAACCCACCAAGAATTTCCCGTCCAATAGTAGCTCGGGGTCGCCTCGGTGGGTGTAAATTTAATATAACCTTCACTTTTATCTAAATGGCTTCAGCTTGTGCTATCTTTAACGGCACCCCTCCTCACCTCGTCTCTCCATACCCCCCTTGTTCCAATTCCCGCGAAAATATATACGGGCGTATGTCCTATACCCGAAGGTAACATTCCACGATTTGCAAGTTTATACGCCATTCAAAATTGGGGGTTAAAGAGGACGGAGGAGATACGTCCTGATACCTGCAGTCTGTCCTACAGAAATGAAAATTTTTTAAAATTCAACCAAAGTCCATCTCGAAATTTTGTTAAATTTTTCAAAATTATACGCAACTATTTATACCGATTTATAATGGCATATTATACAACGCTGACCTTAATTCATTTCACGTATAATCAATGCTTGACATCATGAAGAGAGAACAGAGGGAGAGAGAGAGAACTTTAACGCGACCTTCGACCTTCGGATTAAGTCCTCTTGATAACGCGCTAGAACACTTCGATGATTCGATTAACGCGGGTCAGCTAGACGAAAGGAGGTTATAAAGAGGAGAGGAATGAAGAATTCTGAGTAAGAGGTGAAGGAGAAGGAGAATGAAAAGGAGGATGATGATGATGATGAGGATGTTCACTGATCGATTTCGTTCAAAGTTATACTCGAATTAATTGTCCCCTGGAAGCTTAGGCACTTATGTATTATCATCTACCTATCTACCTACTTACTTACTTAGTTGCCATTAACCGTCCTGCGGCACCTATATCCAGGGAAGTCTGAATGCCGGATAAGGCCGTTTTAATCCTTTCCCTCTAAAACGGAATTGAAAGCAGCAAAAAGCACCACGACTCGCTTTCCCGCCAGGGGATTTTCCTACCTCCACTGAACACTAGTGCCAAGTTTCAAAGGACCTTTTATTGGGTCTTGAATTACGCGGACCTTTATCTCTCGCTGGTCGGTTATATGCTCCTCTTCCAGTCCAACCCACGCAGATTTACCTCGAATTTTTTTTCTCTTTCTCTCTCTTTTTTTGTTTTTTTTTTTTTACAATAGGTATATATATACAATAAAAGTCGAAACATGTGCGATAAAAATCTCTCGAAAACGACCTCCTGCATACAACTAATTGGATTTTGTCAGTTTGTATATTTTCAGGATTCAACTGCAGTTGAAATTTTGTTCTGATACTTTGAGACCGAGGAGGATTACATTCGTCAAAAAAATTGTAACAGTGATGTTGCAGATCTCTTTTTATGCTAGGAGTATAATTGAAAAAAAAAATTCCAAGTATTTTTCATAACGACGAGACGGCTTAAGAAAATGTGACGTTTTTCGCACTCACTCTGTGCTTTTTCTCAAATATGTGCATTTTCTTTTCACCAACAGTATTTTACTTCATATACCAACACATGTTATACCTATGTAGTCAGTAGCAGCTACGATATCAAAGAGAAAATAACGTAATTGCAGGTTTTCTGTTTTTATTCAACGGAGTGTATGACGGTAGGAAATCGAGATAGAGAGTCCGACCGCGGTGACGGGAGCTAAAGAAACTGCAGGAATTTAGAAAAAGGGAAATAAAAAAAAAAATGAAGGAAAAGGAGAACAAAAACAAGATGAAGGAAGAAGAAGTAGAAAAAAAATACACATAAAGATAGTAGTCAAGCCAACTTTGATCCTTAGTAAGTCTATTGTCGCCAGCACTGCGAAATACGTTACATTGCAGCATCGGTAGGTATAAGGTCTCTGACAATAAGCACAGATGAAGCTAGGGAACGGAGCACCTGACTATCTACAAAGCTCCGGTATACCTACAAGTGTTTTTTTTTTTTTTAGTAACATTTAATGTTTTTCAACGTTGGTTATATAGGTATGCTGCAGTTTAGTCGCGACTGCCGTAAGCTTCTTTTCGCATTTTATTTTATTTCATTTTATCCTGTTTTTTTTTTTTTTTTTTTTTTTTTTTTTTTTTTTGCGATACTATTCGTTCGCGTAAGAGATAAAATGGATTTTGAAAAAGGAACTGAATGAGAAGCTGCGAACTCTATTTGTTGATTAAATACAATTATATCCCACATTTGCTTGCTAACTTTAATCACTTTCGTTCGACTTAATATAAAACCTTGAGATAATTTCCGATAAGGAGTTAAAACGATGAGAGAGGAAAAAAAAAAATTGAATTGAAACAAAAAAAAAAAACAGATTTTCGGTGAGTTTAAACCGCGGATTTATACATCGTGAGTAATTAAAAATAAATTAACACAGGATTTTCAAACGCTAATACCAGACCCCGACGGATTCTTATCCTTAGGATTTCATTCCTCTCCATTTCCTGTTTACTACCTACGAAACGCAACGTGGACTCTTGTCATGGACTGCAAAGAAATAAAAAAGAAGAAGAAGAAGAAAAGACGAAAAAAATATAAAAACACAACTTCCCCGGATTCACACCACCGCGGATTTACCCCCAGCTATGTCACAGATCTTCTTCGCCTAATAGGACAGGGGTAGTAATCAACTGGTATATCTTACGTGATCCTTATACTCGCGAGCTTGTGTTTACAGTTTATGGTCCTTTCCTTTCTTCTTACTTTTTTTTTTTACCTTTTTCTAAAAATATCACGAGAAAGTAAACTCCTTAAATTACCATAGCCACGGGGGGCTGCTTTTCCTTGATGGACTTGAAATTTTTCAAGAATATGGACGGCCATTTTTCAAAGACATTCTACAGTCTATTTACCAGCTAAAGAAGACCTAGACGTTTTTTAGTACCAAATATCAGCTTTGTGTTTCGGTTTGAATGAAACATCGAAAGTACAAATATTTTTACTCAAATTTTCGATACCTATTTATTATAAAATCTCGAAACATAATAATGATTAAAAGTGAAGCTTGAAAAGGCTAATTTGCAAAACTAATTTGCCGGAACCTGAATAATACGTTTTTCTAGGCCATTGGAAGCGAGATTTTAATTTTATCATTTTATATGAAAGAAGTTAATTTCCCTTGTTGGAACAAAAAATTTCTATACCCATGTAATTCATTTGGGTAAATAAAAGAGAGGAGAAGCTCGGTTGAAATATCTGATCCACTCTTTGCTGGAACCGTTTTTTTTTTTTTTTTCACCTTTTTTAGATAAATCGCTTGACTTCAATTGAAATTTAGTACTTACTTTAGCTATACGATTTAGAAGTGGAAAGGAAATCGAGCTTTCAGCCTTCAGACTTCAGAGCTTAGCTACTAGTCACGCTAGCAATAAGACTAGGAGATATTACCACGTGAAAATCCGCCAGTCCAAGGTCGAATCGATTATTGGTTAATCTCCCTTCTCTGGAGGACATAAAACTGGTGAATCGTAGCCGAATTGTAGGAACACGTTGTGCTCAGTCTCATCCTAGAAATACGACGTCGAACTGATGACGGGAAGTTCGAGGTTTTATAGACGAGCACAATGTTCGTAGTGGCGCCGACGAGACTCGAGAGAAAAGGATGAATTTAACAAAACTTTGCTTCCCTTTGCCACGTGCATTCCTATCTTAAACTTACGAATTCCTATAACGTTAGAAATCGAAATTATTTACGCACTACTTTAAGCTTTATCTCAAGTTTCATCAAAGCTCAACTTCGACTATGAAGCGATGAAAATTTCTAACTATTTAATTATTAATTAATAATAAAAAAAAAATTTATATCCCCATAATTAAGTAAGCTGATCAAAAATAATTCATCAAATTTTTTCTTCTCTTTTTTCAACGTTTCTTTTTTTGTTTTTTTTTTGGAAATGATCGGTGATTTAATTTGTTTTTGGGAATTTAGACGTACGATAGTTGAGCCTGGATGGGTAACTCGTCGACTGCCTATTCGTGCGAGGGCTATAAATATTCGTTATTTTTTTTTTATTTTTTTATTTTTTCTTTTTTTTGGCAGTAAGAAAGGGCAGGGAAAATCTCTTGAGTAAATGAACCAGAGTGGTGAGAATTTCGAGTGAACGTTGAGAGACAACCGAGTGGAAAAAAGCGAGCGAAACATGGAAGATTTATAATCTGTTTGCAGTAGGGTAGATGAAGTGGTGAGAGAAAAACGCAACTCATACGTCTACATGGAGAAATAAATGAGTAAAAATGACTTCGATAATTCGTTGTCTATACGTATTTTCAGTATAGAAAAATCAAAAATTGATATATTTTAGTCTGATTAATTATAGAGAATTGAATGCAGTTCGTCTAAAAATGGAATTAGCTAAATCGTACTTATATAAAAGTTTATGGGAAAAAATGAGCGTTAAATGCGGTTGATATAATTTATAGACGATATCATCGTTAAAACAAGTGGAAATGCTATTAAAAAGTTCTTTTTTTTTTTTTGTTTTTTTTTTTAAAGTTGTACGAACAGTTAAATGAAATCGTAGGAACGAAATAGATTCTCTCATCTTATCTCTCTCTCGCTCTCTCTCTCTCTCTCTCTTTCCTTAGCCCCTTCCAACTCGCGCCTTTCTTCCCTAAGGAAATGGATTTCCCGATCTGTTCTCGTAAAATTGAAAATTCCGATTAGCGGTCGCGTTTCTAATGAATTTCGACGTGAGATATAGCGGGAGGATATAAGGCGAGGAGAAGAGAGTTAAGGGAGGAAGACGAGTAATTTGGTCTCTCAATTTTTGTGTGTCCTAGATTTGATTTGATATTTTTTTTTTTTGTTTATTTCTTTTTTTATTTGTTCTTCGAGTCGTGTAATTTTTGTCACCGCAAACGATAGTCACAATTATTAATATTTTGAACAATTGTAGAACAAAAACGTTGGATGTTAATTGGGTAATGAAAAGATACAATAAAAATAAAAACAAAAAAATTATGCGAGTATGTCGAATGAATGAAATAATTTTTCCCTTTCAAAATGTATACATGAATTTTATTTTTCCAATATGTTATATTCGTTATTTCATTCTACAACCCCTTCAATTAAAAATTCGATGCAGTACCTACATATATGGATTTCTGTACCATTGCTGCAGGATATGTTTTGAAAAAATTTTATTTATACCAAAACGTGAAGAGTAGTAGATACATACGTATTGAAATCAAGTCAAAATTATAAAACTATACAAAAGTGCACTATGTACGGTACAGAACGGATATAATCTCGTTGTAAAAATCAATATAAAATAGTATTTATAAAACAGAATAACAATATCGTTACAGTGAATATCATCAATAGCATAAAGCTATCAGATTTTTATCTTTTATTCACAATTCTTTGTTCATTTTATTATACCCATATAGTCACCGATATATAAGTACGAAAAAGAACAAACTCTCGAGTTTATATGATCATCATTCATCTTCCTTTCACCAAAAAGAGACAGAGAAATAGAGAAAATATTTCCATATCATAACCCGGATGGCATAAAAGTGATAAGAAAAAAAAAAAAATAAATAAAAATTTGTAAGATTTTTTAAGGATTCGGAGTAATTTTTAAGGATATTAAATCGTTGTATGAAAAAATTCGATTATATTGGGATTTTTTTTTTTCGATTTTTTTGTTTTTTTTTTTCTTTTGAATTTGAAATTGACTCTTTCATTTTTTACATCGTATTCAGAAAGGTATTTGAGGTAGATGTATAGCCGGTATAGATATCAGATAGAGAAGAAGCAAAGAGAAGAGGGGATAATATGATATATATACGGTGAATTTTGTCGTTGAATAAAATTAGCAATTTATTATACCACAAATATTTTCCCCTAGGCTATATGTACATGTTGTTAATAATTAATGACGACAACAAATTTTCCGGTATATCCCCCTCTTCCCCCCCTCTCTCTCTCTTTCTAAACCCCCTGCTCTGTACAAAACGGTGTACCCTCTGCCATTTTGTCACGTCTTCAACGTCAATTATGACGCAAATATCTCGCTAGGGAACGTCGGGCAGTAACTCAGCAGTTTTAATTACAAGGCGATAAAAAATATGAGTTTTATACGAGGGAAGAATAAAGTATGGTAGTATGATAAAAATGAATCTGAAAATGAAAATTATTCGATGCTGTATATTACGTGTATATATATATATCTATAGGTATAAGGAACGTTTTAACACTAATCTACAGCAAAAAAAAAAAAAAAAACCATCGGCGATATCGTGCAGAGTCTCCGCAGTTTTCGCCAAAAATCAAATCAGTCTATATTGCTGATGTAGATATATATATATATATGTATATATGTACATCCGCATATACCGTAATACAACAAAGTATATAGGTATATATACGTATAGAGAATATTCGTTTCCCTGGTGTAATTTGGCAAGTTGACAACTTTGCTATACGCGAAAAGGTTTTCAGGGTTTCATCGGTCGTTCGAGCGCGTGGGGTACGTTCGATCCGCGGATTTTCTACCGCTAAAACATTCGCCTATATGTATACATATATATACCTATAACAGCTATGCGAGGCGTAAATTCCGCAACGCGCACACTGATAGAAAAAACAAAAAAGAAGAAAAAAAAAAAAAAAAAGAACGTAGAAAAATGGTGAGTGAAATTTCTTGCTGTTTAACCCTCGCGGACTTTTTTTTGTTGCTCTTCGAGGGTCGCGGTCGTGGTTACAGGGTTAACCAACCCCAGACGAAGAAGCGCCTTGTGATACATACCGATGAGATCCAACTCTAAAATCAGACTCTAAAATCGAAAGTAGATAAAGTCAAACGATTACAACGATAAGGGTGTTAGAGGTATGTACAATCGATGATTATTTCAGCTAGTCAAGAGTGATTTTTATATATTCAAATCTATAACCGTCTGAAAGTGGCCAATTCCACTCGAATTAAGTACCCACTCGGAACTTTGAAATTGTCTCGAATTCCTCTTCTCTTTTCCTTTTCAGTATTCTCATTCATCTCTCTTACTCTTTTATAGCTTTCGTCTTCGCTAATCTTTTTCTTTATCTTTTTTACTTCGAATCTTTTTATATATATATTTTTTTTAGAAATTTCTTTTTTTCTTTTCATTTTCATTTTTTCTTATACAGTTATTTTTCTTTTTTTTTTTTCTTTTGATTATTTTTATCTCTTTCTGCAACGCGCGTGACACTTGCTCAAATCCCACAATTTCTCAGAGTAGCTGACTTGACTTTTTAACAGTACCCTATATAGTATTCCCATCGAGTACCTACTCCTTTTCTTTCTCATATAATTGCGAGAATCGATACACAGTGTTTTACGATGTTCGTTTAGTAATACGTCAACGAGCTCCGTGCAGCCAAGAAACGAAAGAAGAAGGTAAAAAAAATAACAAAATAAAAAAAAGGAAAGCAAAATTTCGGTCAAAAATGAGAACCAAATGTATCTGTCACGTGGTGCTTAATGTGTACATACATAAATACAACCCGTGTACATAAATATATATATATATATATATATGTATATATTATATATAATTATAGAGGTGTTTAGAAAGTCACGTATTCAGGGAAGAGGAAAAGAGGGAAATAAGCCACGCGTTGAATACAAATTTGAAAATTTAGGTATACGAAGCAAAATGTATTCTTTAACACGTATTTTCACCAGTCCCTATGCATATACCATCTCAGGAAGAAAAGGAAGAAATAAAAAAAAAAAAAAAAATAGGACGTAAAGAAATCGGTTACGTGTGTCATTTCGGATATATGTGAAGAAACGTTGCTGCACTATAGATCCGGGAAAAACTTGGTCCTTTATTTTTTGTTTCCTTCTTATTTACTGAAGAGAATTTACTGCTTGGAAGACATCAAGGGCGTAATCAAAAAACCCGTTTAAACAATGACGATTTTTTTTTTTTTTTTTTTTTTACGCTTGTGCTAATTGCTTTTTCAGAATGATCGTGAAAAACTGTTGCTGCAGACGCCGAGGGCGATGTATAATAATTATTCAAAAAACTCACGATCAGAATGAAAAGCGGTTAAAATTAAAAACCAGTGGAACACAGCTCTTCCCTTATTTACCTTATTTGTAATTATTTCTCTCCCCCGGCTGTGCCCCGTTGATGTAACAATTCCAAAACTGAATAGCGCGAACATACGCGGTGATACAGAAATTACTTTGCCCGAGGGTTGTGTATAACGCGATGATTATGAACGGTGGGGAGTTTTTTAGTCCTCGTTTATCAGAATATTTCGGAAACTGTATGAAGCGTGAAAAATTTTTTAAGCATCCTGCGGATTTTCTATTCGCCCTGATTGTCGAGGGCCATTATGAACCGCAGATACCGCTGTTCTCTTGACTATGTGTCAAGGACGGAAGCTGAAGTCTCGCCCCGTCAACGGTTCATTTTCAAGGAGACAAACCCCCTCCCCCCCAACCTCGAGAATAAAAAGGGTTAAAAGTGCTTTTGTTTCCCAGCCTTCTGCACTGGCGACAAAAAAAAACTTAGAACCTTAACAAGGAGAAGAAGAAAACTTTGGAATAGCCCCACTCATCGGATCGTAATCATTTTCTCAATTATTTTTAGCAATTATTCAATAAAAATAATTATCACGAAGAGAAAACTAGAGACAAGTTTGAATGCTCGTAGTATTTTATCCATTCATCGTAAATTAAAATATCTACCGATTTTTCAAGGGTTGCAATTTACTTTTACGACTATTCGTTTTAATGTACAAGCTGGTACACTTACGAAAAATGATCTATTTTCGTGATTCTTGCCAAAGAAATTTCATGCCAGTTACTTTAGCCAATGCTTTATGTATTTTAACTGAATTTTCACCAAGTTGTATATATGTTGTTATTATTGCTGGGTATATTAATCCGTTAATCTCCTGTCTACCACATCCTAAAATCATACATGCGTTCACACGCCACGGAAACATTTGCCTCCTGTCAACCCGCGGACCACCGGACCACGAGAGTTCAACTTGATAAGCCCGTGCTGAAATTTACACTCAACTAGCACGACTGCACTGCAACAACAAGCCAATGTATGCTATACGAGTATACATTACGTCGAAAAAGTTTTCAATTAAATTTACAATTTTGGATGGATGGATGGATGGATAGACGTCCAATACAAATAAATGTAGAAAATAGAGTAAATTTTGTGTTCCGAAAGCAGATTGTACTGAAAACAGATTTTCACCGTTTATTCATTCCGATTTATAACGAAATTGATAATCGATTCGATACTTTACTCGATATTGCTTGTTAACAATAGAATATATATACCGAGATCACTGATTGCTGATTAGAGACTCTATCATTTTGCTACTGTAACGGATTAACGATCTCACGAGAGCCTCGTTTGTCTTCAGATCTACTGCTGGTATATGTTTGTTTGTCGGTACGTCGGTAGCTCCGTTGTTATACAAGGTAATTAACCTGTCCTATCGTACAGCTCGGTACCTTCATCCTCTTGGAGTATTCCGTTCATCGAGGTATCGAAGCATCTGCTATGGGACACGTCGCGTCGTGGAATAGAGTAATTAGTCTTGATCATTCCAGTAATCCCAATTAGACTGGTAACTACGTCGGGCCAATAAGCGGTAGTTTTTTTTTTCATCCATTGATAGGCTTCAGTTCATCGATACCTAGAAACGTGGAATACCGATTTCTGCTCATATCGTAAGGGTGAGAGTGGAGCGATCTCGGCTAGAAGGAAAAAGGAAATGCTCATTACGGAGACAGGTTTAAATTCCAAATGGTAAAAATTCCGAATTTTAATGTTCGGAATATAAATCCGTCATCACCCAATCTCAAGATAAGAACATCGATCCATTAGTCAAGTTTCGTTGCGGAACAGTTCAGTACTGACGGATTTAGACAGTACCTAATGTCACAGTGGCTAACTGAGCCAAAGGTAACCTGTATTCGGGTCGCACTGGACCAGTTTGTTACCGCGATGTCACCACGGGTAATTATATAGACCGTTAGGTGCACCTCGCATCGCATCGTGTCTGGCTCTCTGGTTCGGGGTGTTCGGTTCCTGGTTTACTGCTTGTTTAGGAGGTTTACGGTACGTCGATTCGTTATAGAACCCCTGGGACAACTATACGGAGAGAGTGAGGGAGTGAGAAATCGAGCCAATCGAGCTTGGGAACGTACGTTACATGATCATCAGAGAAAAGTGAAGAGACAGATAAATAGGAAGACGGATAAAACGGGTCGGAAATTTACCGAAACTACACGTCGAGTTATATTCCCATTTTCATCTCTCAACGGATATGGGTACTATATAAGTTTTTATCATCTTTCAGTGCATTTCCTGACCCAGTAGTAACGTTTCGCAGTAAAAAGGAT
Organism: Macrophya annulata; assembly: GCA_963924015.1. Lineage (NCBI taxonomy): Eukaryota > Metazoa > Arthropoda > Insecta > Hymenoptera > Tenthredinidae > Macrophya > Macrophya annulata. The sequence continues at coordinate 2,642,798 of OZ001260.1, forward strand.
CCGCAAATACCTCAAAACGTTGCTATTTTCATCGTCAATATGACATACACGTTCGTTTCTTAAAGTTTGTTAAATTAAAGTTATATACGTTGAATTTCCTTGATTTTGTCGAGTTTAGGGTAGAGACGATGTTATAAGTAAGGTATAAGCTAGTAGATTGATTTTTTATCGATATATCCGTTCATTTCTCTTTCTAATAAAGCTGACTGATACTAAAATGTAGAAATACGTGGGATTAAACGAAAGTAATTTCACGGCCAGTAGATGAGTGATATCTCGCTTGTCTCTGATTGTATATCCGTCTATATTATACCTACGTAGGTATATAGAATGTCTTAAATCGTCCTTAGCCGCGAGCCAAGACAGGAAATATATGTCCTCGGTGTTTCAATCAGCTCGTGTTAGCTGAATAGCGAAATTATTGAGGAGATCTCTTCTCTTCGAATCAAATGCCGTCTTGCCTCTAGGGTTCTATACCATCAGGGTATTTGATATGCCAGAGACACCATCGCCTAAGTATAAGGGGTTGGTTCTTCAGACGTTATAAGCGATCCTGGCATACCTTGCCCGCCAATATCTTCTTCCTCTTCTTCAACTTCTTCTTCTTCTTCTTCTTCTTCTTCTTCATCTTCTTCTTTGCCACTACGACCACCTTACAGTCAGTTCTCCTACTCATACTCCGCATCGTTTCTTTGCCGTTGGCGACTCCTTAGACTCCTTCAGAATCCTTGGACTCGTTCTTACCAAAGGGTCCTCGAAAAAACTCTGGCAAAAAGAGATAGAAAAGGGAGGAATAGGCCAGGGTGACAAGAGAGGAAACTCTCTTTTAGACGGAAATAGGTACGTTACCTAATACATACAGGGTGTCCAACGTATAACGTTTTGCAAAAAATTTTAACCAGTGGTTTGAATTTAATGTGAAATTTATTTTCAGATAAAATTTGCATCGTTTAGTTTGTGATTATTATTCCTAGAGTTCGACAGTTGCACTAGTGGAACTTGATAGCCTGGGATTTGACGAATTAATTTGCGGTGGATCGAATTCAAATTGCAAAATCAAACATGTCAAAACCAGGTTACTCGTTTACCTTGATATTGGGATCGGCGAGGTAATATACGTGTTATAATATGGTAGAACTAGAAAGAACAATGTATCTTTCAGAGGACAGAAACAATTCTCTTTCTTGGCTTTTCCGGATTTCCTGGCTAACCTGTCTGCCTTTACCCGGCTGTCCGTCCTGGCGATATTCTCAGGACTCGTGGTTATCGGAAGGAGTTGATTTATAGACAGAGAAGTAAATCTTTAGACTCTTATACGTATCTGCACGTAGGTATATACCTTACGGCCTGATAAACTCGACCCTGTAAGCTACCCTCCCGAAAGTAACGTTGATTTTCCGTTTTTATATTTATTTTTATTTTTATTTTTATGTTTTCTTTTTTAATCTTTTGTTGAATTTCTCACTCAAGGTGAAAGAAAATTAGAGGCGTGTACTTGACTTTGTAAAACAAGTTGAAAATTATGTTTCAATGATTTTTCTTTTTTTTTTTTTCTTCCTTTTATGCCATAACCATATTATCGCGTACGACGTTTCAAAAATAACGAATGAAAAGGCGAGACTCAACTTGAATAACGTTATTATACTAAATTATAAAGTAATCTTCACTCTGACACCCTCGAATCTATTCGCCCAAGGGAAATCTATACCGTATTGGGTTATTCGAGCTGTCGTCGTAAGATGTGAAAAGTATATCAAAATTTTTCGAGATAATATTGAACAATACAAAATTTTAAGTGTATTAAATTGACGGGTCAATTTTTCTATCAACTGTCATCCAAGGGTCACGATATGGTTTTTAATAAACTTTTCCAATCATCTCTGACTACGTTCAACCTTCCACATTCCAAATATTTTATACTTTTCTATTTTACCTATTTATTATCATCCCTTTTGTTCAACAGTCGGGAATGATATTGTCCGATTATTTCACGGACGTTATTTTCATGGAGAGCTACAAGAGGGGGAAAAAAAACTGTTACATCGAAATGATAGAAGAGATTTTCTTTCACATTCTTAATTGCGGCATGAAGCGCGAAGAGAACCGCGACGCAAGGAATCGGAATCGGAAACTGAAAACGAGTTCTGATTAAGACGTTGATCAATGTTGCAATTTTTCTACAGATTTACTGTTTACTACATATATATTATATAGGTATATATAATATATATATATATATGAAACAAATAACTGTATACCTACCGCACCATCGACACGCTCCATTATTTTCAATCTTAAATAACGGTCTCTCGTTAATTGAACCACGCGACGGTAATCGCCCTAACATTTCGCTCCATTAACCGCCTGTCCAAAATTAAGAAATTATATCCAAGATCTGGGCTCTGGTTTCTTCATAACTTTGATAACGAAAAACAAAAATAAAAGCTAAAAATGAAAAAAACTGAGAAAAAAAAAAGTAGAAAAAGAAAGAAGATTTATTCGTTATTATTATAGTTCAGTAAATACTAGAGATGTTATAATATAGATTTAGAAATTGTCAAAACGAATTTCGTTCTCGCTTTAGCTGCTTGTATACTCCTAAAATCGTTAGAGATTTGAATTGAAAATTGCAAATGTTATATTTCATAGATAGCGAACTGGGTGTATGAGGTGCTACAAGCAATTTGGTTTACCAAACGTGATACACTCATGTATACTGTATGTATTTGTATATATATACACATAACTGACCCTTCTTAGCGCAAGAGGGTACGGAAGGCGAGTAGTAAGAGGGTATCAAGTTTCCGCATGAAATATGCATGGAGTTTAGATACGGAGAGAGGGAGTTGCGAAAATCCCAGAGAAAGCTTTCCAACTGACTCTTAATATTCACGAGAATATTCGGTAATCGATATATACATACATATTTTACATATATACGTTAAATTTTAACATTTGAACAAACGGATGTAGAAAACAAACAATTTTTTCATAAATACCAACTAAAAAATAAAAAATTGGCAATCAATTTGATTTTATATCTAAGAGAATATATTTGGAGTGAATTTATCAAAGGAGGTAGATTTCTGAGTAAAAAATGAATAAAAAAAAAAACTTTTGTTATCGCGGTGGTTTATTTGAATAGTTTTTTTTTTTTTTTTTTTTCAAAATTTTTACAAACTACGATGTACAAGAGTTGAGGAACACTGATGGCATCGATGCTATCGACAGGGAGACTTAATATCGTGAAGCTTTACGAAGTTGCTTGAGCAAAACAACAGTATAGTATATAGAGGGTAGGTATATGTATGTATGTACCAACCTACGTACGTACGACGGGAATTGAATCGTTTGCAAAATCATTTCAGTCCATTTCTTTCCATTCCTTGATATCCCGTTTATTATAGTTTTTTTCTCTCTCTCTCTCTCTTTTTTCTTCTGTCTGTTCTTTACTACTCGACAGAATATCGCCGCTTCAATATCCATCCGATAAGTTTCACTCGTTATTTATCCTCTTCATTCCGATTCGATTTTGTTATTTTGTTTTTCGAAAATCATTAAAAAATTAAAAGAAACAAAAACTGTAACCATGAAGTATTCATAGAGTCGACGTATCCTCAAAGTTTTACAAAAAGTTATAAAAATCCTGCCTTATTCTACTCCGGACAAAAAATCACGGAAATTATATAACCACGATATACCCTTATCGTGTAGATAGTATCATGATTCTTTGAATTCATTTCTATTAACTTCCAGCCGCAAAATCCTTCAGACAAAAATTTTCTACCAACAGTTTTAAACCTCTTTGAAAAGTCTCGATAAAGCTTTAGCCACTGAAAATCGGGGTCTCACCAAGCAGCAGTCCCCACGACACGTGGAAGAATTCCTTAAATATTTAACGTGGTTTTCTTCCCTCGTTTTCGTCCTCGTCCTGAAGCCAGGTGGATCGTTCCCCGTACTTCCTCAATCGTTGAACGTTGAAGAGGAATTCGCAAAGAAGTCTTCTTCTTCTTCTTCTTCTTCTTCTTCTTCTTCTTCTTCTTCTTCTACTTCTACTTCTTCGTCGGTCCGGACGACACCCATGTATTATTCATCGGAGGATTATGAACGATACTCTCTACGTGACAGTTTTACTTCGTTTTACTTCACGAGGCGTTATCCTGCTCTTCATTCTTTTTATTTGTTAAAAAATAAGAAAAAGAACCTCATTTTCAAAAAAAAATTGTCATTCCCACTCTCATATCTCTATCGCGAAATATTAATTATGGAAAAAACAAAAAAAATGAAAAGTTTGTATCGTTTTTGTCATATATGTATATACATATAGATCAGCTCAAGTTTTTTTTTGGTATATATCTGGTACATACATACCTACACACATACACAAGCTGTATAGATATATTGTTTCTATTTTTATTTCTTATTTTTTTTTTTTGACAGAAACATATATCCGTACATAAACGCTGAGTGTATATTTTTCCTGACGTTCTATTTTACGCGGTTACCCGCACGGGAATGACGGATATCCTAGAAGTTGGAAACGAATTGATCCGTCGTGAGCGGGGATAGAGGTCGTCGGGTTTCCCGCACCCGGCTACCGTACGTGAGCGATCACTTTGTTGATAGAATCATCAACCTGCTTGCCGGCAATGCGGAGTTGAAGCCGTGATGTAAGCTCGATCCATGATATAGTCGTCGTCCTCGTCGTCGTCGTCGTTGTCGTTGTCGTATATAATATATATATATATATATTATACATATAGGAATTGCCTTTCACGAGGCATATATTGAAGATATATATGTATTCGCGTATACCTCTACCCTACCCTCCTGCCCCACCTACACCAAGGTCCGCGGGGAACGTCGAGCCATTAGTCCGTTCGTAATTAAATTCTGCGAACACAAATATCGCACTCTTCGGTGACCTGGGGGATCGATCGACGTCCTCTTCCCTCAACGGTAAGTATTACAGTGCTCGTTGACCGTAGGAACCATCAAGAATTAGACGAAAATGACAAATTTTTTTATATATTTATACATAAAAATTTCGAAAATTAGTTTTTTTTTTTTTTTTTAATTATATTTATTTATAACTGGGCTTATATTTTTATATAAACGATAAAAGATTATGGAAAATGAGAGATTACTGTTCTGAAACCAAACGATGTAGATAAAGATATTCATACACGAAACTAAAGTTAAAAAAGAAAGAGGTTAAAGCTCTGCGATCTTTGTAAGGGATGAAATTTTCTTGGACCATTTAATTCCGAGGATGTTTCAAGTCTGACTAAATTGTTTCACTGGCCCGTTTGCATACTGCGGTACAGTAAGTTCGTGATTAACTAACTAGCACCGTTATAGTATTTATTCAGTATGCGGAATTTTAACGTTGTATAAAATGTGAATTTGGAGAAAAAGGAAAAAATTTTTTATTAAATTGTAAAACTTTTCGTCGTTACGAAAATTCTCGTTTATACTTGAAATTAAAATTGTATGTAATTATAATTAGGAAAAAATTTGTATTTAAATTGAAAAAATGAAATTTATAATATATAGGTGTATATACTATATATATTATATATTTTCTTGTGATATTATAGATATTATATGTATAGACAGTATAAATAAACGCGGAGTTTGCATGATATGAAAAATGATAGTAATAAAATTCTCGAGACTTTTATGATTTTATGAAACCAGCTTCGCGGAAGGTGTTGAAACTGTTGAACCTGCTGCGTCATGCATATCTCTGCATCTGTGCACACAATAACGTGGTCCTATAAAACGTGGTGCCGTAGCATGCTGACCCTGTTATTCAACTCGGGGGACCAATTTTCGGTGATTTTTTTATCATGAATCAAGTCTGCAACGTGTGCTGAAATCTTTTTCTTCATTTTCGCAAGAGATATCATATTATGCACTTGTTTTTTTTTTTTTTCATTTTTATTACATTTTTTGTTCTTCTACTTCTCCCGTGTCTTCACAAATGTACATACATACCTATAAATTCTTTCTTGCAATAAATTACTTTTCGTTTTTGTACATCTTTTCTTTTTTGTATAAAAAAATAAAAATAAAAAATAAAAATTTTGCAATTTACGATAGAAATTTCTTCACGATTACGTAAAACCGTGTATATAATTATTATACATAAATTATTTCCACTGTAGAATTCTATCACGGTTAAATGCTCGTTTTTATAAGCAAAATTCTATATAATTTCAGTAGAAAAATACTGTCAATGCCAGACAACGTCTGACGATTTCTGTCGTACCCACTACCGTATATATTCGCGATGAAATTGAATTCAGTAATAATTTCAGTTTTCGATCTATTTAAAAGACGGTTTTTAGTCACCCACTTCGTCTGTATCTACTCTAAGTTTTTTTTTTTTATAAAAAATTTAACGCTTATTTTATCACGTTGAAAAGAATTTCAACGTTTATAAATCGCAAGTCGAAATCTACGGTCGTAATTTTTAATAAATCTGCATGTGATGCAATTAAGATGTAAGAGTGTATAGGTGTACCTAGATTTTCTCACGTAGCAACTACAGGGATTGGTATAATTTTCAGCAAGCTCGATGAAAGTGGTTAAATTCAGGATTGGGCAAGCGATGTTTCAGACCGTTGACTTTGAGTTTAAAACCAGAAAATAAAGGTCTGAGAAAAGGCAAAAGGGGAGAAGGTAAAAGGAACAAAAAATAAAATAACGAGATCATTTTTTCTCGTAATAACCTCTCCTAATGCTGGGCATTAAAAACTCAGACCCCGTACTCGAATAAAACGCCCGTGCCTATACCATGCCGACGCGGTGCGGTGCGGACGGGGTTGTGGACGTGAAATTCTTTGAAATTTCTCACCACGAGCGTAATTTCAGATTGAAGGAATGGGGAAATTTTGAAGGTACCTTCAAGCCTGGTATACCCTAACTCGCTAAATATTCTGTTGGTGAAATTAAGAAATTCTCTAACTCGACCGTTTCTTCCCAGTAGAAGCAGCAGCAGCAGCAGTAATTTCTTTCGCATCAGCTATCTTCCTATAATAATACGATCATGAAGACGGCTTTTTGAACCTCTCAAATAGCGTAAGCTGTTAGCTATTGCGTTTCTGATAATTAAACAAAAATTAAGAGATTAACCAGACGCCGTTACGCGAAACTATCGTACTCGTCAAGGGCCAATTAAACGAATTTTATCTACCTCAACTTACCCACTTCGTTCAGCCAATTCTTCATTCCTTCACGTTTCAACTATATAAAAAAAAAAAAAAAAACGAGAAAAAAAAAAAGAAAACGCAGAAACCTTCCCCCCACGCAATGCTCAGCGTCAAACTGTCCCATGGGATTCGTCCAAGATTTAGGATAATACGAAGGAACTGAGGCCAGACTATTGTCTTCGTAAAGTCATCTACGTGACCGGCATTTCTTTGGCCTATGGTATATATATATAATACATAGCCTTGTCTTCGGAGCCTCATGAATGAGGTTTTTCATTGATTTTTTATTTATTTCGTAGTAGATATATATGCGAAGTGGTGATTCGCTGGATAGAGAGTACATACATAACATACAATTTTGAAAAACTAAAAATAAACGAAGTGTATATTTTTCTGTAAAATTTTATCAACTGATTCTTTCAGAAATTTCGTAATTACTTTCCTAACTTTGTTCGATCTTTCGAATCTGTGCAGAACGAAGTACGAGAAAAAAATAAAGAAAAGAAAAAAAAAAAAAGTAGAAAAAAAGTAGGGAAAGAAAGAACTTGGAACAAGTTCTGCAAGTTCTCGGCTGTCAGCTAGACTGTGGCTTGTCTGGATAGACGTTGACAGTATACCTACTTGCTTCATAGTTACTACATACATAGAGCTGGAATAGCGTGTCCAGGCGGTCAATTCGAAATGGCTGGTGAGGCCGCGGGGGAGGCGAGGGTCAGACATGAGCGAAGCCAGCAGAGAAGCCCTTCGGCGATACGCTTAGTTAAGTCGGTAGCCACCTACATATACAAGGTGATGCGTACCTAACTATCGAGGGCTATCTGACATGTGCCGAAAGGTATAAATGCAAATTGCGTAATAATTATACATAAATAGTGTAAAATTATATGAATAAACTATATGGATTTAGAAAATTCGTGGATTTCTTATACGTTCTATAGTATTTATTTATTTATTTTTTATTTTTTTTATCGGACACTTCCTCAAGGGAATTGAATACTGCGCGTATTATTTCGACCCACTGTATACCGTGGGGTAAAATGTACATAGTGTGTATTTAATAATGAGAATAGATTAAGTGTTGAAAAGGTAGGTGTGTTCAGTGAAAACGAAGTTCTGCAGTCGTAGAAATTCAGTAGCGATGGTTTCCGTTCGATATTTTAGTTCCCTGAAGAAGTAAAACCGCTACTGTCTCTGCGGCTGTGACGATTTTATATATGTCTCGTTTTTTTTTAAGGATATATTTTTCAAAGCCCCTCGAAAAGAAAACCAAAAAAAAAAAAAAAAAAGAATTACAGAAGAAGGGAAGAAGGTTGTAGATTTTTGACTGAGGGCAACGACTACTAGCTGCTGAAGGCTGAGGCCGAGGCCGAAGGGGTGGCATGAAATAAAAATAAAAACTTTCCTTCGACGACCATTCTTTGTCCCTATCGTAAAAAGGGCGATTCGCACGCTCTACGCAAACTCCTCCAGACGACTCTTGTATAATATAGTCATATATATGTATACATATGTATATACATATATATACCCCTTGACAAATAGAGTTTTCTACTCGCTAGCGATGAACTAAGGACTTGGATACTTAACTTGGATTATATACCTTACAGTCCCTTTTTCAAAATGTTAATACTATTCACTGACTGAATTCAGGAGTCTCGAAGATGCTAGAAATTTGACACAATTTTCGCTCTAATTATTATCATCATTACAAAAAATGAATAAAATTGTAACCTTGGACCCCAGTCCTTTATAAAGGGTACAGACACTGTGGCAATGAGTGTAAAATACTTAGTATGCAATTACTAATTGATGATTTCCAAAAATCCCTAGTGAAAACGAGCATTTTTAAAACCTCGTTGCGATATCGAGCGCTTCACGTCGCTGTAGATAAAAAAACTATTCAATCTACAAGAAAAATCTTTAGATAAAATTTGTTGAAAATTATATCTTCTACAATATTGATAATAACGATACCTATCGTAGGACCACCCGGAAAGGGAATATTGCAAAAAAAAAAAAAAAAAAACACTTTTTGATGTCAAGGTCGAAACCTTAGAAAATTACTGAAGGCCCGAAAATATTTCTGTCATTAAAAAATCAAAACTTCTCTAAAATTTGTAAACCAATTACCATTTTCTTTGCTCTAGTAACTGGGAGCTATTATCCATGAATATATATAGACATAACTATAATGTATCGTATTTTATGTAGAATGATGTCTGTGGTTCTTAGCTAGCATTTGCACGCGAATCAATAGAACTTTTGCTAACTCTGAACTCTGAACTTTAAATTGACACAAACGCACAAAGAGTCCTTCCTTCGTGTACGTCTTAGATTGATAAAAAAAAAAAAAGAAAAAAAAAAATAAAATCGAACACACGCGAACAAACGAATCGAACGATTCTTGTTATCGCTTGGCTGACTTTAAATTCACTCAATTTATACGACGCGATGGCGATGGCATAGCATGGCATGGCATGGTAGTTCGATTCGTACATACCTACGCGTTTCTCAAGGTTTCAAGGTACTACACGTGTATTACACAATACAATTTACACCGTTACACCTACGGGTATTTCAAAGTCGCGTTTTTCATCCCTTACGCGAAATACTAAATGAGAATTCATTTTATTCACGGTTCATCAAATCGAGAAAATTACTCTCTTCAATGGTCACTACTCGACGATAAGACGTGTCATTAAATATCATTTCACACCCGACCAGTCACGCAATTATTATTATTTAAATGAAATATTGAATTTCGTGACAATTTAGATCACGAATATTATTCAAACGCAAAGGACGAAGCCTCTATTGTTTCTCTCGCAAATTCATTAGACATACAAAAGCTCTGATCGAGGTAATTATTTATTATCGATCCTTTCAGCTACAGATTTTAATCCGCATCTAAGAAATAATGAAGATCCCCATATTCTATACAAAAAAGAAAAAAGAAATAAGTCAATTCTCTTTTACCAACTTGATTCTCTTCTTTGTTCTGTTACAATATACAAGTTACAGCAAGTAAATTTCAAGCCAATTATTATCGATACAGAGCAATGAAACTTGACGTTTATTTTATTATAACAGAGACATCGGGTGACGACAATTCTCTTTGAAAATTTCTACCGTTCGTTTGTTATATTTTAATTCATATAGACGTAAGAGCTGTAAGTATATAGGTTGAGTGTGTATATAGTAGATTGCGAAATGAGGGTGACTCGTAGTTAATGTTTAAGAAAATGAATAAAACTATGAACAAACCCCTGGGATTACTTTCTATAGTAAAAATGTTATTATTTGGTATACTTTTTTCTTTTTTTTTTTTTTTTCTTTATATTCACGCGATATAAATAAAAGTAGGGCAGATGATATGTATAGAGGGTACTATCTAGAGTTACGAGTTACGAGTTGCGAGTTGCGAGAGAAAACAATAGTAGCTGAATGGGTTGATAGCGAAGTAAGATAAAATACATGACTGAGACTATAAACTTGATCCTAAACGAGGAACTATCTACCTATACTTACTACTTACTGCAGAGAAAATACTTGAATAGTATGGCAATAAGGGTTGAAGAGAAGGAGTAGGTATGTACCAAGAGACGAAGCGTTAATATAGTCGCACCGATCAGGCCTACTGGTAGTCGTAATCCACCGAGTGCTCTTAAAATTGAGTTACGGTTATTCGAGTCTCGGGAAACTCGAGTACCGAAAATTAAGTAATCCGTTATTCTGTCATCCGTTGTATACCGGGAACCATCGCTTTTCTCGAAAACTAGTTACCACCATGAAGTACCAAGTTTCGATCATCAATGATTAAAAATCGCACTTTCTTCGCGGGAGTAGGTACGTATAACCAAATAAATAATACGAGAGGTTATTAAGTCTGTCATATCGTTTCTAGAGAGGATGAAAAATTTTTATTCTGCATTTATTATACTTTGAAATGAGTAAAAGAGTGTTTTTTTTTTTTTTATTTTTATCTTTACTTAGATTTCTACAAGAATTTAGATCACCGCGCTTCTTTCTTTACGAGGGATGTTATAATTGAGACGTAATTAAGTTTATCTGGTTGGTATATACCTATATACTTACCAAGGTATATATACATATACCTATATATATATCTTGGGTATCTCGAAAGTCTGTGGAAAAGTTTTTCTCACGTAAAGTTAGAGAGCTCTAACTCTATCCAATGACTATTCATAACTTATTCTTCTCCCTTATATAACTGGCCAGTCTAATTATTATACGTCCTATATATATATACCTATATATTTTTTTTACCTTTCTGTCTTTTTTTTTTTTGTTTTCTTTTTTCATCACAAACACTAACTAATTGCAAACGAACGATGAATATCATACCTACCTACCTAACTTTGCGGGAAATTAATCTCTGTCATCAATAACGCGGAATCTCGTTATACCAATCCCCTAATTCTTCCTCTGAAAAAATCATGCAATATTCATATGAAGAGTATGAAGGAAAAGATGAAAAAAACAAAACAGATAGAAATACAATTTTTTATAATTAAAATTCTACGAATATAACCATACATTATACATGTATGTATATTTCAAACCAAACACCCTGTACTTACAAACGTTGAACGAATGATTATTATCTTTAGTTTTACCCCTGACGTGTATACCGCAGTAGAGTAAAGATGACCCTCTGAAATTCGAATGGTGACCATAACTCTGAACACTGGAGATGTAAGGTCACTCGAAAAACAAGCTTTTCTTTACGAAAACGGTGTCGTAAATTCGTTAGTTCTGGAGGCGGATATTACGTGGGTTTCGTAAACTTCTCATCAGCTATGAATTTATTTTTTTTTTTTATACACAGCTTAAAGCTCGGTATGCAATTAAACCTTTTGAAGTTTTTTAAATCGATTATTCAGACTACCGGGGATATATTTTGACTAAAAATCGTGAGGAGGTAATATTAAAACTCAGAATTTTTAGTTTTAAAAATTTGGAACTTAAACCTAGCCCCCATTAACGTAAAGTAATGAAATCCCTTGACGGTTGTAGCAACTGGACCTACAGTCCATTCGCAAATCAGCTAATTTATCTGCTTTAACCCAACTCAAACCCGATCGAAATGATATTGGACGGTCGTTGGTGCAGGATGAAGTAGGGTATACAGCCTAAAGTTGCGAAACGCAATCCATTTATTGTTCTTTATTGTTTTTCCGGAACAACGTGTGCGCGGGTACGAAAGATGGATGTCCGTTCATTGTCCGACGTGTCCCTAATTGATATATCACTTTACGCCCTATATTCCAGCTATTGCTATTGCCTGCAGAATTCAACGTAATTACCACACGATATCTTCTCAGTTCTGAAATTTGACTGATAACTGCAATCGTCTGCAAATGTGTGATCAACAACGACATTTCGTGACGTTTCTTTTCGTTTTATACGTTTCTTCAGATTATTATCCCACAGCAAGTTGTAAGGATGTGTAAACATACTTGAGAAGAGTTTTCACGGATTTTTCAGGGGTTTTTTGAAAAATCTATAAGAGATATTCCCGATCTGAAAACGTCTTGTAAAAATTCTTCTATTTTATATTTTATTCCTTTTTATTTTTTCATGACTGATCTTGTATGAGAAATAAAAAAGCGTTGAATTTCAGAACATTCTTCTGTCGGAGTGTGAAGAAGGGTGAGAGCAGAGGGTGAAAAATTTTTAGGTTATTATATAATTGAAACTTAGCCTGTAAAAATACCGTCTATATCTTCAAGAAATTGTAAAAAATTTCATACAAGTATAATACGAAGTAATGGAACGTATTTTCAGTGAAGATACAGCCACGTGAACGATGGATGGTCTCCTATCCTTCAGATAATGAAAAACGGAATATAAAATTGCTAAAAATTGAAGAAATGATGAAGAATAAATAACAAAAAAAAAAAAGAACGTGAATTCGATTTTAAAAATGAGTAAAATTGAATGTAGAATATTTTTTTTTCCTCAATGTGTTCCTTTTTTTATTTTGGATCTTTTTTTTCTCTCTTTTGTAACCAATTCTAACGCGAATAGAAATCACAGCCAATCGGTATAACTGTCGCGAGTAGAACGTGTGAAATAATACTTTTTCACACGATTTCCGGCGCGAGTTGCAGACTCCTTTTTTTTTATGTTCTTTTTTTGGTTTCGTTTTTTTTTTTTTTTCTGTCATACCGCCATTAATCTTTCCCGTAGGCCTGCGTTTGTAGGGCTTGTGCTATTGGCAGTTCAGGATTCCCAGATAATAAACAAAAAAATTAAAAAAATAAAAAACGAACAAGAAATAAGACAACAAAAAGTCAAGTTGGTGTATAGATGCCGTTTCTAAGGCGTACTTGAGCCCCTGAAATTTCCTCACCGTTTTAATACCAATTACTCACAGTTCGAATGAATTCAACCTACCCTAATTAACAATTACCACAAAATTCAATACCCTGCAGCAGCCAAAGCTTTGGGTAAAGGAAACAAAAACTTCAGATTGCTTTACTGTATTTCATTTATTCAAGGATATAATTATTCTGACTAATTCTCGTTTTGTTATTTTCTTTCATCAATTCTTATAACAAATTCAACAACATTCCCACGTCATTTAATGACTAAAGTCAAATTTTATAGCTTTGGTATACCCCTAATAGGCATATATCTTAATAAATGTATAAACTGTTTCAGTTTCCCATGACCACTCGCGCCATTAGATACACCGGTTATGTAGTTTCAATTTAACATGAACAAGCCCTTATACACGTCGCATATGTATGTATATGTATAGATATGTTCCGGTTTAATCTTGTGCCTCTTGCCAGAGTCTAAACGATTCTCATAAAGGATGAAGATAATTAGACATCGTACCCGAAAGGGTTAGTATGTATACATATCGATAGAAATTAGGCATTTTCGTATATTAATTGGCACGTTTCTGATTCAACATTAACGTTTCATATACTGCAGATGGGTATATATGTATGTATGTATAAAGATTAAAGGTCCGGCACTAAGGCCTTTCATACGAAAATATTTAAGGCTGAATTCACCGAGGGATGTAAAAGCCTTGCAGGGAGGTAACCCTACAAAGGAATTCATCTCAAGGCTCGTCAGGTTTCAATCTTCGTTTACCGTTGAATTTACTATATATATAGAAAGAGAGAGAGAGAGAGAGAGAGAGAGAGAGAGAGAGAAAAGGAGAGAGTGAATGGTATATTTCGCCGGGTTAATTACAAATCTTAAAAGCTCTAAATGACCGCTATGTTGACATTCGTTATGGCATATCGCAGGCAGTCTAATTAGGTGAAAGTTTAAAATAACGAACCAGAGTAATTAACGAGGAGTTAATAGCTGGAAGTGTCTTGAAACATCGCGGAGGAGGTGAAGGTGCGATAAGAACTCGGTCCTACTGCTGCACAGAGTTCTGATTTACTAATTAAAGCATTTCTCAGCTTGGGCTTGAAAGTTTTGGCGATATAGGCATATACATACATATGTATGTATATGTATTGTACATATACGTATGCGGATACATATACATACCTGTAGCAATTATATCTTGTTTCGATAGATTAGTATCGATTATTATACCTACAAGTCGCTAATTCCTACCTCCAGGATCCAATAATTACCAAGTATAGGAGATAAATCTATAATCATTATCGATTTACTCGAATGGCATTTATCTCGTACGACGATTATTGGCTCTTCGTATATGTATGTACATACATAGGAGCTGGTGAATATGGATATATCTATACATACACATGTAACGGGTGATTCATTTTAATCGCCCCAGACTGATTTTTCCGGAAGTAAGTAAGATACGAAACAAATATTGGTATTAAATATTCAGAGTTCAGAGGGGGACGAAACTTGGTGGTATCAGTATTTCCGTAAATGGAACCGCCGAGGTCAGGTGAAGGACAACTTTTTTTTTTCTAATAGAAATTCGTATTTTTTATCACGTAATTTTGTTCTACTTGAAAAATCAAACGACTTTTCTATAAAACATTTTTTTCTGAGACATCAAGTCTTTATGATATTTAATTGTACAGCTAAAGATTTTTGAACTTTTAAGAAAATTTCACCTCCAAACTATCAAGTTTGGAGAAAGATTGTATCGACAAAAAGTACGTAATTTCATACAAAGATTCTTGGAGAATAATTGCAGATTTTTTTTTCAACAATTTCTACTTTTTTTCAGGCAATTAAAAAAGCTACAATAAAAAGTTATTGAAAAAAATTCAGCAATTATTACTCAAGAATTTTCGCATGAAATTACGCACTTTTTGTCTCTGGCAATTTTTCTCCAAACTTGATAGTTTAGAAGTGAAATGTTCTCAAAAGTTGAGAAATCTCTAGTTGTTCAGTTGAATATCCTAAAAACTTGATGTCTTACGAAAAAATGTTTCATACAAAAGTCGTTTGATTTTTCAAGTAGAATAAAATTATGTGATAAAAAATGTGAGTTTCCATTCAAAAAAACAAAGTTAACCTTCACCTGACCTCGGCGGCTCCATTTACGGAAATACTACTACCACCAAGTTACGTCCCCCTCTGAACCCTGAATATTTTATATCAAACTTTTTTGCGAATCTTGTTTAGTTTTGGAAAGATCGAATCACCCGGTATAGATACCTTCGTCTCTTGAACATGTAGAGGTATACCTATATCATATGTTCCCAGAGATTACGGAATATAATTCGAACGAGTTATCGAGTGGATAAAATCGATATTTTCTTGTTTATTTTCAATCCGAAAGATATTTAATTTGTAAAAAAGAAAATAAGTAAATAGCATGAAGACTTCGTCTGGGTGAATATTTGCCGAATAAATTCGAGCCGGATTCGCAATTCCGGGTTGACCGAGCCTCGTTACGTTTAAGTCGACCCTAATCGACCCTAATCGTCCTTAATCGAGGGAAAAGCGGAAGTGGAAGTGGAAAACGGACGTCCCTGTAGACCTGCGGTAAACAGACTGGCCGACGCCACATCGAATCGTTTAATCCTCGATCAATTTAATGCAGAAGTGTATCTAGAGTGGGAAATTCGTACGTTTATAAAAACAAAATAAAAAAAAAAAAATAAAAAATAAATAAAAAATATCATTTTTTTTTTCTTTTTTTATAACAAAATTTTCAGCTAATTATTACGACGATTTTCACTAAAAGTTAATAAAATTTTATCGTTATATCTCTGCAGAGTCGTAGATGACTGTTAATGTTATAATTACGATTGGGATTATGTCAGTTTGTTGCTCTCCCACCGATTAGATATTCGCGATCAATTTAGCTAACGTAAATTTATGCTTAATCGACCACCGAAACGATTACCTCGCAGTCGCTTAAGCACTCAACGATGCGTATCATTAATCGCACCTACGTTTATCTGTTCTACGTGCAATTTTCTATACCTGCAGTGGTTTGAAAAAATAAAAAAACACACAAAAAATAGACAAAAAAAAACTACGAGAATAAACCCAAACTGAAAGTACGTAGAAAATTATTGCGAATTTCTTTCATGGGGTCGAATATTTCTTCATCTTAAATAAGAGATCAGTGACTTTTACCCAACTCCTGGGTCAAGACGTGATTCCAGCTACGGTTCACCGCTTTAACAGTTTCGTCCGTTTTTCAGTCGCACGTATCGAGTTGGTCAAAACTTTTGGTGAAAGCTACGAGTAAAAGAAAAGCACTCTTTCAATCGTGAGCTCAGCTTATTCCGGTGTTTTTCTAATCTTACTAGGTCTCTCTTCTCGCTCTTTCTCTCTCTTTCTCTCTCTCTCTCTCTCTCGCTTTCTCTCTTTCGTTTCCGCCCTCACGGGGGGGGGGGGGGTTCAGTTCTTATCAGCGAAGTGACACCCCTCGGCAATAAAAATGAGATACGATATAAACAAGGGAGGTAAATAAAATAACTGCGAGTATACTGCATGTATGTACATATTTTGAGATTTCAGTCTCTGACTCGTTAGCGTTATAAACTCCCTTGGCAATTTTGTATTGACATAAAAATTGAAGAAAAAAAAAAAAATCAAACAAAAAAAAAGTAAAATAAAATATAATAAAATATTGGTAAAGATTCCCAGGGGCGTAAAGGGACCGGAAAACTGGAGAACAAAACCTCGTACACTGCTAACCCAAATCTTGTTCAAGTCTCAGGGATGCAAGACGGGTCTGAAAACTGAAGGAAAAACAAACATCTATAACGGTGTTCGAAGCACGTGACCTCAGCCAGTAACAAAGTCCCTAAACGGATCATCCACCGTGTCTTACACTTTGTTTTACGATCAACTCGGACAGATAAAAGAAAAAAAGGAAAACCAAAAAAAAAAAAAAAAACGACGAGATTCGTTCGGAGTGGAAACAACCTTTTTTTTTTGGTTCTAAAATCCGAAATTTTGATATTTCAAATCCTATTAACTTTCGCTTCGATTATTATAGGAGTTGGGTATATAATTTATGTAATTAAAGGATTAAATAATTAATTAAAATTTGTCACTCGAGTAAGTGTAATTGAAGAGTTTCTTCATTACCTCGTTACCATACATATATATGTATATACCGTATCACAGAAATTGTAATTTTCTGAAAACATTAACTTTGAGAAAAAATTTTGTAACTACGTTATAGTAGCTGCATAGATTTGCGGACAACACCGTGAAGTCCACTTGCCAGTTTCCGCAGATTGTTTTCTGGAACGACTGGCAATCCGACGTGGACCGTTACACCGGAAATGGCCATGGAATTCAACCGTAGCGATCGTTAGATTTTTTTGTTTCATTTTTTTTTTTTTTTTTTGTTTTCTCTCTCTTTCTTTTTTGCTTTTTGACTCTAGACAGCTTATGCTTATTCTATATATCAACCGACACATAATACGCCTTCAATTTTTTCATCTACTGTAGCAAATAATTTCGCGGATCAGTAACATGAGACCCGAAGAAAAATTCTGAAGTAATTTTAACCCAATGATCCTTGTTAAATTAGATACGAAAGTTGAGACATATTCATTCCCCGAAAAGATTGAGTCAAAAATTTTGTTGTTCAGTTTTGTGGAAATGAAACTTTTTCAACTTTTGTTCATACTTATAGCAATAGGCTACGTACTTTTCGGGGTTACGTGTACCAAGTGGTAACTATAAACGTTAAAATGCGAGTGGATAGAGTCGCAGACAAATTTCTGATGTTGGAAAAGAGCCGAAAAGCTTCTCTCTTCTCTCCCTTGGGTGTACTCACGGGCAGGGGAGGTACCTATCCAGTTTCTTGGCATACGGTTAAACCGCTTCCGCCTTCAATAACAGTTTCAAGTCTGGAGGATACCAGTGGGTATGTATATATGTACATACATACATATGTACATATCTACATACTCACATCCGTGCATAACCAGACGATAGTAGGTATGTATGTATGTATGTATGTACATTCTGTATTCAAAGACGAACTCTCATCCGGCAACAAAACATAAGTGTCATTCATTTCATCTATAGTTATAATACATTCTTGTACTGAATTAGACGAAGGAACTTACTAATTGGAAGACCAGAAGAGGATCTAAAGATAAAAGAAGAAAAGAAAGTTTTACGTAATTCGCTAATATATTGCAAAAGTTCTTTGGCAAAAAGTTCTTGTCTTTTTTTTTTCTACTTTTGGTTTTTTATTTATTTTTATTTTTTTTTTATTTTTTATTTTGTACCTGCGGCAAACTTGCAAACACTACAGTATATACTTCCTTTTGCATCGTTTCGTGTTGAATTTTGAAACGAGACTAGGAGCGATTAGGCTGAAACGTGATTCGCATTACTGATTTTCTTTCAGAGGGGGTGGTAGGCAGTTTCGACTGTCGTTAAATCGCTTAAATATGGTGTACTACTTTGTCCTGTGGCCTAAAGGTCCTTGCAATATGTATATATATATATATATATCTTAGTAGCTGTACCTATACTGTTCTGCGTTATATACATATGTATTATAGTAATATAACCAAAGTCTATGTAAATTCGAGAAGGAAACGATTATCGGTCGAGAAACGTGACTCGTTTTGATTTAACCCAATTAAAAGTCTTAATGAGGAAATGACAGAGACCTCGAAATTTCTACGAGACGAATTTCGAGCTACTGTGAACCTTGAGGACCGGAAAAAGACGGCTTTAATGCAAATTCAATTACTACGGGATTGCTTTGGAGATAACGACGTAATTATTAAGTAACTATCGCGCACACAGAGACGTGGGAGATAACTTGATGAAACTGTTTGTCTGCTTCGTAGTCTTTTGCGTCTTCTTCTTATTCTTATTCTTAATCTTATTCTTATTATTCTTTCGTCCGAGGACTTTTAAGTAGGGATTTAGTATTGCTGGTATCATTTACTGCAAAACCTTTGTTTAAAGATACATACATACATTTTTATTATTTTTTTTTTTTTTTAAATATTGCCGTAATGTATTCCTCGCCATTTCTATATAAACGAATTGGACGAAAGCCGCATCCTGTATAAAAGCAGGATTCCATCTGTCCCTTTATCTCATACAATTTCTGTATATATTTATAATATATATACATATATAATATATATATATATATATATTCGCGGTCACTTTAATTTTCCATCAAACCATTTGCATGTTACTTTTACGTGAATGAAAAATATTTTCAAGCCAGAGACCATTAAGAGATTCAATTACTTATAGAAAAGTCGATTCAATTCAGAACTACGTCTATCGCACTATACTGCATTGCCTATACAATTTGAAGATTATTCAACAAACGCGCGTTCTTCGATATATTTATCGATTCGGCACCTCATAAAGACTCCTATTTCCACTAGGTATATATATATATATATATATAAGTATAAGGAAACTTGCCAATCGGATTTTATAAGATGAAAAAGAAAAAAAAAATTCATTTTTTTTTCCGTTTTATTTTCCCAGAGCTTTAAAAACGAGGGAAAACTCTGAAATATTAACGAGGCTAATGAAACTCGCGATTATCAACACGCCGACGAATCAATAATAATAATCAGGTTAATGACAAATATATATATATACATAATTTATTATACGCAGTTAAGTTAGTTATACTCGATTTATAATAACGAGATAAGATAACTATATGCCTCGAGCCAGAAAAATAATATAAAGATCCTCGAAATGGTTTGAGTAAACAAAAGTGCAATAAATAAATTAAACTAAGCTGCAGTAGGTATAATAAAGTATACTACCAGGTCTGGTGATAAAGTAATTGGCAAACGTTCGGGCAAAGAGTTATGTTGTTTTTCAGCCTTATATTCGAGCGAGTATTTGACCTGGGTTTTCCATGGACAGATCGATTTCGGGATGTTTGAACGTTGGAAGGAATTAGGGAGGAGTTATTTTTCTCTATCTCTTTCTCTCTCTCTCTCTCTTTCTCTCTCTTTATTTCTTTCATTCTGTTTCTCTCTTTAACCATAAAAATGTTAAAATGAAACATGAAAATTTTGTCGTAAAATTCTTGAGATCATTTTCCGTAATCTGAAAACGAAATTTTACTCCTGCAGACTTCAGACAGGCAGACAGTAGCAGCTATTCTTGATCATTTTACTTTTATTGTATATTTCCGTCCTCGTAACCTCGTTATTTCCGGAAAAGCGACAACGTTTCAGCTGTGTTAAGGGAAATGGAGGGAGAAAGTAGAGTGTCTTAAATTGAGTTATTTTATTCCTCGCACCTGTCTGACTTTTTAACGTTCACGTTTATACGAGCTTAGGTAAGCCTAGATAATCGAGATGAATGAGATAATCCAACGGTGAAAATCAACCTTGTCCAATATTTCATCCCTATATTCAAACCTTCTGGTGAATTTTCAAAACGGTACTAAAACTTTTTAGAAGAGCTGCCAGCCAGCTCCAAATCAATTATTATTTTACGGTCTAATGGCTACATCAGAACGCGTTGTACAAGGGTAACGGGATGATCGTTGAAATTTATTCCTTGTTAATTACTTTTATTTAATTAAAACTCTCTCTTTCCTTCTTTCTTTCTCTTCTTTTTTCTCTCTCGAAACAGTACGTCTTGCTGGGCGAAAGACCCACGTAAAGTTATGATTCACCGGTGGGAAGGAAAGACGTTATCCAATTTTACAGAGTTGAATCACGTCGAGTGTACAGGCGCAATCTGCGCAATAAGTATACCTATACCATACAGCTGTAGGTATATAATATATATATATATATATATATATATATATATATATATATATATATATATACAGCCATACCGCTAGCTAACCGCTAAAAAATTTTCCTCGTCCAGCTTTGAATAAATTGCATTATTTCAAACCACTTAATTGCAAGACTTTCGTAATTTATTTCCAGTTAATAAGACGATTTTAATTAAAACCTACCCAGGACCGCCAATTGCTGCAAAGGTATAGTAAATTTCACTTACTCGACCTTAATTGTCTTCAAACAATCACTAATAGATTATTATAGTTACCGATTACGCAGATTTTTTAAAAAACGACAAACCCAAAAAAAAAAAAGCTAGGCCCTCGTTCGGTTGATTTAACAACGAGTCGTTTAACGTAAAAACGGTGAAACTTCTCAAATAATATTTTTTCTTTATCAAAATAGGATTTAATGAAAGTAGGATAACTCCCGCAAAAGACTCCGATCATCGTTGTGAATAATAAAAATTAAAAAAACAAAAAAAAATTATTTCCTTTTATATTACAGGTGCAATTTTTACGGAGGACCAAAAAGACAGCCCTTCTGAATTAGCGTTTAAATACGCAGTCTACAGGATTAACAAGGACAAAAGTTTACTGCCAAATACGACGCTGGTATATGACATCCAGTACGTGCCGAAGGACGATTCCTTTCGAACTAGTAAAAAGGGTGAGTTTAAGGATATTTTAATTTCAAAGTACTATGTGCTAATCTAAAAACTTTAATAAATGATGTAGGTATGTATATATATATATACATAAGGTAACGTCGTTAAGCTCTGTGAAAACTGATCATATGATTACGAAAGTCTTCTGAGATTTGGCCAAAATGCTGAAAGTGTTAAACACGAAACTTGCTAATTACTAGCTGATCGTTAGTTTGCGAAACTGTTAACTAACCGCCAACCATACGGTCAGGATACGAAACCAAAATCAACCGACTCGATCTGGCTGACTTTTAGTATATAAAGAGTAAAACGGTGGAATCTATTAGTCAAGTAAAGAAAAAGACAAGTAGAAAAAAAAGAAAAAAAAAAAAACAAAACGTTTCGTTTCACGGGATCATAAAATATTCGCCGTTTTATATGTATACGTGTAGGGGATGATTTACGGTGGTACCTAACGCAATCGTTAGTGATCCGAAAGGAGTGTATATAGGTATATATATATATATATATATATATATATTCACATAAATAAATATGCGTAAACATATCCTGTAAATATAAATGTTCACATAAAAATGAAAAATATTATTCAATGACCCGTAACCGTTGCGCTCTTGAGATATATATTGATAATGTCAAAACGCAGTAGTATCAGTCACTCACTGGGTCAGACATGGGAAATAGCGGAGAAAAAAATAAAAAAAATTTTTTCGGTTGTGTAAAGAAAGTCTGAATAATACAGAGAAGTTTTTTGAAACAATTTTTTAGTGACTTATTAACGTTGGAGATTCTCTGAAGCAATTATACGTATACCTACGATGCTAGAATACTAAAATGAGAGAAAAACAATGATAAAAGTAATTTTGCTAAGCTGTAGCATGTTGGATGGGCAGTTATTGTTCTCGAGGAAACTGCCCTCCGTGAAGGATAAACAAACATGAAGAATAAAGGACGAAGAATTTTCGTGATGATTTAGGAGAGTTAAGTAGATACTGGACTAATACAAAAGACAAAAGTAACGGGGGTTGAACCGTGGATATAAATCGAGTGTAAAATATGGACCATGATTTAAGAAAATTAAATAATAACAAAGAAGCGTTGTTATATATTATTATGGAAAATTATATACGTAGGATATACTTTTAAGAAAAAAAAAAAAAATACAAAACTAAGTTGAATAGGCAAAAGCTTGAGAAAAAATAAAATAAACAATTAAAGTAAAAAAAAAAAGCCATAATACTGCCAGAGGTTTGCGAATTGTCTTGTTAACAACATCGATCTCGAGGTATTATAAAAGAATAATAATATATTCGATTGAATAGAATTTAAACAGCCGAAGTTTATCGGTTTGATAGCAAATCGAGAAACGAGAGAAAAAGAATGAGAAATAAAATAATTAAAAAAACAGAAAAAATAAAACGGAATTAAAATAATGGAAAATCGAGGAGGTGCAGAACGTTGGGTTAATAATCGATTATCGCCATTTCACTTTTTATTATATATTTATAGGTATGGTCTCGACAGGTGAGCTTTGCATGTTGAAAAATGAGATTGACGAATATAAAGCGTAGCTAGAAAGTGCCGTTATGAACAAGAATTGAAGGTTATTAGTCTTAGGTCACGTATTTAATAGCGTATCTTGAACCAATGACGCTTTTCCCCTAGTTCTCGATTAGCACGCGTACTTCCGGTCGGAGTTTTAGAGCCTTGATATAAACCGAATAAAAGGGAACATCCCCCCTGGGTTCTTAGTCTCGAAAAATAGTCAATAATAGTCCTACCGTAACGAAAAGTGGAAGAAAAAAGGATTCATATAATGGGAGATCCATCCGGACAGGATAACCGTCCCGATTTATCTTTATCCTCAAAGCTAGTATCGTTCTTTTTTTTTTCTTCTTTCTCTCGCTTCGTTTCATCTGTCTCAAAATTGCTTGCGCATTGAGAAACGGTTGATATCGTCCGGATCAAACGACCGAGATGGTTTAACCGCGGTCGCTTACACCCATATACGTTATACTACTGTATCCTTATACTTGTATAATACATAACCCTCAATGTAGTACATATATACATACGTATTCAAGGCTCATTTCAGCCCTGCAGGGCACAATGGATGTTGATAAAACATGAAATGTAATACACGTCTCCATCCTCCATCACGACTTACTTTTTTACCCCCTCGACATATTCAGAGACCTTGAAGTCTTAAGGAGTCTAAAAACTTCAAAGAATCTTAAAATCTTTGACCAGGTCAAACACAAGTAGATATTTTATCCCTTTTTTATTTCTTTTTATACAATGACTGTATTGTTGGACAAAGAATGGACATGGTTGATATATATGTATATATATATATATATATATCGACTACTACATAACCATACTGTATATTCATGACCTTATAACTACTTAATTTACGATTATTACAGACGATGCATAATTGTCGTAAAATTGACTAACTATACTTTGGTATATAATAGTCACGTCGCTTCGTCGTGGTTACGTAACTATCACCTAATATGATTATTTCTCTAAATGGAGTATGTATGTATATATTTACCTATCGAGTTTTCCCCACGTATGGTTTACTACGATTTTATGATAAATTTTATTATAATTACATTAAGTAACACATATAACATTGACAGTAATAAATTTAAGTAATCGGAATTATATCATCCCCTTATTCTTATGTATTCAATTGTATATAGAAGAATTTTCAGTAATTTGAAAACATTTTTATTTTTTTTTCATCTTTTTACTTTCTTTACGATTATTTTTATGCATCTTGCTCACATCTTTATCTATTTTCAAGTTTATATCGATGAGTTTATAGTGCGTTACTTTTATACAGACCTAATACGGAATCATTCTACCGTAATTCTACTCTGAGATATTGATGATATAAAGATTTTATCTCTACGTATGTAATATTGGCAATATTTGAATAGTATATTATAATTCAATTTTGTATTTTTATATTTTTATTGACTAAAATTTCAACATACCTATAATAGCGGATAGAAATTTCCGAGGGTAGCGTGCGGGACTGTAGGATTCTTTTAAGCTTTCATCGGGGGGTTTCACTTTTACCTACATTCCACGTCACGGAAGAGCTTTGTGGATTTCACTCTGGCAGAGAGCTTTCATATTCAGACAGTAGCTCTGTACCGGGCGTATGCGTATGGCCAAAGTAGGTATATAAGTACACGTCTGTATACTATATACAGAACGAGGAAAGCGGAGGCAGAAAGCGTGAAATTTCAATTCGTTCAAATTCAAGGATTCATCTCGAAGTAAAGAGAGATGAGAAACGCAACGTGCTTTATAAAAGAATGAAGAAAATTGTATAAGATATGAAGGCCAAAAAAAAAAAAATTTAACTCTCTATTACTCAAACATTCATTTTTTTCCCCTATTTATTGATTTTTTTTTTTTTTTTTTTTTGAATTGTGCATCCAAAACTGCAGAAATAAAAAAGATTTTTAAAGATTTTTTTTAATATTCTTTTTCACGAATTTTGAATTAAACCGCAATTAATTTCTTTGATCACAAATAATACGCTCAGCAGGTTATACAGCATAGGTTCGTATAACATGGAACGTCGAGATTGTTGGCGTCGTTGGCTGGCTTCGAGTAGAAAAAATAAAAAAATAAAAAAATAAAAAAATCCGTAGAAAAAAGAAAGGCGAAAAAATAATGCCAGAAAAAATATAGGTCTGAGCTGCCAGGCAGCCATTATTGCAGAATCTGGTGCTATACATATACACCTAATTGTGCGTATCTGGTTAATATGCTGAGTGTTCCCACTCTTATTTACTCGCACTCTCTGCTCCCTAGCCACGAATATATATATATATACACATATGCATGTAGACACACACACACACGTATATGTATACATAAAACAACCCCCGGCAAGTATAACTGTACCTATACATACGGGGAACCGTACGTTGGCAATAGACGCTCGTAATATATAGCACATATGAAACGGAGTGGTGTCTGAAACATGGATGGACACAAACGATTAAAAACGAGCCATAACAAGGGGATGAGGGTAGGCGATTTTAACCCAGGTGAGATATTTTGTTTTATCGTAACGGACGAGGGAGTATGATTATTACGTGGACAATTTTGTCCCGTACTGGGAAAAGACAGGTTAAAGTACCGGCGATCATCAACCCTTCGTGACCATTTTTTAAACACAGAAAAATTGGCCTTGTATGGTTAAAGGACGGACTATAAGCAGCTCGAAAAGAGAAGAGGAAAGTCATGTGATATTTTAAGATAAATAAGGCAGAAAAATGTCTTTAAAAAAAAACATAGATAAGGTATATGGAAAAGCAAGAGAAGAATAAGGGGGATTGTGTTTTTTATTTTTTATTTGCTTTTTTTTATTTTTTTGGCAATATTTTACACACGACAAAACTGTATGAATTGAATAGTCTACGAAATCTGCAAAGGTAGGGATAAATGTGTGGGGTTAATATGTAAAACTGGATCGAGTTTCCTCTTGGAATGGTGTCTAGTTACCATCATGGATATATCAAAGGTTTCACTAGACTCCAGTTTGCCACAACTGTTTGCGGTGCTTCGGGCCTCGGCAATTATTACCTAGCTACAGCTACATCTATCTCACACATTGTCTGGCTCTAAAGTCTGTGCAATTTCCATCGGTTACTCACCTACCCCCCCTAACCACCCCACCCCCCACCCCCCACCCTCGTCCCTTAAACTGTAGTAAAAATGAACATAGCTTTGAGAAACGACGTGGATAAACTAGATCGCGGATTCTCAGACCTTCCAGATGAAACAGGGACCGCACAGGAAATTTGACTGAAGTAGAGCAGAGCTAGGGAACTTGTGGTAGGCTTTGACTATACATATATGTATAAGTCAAAGTGCGGATTTGGGAAGGGAAATTCAGAAGCTTTGCTCTTCAACCCGCAGCATCACTTTTCTGAGAGCTATGACGACTGTATCATACGTCGTCCAAGAGCGAAGTTTCTAGACACGAGTTATATATTTGGGTGCGTTTTGCCCAGTATATTTTTTCGTTTTTTTTTTTTTTTCTTTTTTTTTTAACGAATCGAGCTTTACCCCCTGGAGGCTGTTCGGCTCGTGTAACGACGGCTGCCCCCTAAAATCCGGCAGTTAGGGATAAATAAAAATGTCCTCGCCAGAGAAAAACGCCCACTTTCTCTCTTTTTCTTTCGTGTTTTTTTTATTTTTCTTTCTTTGCTTCTTTCTTTCTTTTTTACGTTCTCCGCTTCAGGGCTGAGCAGTAACATTTGAAAAATCTTTCCTATCGTCCAGAGATTGCGTCACAGATTATAGCCTGTGATATCAAGTTCGTAGTGATCATTGAAAGGTGATTTTTAGTTTTTTTTTTATATGTAGGTGGTTACGTGTAGGTATTTTTGAACTTGAAGCATGCGAGACTGAGGAAGAATGAATAAAACAATTTTCACACCTGAATTCTCACTTTTTCTTATAATTTTTTTATTTTTTTCCATTTTTAAAAAAAAATTTTTTATTTTTATTTTATTTTATAGCTGAAACCCACAGGTCGATGTGGAATACGAGATAATTTAAAAAAGAAATACAATTCCATTCCGGGTTTCATATTCGTGCGGTTGTCGGTGAAACTCGTCTTGGTATATATACCACGCCGTAGGGAAAGATAAGAGATAAGAAATAAGTTTTGTAGAGTTTTGTCCCGTGGCTGTGCGCCGAGCCGAGGAATCTTACGTCGAATACCTTTGCCTACTTGGGGTATAAGGTATAAGGTAGGTAGGGTATACCTCCTTTCCTTATATCTTTACGCGTCCTTATTTCGAGATATGTAAATTATTGTATGTATTATTCCGGACGAAACCTCGCTAAAAGGGAGAGCGTCTCCTCGTCTTTTAAGGGATTTCAAGATTCAATTTTCATATCTTATTTCCACCCCCCCCCCCCCCCCCCCCCCCCCATCTCTACAAAACTCACACCCATCACCAGCCTCTACTAAACCAATAGTTTTATTCTCACCTTGAAATCATACAGAATATTTTTATACCCACCCAAATCCAAAAACATAAAAAATTACCACCCCTTTAAGATACCCTTCAAATTTTACATTCTAATCTTTCCATTACATATGCGGTGCTATGTTTACTCTTAGGCGTATGTCAACGCTCTTCTGCAAACGCCCTTAGGCTTAACTATAATATCTATGTATATTTATATACATTATAATATATATATATACATGTATGTACATACATAGTATAGAGTAGTCAGTACCGTAGCTACACAGGCATACGATTTACCTATTTCCAGTTTAATTCTAAAATCAGTTTTGAAGAAAAAAAACTTCAAAAATCTCGAAAGGAACTTTTCAACAGCATTTTAAATAGTCGACAAGAATCAAACTACCCTAAAAAATTTATAGGGCCTAAAAGTTTTTCAAAAGGGATGATGTAATAAAAATTCCTCGATTACAAACCGTAAAGCAAAGACTACATGGATTTTTGTTTTACTTCAAAAAGCATGGAAATATGTATAATTTAATGAATAAATTGATGAGTACATCAGTGCGATGGTGAATTCGATATAAATCAGTTTAGGGTGAGTGGGAAATGTTTTAGCTACATTACCAGAGTGCGGTGTAATACTCCTATATATTATGCATGAATACATAGATACGTATAGATGAATATATATATAGGGTGTACCACTCTAAACACAAATCTACATCTAGTCTATATATACATAGGTATTCCATATATTTGCCTAAGGCATTGCTGGACGAATATTCCTATACTAAATCGCACCCACTGTTACTTACTCGCGTTACTCTCGTTTGTGCTTTCGTACGGTCGTGTTTACTGTTATTACAAGTTGAAAACTTTCAGGTCTACGGGTAGGGGTCGGTTAAGATTATTACCGTAGTTAAGGCACCTTCCTTCCATCTACCCTCATAAAATTGTTGATCGTAACACTCTATTTATACAAATGTTCAAGACCCCGGTATACGTATGTATGGATGTATGTTAGCGAAACGGGTATGGGGGTTAGGTATAGCCATTCGCGCGTACAGACCCCTTTTTTTTTGCGATAAAATAATCTGTTATTCATTCCTGAACGGTAACCGATACAAAAATAACTTCAGGTGAAAATGTTCTCATCGAAGAGTCGCAAAAAACACACAAAGTACAAAAAAAAAAAAAAAAAATAAAAAGTAAAAAATACAAAAAATTGAAGATAAACTCTCACATGTATGTATGTATGTACGTACGTTTTGGAATACTCGATAATTCTACGGTCGGTTTCAATAATTTTCAACACGATATTATGATACCTACCTTAATCCTACAAAACTGTACATATAAAGCTGCGTATTTAAACGCGTGTATAACCAGACAGCGGGTTATGGTGGCCAGGGGATGAGAGAAGCGGGCAGCTTTTGATGACAGTTTGAGCGACCCTGATGGCGCGTTTAATGGAGCGTTTCGACCACCTGCCGACGACCACGATAAAACGACGTGGTTCCAATGAGAAATACTTGGATACTCTATGAGAATTTTGGCGTGACCCTGACTCCAGGGATGATCGGACCCTACTCTCGGGAGTCTTAAGGGACGTGGGAGTAAACATGGATGAAAAAATTCTTTAAAAATTTTTAATTTTTAATCAAAGTAAATTTATACGAGATTATGGTCGTTTTTTAACCATGAGTCATTTGATATTCTGAAATCTTTTGAAAATATGAAAATTGGCGAATAGCAGAAAAGGGATAATGTTCAGAAACCGATCGAGAGGGATGAGTGAGAAATACTACTCTGTAGGGGTACGTATAGCTGTGACTTGTGACGATAAATGATGAAATATTTATCGTCTTTAAAGTCAGTTGGCTGGCTGGTTCTGGTCCTGTAAAGAGGAGTTGGACAAACGACGGACTAACTTCCGGACGGTTCAACCTTATCTGCGACAAACCACCGTAACTATTATCGATTTTCAACCACCACCATTAACCACCACGACCACAAACATCCCGACAAATCTTGAGGCGTAGATGTATGTATGTATGTATGTATGTATGTATATACATACATACTTATATACCCTATACTAACCACTGTAACCGCGAAAACGCCGTTACAATCTTTCAATATGAAATGTCTCCTCCACTCGATAAACTTGACAGGGTAGTTCACGGTGATTTTTCAACGCTTGATATCGGACGGGTATATTAACCGTTGATCTACATGGATACAAGAGGGTAGTTTATTCAGAGTGAAAAATCTGCGTCTTCCGGTTCTGATTCGGTTTTATTAATGTCTCTTAAATATAAGATACTTATGTGTTCTTCGAGTTTTTCACCAAATTGAATAAATTTCAAACGAGCGGATTGATTTTGAGGAAATTTGATACTCGAATCGTTGAAAAAAAATATTCAGATCTAGTACTGAATTTGAGTAAAATTTTATCGAGTGATTTAAATAATGATTATAATCATCTCGTCAACCTTGGCTTGTATGATTTAAATGAAATTCGTATCGTTAGGTACTCCTTCAGATACCGAGTTTTTTACCCAAATATGACAGAATTTGGAAACCAAATTTAGGACGGGTATAGCAGTTTGAAATTTCAATCCAGCCAAGCCAAGCGATAACTGTTGAACTGTATCGCTTTTCACTGTGTGCAGAATGTTCAGATACACATCTTGGTACATCCACTTTCATATATACACATTATGCACAATCCTAATTCTCATCAAATATTAATTTTCAATATCTTTGGTTGCAGCTTGTAAGCAGCTTTCGAGATCCGTTCAGGGGATATTTGGACCTTCTGATCCTCTACTTGGTGCGCATATACAGAGCATTTGCGAAGCACTAGACGTACCGCATCTTGAAGCTAGGGTAGACTTTGAACCAACCTTCAAAGAGTTTAGTATAAACCTCTACCCTGCCCAAGATCATCTGAACAGGGCCTTCAAGGATCTCATGTCTTTTCTGAACTGGACTAGAGTCGCCATTATATACGAGGAAGATTACGGTAAGCTATAAGTTTTTATTTTTTTTAACATAAATCGGTACTTGAATTAGTTGATTAATGTCTCGTTCATTGCAATGGATTATTTCGACGTGGACATTTATTCGTTGACAACGATCGAAATAGAAAAAAAAAAAAAAAAAAAAAAAAAAAAACAGAAACTTTTTAAACTAACTACGATATTTCAGCCGCAAAATGGGCTTTCCAAAGTGCAGCTTATCCTCTGGTATATAGGTAGAACAATTCCATTTGGTTTATGGTTTTAATAAACGGTAAGGCCTTAATTTTTACACTAGAAAATCCGGACACAGCCCATACCTAGTGATCAACGGTCTCTGAAATTGTCGGTATTACATAGGTTCACAGAGTATGTATAGCCTGTTTCACAACTCGTTCATCAGGATAAGTAAAAGAAAGAAATAAATAAAGTAAACGGGAATCAACATCTGTTTGATAAGTTTAAAGCGAAAAATAATCCCGAAGTTTTTTAGTTTCTAATTTGAAACAAGTTAAAGGACGGAGTAGGTAGGTACTAAACTTTCAATGCCTTTTACTGATTAATGGTTAAAAACAGAAAATTACTTTACGAACTTAACCAACTAAAAACATCGCCTTTATCCCTCGGTAAGCTTATTCCACAATCTGCAGGGGGGTCTCACTAGAAACAAAATCCCGTAGTCAAGTACGGAAAATACTTTGGCTACAACAAAAGCTCTTGCAGTCTGTCACAGCTCACCTTCTGTCCTGGGTTAGGTACTACCTACAACCCACAACGGCTTGGCTTCGGTAGGTTATAGAACAAGTCTCTTCATTCGGTCCCTTCGTCCTCTCCTAGTCCCTCTAGTCTCTTCGGCTCATACAGTCTCAGGGATAGAATGAAGAGGATGGGGTATGAGGGAATAAGGAAAGGAAGAAGGGAGGGAGGGAGGGAAGAGGTCGCCGTCATAAATCTACCGCAACAAGACACTAACTCGAAATCTCCCTGGTGGGTGAATCACCTCTCTCGGTCTTTCCCACAGCAGGGTCCTACTCTTCCTAAGGTTTACTTCCACTCCGACCGACGTTAGCTACGATGCTCTTCACTCTTCAGGATATAGTTGTACGCAGTTATCACGCCCGAGAGCAAGCCAGAACAGAGAACACCAGAGTATATTGGATGGGTCGAATACGTAGACGGAAACTGTCTACGACGAGGAGCGCTTCCAGGCGGTTATTATTTTTCAATCTCGTTCTTTTAACAGCCCCAGGGTGTGCTGTCTCGTTTCTAACAACCACGAACCGAGTTTCTAGTTTCAAATTTTCTTCGCCTTTCGATAATTTTCAAAAACATTTTTTATTTCTATTTTTCTTTTTTTTTTTTTTTCTCACGTGTTCTCTAAGCTTTCAACTTTCATGATTACAAGACCACGTCCTGGATCATTAATAAAACTATCTTTTTCGAAAAATAATTCTTTTGAATACATAGAAAAAATTCTTCTTTTATTTACATTTTCTTTTACCTTCCGAACTGAAGGACTATAAACTGGAACCCGGTTTTTCGGGTTCCTTCTAGTTTTTGGGATTGTGATAATTAAACCTGTTCCTTACGTAGTCATGATATTTCGAAGTAAACACATCGAACAGAATACGGGAAACCTGGTGACTCTCTATTCCCTGTAACTAGCACTAAAGCCAACCGTATAAGACGTGACAGAAAAATCTCTAAAGAACGTGACTTGATTTGTAACGACGTGACTCTTCTTCTTCTTCTTCTTCTTCTTCTTCTTCTTCTTCTTCTTCTTCTTCTTCTTCTTCTTCTTCTTCTTCTTCTTCTTCTTCTTCTTCTTCTTCTTCTTCTTCTTCTTCTTCTTTTTCTTCTTCATCTACTTCTTTCCTATCATCATTTTGGGATTTTTCCTCTATCCTGATTTCCCCTTTTGTTCGTAAAGGTCGAAAAGGCATCGATCAATCTTCCCAAAATAACGATACAAGTTAAGAAACGAGAAACTCTTTTTTTGAACTGCTTATACAGATATAGTTACAGACGATATCTCCATTAGTAATAAAAGGAACGAAAACTAATCGAGATATGACAACAGCAAAGTGGCTTTTGGCCGGGTTGCTATTCTGGTCGTCGTCCAAGGTATACGAATCTTCTTTCATTTTCTTTTTCTCTTCCTCTTCAACTCCACCACCGTATTCTTTTTTTTTTCTTCTTCTTCTTCTTTTCGTCTTATTTTATTTTACAGGTCTGTTCAAGCTCCAGGACTTGGTTAAATCGCCACCGTCGACCAGGGCTGAAATGTACATTCGCCAGGCGGGTCCCACATCGTATAGACAAGTACTAAGGGAGGTTCGTCACAAGGAGATTTACAAACTGATAGTCGACACTGATCCAGCGCACATACAGCAATTTTTCAGAGCGGTAAGACCAAAAAAAAAATACCATTATCACCCATTTCTTATTCCTTTGCCAATTTCCCATACATTGTCTTTCATCAAAAAGTTAGTTTTCAATGAAAATTTCACACCGCATTTACATTCTGGTATTTTTGTATGCACAGAAAAAATTCTGAGAACAAAAAAAAAAGAATTCCAAAAATTCGTGAATATATTTTTGAACTAGGTACTTCGAACAGGGATCGGGTCGGTAGAGAAACAAAGTCAAGAATCGTTGTTCGAGGTGATCCTTTAGGATTGTCCCTCGATACGGTAGGGGAAGATTGGAAAATAAACTGGGTACTATTTTCACAGGATACTTTGGCCGGCCCTCAGAAGAAGGCTCGGTGCTTTTGGCAATACTTGACTCAATCCTCGCGTCCCTTTACTTTCTGTCTATAGCTCTTATTCCTCCCCAAATGTCCAGAGGCTATTGCTGCAGACGGTAGATTAATGAAGAGATCAAAAGCTCACTGACTCAGACTCAGACTCAACTTCAGTTACAATTCACGATATCAGTATATATACAACGATTCGTTAAATCAACTAAAATACTCTTAAATTCGCTCAACTGATTGTGTTATTTTCATCTTTAATTATAATTCAACTTTATTTTCATTCAGCCCACTCATCCTCAACTCGATTTCGCTTCATCATGTGTGAAAAAAAAAAAAAAAAAAAAAAAAAAAAATTAAAAAAAAAAATGATATCGTATCGTACTAATTAATTTCATCGTATGGCACTAATGAACTTTTTAATACAGTTTGATAAAAATCGTAAAATTTTCTGCCACAGATATTACAGCTGCAAATGAACGACTACAGATACCACTACATGTTCACATCCTTTGTAAGTATATAAAACTCCTTATGTAAAATACTTTTGCAAAAAAAGAAAAACACAAAAAAATTAGCCCTCGCTCGGCTGGCTTTTTACGAACTTTTCAAACCCTTAGCTTGTTTTTTTTTTTTGTTTTTTCTTTTTCTCTTTTTTTTTTCTAAAATATTCATATTTATGCGTCCATGTGCTGGATGACACTGCTACAGCTGCTTTTGTTTCTCATTATTTTTTCGCTAAAACAAAAGACGGTATATGCAAAACGTGTTCATCCCATATTTTCGACTCTATTTTACGTGAGGCATGACCTATTTTTTTTTTTTTTTTTTTTCAATTTTTTTGTTTTTTTTATCATCATTTTTTTGTCTCTACTTGTATTCGGAATAAATCATCAAGTAGTACACCAGGAGTTGATTAGTACTTCAGACCGATGTCAAACAAAATTTCTCTACATTGAATTCATTTCGTATTCTGTTAATGAACACATCCATCCATCTATCTATCTATCTATCCATCTATCTATCTACTATTTTTCGCACGGTGGTACGGTGCGAGGTTTGTGCTTCGAGAATGAGTCGAAGTGGAAAAGAGGTTAAAAGGAGGTTAAAAGCAAGTCTGAAGGGCTTGCCCCACTAATGCAAAGCTTCCTAGTCTGTCGTTATTCTTACCTATAACATTGACTATGACCGTGATAACTGTGTAACCTGTACCAGCACATGGCGTGTTACCAATAATTAATACCATTTTACTTCGCCAAGACAATACCCACTCGTAGTTATTGCAGGGATTATTTTTCGAAATGAGAAACCGATAAGCCATTACCAAAGGGAGACAGAAAGAGAAGAAGGAGAAGGAGTCTACCTTAGAATAAAATGACCGTGTTATTTTTATGGAAAGTTGTTAATCCTTGCTTCGGGTCTATTAATTATCAGTTTTACGATAAAAGATGATAAGGTGCAGGATTTTGATTCAAAGATTTTCTGGCCAGTGTAAATATAAAGCCGGTGTAGCTGGTTCATCCATTAAACAGTTTCAGTACCTAATTAATTTAGATCTTTGATACGAAAATTTGCGGACCCGCGTCAAAGGGTTTCCTTTGGCAATGCCGAAGGCGTCGTTATACAGGGGATTTACATCACGTTCGTTTACTCAGATTAATAGGATTCCCC
Organism: Macrophya annulata; assembly: GCA_963924015.1. NCBI lineage: Eukaryota > Metazoa > Arthropoda > Insecta > Hymenoptera > Tenthredinidae > Macrophya > Macrophya annulata. Next base: position 2,678,355 of record OZ001260.1, read on the forward strand.
CGAACCAACAAGTTTATTGCACCAAGCAGCCGTTGGGGATCAGTCTCGTGAATCTTGTCTCGGTATCTTTATCCTTGAAGAACTCGATTGTTAGTCTGAAGAAATAAAAGATCTTATGACAACCTCGTGTGTTAGTAAATATCTAATATCTACTACGTGTAGGTACGATGCCGAGCATGTCCGAGGTCCTGTAGGATTCCAGACTCCAGACTAGGTACACTGAGAAACGGATGAAATATGAAGAAAGAAAAAATAAATAAATAAATAAATAAAAACGAAATAGAAACGAGAAACTAGAAAAGCATGGATATAACAATGGCGTAGATATGCACACAGGGTGTAACCTTTAAATAACTATCAAAGATTCTTTGCCAAGAAATCAGATTTGGGAATCAAATTTCAGGAACAAGAATCGGCTTTAAAACCTTCTCGATCACTCCTGGAGTGAAATTCGTTCATTGTTTAAGAACTAGATAAAATAAAGAAGCGAAATTGTGAGATTTGCCATTTTCTATGATGAATTTGAACACCCTGTACAAAGAGGAATATAGTAAGATGGAATAAGAGAGAGGGTGAGCGTGGTCGAATAGTCGATAGATACCAGCAGGATACGGCCACGAGCACCTTATTGGAATCGGTTCCCCGCAAAATATTTCACGCCAACTTGCCACGGTTTATTTATTTAGTAGGGGGTGCTGAGGGTGTTATACAGGGGAGAATCTTGCGGACGGCTAGTGGAGACTCTCTTGTAGACGTCCTTCTGAACTTTTTACACGTTGGGCTATATGCTGTTGAGATTTGCCATCGTGGTTTTTTTCACGACCCGTCGTGCCGCGCCGGTGTGAATATTGAATATTTTTTGGGTGAAAGAATTTTATGTTTTTCAAGAAAACAAAATTTATAACCCTGCTCTCGCTCGCTCACTCGCTCGCTTGCTTCCCGGCCATGAACATACTTTACAAATATATCTATTCAAATTCAAATACCCTCGCTATCTGCTTACAGGACATAGAAACCTTCGATCTTGAAGACTTCAAATACAACAGCGTAAACATGACTGCCTTTCGACTAGTTGACGTCGAAGAACCTAAAGTAGCCGAAGTCCTTAAACAAATGGAGCGATTTCAACCCGTAGGACACGCAATTTTGAACAAAACTGGGGTGATACAGGTTCGTTAATCATCATAAATCATTAAAAAGGAAAAACGATGAACCCAAGATGAGTCCAAAAAATAAAAAAATATTTACACAGAATATCGAAAGCGAAATTATTCAAGACTCCTGATACTTAATCGATCTTTGATTCCACTCAAGACGAGAATCATAGTCAAGGATTGAAACTATCGTGATAATAGATTATGTAAGGTCGGTTCTGAAACTAGGCGTTATTGCTTCACAGCATCTCCTTTGTTCGACTCATTGTAATTAAGTCTGTAGAAGTTCTCCGTGCGAAGCTCTTCAGCTTTAAGCTCGAAAACTCCATTAAGCTGCTAGCCGAATCTAGGTTGAGGTTTGGACCAGGCCGCATCGGTTTCCTCCTACTCAACGACGATGACCGCAAAGAGGATTTTGAACCGGATTTTGAACGTTCATGGCAGACAGCCGCACCGACGTTGCATCAGTCGATTTCCTATTCTCGTTACGTTGATCTAAATTCCGGTCACGTTTCCGACCAACTTGCATAGCATAGCCATAGATGAACGCCCAAAATGTCAACCGGATCTCAAAGTCCGCACAAAGAGGACTTATATCACAACGGTTTAACAATTAACTCAATTTGTCCCAACAACTTGAAATTTCATTCTCTAAATCTATGGGCTAGTTTAACATTCCGTACCGATAATACTTAATTGTTTAAGTAAATCTCGGCTTCATCATCCATAGGACGATCTCAGAATTCAAATAACTTATACCGGAACGACGTGTCCGCGTATGTTTCAGGCAGAACCAGCGCTGATGTACGATAGTGTTCAAGTTTTTGCCCACGGTTTAGCAGCCTTGGATCGTAGCCACGTACTTAGACCTGCTAATTTATCCTGCGACAAGGAGGAGCCTTGGGACGATGGTTTGTCCCTCTACAACTACATAAATGCCGTACGTATTATTATTATTATTATTATTATACTAACTAAAATTCGAGAAAAAAGTTTGGAAAAAACTAAATGGGTTTCATTCTAATTGTCTGATAAAATATTGTCATGGTGTGGATCGTAGTGTAATGTCGAGAAACGAACTGGAGAGTAAAGATTATGAGTAAAAGATATAAAGCTCTTATACTCTTTGAGATTTAAGAAATACGTAGCGTAGGTAGGTATAAGACTATCTTCTTGGGACATTTTATTTTCCATCAGAAGTCAGAAAGCTCTACGATATCCGACGAGGCTAAAAGGTTTCTCTTATTTACATCTGCCTACCTGCACAAGATGAGAAACTCCCTTTAATCGTGAAAAGATTCATGACGGAAGAGAATGGACTCTGGTAACCATCTTCGCTGTAGAGAAGTAGGCTGTTTCAAACTTAATCTTTACTCTGATTTAATCAACGGATTAAATCCGATTAGGACCAGCTAGATACGTCGCATTGTCCATTGCCGCGTGCAGCATCTCTTCGACTTGGATAAATTTTCTAAAGGATTTAAGACGCGTTGGATAATCGATTTTGTAAAAATGAATTTTGGTTTTCTCGTTTTTTGGAGAGGAGAGGAAATATATTTCGAGATTTTGCGAATACAAGTGGAACACAAAGTTCGAAAAATGATTAGAAAAACGAAAGTGTGAAATCGTTTCGAATTTTCTATATTTCTTCTCTTATAACTTGTTCAGTTTCTCTTTATGTATCTGTCTTTGTCTTTGAATATTTGACTTTCTCCTTTACCGTCAAACTTTGTTCTCTAATTTTTCAAGGACTATTAAACAGCCCCCCCCCCCCCCCCCCCCGGAAACTTACCCTCGTTCAAACAGTCCACGACGACGCGGTTTGTCCTTCCGAGGCTCGTTCACGTCGACCTCGAGAGACACGATTTTTTTTTTTTTATGCCAATTTTACTTTCTTCGTTTATTTTATTTCATTTTGCATAATTTTTTCTTTACCGTTCTTCGTTTTTTTTTTCGGTTTTTTTTTCACATCTCGAAGAGCAGTGCCACTCGTTTCAACGAAACGTGACGCACTTATTCGCTCGGCAATACCTTTCAAAGTTATGATATAATTATATTCCCACAGAATATTTCCTCCTACTTTACTTCATCAAAGTATAGTATAAAACATATATACATATATATCAAGGCAAGTCATTCAATCTAGTCATTAAATTACAGCAGTGCTCGAATCGACGTGAGATCAAATTTTATTCTTTTTTTTTTTTTTTTTTTTTTTTAATTTTTTATCCCCAATGCTTATGATCTACAAATTTTATCTCACACCACATCAGGATTTTCTTTTTTCTCGCATCATTCAGATTGAGACAAAAATTATTCCATAATGAAAGAATTTTTATTTCAATTAATTTTTTTAATTTCACTAGAATACGCGATTTTAAGTCAAAAATATATTGCCAATTATGGACGTTATCGTTAACGTAATATAAGACTGATTGAAGATGCACTGTGATGGTACTTGTGATAATAATTAATACGCAAATTGAATGTCGTTACCGATTTTTTCGCTCCTTACCTATCATGCTCTTTCGCTTTCGCTTTCTCATCCATTTATCCTTAGGTCCTCCTGAGAGGATTGAACGAGAGGTCATTAGGTGACAAATGTCGAGAGACGGCTTGGGTCCTGATTGTCAAAGAGGCAGACATTCAGATAAACGGGATTAGATTACTATATAATATATATCTATCTATTGACGATATTACTTCAGGAATGCCGGACCCTCATAAAGGAATTTCATCCTTTCTCGTTTTTTCTTATTTTATTTTATTATCGATGAAATTTTTCGTAGTTTTTGTTTTTTAAAATTGAAATTTCGCATAGGATAATGGGAAGTACAGTTCTTAGTTCCCATATATAAATGCAAATAGTTGATATAAAAACGGATATATTATTTTATAGTCGATTGTAACTTTTGATAATGAAAAAGCTTCTGCAAAATTCTATTTCTTTTTATTTTTTGTTATTTTTTGCTTTTTTCTTCGCTCAAAATGTGACTCTGTAACAAATGGTAGGTACGGGAGTAGACTGTGCCTGTATACATCTACCTTATACCTAGGATAATATTTTTCTTTCAAAAAAATATGTAAATTTATGTGTGTCGCTGCAAGAGTAAACAATATAATCGTAAACATTCAAAGCCAGCACCGATAGATCGTAGTGGGGAAAAAATTCTAAAACATGACTTTGGAGTTTTTGAAGTGGGTAAAAAAAAAACAAAAAATCTTATATTTTCCCTGCAAACAACGATTTATAACTAGAAAAATACGATAATACCATATCGTGACGAAAACGAGCTTGAATCCGGGATTTTAAAAGCCGAGAAAAACTGTATTTTCGAAAAAGTTACAATTGGTTTCATATTTTCTTAGGATAGTAGAAATAAAAAATAAATTTGAACCTGGTTATGATTTTCAGGGTACACGATTTTTTTTCTTGTTGTAGTTTAAAAAAAGTTTCATAAAAATTTGCTGGGGAACGTTAAGCAATTCGTATACGTGTACTCGTATGTATGTAGGTACCTCGAATCGTTCAATTTTATCGAAAAATTGACGATGAAAGAATTTTCTCTTCACATCGATCGAATCATCGTTAGGTATATGGCACCAGTTTTTTTATTTTTTTCTGACAAGTTCGTATATGGTATTTAATTATTCCGGAGCAATTTCTGTCGGTGATTAATTATCATCCAGTACCCTATCTCGGTTTGAAATCTGCTAGGGTTTAACGTGGGAGTCAATCGAGGTACGAAAATGTGGATTTTAGCATTTTAATTAAAATTTAAAAAAATAAAAAGATCGTATTCAATCGCGAATCCGTTCAAAAAGACGTCGCTGCGCTATCCGAACCGGATAACTAACCCCGAGGTAAATAGACCCGGAATTCAGGGGTGGGCAGCAGTCCGATGAAATCGAATAAAAGGAGAATAAGAATCCGCGATTCTCCACGTGCCAAATACAATAAGACACTAAGAAAAAAAAAATACATGTCTACGTGATGATTGAAATTTCTTTGATTTTTAGGGGTTGCTTATCAAATTTTTTACCATTGTTCTAACATTTGAAGGAAAAAAAAAAAAGATTAAAAAATTATAAAACACTACTTATTCTGGTAATGGTGATGAGGCTAATGACTAAACTGCAGTAAAATTTCTTTGAGAAAGGCCTGAGGGTCGTTGACTCGGTACTAAACTTAGGAGGGTCAAGAGTAACTCACCGTAAACACTAACGCTTTCGTATAATTAATACAAAGATTTGCACAGCGCTATTACGATGAGCTACGACGAAGGACAGATTATTTACCCTCTAACGTAATACGACATGGCATCTTGGTATCCATCCTCAAAATTGAGAATATGCGGAGTCAGTATACATATAACCGTCTAAAATACAGTTTGCTAGCCTCGAGCGACACCCGATTTTCAACGAGGGCAATAAATTTATGTTTAAACTTTAAATTTTGCAAACATTCAGCAAATGAAACGATGAAATACAAATATACGTTCAAAATATATTTCAAACCCGAAGATCTCGCTTGATATTCTTCAAGAAAGCATTTTTTTTTTTTTTCATTCAACATATAGACGACGCTGTAGATAAATATATCGGCGATTTATTAACGAATAAAAATCTGCAATATTATTAAAAAAAAAAAATTTCTTCACATCGCCAATAATTTTTTAGCATAAAAAATTCATTTTTTCAACCATTTTCGCAGTATCGAATAAATCATTTTCCAACATCGTTGTATACACATTTGCAAAACGGTTCAATTCTATCACGACCTTAACGTATAACGGAGTTTGATAATATATGTAGTGCATATGGCAGGTAAACTTCCAGTTTCTACCATATTTCCCTCTTTCCCTTACGTCGTGTCGCGTCGCCTAGCACAACTTTACGTAGATCTTCCGCATGCAGTTATCCTGTACAGAACCGTATCTGAATCTTATTGGCGAGACTGGACCCGGCTCAAATCTCGTCGTTGGGAGGCTACTTCTCGTTGTGTACAAAAATTCTTTTTTTTTTTTAATCGTTAATATCACTACTGAGCTTAATTTTGGTGGATAATTATGAACCATCGAGGTCCACGATGCTCGAGTTTACATCGTGGCCACTGGCTGCCTACCCCTAGTTTCAGGGTTGAATTTATGGCGGCGACACTGACTGACAATGAGCATAAGTCACACTTCCCTAGGGTAGAAGCTGGGACATGCCGTACCGTGAGAGAGATCGGTGATAAATCTCTGGATGTAATTAACGTCGGAATCCAAAGTAAAGCATAGTTCTTATGGGTGGTTTTTTTTACGCCTTATATATATATATACACGTAGCAGTTTAACTTTGTATACTAAAGTCGAGAGGAATGATTGCCTTTCTTGTTCATATAGTGAAAAAAACAAGGTGGGGTAAAACAAAAAAATTAAAAAAAAAAAATAAAATAAATAAACTTGGATTGAGCTGGGGCTGATGGAAAAAAGAATCTTTAATTAGAGATTGAAATTTATCCGGGTATATAATAATGCGAGCACCCAACCACCTATCTAGAATTTCTTCAATTCCACTTTTTCAACTCCTTGAATCGCGAGTTATTATATCCTTAAATTATTGGCTATGAAAAATTACTTTTCTTTCTTCATTTCATAGGAATGGGGGAACTGAATTTAATATTTATCGAGTAAAGAAGTTGCCGAATTGATTGATGATCAATCTTGGAAATCGGGATATTCTTAACCTCATCAAATATCGGTTTTAAATAACTTATTCGTATCTATAACTAGTCTACTTCGAGTTTCAGGCAGGTCTTCACGGATTAACTGGCCACGTTGAGTTCAACGAGGGAAAGAGGAATAACTTCAAACTTGATCTTCTTAAACTTAAAAGAGAAGAACTGGTCAAGGTTGGAGAATGGAAGCCAGGAAGTGGAGTTAACGTAACAGACGTCGGGGCCTTCTACGAGACGACAGCCGCCAATATCACCCTCGTCGTTATGACAAGAGAGGTTTTTTTTCCAGTTTTTTAATAACTCTTAATTTTCACTCGGGTATATTACACTCGAATTCTTATCTATTCATCGATTACCTTAATCCCATTGAACAGTAGAGAATTTAACACAATTTTTAATTTCATTCAGTGACCGAAACCGAAGTAGGCTCAAGAACACTGCGGTGGCAATCAAGTGCGATTAATTTATCACCACGTTCGATAATACGAGTTTAACTACCCCGATCAGTAATGTAATGAGGGTCGGGATTAGCCACTCTCTCATTACGAGTTGGGGTATGAAATTCGGGTCTGAATGATCGTGGTTAAAGTATCTTATTTTTTTTTCTTTTTAAATCGTTAAGTCCCTTTAAATTTTACCTTGAAATTATATTTTGATGAAAGAAAAAAAGAAAAAATTGAAAGAAAAATAATAATAAAACTTGAATATTTGTTGTCGAGTGCGAAATACGCGAGAGGGAAAAAGTTTTGAAGTAGGTTACCCACTCGGGGTACAAGCAATCATATTTAATCGATAAGCAAAGGCAAATTCAATCCAATACCCTCCCCACCAATGCAGAGCTCGTTCAAGACTGCGGAGTTCGATTAATTTATAACCTACCTCGTTGGGTTTATAATTTTTATGAAGGGTGGCGAAGAAACGAGAACTTGGAGAACCGCGGGGTTGAATTAGGGAAGTCTGTAGTGTATAGAGGAGGGTATACACCCGCTGGACAAAACCAGTTTTCCAAAATAATCCCGGTGAAATTGGATTTATAATTAACGCGTGGATACAACACTGCCGTACGGACCATAAAGATTTTTATATTTTTTCATCACAAGCCTCCATTTGCTGAACAATTTACGATTCCCAACGGACGCCCAACTAATCACGAATATACGTATTTACATTTTTATAATCAAACCATTTCATACAGCTGATACAGACATTTTTTATACTCTTCTTCTTTTCTTTATTATAGATCCCCGATAGTTCGTTCTAACATCTTCGTTTCATTCGATATTGAAATTATTTTCTATCTATCTTCTTTCTTTTTTTTTCATTTTCGAAATATTTTACAATAAAATTGAAAATTCATACTTCGAGGATATAAAAATTTTCTTTTCTTAATTTATACAAGTCTGAAGAAAATTGTTGGTGAAATGAAAAAGAGGATCCAGATGAAGTTTTAAAACAAGAAGATATTTAGTGAGATAAAAATTCTTCAAGCTAAAGTCAATTCATTTTTTATACTGCTAACAGGAATTTCATGTTAAGGGAATAACTCGACGTTAAAATTGTTGGATAAAGTTTTTTTTTTCCGTTGAACAGATTTTTAGCACGAATTTGTTAAGGAGGGTGAAGATTTTGAAATTGGGTGAGAAAGCAAGCTCGGTACGAGTTTATACAGGACACCTCGATTCCCTGTAGAAAAAGTTAAAAATTAAACGACTCTTTCGAAATTCTTTCCTCCTCCATAGCAACGCGACGTTAACGTCTTACTTATCTAACTAAGCTTGAAATGTTTTGCCTTATAACTCTCACCCGTTTCTTATTCACCCTTCCACAGTTTTAATTAGCGTACCTATTCGTTAACGTGCTTTTGAGCTAACGGCCGAGACTCGGTCGTTTTCGTCAATTACTTATTCAACGTATTAGCTGATCCTTTTACCACTTCGTTTTCTTTATTCAACAGATCCTGCAATTTTCTTTTCAAAACCATCATCAACCCTAGTCGAAATTATTAATCCAATTGTTTATTCTCACTCACTTATATGCAAGGATGATATTTAAACAGCCTTTTATAAGTCCATCATTCTCGTGTAGGAGAAGTACGTACGTTCATGTCAACGTGTTTTAATTCTAAAAAAAAAAACAAGCCGGAAAAACAGTTTTTCGGAGTACTTTTCATCAAAAAAAAAAAAAGGATGGGTTTGTCAGGGGAAGAAAAAGTATAAAAAAACAGTAATGAAAAACCGAAAAAAAAGATCAAAATTGAAAATTTTACATAAAAAAATGCCCTATATATTGACAAATAACAATTTCATACAGTGTGTTTAATCCCAATTCGATCTGAGTACACTTACAATTTCTTCTTGTCATTGGCAAGAATCGCCCTATATATTGACAAACAACAATTTTATACAGTGCATTCATTCTAATTCGATCTACGTACATTAATAATTTTTTTGGTGTCATTGTCAAGAAATGCCCTATATATATGAAATTCTCAACTCGGAAGAATATATTCTTTCATTTAGAAAGGTAATACAGAGAAAAAAGTATAGGTTTGTCAGTAAAACAGCGAAAATCGATTCATTTCCGGTAGAACCGGAAGTTCAAATTAAACGAGACACGGCAATTTTTCATGCCCATCATTTGGTTGTAAAGTTCTGTGAATTTCAGATTTTTTCATCGAGCCGTTTCCGAGATCACCACGCGAGTTTGACGAACAGACCGACAGACAGACCGACATCTTTCTAAAAGCCTGTTTTTCGGATTCTAGAGGGTCGAAAATGTGAAGATTCTTTGAAATTAGCAAAAGTCACTTTTCGACCAAAACCAATACATTTCTTATATCACCGTAGGTGATGAAAAGTAAAAACCAAACAAACGAAAAAGAAACCTGTACCTATAAGGGAGAGTTTAGACTCCGGTCTGGGTTAATTCATCGCAAAAACAGTAAAACAATTTACGTTGGGGTTAGGTTAGTTGTTTAGGGGGTAGCCGAAAGATCCAGTGCGGAAGATTCCTAATTGGTGTATTCCCAAGGAACCGTTTAAGAAACTGTAGTCTCGGAGCTCTGTAACAAAAACTGAAAATTTGTATACCGACATATTTTTTTTGTTTTTTAGAGTAAATAGTTTTCAGAATATTAACAACCCATCTAAATTATCGCACTTCACTTGCTACTTGATTTGGAATTATTTAACCCACGTTTGTTTGTTTCTTTATAAAAACTTGAAAACTCATTGTGCGATAAATATTATTTTTTATAGAATTTTTAGCGATTTGAAAAACACTTCTCGGTCATCTTCTCAGCCCACGTAGGTAATTAAAGTTCTGTTAACTCAATTTGTAGAAAATCTTAGATTGGAAACTTCGGTGGGTACATTTCTGTCCCTCGCTATCGCATTTTAAATTTAAATTCAATATATCCGAAAGACTTACCTACTCAGACTTATATGTACCAGACGTAAATGGATGCGAGTATACCTACGTCTCAAATTTGCGATAGAAAATTGCGCTTTGGATTAAAGTGTGATGTTTATTTTTTCCTTTTTTGCACATCAGCATCCCTTAGTTTAAAAAAAAAAAATAATAAAAAAAAAATAAAAAGCCAATTTCACGTTCAAGGAGAAGCCGTACGTCATGGTGAAAGAAGACAAGAATTTAACCGGAAATGCGAGGTTCGAAGGCTTCTGCATAGACCTTCTGAAGTGGATAGCTGGCCAGGTTGGCTTCCAATATGCCATACGTCTAGTGCCAGATCATATGTACGGGGTCTACGATCCGGAAACTAAAGAATGGAATGGAATTGTCCGGGAACTTATGGAGAAGGTTGGTATTAAAAATTGGCGAAATTAAAGTTTTGAAAAAAGTAACGATCAGGGGAGTAAATTTGGAGTGAAAATCGACGAGCTTGCAGCGATTCTCGATATAGGATTTTTTTTCTGTATTATTAATTTAATTATGTAAATTTTTGGCACAACGTATTTTTTAGTTTTCTTTTTTTCTTTGCTTTTTATTTTTTTGTGTGTTTCTTTTTACAAGCAGCTGAATATTTAACCAGGACAATTCATTGGCTGGTTTATGCGGATGTCGTAGTATAGCAACCCTGTTTCCGGAGTCATTTGAATTGTAAAAGCTCCGTTATTAAACTAGATCTGACCACCTGCCGCGAACAAATTACACGTCTTTCGTTTTACATTTTTACCAAGCCGAGCTTTCCGGCCCCTGTGAGATTGGGACCAAGTTTTAAAATGAACTTTCGAAAGCACACGATCCTAGTATATATTGTATATCTATATCTGTACCTATACTGAAGGAGACACTCTCTTAATCTCAGATATTTTTAAACTCTAACCAAACCTCGGGGTAATATCAATGAAATAAAACTTTTGTGATCAAAAGTGGAAACTGGCAAATCAAAAATCGTTTGATATTAAACATGGACACATTATGTGGCTAACATACGCTGAAGTAGCTCATTGGAGTTGGTTTAAAGTCCGGAGATATGTAACGAGCTGAAAATTTATTTAACACGTACGATAAAAAAAAAGCTCGTGGATCCTGGCCCCAGTTATAAAAATCCTAATTGACGCTTGGTAGAGAATTTACGAATTTGTGTATTCTGATTTAGTAATTCTAACTTTTATTAAAAAAATTAATAAATATTTAAGAAAGTGCTGCTCATAGCAAAACGCAATTTCATGGTAAATTTTGATGGAATCAGTCCAACAATTATCGAGATATATCGAAATGAATTTCGCAGGACTTTCCCTCCCAGACTTGATTTACAAATTCTGTTAAATTTGGGCGAAGAGCTGCGAACCTGAAGAAGTACTAACGATACAAATTTTGTCTGAATCGTAGAAACGGTTGCCAAGATATTAATGATTCTTCGAAATGGTATTTTGTTGCTTTTTTCCTTTTGCAAGATCGTCGATAAATTTTATCGCAAATTTAATACCGTATTTGAAAATGATTCTAAGTATTTTTTCGTCAAATTTTTTTTTTTTAATAATTCCAACTAGTTTGAAATTTATTCGACGAACGGAGAAACAAATTGAAGAACTTTTGAGTGCTCTACTTTCTTTCGGGATAGTAAAATTAGATAAAGAAAAGGTCAGATTGAATTGCAGTAAAGCAATCTAGCGAATAATCAAGACGAGACTCGAACCGTGCGATTAGAATGCAGAAATTTGTGGTCTTCGAATTCCGGTCAGTAATCACCGCAGCTTCCAATCCCACAGTCGATTCTTCTGTCTCTCGTTTTCTCACCTTGCACAATTTTATCAGACACGCAATTTCCCGTGAGACGTAACGTAAAGATAACATTTACCTTGTTGTAGTGAAATGAGGTTGAAATTGTCGAATTGAAATTAATCCACCGTCCGTACATTAGCGAGTTTTGAAATTCTTAAATAATTTTCAAATAAAAAAGCTAATTTTAAACGTTCGATAATAATTATCGACGATCAACGAGACGGATATTCAAAAATAAATTCTAAACTTTATAAATCGAATTTCTAATTAAACGTCAGTTGCAAAAACTAATTGACAGATTTTATTTTCTTGTTTAAAATTACGCTCCTTTCCGAGAGATGCTTCTTCCAGTTTATCATGCTTCGAGCTTTTTCCTTAAACGAAATAAGAGAGAAAAAATATATCTACAAAACTGTACTCGGTATATATACCTACGTATACATACTTACGCATATACTTCTTTCGTCTGGCTAATTGCAGGATGAAACGGGGGAAAATATCCCCCTTTATCTTTTGTGCAAGGGTAAAATCTTCCCTTGGACAAAGGATTCCATATAATGTTAACATAGATATTGCTACTTTTGTGGTATATTAGACTCAAAATTACAATACGTTACTCTTAGCGTTGCTCCCGGGCTCTGGAAGCTGCTGGAAAAATTTATAAAAAATGTATATAAAACCTGACAAAACATCTCTGAAACCTGTCTTTTTTCTCTTTGCATATATATACAGATCGACGGAAAAATGAAAAAACTTTAACTTACACATACACTCGGCTATTTTTCCCTTGTGAAATAGAGCAGTGAGTTTTTTAATCCTGCAAGCTCACTATTCAACTCTTTAGTAGCTCTTCTAGGTGACATCGCTTATGAATGGGATCGTAAAAAGAGATGTGAACACTTTTTGCACCATCAAAAGAATGCATAACATATTTCAAAAATTTGAATGTGTTTATAATTTATTTATTTCTAGACAAAACAAGTATCAAAGCTCTTCTAAAATATCTTATCTGTGAAATATCGGTTTCTAATTTTTTTTTTTTTATTTGTATTTTACAGCGTGCAGATTTGGCTGTTGCTTCAATGACGATTAACTACGCGAGGGAAAGCGTAATAGATTTTACAAAGCCGTTCATGAATCTGGGGATTGGAATATTGTTTAAGGTGAGTTGCTATTTGCATAAATTTTACAAAAGTTTTTTTTTTTTTTTTTTGGTTTATTGAATTGAAAAAAATTCAGTTTCTCAAGAGCTTTATCAATAATTAATAATATTCCAAGCGTAGGAGATAATAAGTCCAAAATTTTGTCCTGCGAAAAATCCAAAAAAATTTAAAAAAAATACTAATGACAAAAAATAGAGTTAAAAAAAAAAAAAAAAAAAAAAAAAAAAGAACTAATGGGGGAAAGAGAAAACAAGAAACAAAAAAAAACAGACTTGTTTCCTGAGCTTCGAAACTTTTCTTTTCTATAACTTCTCGCTTAGCTACGTCAGTACACATAACTCGTAACTATTGCAGACGTGAAAAAATGTTTTTCAACAAAAGTTGCACCCTTAGTCGTGGGTCAAACGAATATAGCAACGGACAGTCCCGGATCGGTGAAATTTTTTATTTTTTGCCCCGTACTTTTTTTTACCCAATTTTTTATTTTTTTTTTGCTTCTTCCGTTTTTTTTTTTTTTTTTTTCATTTTACGAACTTCCACTCGCGACAGCCAACAAACTCGGCAATAATAATTCATTTGTACAATGTCACGCGTCAGTTACGCGTCAGCTGCCTCCTGCACCAAGCTGAGCTATCAGTTTTATTCAGATGTCTGGCGCAATTCGATACGGGCTCGTTACATGCCATTCGGGGACAAATTGACTCGTTGATATTAATTACTTGCCTCATTGCGACCCTAAATTGTTTTAAATTGAAATTTAATATCAATTCAACGTCACACTTATTATGGTACATACACACGTTAATAAAGTAACTGAAACATACCAAACCCTTTTCTAGCAAAATTCGTATTCATTATTATATCAAATTTTTATTTTCATCGAATTTTAGTTTACCTTACTTAAACCTGTGTCTAATTCAATGCGAAAATCAGTTTCACTCGATTTTCCCTATTTGAACACAAAATTATAAAAAAAGAAAAAAATGAAGTAAAAATTAATTTTTTAAAATGGGCTTCAAATGAGAGAAAATTTTACAGAATAGAAAAGTAAAAAAAAAAAAAAATATACGCATTATGTCTAATAATTTAGGTATATAGGAGGAAGAAAACTAACCGATTGAGAAATCTACCGAATCTATATTAACGCGTCGATTCGTTGTAATTAAAATTTTAGTCCATCAAAATTTAGGTACCGACTAGTCAGCCGACGCGGTTATTCTCATTCATGAATCCTCTGGCTGTTGAAATCTGGCTATACGTACTAGCTGCGTATATGCTGGTCAGTTTCACACTCTTCGTCATGGCGAGATTCAGCCCTTACGAATGGAACAATCCTCACCCCTGCCTAGCCGAAAGTGATGTCGTCGAGAATCAGTTTAGTGTCAGCAACAGCTTCTGGTTCATCACTGGGACTTTTCTCAGACAAGGGAGTGGGCTCAATCCCAAGGTATAAATTGACGACGGTGACAAAATGAAAAAAAAAAAAAAATAATAAAGACAAGGTGCTGCACTTGGTATCAGCCAAAGAAAGAAACCCGATGAGACACAATTAACAAAAAAGAAAAATAGTGTCTGGTTGGAATTTAGCGTTCCTTCTAAAAAACTAAAAACCTTTTTTATCTATTCATTTTTGTTTCGAATTATTATATAGGTACTCGATATTTGAATCGGTAACCAGAAGCTGCTACCGTATTCCCTCCCCCTCCCCCCTCGTTTTAGGAAATTTCTATAGTGTTAAGATTGTTGATGTTTATAAGAATAAGGTGTATGGTGTCTCTCGATCCAAAACGATAATTTATATCTTTAATTTGCCGAGTAGTTTAATACCGAGATTATATGATTTCAAAAAGTGTTCAATTTTTTATTATAGGGTTAAATAAATAATTCATATTGAATTAGGAATAGGGGAAGTGCGAGAGAAGAACCTCCGGTTTCTACAAGTACAAATAGCCTCTAGTCGTTTGCGTAACACGTCTTTCAATATTTGATACAGTTTGTGAGCTGCTGGTTCGCGGATTTTCTACTGTGTACTATCATCGAGGATCTCGGTGATTTAACCTCGGTAAATATAAGGGGTGCGGGAATTGAGGAACGCGTTTTGGATTTGTGACGAGAAATTTTTTATATCTATATATTAAAGAAATTTTCGATTATATGTATGTGTGTGTGTGTGTGTGTTTATTTGTTTGTTTGTTTGTTTGTTTGCTTGTTTGTTTGTTTGTTTGAATCATATATTGCGAAAGAGGAGAGTATAACAGATGAATAATGGTAGAAGGATATAATGATATGAAAAAATAATGAAAAAAATAAACCAATCAAGATATTGAAATGAGTTTAATTATATATAAATCGAAAAAAAGACAAAGAAATACGTAAAATTGCTCCAGGTTTCTGGGAGAATGCCGTCGCGTCTCTTCTCATTCATGAATCCACTAGCTGTGGAAATATGGCTCTCGATGCTAGGAGCTTACGTGATCGTTTCACTGACCATTTGGATAGTGGCGAGATTTTCCCCGTACGAATGGGTCGAGCCAGCGCCTTGTCCAAGCTGCAAGTGTCCCTTACAGGTAGGGTGGTTTCCCCGCCTTGCGGTGTTCATTATGAGTGGTGAAAATAAAAATTAAAAATTAAAAACAGAAACGAAAATAAATAAATAATCATACATCTAGAATTTTTTTTTTTTTTATTTTTTTTTTTTATTTTGTTTCGAGGGTTAAAACCGAAAAATGGTAAAGAAATGTTTTTATTTTTCTTCTTATTCTTATCTCATGTCTGGTGACACGGGATAAAACAAAGCTGGAAGGCGAAGAGAGTAAAATATATACCTACGTAATCCTTTTATACTCGTCACGGTAAATTTTAGTCTGTGAATTTTAAACAAGAAGTTTTCGAGCTGTGCTCGTTATACGTGAATATCTGAACACCCTGTATACGGATTGTTAGCCCTGAGGGTAAAGCCGGGAAGAACAGGAAGTGAAAAGACGCGTTTGAACCGACGCTAATTTTCCGGTGTATCTTTTTTTTCTTTGTTTTTTATTATTTTTCTTTATATTTTGTGGTTTTTTTTCTCTCTCCCTCACTCTCTCTCTCTCTCTCTCTCTTTGTCTCTCTTTTTGTAACAATTTATTATTATTATTTTTTTTTATTACTTTTTATTTTATTCCTCATCGCTCCCATTTCGATTTCGCTTTTGCACCCCCGTAGGTATACCCGCACTCTGCATAGTCGGTTATGAATTGAAAGATGCAAATTAACGATGAAAGCCGAGGAATACGGAATGAGGAAAGATAATAAAAAATAAAAAAAAAAAATATACAAAGATATGAATGAATGAATGAAAAATGACAAAAAAGGAAAAAGAAAAGGAAAAAAAAAGAAAACACAATTATTCTAACTTATACAGAATCGAGAGGAGCTTATGAATGTAGACAGTCTGTCTGTTGAGCCTAAGCGAAAGTTCCTCTCTGTTCGACGGTTCGTTACCGTTCGTTACCCTTCGTTTTTTGAGCTTCCTCTTTCCTTTTTCTTTAACTTTATCTTTTCTCCATTCTATACTTTCTTTTCTTCCCTCTTATTTCTTATTTTTTTATTTTTTTATTTTTTTATTTTTTTTATTTTTTATTGTTTTTTCGATACTTCTCTTTGTCTCAATGGTTGGGCAACACCGCTACGCTACCTCCGTTGCCCTTTTGGTTGGTTCGTTAAAACTTTGTCGACAATATCATCGAGTGGTACCTAACGATATCTTTCCGTTCGAGTACCGTAGAATCCAACGTAGGCTATTCTTTTTATTCTCTTCTTTCTTCGTCTTTCAGTTTCTCATTTCGTTTCTTTAACGTCACGTACCGTTACAATATAACTTCAATAAAAAAAAATTTCATATACCAAACCTTTATCTCGGAGGCACAAATAACCCATTATACGTATACATATATATACAAATATATTTTATATACATACCTTATCAATGTAAGAGACCCAAAATAACATAAAAGCTAAAAATTGTCTCATTTTACTTATTTTATGTTTTATTTCATTTTTATTTTTTTGTTAATATTTCAATCCAAAAAAACGTATACTGATTGATGAAGAAATTCTGTATAATACTCTGATAGAATTATCGTTGAAAACAAAAAAATAAAAAAATAAAAATAATTTCGCACCACTTGCGGCGGGGACCGGGATATATTGTCAGGGCGGTCACGTTAGCGCTCTGGAACCGGACAGCGACGACATCCCGTTACCCCGTACAGTGAACGACTTCACCCTGGCCAACAGCTTCTGGTTTACCGTCGGGACACTCATGCAACAGGGGAGCGACCTCAACCCCAAGGTAATACATATACCTACACGATACCGCGGAGTCGGCAACTTTATACTTTTCCACTTTTTCAACAACTTATCTCTTCTCTTCTGATTCTATTCTCTTTTATTCTATATTCTCTTCTCTTCTATACTCTACTCTACTCTACTCTACTCTACTCTACTCTTTCCTTCATATCCACCTCCTCACTTCATCCCTTATCCAGCTAAACCCGCTGCAGAGACACCCTAATATCCAACGATTCCTCATTTTGTTCAACTTCAACTGAAGAACTAAAGAGCTTACAAGTATGAGTGAAGAGTAAAGGCATACCTGTAGGTTATAGTGGGATCGAAAGAGGGTTTGAAGAATGAAATCCTTATCTCTGCTTACGCCTAATTTTTTTCCCCCGTTTTATAAATTTTTTTTTTTTTTGTTTTTTTTGTTTTTTTCGTTTTTTCTTTCTACATGTTTTACGATCAGTGTAATATATATAATATCGTTGTATAGATTTCGTGCTGATTTTTCTTTTTAGACTGTTCAACGAATCGGGATATCATATAGGTGCAGAAGAAATTTTTTTTGTTTTTTATAAAACTTATACGAAAACACGACGAGTTTATTTACCGTTACAAACAACCCCTTAAGACTTTTTTTTCTTATTCTGTTTTCTCACTTCTCTATACCTGAGTGCGAAGCTTAGGTATTGGTTGGGTACTGGTTCTACTCATCTGATATTGTCGAGATTATAAAAAAAATAACAAAAAAGAAGGAATAAAATAAACGGTAAAATCCTCTCCCTCCATCTCCACATATCAAAATTTTAGCTAATCTGCAAATATGTCATTTAGATAAACGAAATATGCTGCACTTATATAGTATTCAGTATATTCACGCATTAAATTATTTATTTATTTTTTTTTTTTTTAATTAACAAGCACAAACCTTTTACCCCACCTATTTCTTGAAGTGGTTCTTATAAGTACTTGCGTAAATTTAAAAGTCTTTTTAGTAAAGTTTTTGAGAATTTTTGTGAAATAAAATGTAGGTAAAAAAAAAAAAAAAAATAATAATAAAGTTTTGTAATACATGGTCAAACGTTGCGGCACATTTTTATACATACCTACTTACTACAGTAATGTATTGTGTGTATATTGTTTTTTCATACATAGAAAATTATAAAATACCTACACGTAAAGCTTATTGTGCTAGAAAAGAATTTGGCGATTTAAATTTGCACGGTATAATAAATACGATTATTCTATTTTTCACTTTTATCAACGTTTGACCAAAAACGCGGAATACTACTGGCCGCTTTTGATGCGGTACTAGAAAACTTGCGATACCAATGGTCGCTGAAATCTACCTCAAAACTACGCTTTACGTGTAGGATACTGCATATACGTATGTATGCATGTATGTATGTATGTATACGTCGTTCACATCATACACTATATATATAAATATATACCTATATACACACGTTTATATTCAACCTTATATATATATTTATATATATATATTTATACTGCGGGCGAGGCGACGTCCGGGACGCTTTAGTTCAGCTTTGAATTCTCTTCCGGGTAAAACTTTCTGGAAAACAAAGTAAAAAAGTTAAAATGGAAAACGTTCAGATATATATATATATATATATATATATATATATATATATATATATATATATAGAAAACAACGATTCAAGTTGACTGGTTGATTATCCGACGCGATATTATTTGCTTATTTTACATTTAACTGATAGTATCACGACAGTTTTGAGGACCATATTTCGAGTGATAAAAAATCTTTAGAAAACGAAAATATACGATACTCGTATCTATATACCTGATATCTATACGAAAAATTATATGAAAAATAAAAAATTTCAAATAACTAGATACAAAATAACATAAAATCGATATAAAACTGCTAAGATTAGTGAAATTATGCCTTCGTATACATACTCAAACTTATTGGATCATAAATTCTTTTGGTGTAGATATAAATGGTTTATATTTATATACTTATACATATTTATACGATGAATTTTATTGTCAGATATAAGATACTTAAATGTGGTTAGATAAGTATAACCGAATTGCGTCTATAGTCCGTGTCTATTTACGGGGTTTACGGTTATGATCGTTGGGTATTTTGATCAATCGGGTTATATATACATATATCGTGATATTTTACGTTTAATACGAGGTACTTGTTCGAAGTGTAGAAACTTCGGCTTTGCAGCAGTTGGCGTGATATTCAAATTATTATTATTTATCAATTTTTTTCTTTTTTTTTTTTTTTTTGCGTGTGTATATAAGTGTGCAAAAATCGCGTCTATCAACGTACATACCTATATACATACGTACTACCGGATAAATCAGGTATCTCCTTATATATCAATCACGTGCCAAAGTTCAGAGAACCGTGAAAATTGATAATAAAGAATAAAAATAAAAAGGAAACAAATTTAACAAGAACTAAAATGAACGAAATTGAAAGAGAACCAAAATAAAAAATAATTAAACAACATGCCCTCACCCTGCATGCACATATAACAGCCAAAGCACATTCATACGTATCACGATATTTATTTATTATACATATACTATATGTATATATCCATTTTAAATGGGAAATAATTAGATCCCGATCTATGGATCGTGATCGATCGAATTATCATTGATTTTTTGGAATAAATTATTCGCCCCATATTTTTCTTGTATATACCTTTCTACTTCACTTCAGTTCAGTTCACTTCATTCGATTCTATCTGCAGGGCAGAACTCTTTGAACAATTATTATTCAAGGTACACATACTTATCGGATAGGTACTAGACCACTTATTTAACGATAAGCGCAGCAG
Organism: Macrophya annulata; assembly: GCA_963924015.1. Lineage (NCBI taxonomy): Eukaryota > Metazoa > Arthropoda > Insecta > Hymenoptera > Tenthredinidae > Macrophya > Macrophya annulata. The sequence goes on from OZ001260.1 coordinate 2,698,807, forward strand.
GTTTTATGTTTATTATATGTGAAATCGATGCTCTATTTAGTTTTTTAGTCAATATTTTTTTGGTTTTTTTCTTTTTCGAGGTTTACTTTCTTTACTACTACTACTATATCTTTTCCTTATTTTCTCTTTTCACCTTTGCTTCTTTACGTACTTCCTTCCTTCCTTCCTTCCTTCCTTCCTTCCTCTATCGAACTTAACATTGAAAGAAAATCCGTACCGGAAGATTTAATGTCGGTTTTAAATTATCTTTCAAATCTCTTTTCAACACGTTGGGTTATTCTATATATACGGATACAATTTTTATACAGGTTTACCACAGTCAGTAGATATGTACGTATGTATGTATGCACGTCTATTACATTTCCATATCGGATAAGCTTAGCTTAAGGCTAGATAATAAAATGAAAAAAAAAAAAATCGAAATTGTAGATATTATAGCCGTTCGGATTTCATACAAAATTCATTTTACATATTATATATACTATATAAACGCGATTGGGTTTGTTCCTGTTTTAAACGACTCACTGCAGCAATCCGTTTAAACATTTCACACTTTATCATTTATCTCTTTATTTTTTTTTTTTATTATTATTTATTGTATTTTTTTCTCCCTGTTCTTTCTCTTTCCGGTTCACGACTTCCTTCCAACGAGGAATAAAACATTACCAAACGGCAAATAAATAACCGAATCAACGAATTCAAAATAAGGGATGAACAAAAAAAAAAAATCAAAATAATAAATAATAAAAATAAAATAAAATACAATTTCGAAGAGTACATATTTCAAAGTCTATATAGCTATGTATGTATATGGATATATATGTAGTATATAAATTCGAACCGGGTTCTCTTAGTCATGACAACTTTATACAAGCGTTTAGAAGAAAAAATAAATTAATAAATAAATAAATATAAAATAAAATAAAAAAATCACATCGAATACTGTAAGTGACAGGAGAGAAGAAGGCATTACGAACGAGTGGCGCTAGTTCCACCCTCGTTATTGCGAAGGTGTCTACAGGTGTTCGTATAGTTATATAGGACCCTATCGAAGTGTATGTAAAGTTATTTCCTTCTCGGTAGAGAAAAAAGTAAATAAATAAAAATAATAAATGAGAAAAACCAAAAAACAAAAAAAAAAAACTATGAAAAGAAACTCGCGTTAACTATTAACTAATTAAATCAACGTCAAGTTGTCCACGTTCCAATATCTAGATACAATCTAACTCATTAAGTCTCGGTAAATAATTATACTTTTGTTTTAAAAAAAATTCCATTCACTGTACCCTAATCCAAAATCTACCTCATTTTATTCCACCTCTAATTTCTACCTCGACAGATATATGTATATACATATTACAATATGTACAGACAAATTTCACCCCCAAGCACACACATAATACAAAAATTTCATGCACGCCTATCAAACTTTATATACACGTGGAAAGAGGGAAAAAAAAAATCAAATTGATGACGATCTATGAAGGGGTATATTGTGTAAAGCTATAATGACATTATGATATGAACTTTCTACGTGTATATAAAGAGGTGCAGCTTTTGAAGCCGGCTCTGTGGTATGTACATGCGGGGGTTGTGGGTTGCTCGCTTCGTGAATTGAAGTGTGTAGTATATAGATATATATATAACCTATTTATTTAAATAACGCTAGAAATTTTTGATTGAAAATTTAAACATTTGCAATTTGTAGGTATCGAACGATTTTTTAAATTAAGTTTTTATAGAGAAATTTTTCTAATGAAACAAAACTGTGTGTATATCACAATCTATCTGCAATGTGCACTTGTATAAATCTACCTGAGATAATGTGAATATATAGGTTGGTATATAAGAAACTATTTGGTTGATATTTGAAAAAAAATCAAAAAGAAAAAATACAATTCTATGCTAGAATGGCAGAGTATCGCAAAGAGAGGCTTGAGACCGTCTTTTATAAAGCTTCTTCTTCTTCTTCTTCTTCTTCTTCTTCTTCTTCTTCGTGTTCTTCTTGTTCTTGTACTTCTTTTTATTTTTATTCGTATTTAACGGAGTATGATGTAGAAGGAACGCCTGCGATCCACGAAGAGAAGTGAGAGATAGATGAGAGAGAGAAATATAAAGAAAGAGAGAGAGAGAGAGAGAGAGAGAGAGAGAGAGAAAAAAAAGACAAGGAAATGGTTGAATGGTGAGAAAGAGGAAAAGACATAGAGGAATAAGAACCAGAGCTTTTATTGGCATTCCTCGCCTCTAGAATTTCCCAATGGTTCGGATCTGGTAGGAGGTCCTAATATCGAACCTTGATGTGTTCTCGATTGATCGGTGAATGTCGTTACGAAATGCGACGAATACGACTACGACTAAGACTACGAATACGACTACCGACTACCGACTACCGACTACGAAAACTACTGTCGAGTAAGAGAGATCTCAGTCAAAGAGGGTATATAGAGGGAGGAATTTTAAACTGAGAGATACGAATCGCGAGGTGGGGTTCGAGATGATTCGCCGTATTCCTATTTCCTTAACTCTCAACTTTCTTCGTGGATCGCAGTATGCTGGCTGAGATCTTGATGCAGATATCAATAAATGGGAGTAAAAATGTTACGAACATATGGTTCAATCCATATATCGCGTATGGTTGAGTGCGGATGGATCTTATTATTATATACCCGTAGATTTTACTCCCTGCACAACTTCAGGAAACAATTATTTTTATTTTTTTTTATTTATTTTTTTTTTCGGTCTAACCCGTCCGATAGGCAACCAGCACAAGAATCGTCGGTGGAATATGGTGGTTCTTTACTCTGATCATCATATCATCATACACTGCAAATTTAGCCGCCTTTCTAACTGTCGAACGCATGATTACCCCGATTGAAAACGCCGCTGATCTTGCCGAACAGACCGAAATATCATACGGCACTCTAGAGGGTGGGAGTACGATGACGTTCTTTAGGGTGAGTTCCGCCAGAGAAAAGTCGAAATATTTTGATCTTAATAATTGGATCAATTGCGAATTCGAAAAATTGAGAGACTGAAAATTTTCGAATATTTTACAGGACTCAAAAATCGGTATATATCAAAAGATGTGGAGGTTTATGGAGTCTAAAAGGCCGGCTGTTTTCGTCTCGACGTACGAAGAAGGTGTGAAGCGAGTCCTGGAAGGTGATTACGCGTTCCTTATGGAATCTACGATGTTAGATTACGCAGTGCAACGTGATTGTAATTTGACCCAAATCGGTGGACTCCTTGACAGCAAGGGTTACGGGATCGCAACGCCAAAAGGTCTCCTTCTTCTAACGCTCATTTTTCTTTCGCTAATTCTAAGTATGGGTACTAATCCCGAACGAGGCATTAACTCATTACTTTTTATCCCTTATCTCAAGCGCAGGTTCACCATGGAGGGATAAAATATCATTGGCCATTTTGGAGCTACAGGAAAAGGGAGTGATTCAGATACTCTACGATAAGTGGTGGAAAAACACCGGTGATGTTTGCAATAGAGACGAAAAGAGTAAGGAGAGTAAAGCCAACGCTTTAGGAGTCGAAAATATTGGTGAGCCACATCCCTTTAATACTATACCTATTTCCAATATCCAATCGATTTATTAATATCATAGCTATTGTTTTACGCCACTGTTATCATCGAACAAAATTATTCTATTCGAGGGTTTGACGACACTTTAATTTACGGACTACGATAATTTTACGTTTCGTAATTCACCGGCTATTCATTGTTAATAATATAATAGGGGTAAATAAATGTACAGGTAGATGAGTAAGTGAGCCTAAATAATAAAGCTAAACAAGATAACTAAGGGGTAGGTATATTATAGTGCGTACTTTCATTTGGAAATCTTATTGCAAAAATAATCAAAGAAATCTTTTAATGGTGAGAGAAATTTTGTTTTCTGAAATTTGAAGAGTAGGTATTCTTTCTTGAGAAGGTAAGGAAATTTATGATGGCAACAAGTTTCCGGTTCTTATTTTGTAGTTTTATGTAAATATAATATTATTATTATTATTATACATCATGCGGAGAGTATTCAATAATTTGAACACATGAATTAGTTTTAGAATGATGATACCGATATGGAGTTGAGACGCGGAAAGTTTAACTAAGGTGTTTTGCAAAACCGGAAACCGTCTTTATACACTTCGAGTATAGAGTCAGCCGCGAGTTCAGGATATGCAGATAGCTAGTCGGCTCGGCCACGACGGCGGTGCCGGAAATGAAAGTTTCTCTTTCCGGTTTCAGGCATCGCCTAAATCACGACGTCCTGAAGTTATGCAAATCCAACCTCACCGACTACTACCCCCACCCACACAGAGTGAGATGACTCTGCCACAGCGAAACAGCTTCCCCTCAAGCGAAAATTTATTTGTATCTAAATTCGCGGGAATATATATACTACCCTCGTGGCGAATTCAAACTTTCCAAATATGCGAAGGGGTGAAGTATGAGGGGAAACGATGCGCAAATTTTTGATAAAAAAAATGTCTCTTCTTTTTTTTTTTTTTTTGCAAGTATTGAATAATTTTTAAAACTGAAAATAACTCTTCGTTAATTTCGGACTCGGCGGATTTTGAGATCAGTGATTTTTGGACTTGGGTTAAAATGGGTCAATTTTCACGTTCGAAACTTAAATAAAATCTTTGAGGAAAGGTCGAGTCAGAGAAACTGGTAGCCAGAAGCAACAATCGTCTATTTGCGAGGCGGTCCATGAAGAATGATAATATCGATTGCGGTTTGAGCCACGGTGGGCATAGAGATAGGGTCTTACTCCTGGGCGGGCGTCGCGGCGCGACGCGACGCGACGCGTCCTGCACAACGCCGCGCCGCGACTTACCGCACCGCACCGCACCACACCGCACCGCACCGTGTCGCGTCTCGGAAAACGGACGATGGAAAAATGGGCAACTTTTGATAAAGTCACGGCCCGCCTGCACCATGAATACATAGTAGCACCTAGCGGGTGGAACCAGGTTCTCTCAAGTTTAAGGTAGGGGTGTATATATCACAGAGAGAAGAATTTCATGGTATTCTACAGTATCCTGTAGGTACGACCGGGTCAAAGGGCGTCGAGGATGGAGGCCAAAGAACGAAGTAAAATCTTGCACTACGATCCGTGATTTCCGGCACAAGGATTTATATTCAGTTCACGATTTTCACCGCGTTTAACTCCCCTCTCAAAATTCAACCTAGTCACCTATATACACCCTCAAAATCTTACAAGGTATAAAGGGATGTGAATGATGATATATATCAAGGGTGCAGACCTTGTACGGATGATTTCATTAAATACGGTTTAAAAAAAGAAATGATTTTCACCTCTCTCGTCTCATATTAATTAATTATCCAAAAATTTCAGTAGCTGATAAATTTTGATAATCTTTTGGAAATATTTTTGATCACGAGATTTTCGTACAAAGAATATTTCACGAATATCAACAATTCGTCGAGATTCTTTTTGCAGGAATCAGGAAACAGGTTCTCGAAGATTTTAGCTCACAGCTTTTACAGACGATTAAGCTCAAAGCAAATTAGGACAGAGTGTAGAATGTACGAAGGATATTTGTATAATATATAAGATTCAGGATCTTGTCTAAATTCGTGGATTTGAACGGTGGAATGCAATGAAGACGATGAGAATTCACTTTTATATATTTATTCTACTTTTACCGTGAAATCCTCTGTGAAAGCTGACACTTCAATATTTCAAGGTATTAAGTTTTTTTTTTTTTTTTTTTTTTTTTTTTTACTTAGGTAAGACGCTCTTCGTCATCGGATAATTCGGCCAAAAATTATTTCCTGATTCTATCTTTTATATATGTACCCATTCTGACTGCAACTTCTACGGACACGGACATACAGATAGAGAAACATTCTCTTTGACCTGACCCACATAAACCACCCTATGCATACATTTACGCAACCCCACTAGTAAAGCCTCGGGGAAACTCAACAGTAAATCGTTTGAATCATTGGCCAATGATGGACGACGCCGACTTCCTGGAGACCGAGGCAATAAAGGGATGAAAATCCTTGCCAGAAGAGAGAAGCTTCGCTTAGTCAATAACTCAATTAGCCAACCGCCTATATATGATAATGCCAATGCTCTGGTACCGGGCTTTTCTATCTTTATCTATAAATTCTCTAAGTTGGATAAAATGGGGATAGGTTGAGGTTCTGAATGGTTAAAATTCCGAATTGATTTGAGACGATTTTGAATTTTCAGAAATGGACAAAAATTCGGAATTTTGATCGTTTGGAAGTTTTTAAAAATTTGATACTTCAACCCTGCCTCGATAAAATATTATAACACGTAATTTTTTCGAAAAAAACAAAAAAAAAAAAAATAGTTACTTTATTATATGTATATGCGGTTAATTAATTATAACATATCTTACGAATTATGTACGTGTTATATGAGAAAATTGGACCCAGCCATAAATTAGGTGGCAGGTGATAGCGGGTTAACCCAGTTCAGTTTCAAATTACAACCGACGTCCACGAGGCCGCGAGGTTCCCGCAAAGGACAACCCTGGCCCTGTCTGAGGCCCTACAAGGAGGGAATTTACAGTAGGAGCGGTTATTTGAATGCAAATAGGAACGTCCGAATGTCTTTGTAAATTGTGACGAATGGCGGTGAATCCGTCCCCCCGGAAACCCTCGGAACCTCGCTTCTCCCTTATTCCCCTTTACTTTGCTTGTTATAATCTCAGTTATAAGGAAGATGAGGAAAGCTTGCAGATTCGAATTAACCGTTGCAGAACCCAGTCAATGTCCTGATCCTTAACGAGGTGTAAGATCATCCGTAATCCAAACTATGTGGAAATGGTACATTGACTGGAAATTTTTTTTTTTTTTTTGTAACAGGTGGAGTATTCGTCGTTCTACTTTGCGGACTGGCACTTGCCATACTTGTGGCAATTCTTGAATTCTGTTGGAACTCTAAGAAGCACGCGCAGTCGGACAGGGTGAGTTTTACTACGTTTTTTGCACGTTCTAAGTTTGTTCGTTAAAGTAATATTTGAATTATCATAAATTCTAACCGTGATAAAATTTCGGAAATTAAAGACCTCAAAATCTGCATAAATTGTTTGAAAAAGAAAATAAAATAAAAAATTTTAAATCTTGTCAACGACAAGCATTTGAAAGAAACTCTCTTTGGATCTCCACGTCTTATTTAAAGTACGTTCATACTTGCAGTCGACTTTCATAAATACGAGAAAAAAAAACTGGATGAATCTAGGCTTTAAAAAATACTGTGATAACTTTAATTAGCACCTCATGTGGCTCGTGATAAATCTGTTTTTTCTTTTAGTTCTTTTTTTTGTTGGTTATTTTTCTTTTTTTTGTTTCCGTTTTTCCATTACGAAGCATGGCAGTAGGTATACTGCTCATAATTACCTCCCAAGTGTACATATTTCTCTCACCTTTAGTGATTCTGCGGTTTTTAATTAACGACGTTAATAAACACGGTGTGGAAATTTGCATCTTTACCAAATTTGAACGTGAATATCTATATATATACAATATATAGATTTATTTTATACTTATTTTTTTTTTTTTTTTCTTTTCTTTTGCATGAAAAATTATTAAGGAAGATACACGCGCCGATATTATATCTCTTTGTACATCTTGTCTTGTCTTGTATTGTGTATTGTACCGTATTGTATCGTACTTATATCGTATCGTATCGTATCGTATCGTATTGTATTGTATTGTATTGTATTGTATTTTATTTTATTTTGTAACACATATCGTTATGTCGTCATCTCGCGATTCGCCATCCGAAAATTGCGATGCCTTATAGTCACTCTGCGCTGAGATGGCATCGGAATTACGATTTGCTGTAAGATGCGGATCTCGTCAAAGACCGGCAACTAAACAGAGGATATCCCGAGAGGGGCATCTACCATGTCCACGATGTAGCCCTGGTGCATCTCTTCGACGAGGAAGATACTGCAGTCATGAAGAGACGACATACGTTCCTAGCATCGAGTTGCCTCGACTAAATGGTGTAAGTCGCGTCCTGCCTGACGGGTTCGCGAGTTCCCGTGGGATTCTTAGGTTTCTTTTTTTTTTTTTTTTTTTCTTGTTTAATTTATTTATGAATTTGCTTTTTTTATTATGTATGTCTACATATATATACCGGGAATCACATACAAGTTGCCCCGGGAACTCGCGGGATGGAATTAAGCGAAGGGAGTATCCGTAGAACGGTGGAAATTGTCAAATTGAAAGAAAAAATATGGAGAAAAAGTCAAAAATCGGTTAAAAATTGATGGTGAAAATGAAAAAAATTGCAATTATTGATGTTTATTGTTTGATTTTCATTTACTTTATATACATATATGTGTATATATGTATTATTCCTTCGTTCAATCAAAAATAATATTTATATATGTTGTTGACAATTCATTGTTTCACGTTGCATAACATAAATATTTATTTACTTATATATACATACATATATGTATGTATGTATATATATATATATAAATATCTGCATTTGGCACGACGTATCAAAATGACACGTACAAAAATATTTATGCATCGCAATGCGCCCGTGTCGTTAGATTATAAATATATATACATGTATACCCATAAACATATATGCGGGTGTAACGGGATATTGATGAGATATGTATAGTACATGCATATACATGTATAACTAGATTATTTTCAAAACGTGGAAAATTGTTATTGACTTAACTTATACGCGTTGAAATGGACAATATTTGATTTCAGAATTTTCAATTTTGAAAGCTCATCTATATATACGTTACGTTAACCCGTCACGTTTGATCTTTGGCATATATCTATATATATTTATTATACATTATATATATACTTATATATTTCTGTATATTATACTATTTTTATTTCTTAATTTTTTTCGATTTTTTATTATACAAAATTTTTTTATACACGTTTGATGTCGCTTACATATATATATATACAAATACGCAGTGCTGCAGTAAATGGTTTTCATATTATCGTATACGATATTGACATGGTGCATGGGTATAATATATTTCTGTGTAAAAAACCAAAATCAAAACCAATGAAAAACAAACAAACAAAAAAAAACGACTTAAATTTTTTGTTTTTTGTGTTTTTTTTTTTTATTCCTTTTTTTTTTGAAAATGCACAACTATACCATAGGAATTTTTTTTTTTTTTAAGTATTTAATGACAGTTTTCTTTCGCGTTATCTTAGGAGAAGAAAATAAAATAAGGGTAGTACTGCAGTTACCCTTATACTTGTAAATCTAAGTAAGTCGTTTCACAGTGCCTACCTACTTTTTAAAGCGACGAATCGAAAAAAATAAATCACCTGCTATTAGGAAACGCTTTGCGTCAGCCTCAGAAAACAACCTGCAGAGTCGACAGATTCAAGAAATCGTTGTACTATTCGAATTCAACGTTAAAGCTAAGATGGAGGGGGTGGGGAAAGGGTTAAAGAGAATTTCAAAAGAATTACCTACATTATTTTCTCCAATTCTTTCGTTTCAAAAATAAAAAAAAATCAGGAACATTTTTTTTTTCTTTGATTTTTGAGATTCTTACAGAATAAATTATTTTCGTTATTAATTTTCTATGATTTTGAGTCATATGAAATACAAATAAAAATAAGAAAATTTCAAATTATCATCTTATATAGGTTCTAATACTGATATTCTGTCTGACTTGAAAACCATTAGCATAGGGAGCGTGAAGGATGAAAACAGGAGAATAGTTGAATGGTATAAATTTACATAGCCTTACACACGCAGGGTGCAGGAAGTTGGCGGTTTAGTCAATTGGAAGTAATTGTTGTTGGCGTTTAGTTATACTTTGCCAAAAGATGGGAATCTCGGTAACGAATAACAAAATCCAGAGAAACTATACGCATTTGGAAAGAAAAAAAAAAAAGTTCCACGCTCTGTCAGATCGAAAATTTTTTATTTTTTTGCCAAATCTTAGTTTTTTCTTGCGGTAAGCCGACTGTGCTTCAATTTAATCAGAAGAGTGCTTTCAATTTCCTCTATCCCTATCCCATCTCTCTCCTTTCTCTCTCTATTTCCTTTTCTCTTCTTTTGTGACCTTCAGGGATTAAAAAAGCAGGATCAAAATTGAGAGAAAAATTCAGTATGGTGATCAAGTTGTTGTAAATTTGAATTTGAGAGCAGTGAATGAGGTTTGAAAAATTATTTTTATTTAGTTTTGTTTTATTTTTTGGTATTCTATCGTCTACGAAAATATGTAGCTTTTTTATAAAGAGTGTGTATTCTTTTATTTTCTTTGTTTTATCTTCTTCTTCTTGTTTTACCCAGAATTAGAAGTAAACTAACGAAAGCACGAGCGCCAAACGTTTAGGTCTAAAATTTAACGCCAGTAAAAAGGACTTGATGAAGTCGAGCGCCAGTCTTTGCTGACGGGTAAAAGACTACTTTATGTCTTACGGTAAAAATTAACGAGGGCCAAGGGGCAGCTCAAGTTTTAAGAGAAACAATTTGCTTGCTAAAACACGAAGCACCAAGTTTTAAACATCTTCATATAATAATATATAACTGTAGCTATATTATATACAAGGCGCCGGATGTTCACTTGCACTAACGTAAAACGGGTAACAATAATAACTGTCGATTCAAATTTATGTACCATGAAAAAAAAAAACAAAATTCAAAAAATTACGTGCTGAAATTTATTTTATTTTGCGTATGAGTCACTTATTATTTTTTTTTTTCATTTTTCATTTCATTTTTTTTTTTTTTTTTTGTTATCCTAAAAGTATATCTCGATTGATTCGTAAGTAGGTACTTTTAGTCGAAGAAAAGTTTTTTCTTCCCTCCCTCCCCACCTTCTACCGTAAAATAAAAACGAGGTCTATCTCGGCAAGCACTCGCTCTCTTCTCTTTTGCGTAAACGAAGTAGGCACTTGTGTGTTTCCCTTCGATGGAATAAGAGCTGTTAGTGTGAGAAATGGTATGAAATAAGAACAATGGATACAGAGAAGAAGAACAAAGAATGAAGTTGTTCTCTGCAAACCTGTCGACTATTAAATGTTATCAACTTTCAACAAGGGTCTCTTCAACGAGCTTTCGGTCATTTCAAACTTTTATTCTCATCTCATACTTTTCACAATTCTTATATATATATACTTTTTGAGATGATGAGCTCAACGAGGATAAGAGAAAATAAATAAAAAATAAATAATATTCAAAGTTTTATTTACCTACTTTATTTGACAATTTTATATAATGCCTGGATAAATATTCTATACGTGATATAAGTTCAATAAATTACATCTTATAGGGTCTTGATTATCAAAAGCCAGGATTTAATAGCACGAACATAGGAAAAAAAACAAAAAAAAAAAAAAAACGTTGAAAAATTCTTCTCGGCCTACTACAGTCTCGTACTTTTTTTTTCCGGTGTCTAGTACTCGTCACGTCTTGAATTCATATGGAAATTCTTTGGAGGAAAAATTTCGCGCGTTGAATCACAAGCGAAAATCTTACGAGCGATAAACCATCGATTCCAACCAATAAAAGTTTGAATTCTTTCGCTATGCCGCCGCTCGCTTCACGCGATAACCAAGCTCGTGTCTTTTTGATAGAGAAAAAAAAAAGTAGAGAGAACAAAAAAACAGAGAGGGGGGAGAAATAAATAAAGAGGAAGAGAAAAGGGAAAGATTAATCATCAAATTTGAAATTTAATTGAATATAATTGTCTTGGTTGGTTTTTTACATAAAGCAATAGAAATGAGGAAGAAAAGGGAAAACAGCTTTTGATCAAATGCCTTAACGAAAATAATAATTTCATTTGTATGAATCTATATGATATATAAATTCGTTTCTATAAAAATGTGGTAAAACTATGGGAGAAAATTGTTCCCTGGTGATACACTTGGCGACGAATAAAATCGAATCGAATCAATCGCTATAAAGAAAAGGAGATAGAGATATAGATATAAAAAATTTAAGAGTCTCTCTCACCTTCTATATCTACACAGTAGCGCTCGTTCGATGTATAATGTTAAATTTACGGTCAGGTGACAGCGGTGTCGATTATTAAAGTCAAAAAGGTATAAAATTGTGAAAACCGAATTTCACGGGTGGAAAAATATGTCTGCAGGCTCACATTGTACCCGAAGAGGTTTTTTTTTTTTTTAAGAGAATTATTTTCTCTTTGATCAAAAACAATAAACAAAAAAAAAGTAATAAAAATTACGCTCCCGCGTACAATACATACGTATCGAAACACTCTAATTAATTCACAAAAAATCCAACGAAATTAAGACCTACTCGTTTCATTGATATTATTTTTCTGCTACCGATCGAATTTCCATAAAGAATGAATTGATGCAGAATATGCAGTATTAGGGAAATATCGTAATATTTTCCGATAAAAAAGAAACAAAAAAAATGAAAAAATTATAAGAAATTTGATGAGCAATCGAGTATCTGAAATTTTCTTTAAATTTTGATTATTATTTAAACCGTCCTAAACAACAATATACAGGGGAAAGGTGAGCAAGATTTCCACAATTTGATTATTGATTTTTTGTTTTCGAAGGATTTTGACATGAAATTTTTGTTGAATCAAATTTTCTTTGGAGTATGAGTTGAGTTGGTTACAAAATGATCCCGCAGTATGATAATTCTGTATAAAACTAAATTTTCCTGAATTTTCAAATTTTCGAAGTGGCTCATCAAGCCCTCGTTTTTTGAAATTTCTAAACTGAACGCTTTCAATGCTCGTCATCTATCTTGTTGTCATATTTATATCAAAATTTATAGATTTATCAATTCGCATTCCCATTTCGGAGTATTTTTTTCTATAAGGAGTTCCATCTTGCACACCCTTCCGCTATTAAATCCATATCTATACGCATATACATGTATGTATAAAATGAAATATTATGTAAAATGTGCCTTGATATAGCTAACACTGATGATGATTCCCAGCAGGAGGCTGGGGCGTTGCCGATGACGGAGATGAAGAAGTCATTGAGCTTCGAAGTAGCCACATGCAGGGGAGTTGGACGCGGCGGGGGGAACACCTAGCACAGGCCTCCTCCTCGTCTGCAACCTCCACCCTGCAGAACCCCGACGCACACTCACCCACCGCCGTTACTTCCGCCACCACCTCCCCACACACACGCGCATCACTCGCACGCGCACGCCCACTCACACACTCACACGCACAAACATCATCAACCACCCCCGCCGAGGCTGAGACGGGACTCTTCCGGCATAGGGTTGGCTCAAGGTGAATAAAAAATAAAAAAAAAATAAAAAAAGATAAAAAATTTCTATATACTTTATAATTTGCATAAATTCTTTCATCTTTTCTCGAGCCCATACCCCAAAAATTTGATTTATTTGATTCGTCTTATTTTCACTGATTTTTGATTCTCCCAATCGTGATTCGATTCGCGGGCCTATATCAAACACTTCTTTATTTATATCTTAGATAGAGTTTAACGAACGGTCCAGTGTCGAGACAGTACCGGTGCTGAGATATTTCCCATTTTGTAAATAAAATTTAAAGCTTGAACCTCGTTCTAGAGGCGATAAATTCGAGTTTTTTTTTATCCCTTAGAATCTCCCATCCCAAACGATACGGTCATCTTCTTGTGAATCCGGTCGAAAACAATTCAAACTCTCGAACGAAACTTCCGTCAAATTTAACGTTCGAATAATACTCGGCGCTCACTGACCCGATAATAATTTTTTTTAGGAGGTGACCACCCTGAGAGCATCCTCTGGAGGTTCGACTGCGACCTGGCGGGTGAACCCGACGTCGTAATATCGCCACCACCTCCGCCACCACCTCCATCCGCTGCGGTGTCACGGACTACAACCCTTTGACCAATACTTGAGGAGGTGCCCACCGGAGTTCCCGTCCAAAAAAATTTACCCTCGAGCGCCTCTGCCCTTGTTGTCAACGTGGACCAAAAGGAAACGTGCTTATAGCACGAGGAGAAATACGACGATCATGCATCATCTAATCATTAATTTACTCGTTTCGTATCGTAAATAAATGTCAAAAGAAATTGAAAAAAATATCTTTAGAAAGAAAGAGAAAATAAAATAAAATAAATAATATTACGATAAGAAGGAGATGACTGTGACTGCAGAATTAGTGAGTCATTATACGAGTAAATTATGACGATGATGATTGAGGACATTATTCATTAGGATCATAATATAGAATAAATTTCATCATCAAAATTCGCGTTATTATTTATAAAAGTGAAAGTGGAGTGGAGTACCTATACACATATAGAGAAAAATTTCAATTTATAAAGAAATGACTCGATATTTTATGAATCGTTAGAAATTTGTTTGTTCGTTCTTTTTTTTTGTTCCATTTTTCATTTTTTTTTTTTTTTTGTTTTTCTTCTTCATACATTTTCTTGATGAGTGACTATATGGTGAGGTTTTCAAGTGACTCGCGGAGTGCAGTTACCTATAAGAAAAATACAAAATTAAAAAATAAATACAATTATGATGAAGGAGGGGGGGAGGGAGGGGGGGGGGGGGGGGGGGGGAAGAAATGAATTTAACTGAGTTTGTAAAATAATATATAGTGTGGAACAAGGAGTAAAAAGAAACTGAGAAATGTATGAAAGTGTATAGAAAACATTAAAAGACAAAAAAATAAATAAAAATAAAAATAAAAATAAAAAAAGTTAAGGAAAGAATGAAAAAACGGTATATAAATATATATAATCGGACAAAGAATGATGTATATGTACGATATAGAAAAGTGTTATTTGTTTCACGCTGTATAAAGTGGGGGTGAATTTGATCGTAGCTAGTCAAAGTTTTTATATAATACAACAGAATATATATATATATATTAAAAAAAAAAGTAATAATAATAATAAAATAATGAATAACAAGAAAAAAGGAAAAAAAAAAAAAAAAAAAACGATTTTCGTTGATTATCGAATGGACACGTATATAATTAATAAACTACAGTGATATTCTCTCAAGGAATTTCGCACGGGATTCATGGACCCGATATAGTATAAGCTAAATATATATCGCGTGTAAGAAGCTTAGATTATTATATAATTGTATAAAATGAAGATGAAGAAGAAAAAGAAGAAGAAGAAAACGAAAAAGACGAAGATGGTGCCGAAGAAGAATGATAAAAATTGAAAAGACGAAAAAATAAGGACAGATATAATATCTGAATTTATAAGTTTTGGAAAAAAAAAACCATGTAAGGTGCACCTAATTAGTGATTGGGGTGAAATATCAGGTGAATCTTATGATTTTTTTTTAATTTAATAACATTTATTTTTTTGTTTTCAAAACCGTAATCTTGTACAGTAATTATCATTGTACACAATACTATATAGTCGTTGAAGTATAAGGTAATTAGTTATATATAAAGTATTGAATATAATTAATAATAAGAGATGAAGATGATGTTTAGCTGAAGATATTATAGGTAAGAGTGTTTTAGTCGTATTTTGACACAACTGCGATAAATGAGATTAGTTGAATGATTCTCACAACAAAAAAAAAAGAAAGAAAATTTGAAGAAAAAAAAAATCTTAATCGATTTATATAGCGTTGAGTGATTTTCACAAGATAATATTATTATATACATCACATGATATATATATATATAAATATATATTGAATTTGTTACGTAGGCTATACTGATAAATAATTTTCAATTTAAAAACGAAGATAAAAAAAAAAAAAAAAAAAAAAAAAAAAAAAACAGTTAGTTCAAATATCTCGTTAATTTCGATTTCGATAAATCGTGCCAAAATTCAACGCTGCCATATACATTTCATTAGCCAAACCGAAACTTATAATGATCTCGTTAAATCCGCCAAGTTCGAAACTATACATATACTATATACACATATAAGAAAGAAAGAAAAAAACGTAAGTAAAAGTGAAAAAAATAAATAAATAAATAAATAAATAAAAAATACAAAAATTGAAAAATAAAAAATAATAAAAAAAAACTCGTGGAAAAGATATCATGCGGCAGGTCCAACGGATGTCTATGGAATATATGAAAAGAATTGATATATATATATATATATATATATATATATATATATATATATATATATATATATATATATATATATATATATATATATATATACATATATGTATCTTGAGTTAGAGAAGAAGAAGAAGAAGAAGAAAAATAAGAAGGAAATCGATATCGTCGATTTTTAAAACGCAAATGAAAATTTTTTATTTTCCTTTTTTATCTGTTATTTTCGTTGAATAAATTGATATTTGTCAGAGAAAGAAGATCTGCAAACCGAAACGTAGACAATTTTTTTTTTTTTTTTTTCTTAGCGTTCTTAAAAGGAAAGATGAATCTCGAAGAGTGTGGGGAGGTTGCAACCGTGAAGTCAGTAAAAAGTAAAAATAAAGTATAAAAAGTATTTCTTCCCTCTCGGCGTCCGCGTCGTCCAGTTCTATGACCCGGAAAGCACAAAATTCGCGCCCCAGCATCGTCAATGTATTATTATTATTATTATTTCGTTTTCTTTTCAATATTATTATTATTATTATTATTATTATTACTATTATCATTGTCGTTTCTTTTCTTTCGATAAATTTCGATCATTTTTCACTAGATTTCTATAGCCGATACTTATACAGTACCCGAAGGGTGTTTACGTATATCCGAGGGATAAAAATGCATCGTCGAAAATCCATAACTACATATTATATTATGTTAGATAAAAGAAAAAAAAAAAAAAAAGATAAAAATATGTAGGTATATAAGGATAATAAATTTTCGTTAGGTTCTATTTGCCGATACCTTGAGAAGAGGAAAAATAAAAATAAAAAATAATAAAATAACAACCCCAACCAAACCCCAAACCCCCATCGTACAATTACGGTATTATGAAACGTGTGCTTATGAAAGAGTTTCAAAATGTTCGCCGAAAAACTCCCGGAGACCCTGGATACTTTGTCTATACCGAAATAAAGCATTTCAACAATATTGTGTTTTTTTTAGAAAAAAAGAGAAAAAAAAAAAAAAGAAAAAAAAAAAAAACATTTGAAAAAAGCTTATTTGATAATAAATCCCTGGTAGTTATCAAAACGTTGCATTGGATGCAAAAGAAAAGATTAAAAATTGAAGCGAAAAAAAAAAATTGAAAAGATATTATAAGAATATATTTTTGATATAATTGTTAAATTTTTTGCATCGCAAGCCGGGTCACCCTATTTGGCAGAAAAGCTTTTCGAACAAAAGGACTTTGACGGTGAAAAGAGAGAAAGCAAAGAGAGAAAGAAAAAGAGAAGAACAAAATAAAAAAAGAAAAAATTTTCAATGGGTTATTTTCAAAGAGCTGAGCTTTTTTCTTTGTTAACGATTCTTAATTCGATGCTAATTGCTATTTGATTGCTCACGTTAATTGCCAAATTATGCGTCAGCACTCGGGCAAAGTGAAAAGCCGAAAAAAATAGAGAGAGAAAGAGAAAAAAAAAAGAGAGAAAGAGAGTTAGAGTTAGAGAGATAGAGATAAAAAAGAAGAGACAGAAAATAAAGAGATAAAAAGCTCAACGGTAGGTACTAACGACCCATTGACGACAGAGTCCTCACTTACACTCGGTACATAATTTACCGATTTCGTTATTCCTCGTTCGTCACTTCTTACAGTCGGAATTTATTCGGAGATTTTTTTTATTTTGGTTTTTTGTTTTCTGTTTTAGTTTTTTTTTTTTATTTTTATTTTTTTGTTTTTTGTTTTTGTTACAAAAAGGTGAGTATACTGAATCGAGGCGACAGTAGGCGCTCCAGACAGATTACAAGAGCTTTCTCACACGCGTGCAGACATCAGAGACGAATTAAGCTAGGCGCCAGTGCAGAGATTTCATCAATCACTTCAGTCTTGTATATATGTATAATGTATGTACAAGGAATGGCTGTATAGGCAGACTTTGAAATACGACTCACAATCATCATTTTTTTATTTTTTTTTTTTTTTGACTTTTTTTCTCTTTCATCGCAATCTCTTACAAACCGAAACTAATCAGTCCTCAATTAATTAACGGTCAAAAATTATTGTTAACTGCAAAGAAGATCATGAAAAAATTAAAAAACAATACAAAGATAATCCCTGGTGAAAAGAAATCTACAAATATCTAAAAAAAATTTCAAGGAAATTTGAAATTTTTATAATTTTTTATAAGAAATTGTAAATTTTTCCAGTGTGATCGATGAAAAACAAAAAATTTAAAATCTACAATTATTTACAGAAAAATTATAAAATGTTACAATTTCTTTGAAAATTCGTGGAAATTAGTAAGAGTAGAAAATGTAAACAGGAATTAGATTTGGTTATTTTCATAAATAATTTTCTATATCAATTCCACGATCCTTTCATTATAACTTCTTAAATTCGATTGATTTTTTTTTTTCTCTAAGAAATTATCTTTAATCAAAAATTTTCAATCCAGTGATTTATATCTGCGGATTAAATAAATAGCATCAAAAGGCAACAGGTGAGTGACCACGGGATAATCTTTTGATCCTATAAAACCGTCTAACTAATATGATTGTCGTGTATGAAAGAAAGAACGTCTACAGTGATAAGACATTTTTATCTCTATCGTTTTCAGTCTCGTTGTATACATTCCTCTACTAATTTTTTTTTTTTGGTTTTTTTTTTTCCATCGCTCAATTAAACTCTCGGCATTTTGATTTAACGGTGAGATTTTATTTCCAAAAATTAAGCTTCGTATCATTCCTACAGTCCCGGGGATGATTCATCGTCTTGTAAGCACTCGAGTGACAGACTTGTGCTGTATAAGGAGTAAATTAAATCTCAACTTGACGTATAAACGAGATGAAATTACGTATTATACTTCATAGTTATATGATAACCACGCACATAATATTGCCTCATACATATCTATCTTCTAATAACTAAGAGGGGTAGGGAGGGGGGGGGGGATGATTTACTCGTGAGAAAAAATTTTGACATAGAGGTTGGTACATGATATAAGAGATACCGCGTGACTTATAACGACGTTCCGTTCCGCTGGCTTCTTATCTCGCAAGTTTTACGTCCTCACTAAAAAAAAAAAAAAAAAAAAAAGATAAATAAAAATGTCGAGAAAAAAAATAAAATAAAATAACAAAATGAAAAAAAAAAAAACAGAGAGAGAGAGAGAGTGAGTGAGAATCTTATACTCAACCCTGTCTTCGGAGGGTGTAAAAAAATCTGTATCCACCTCCAGTAATTTTACTTATACCTATACCGAAGGTATGGAATTTATCCGTTGAAGGGAGCTCATGGCTGCGATATAGAAAGTGTAAGTATATATCTTCCAGGAAATTAAAAACGGAGATGAAAATTTAGAGCGAGGGATAAGGTATTGATTTTTTATTATTTATTTATTTATTCATTCATTTTTTGTATCTTTTTTCCGTTTGAAATTATAGCTATAGGTATTGGATGAGGGTAGGTTATTGATTATTTTTAAAATTAAGATGAATCGCTGCACCCAACGTGTTATAGTTTAATAAAAAATAAAAAATATGGAAAATGAGAGTAAAGTTCGAAGCAGATAAAATTTGGCTCCGTAAATCTAAATGCGTATATTATAGTCTTTAGCCATTTTGTTTTTTTATTTTTTTTTTCTTCAGTTTTTCATTTTCTGGATATTGGAAATGAACATAGTGGAGCCTTGTGCAAGAGACATTCGGCGCTTGGTTTAGAAATAACTCGGAAATGGCGATAAAAATTGTACTTTTTTTTTTTCACATTTTTTTTTATTAATTCAACTTGGCACAGAAAATGAAATAATTTCTGATGGATCGTGCATCTAACTTGTGAGTGACGTATTTTTTGCCAATTAATACTTCATAAATCACTCGAATAGAAATTGGCGTACCTATTACGAGGGAGGAAGAGATGCGGGTGAGAAATGAGTTTCTGAAAAAAACAAAAAAAAAAAAAAATGAATTTAATAAAATGGAACTAATATATCACATTATTATTATTTTTCTCATTGTTGTTATTAACTCGAAAGTTTTTCCGTATGTCTATTCCGCGTATTACCATCCCCTATCCCGCTTTCCAATTTGACAAATTGGTAATTTAAAAAAGTCGAATTTAAATCTTTGAAATACTCAGATGGGGCTATATACGTAAAGCGAAACTTTGTAAGTAATTTTGAAGTTGGAAATGAACTCAGCAAAGCCCAACCCAACCCTCATTACCACCACGATGATAAATAATTATTTACACGCGTATAAGATAAGTATACCTATAACGATGAAATTTCTCTCTAATTACGACGATTCTTGTCCTCCCTTTGTTACGCCCTACGGAAAAGCCGCAACCATATCTAACGAATTTCTTATTATCTTGAAAGTCTCGAGTTAAAACGTTAGGGAGATTTTCGCGTCATCAACAATTCGCAAAAGACATTAAACGGAATGTTAAATTTATAGGATCAAAAACAGTCCGTCACTTTCTTAATGTATATCAATAATGTATTAGGTAATCGGATTATTGAATGAAAATTCTATTTATTCTCACGTAATTCTTATCGCCGCATGGATATTTCGAGAAATATAAGCCTCTTTGTAAAAACCAGAGTATAAAATCTCGGCTTAGACGACGTCTTGAGGGTATTGGGCCTCGGATCTTAACTTACTTTATTTTCCAGCACGCCTTACACAAAACCCACTTACGGAGAGCTAACGGCAGCCATTCAACAAATTCTGCTACCTCTGCCTCGACAGATTCCTTTATGTACTTTGTGTAGACTCTAGACTTTAGGCTGTGTAGAAAATACACTTTTAAAGGTGGTATAAGATCGAGATCGAATCGATGCAAGCTATTTTTCAATAAATGGTCCTTTCTTGTTTTTTCATTTCTCTTATATCTTACGTCGTTTACGTTTTTCCTTCAATTTATAAAACCTACTGGCATTCGTTATAATTGACCCGTATAATAATGAAGTAAGTAAATAGCGCGGATTTACTTAGACAAGATAACAAAATGTTGAAAAACATTTTGAAAATATCTAAAATCCACTCGGTCAGTCGCTGAAACTTTCTTATACAGCTTCGATGAGGGTATTAGATTAGTGGAATACGATTACATCTGATTGAATTTTATTATATTTCGTAGATGTGTAAGCGAGGGTGATATATACCGGGTTTTAATTAATTTAATTTACTTTAATTAACGCATTGATATTTTACAGTAATAATCTAATCAAGGGTAGGTACCACTCTGCAACCTTTAAATATAGAAATTGAAGGTGAAATATACTCTCGTACCTACCTAATTAGGATCAAAGTAAAGCAAACTCAATATTCGTTTCGCGACGCCCTATGAAATTAAATTTCTTTGATGGCTGAATTTTATTTTAGTTTTTTTTTTTTTTTTTCTTCATCAGAATTAGTCGTCTTTCGAAATAAATTCCGTGCATCAAAAACATACAAAAACTCGTGTGATTTCTTTTTTCATATCTAATACTAACATTTCAGAATTTAAGACCTTTGAAAAATAAAAAAAAAATGTTTCTTTTTGAACCACGATAATGTACACACATTATCTTATTGAGGTTGAACTTGACGTGTAAGTAGGTATATACGATAACATATGACAGGAAAGGCAAGAGAAAACCAATAATAAGGAATCAACGTCAAACTCAGGGTCTCTTGAAGCAGTGCAATATTTTCTATAGATATAAGTAAGACCTTTTATCGTTTTAGCACTCCGTTTGACATATGAGTTAGTGAATGGCTGTTGGAAACGCTGAACTTTTCCTTATTACCTTGGATCGATTTTCAACGACTAAAGACTAACGAGCTGACTTATTTCTTGGAAAATCATACGTATATAGTTATGGGTAATAATTGCAGATATACAACAATGTATTAAAAATTGTTCGTATACTTGGGTAAATTGTTAGCAAAAATTTTTAGCATTTCGCCATCAATTTAATGAATTATAAAATTTATTTTGGGGACTTTAATCATTCCACAAATTATGATGGTAAGTTAAAAGTACGGTTTTACAGAGGTTTTATATTTACTCCCACTTTTTCACTTGCCGAAAATAAAGTTTATAAAATTTTGAATGATGGTACCCCGCACCCTGAATAAATTTGTGAATTTATTTTACAGGATATTTAAGAACCAACACCCACAATTAAAACGAAGAAGTTTCATAAAACAAGGCGCAAATGTCTGCAATTATTCAAAACTCCATAAAGTTAGTTCGTAAACAGGAATTCGCAAGTCTGAAATTTTTGGTGAAATAAACGAAATATAATTTTTTTATTTTTTATTCTTCACGATCGAAGGATCTTTGAATAATTTTACAGAATTGAGTAGCGAGAACAATGGAAAAATATTATTCACATCATATAAAAATTGACATACTTTATATAACACTAGAGAATAAAAAATCAAAACTGACAAAAAATGACGAGGTATACATTTTATTTATTCAATCCGCATTCTTCATTGATATTCCTGGGTATCAAATGGTTTGTTAAAAATTTGAAATCTTTGAGTAAACAGGGTGATGAACACCCTGGTATTTGGAGTTCCTTAAATTTCTCATAATTTTTGTAAAACACCTTAAATAAACGAAAAATTATTTTAGTTACAGACTTGAATGCTCATATGATTAAAATATCGCCAAATCCCTTACCCTCAGGAAGTGCTCAGAGCTTTCAGGGTCTTTGTGCAACTCGAAATTGACACAACTGCAAAAGCTCGGTATATGAGGTTGAAATATACCTAAAGCACTCAAAAGACCAGCAACATTTGTCTCATGGCCAACGTAAAGCAGTAACTTCGCTAGATCCTTGCCGTTCACTACGTTTTCCATATTGTTAAGAAACTCACGAATCCACAGACCTGACATGCAAAAATATAAAAAATTCTAATAAATAAAAACACCAAAAAAAAAATTTCAATCCAAAATTAAATAATTATAGATTAGATTTTTTATTTTTTAAATAAAAAATGAAAATTATAAGTTTTAAGCTCACCACCATTAACCCTTTTCAACTTAGTACTGTAGCTTTGCAAAACGTATTCGTGTCCAGCTGTTTTTTCGCACTGTTTAGAAGGGTAAATCTTCGTTGTCCAACTTGGCAAAGGCAAGCCAAATGATTCCTGAAATTTTATGTAACATTGGATACAGATTGAAGAAACCATAGATTGAATAGTGTTTTTATTCATTACCTGAGCCATTAACGTATGGTGTATAACAAAGGCGTGATATTTTGTAGCATTAACGCCTAAATTTTCGGTCAGATATGCTTGTAAAGATGACCATCCTTCGTCATCCTTCAATAGACCCATCGATCTCTGAGCTCTAGCCATTTCCGGCCTAAGAAAAAAGGATAATGTATGTAAAAATTGATTTTCTAAACAAATCGAACGACTTGGGGATACTAAAAATTTTTGTTACTCGGATTCTCATGATATTTCCAATGGAAAAATTGTTTCTTATAGGTAGTTGGTATACATTTGGATGTTTTAATTTTTAGAAAAGGTCTTCTAGTCAATGATCGAAAGGGAATTGTCTGACAGATGTTTCGGAAAACGTACATTACGTTGGGATAAGATTGAGAATTTCCAGATGTGACGAGTCGTTGGTATGAGATGTAAAAAAAAGGCTAGCAGATATTAGGGTAAAAAATATGATTTGCAGTCTCTATTACACTGAAATTCTTACAAAAAAAAAAATTACTACGAAAAACTTGTGACTAAATTGAAATTCTGTATTAAAAATTGTTCAGTTTATTGGTGAAGCCATTCCGTATTATTATACAAATAATAATTCGTATTACTTGACCGTTGGACAGATGTAGGTCCCTAAGAAAAGAAAATCCCTGTACCACTCTTCGTTATAAATCGGTATTGATTTACTATTGGGAAAAAGAGCGGCCAACATAACTTCAGCTGTCTTTTTACAACGGTCAACATCCGATGACCGGACCCTGATCAAATCACTCGAATACTCCAGGGGTATTTGTAACCCAGAAAAATATCTGGTACGGAGGAATTCTCCCAGAGCAAAAGATCGACTACGACCTCCCTGCGAACAAAATTATATGAAATAAAAAAAAAAAAAAACAAAAATGGATGGATGGAAAAAATAAACGTCTGATAAAAGAATTGACGGGATTTATCACTCCTTGAAGAAAAATACTCACCTCCGTTAAGCCACCGAGTCCCACAGGAGCGTATTCTTCATTGATGTAAGGATCTGTTGGGTACCATTCTTGGTAACCAGCAATAGGCGCGCGATCGCCGTGTCTGCATATCTAAAATCGAAAATACGGTAACTGTTGAAAATATAAAAATTTTCAATGGCACTTACCACCTGGACTAGTTTAAGCTCCGAACTATTGATTATCGATGGTAAAATTAGTGTTAGAAATATGGCGATCGGTTGAAAATTCATTTACACGATAATGAATTAACGGTTACTGGAGAATAAGCAGAGAATTACGAACCGAACTGTACAACTGTTACCTCCCAAATGGCTTGCAGCTGAGATGGAAATTTATTTTCGTATTCGTGCGTTGTGCTGCAGTCCGATTACCCTCTCCGGTATGCGTTTCTCCAGAATATTCTACACCAAAATATTATTTTACTTGAACAAATTTTCATTTCAGGGATATTTTTTTGCAAATAAAATCCGTAGTTGTATTAGTAGCCGATTAATCACTTATTAATTAGTTTGCACATATGCGAAAATATACTGTAATCAAAAATGCGTGAAAAAATATTATGGACGAAACGAAATGGTTATTGTGAAGCCGGAGCATTAGGATTTTATTCCAAAAGGTTAAAAATAACTCATCCTCATCCAATACGACTATCGTCGATATCCTTGGAGCTAGGAATTACAACTCAAGCCACCCTCAAGAAGCTGTGGCGTAATTGTGTCTGGAAATACGTCTTCTATAGTAGCATCTCAAGAAACTTGTGGGTTCGCGAGGCAGCTGCCTGCAACCATCATTATCATATGTCACGAAAGAGACTTTGGGTAGGTATGTGCGGAAGGGTTTAACCGCAATAGTACTGCAAAGTTAGACTGTAATGAGGTTATAGATAGAATATAATTTCTATTTCAATCCTAGGAAATAATTATAGACTTATAAGTAATACGAAATTTAATTATCGCGAGCACACGTAGATGACACTTACATTATATCGTCTGATAAATGTCGCAAATTTTAGCGGCAAAAGAACAGAATAAACAGTGGATGAATATTGAACGGAGTGTATTTGGATACGGATGATATGAGTTGGCAGGAGTCATTGGAAGTAAAAACGATACAATTATTCTATCTATAGAGTAATTTATTGTGACAATTATCTTATTTGAAATCCAACAGAGAATAAGTACATAGTAATCTTGAAAATGTTCTTCGATACAATTTTGGCGTTCAGGTTGTCATTGGCTGTGTCAATTACCGCCACATACTGTGACTTTTGTAGAGCCTGCATGTCTTCTTCTCTAATTTTTAATCAGCCCTCGGATACTTCGTCTCGATTTATCCAAAGGTGCACGTAACACCCCAATTTCCATTAAAGCGACAACGACTAGCCCTCCTTGAGCGAATTCTCGGAACTTGACCGGCAGCCTCTGGCAAATCAGTGGGATCTTCTACGAGTCGAATTGAGCCGCTCTGAAGAGAAGCTGCAAGGTTCAGCAGGGCGTCTTCGCTGATAGCATCGTCGGTTTTCGGGTGTTGAATTGCACCAGAGTCTTCCACGCCGTTGGCTGGGAAGCCGTAGGCTGCAACGGCCAGCAATGCGAGAATAATTATAACTTTAGACATCTTCTTGACAGACAGATCACGGGGTTCTACTGATACCTTAACGCTCTGGCGACTCGTATTTATACCAAATCTCCCTCGTACGACGGTTAATGAATGTATCGGGGAGATCCCAGGTGAAACCGCGCAGCGGGTGATTCCCCAGTCTTTACCATCTCTGGATGTAGACATGTGTGACGTACAGCTGCTTTTTAATTCCAAACAGAACAACTGATAATATTGATTACTCCACTCATTTCTTAAAAGTAATTTGCAGATAGCCAGGCTTTCCCGTGCGTCACTTAAGACCGTCATTTGATGATCGCGGATTGCCATTTGAACCAGATCAATGTGCATTGTAAACACGTTGCGTGTTTAAAATCAAAAGGGTATATGTCTAGTTGTAGGCTCTTTTGGCATTAGATTAACAATCGGGAATATGTACAGGGGAGCCCAGGGCAAAATGAAACGTCATTTTTGAGACAGAGAAAATTTTTTAATTTTCAATATAATGGCCCATTTTACCTCAGAAGTGTCTGAAGACGATGTACACGTCGCAATCTTAACCTGAAATATTTTTTCAGCTGTTTGAGACGGGCTCTTCTTTATTGGTGCAAATTTACAGATAGATAAATAATCTTAGGTGTATAGATGCCGGGAAAACCACCACGAAGTACATATTTACGATGCATATTGATCTGGTTCAAATGTCAATCTGCGATACCCTGACCTTTGCGATTCTCAATGACCAACAAATGACGGCCTATAAGTGGCGCACGGGGAAGCCTGCAGGCTATCTGCAAATTACTTTCAAGAAATGAGTGGAGTAATTTATATTATCAGTCGTTCTGTTTGGAATTAAAAAGCAGCTGTACGTCACACATGTCTACATCCAGAGATGGTAAGGACTGGGGGATTCACTCGCTGCACGGTTTTACCCGGGATCTCCCTGATATATTCATTAACCACCGTACGAGGGAGATTTGGTATAAATACGAATCGCCAGATCGTTAAGGTATCAGTAGAACCCCGTGATCTGTCTGTCAAGAAGATGTCTAAAGTTATAATTATTCTCGCATTGCTGGCCGTTGCAGCCTACGGCTTCCCAGCCAACGGCGTGGAAGACTCTGGTGCAATTCAACACCCGAAAACCGACGATGCTATCAGCGAAGACGCCCTGCTGAACCTTGCAGCTTCTCTTCAGAGCGGCTCAATTAGACTCGTAGAAGATCCCGCTGATTTGCCAGAGGCTGCCGGTCAAGTTCCGAGAATTCGCTCAAGGAGGGCTGGTCGTTGTCGCCTTGATGGAAATTGGGGTGTTACGTGCAGAATTGGATAAATCGAGACGAAGTATCCGAGGGCTGATTAAGAATTAGAGAAGAAGACATGCAGGCTCTACAAAAGTCACAGTATGTGGCGGTAATTGACACAACCAATGACAACCTGAAGGCTAAAATTATATCGAAGAACATTTTCAAGATTACTATGTACTTATTCTCTGTTGTATTTCGACTTAGATAATTGTCACAATAAATTACTCTATAGATAGAATAATTGTATCGTTTTTATTTCCACTGACTCCTGCCAACTCATATCATCCGTATCCAAATACACTCCGTTTAATATTCATTCACCGTACGTTGGATCTGTAGTTTGTTTAAGCTGTTCGGCATATAACCATGTATAAAATTTATCCACCAGAATTGTTTTTCGTGCCTGGCCTTCTGAGAGTTCATGACGTCAATCTAATAAAAGTCGTATTTAACTTATTTGTTAACTCGTTTGTCTAAAATTACTTTACGATAAGAAATTATTTCACGTCAAAGTCAAGGCAAAACTTCAAAAGTTTGATACATACTAGATATAATACGCTCTACTGAATGACGCAATGCAATACGAAGAAGACGTTCGATATGCAATTTATCAATAAACCCATACTCGCATTATCCACAAAAGCATCCGTTTCACGAAGTATATTGATCCAATTAATCATATGGCAATCTTTGTGATTCTCAATTCAAGGCACCAAAAAATAACAAATAAAGTTATTACGTCAATGAATGAACAAAATAAATACTACTGCGTATGTTAAGCTAAATTGACATCTCCTATGGGAATCCGCTTATCTCAGTGCCTCGGTTAGAAACAGCGTAGGTATCTCCTATACAATTAACACAGATAAGTTGTTTTCAACGTAAGCGTTGCGATAAGCCGATTCTCTTAGGGGCCATCGTAATATGAAATGACCGCGACTGAAAATAGATGCTGTTAATTATATTTGGTATTCATGGAAGATAATGTTTTTTTTTTATTTTCGTTCTTTCAATGCATTTCGAAGAAATAATTCATCGATCATTAATGCTAATTCCTATAACCTGATAAAACGTTGCATCGAGTATTGAGCAAAGGTTTATTCAGCATTCAGATAACTGCAATTATATTTATGAAATGTATCTTAAAAATCAGGAAATAATAGTTGAAGCACAAAGGCAGGGAGTCAGATAGTCCTGTTCGACCAGGTAAGTATTTATACATAGAGTTCAATATCTATAATCAATTGAATATGAAAAAGAAGAAGAGATTCGCGATCTATGGCATGTAACACTTTTAAATGTTTAGTTGGCAATCTCGAAGAACTGCGATAACCCTTGCGAAAGTTGCAAGAAGTGATAATAACGGTCGATTGTTCCGTTGTAAGAGCTAGTTAATATCTGACCATCGACTAGAGTGGACTCTCTCCTCATATAGGACTTCTAAACTTTACTTATTTCGTTTATCTTCAAACGATGTATGAAATTAATATATTCAATTCGATTCTAATTGCCATATCATTTATGATCGTTGTTAGAGCAGAACTAAAGGTGACCCAGGTGCAAGTGGTGAGGAAAATATCATAATTCATATCGAAATATGATTAAATCTATGAATTTCATATGGATTAATGAAATTTATAAATTCACGAATATCTTACTGTCAGTATTTTCTACTAGTTTCTCGTTTCAGTTGTTCAGACATGGTGAAAGAACGCCACGTCTCGTCGAGCTGTACCCCAAAGACATTCATAATTTATCTACATATGAGCCATGGGGTCTTGGTCAGTTAACAAATGTGAGTTACAAATATTTGCCAAATTATTTGTGTTTGTTATAAGTTAAGCCAAAGATCGATTAAATTTTTTATCTAAGCATCCCATTTGGGAATCAACATCTGAACGTGACGAGTAATGCAAAGAAAGGTAATACCGTGATGAAAATATGATAAGCTAACTACAATATCGATTTGAATTTGAAGACAGGAAAAATTCGGGAGTACAAAATCGGACAGATATTGAAAACACGATACCAGGAACTACTAGGCCAACTTTATATCCCAAATGCTATATACGCCGTAAGCACAGACGTCGATCGCACGAAAATGTCTCTTCAACTTGTACTGGCAGGACTTTTTCCTCCTTCGGAATCACAGACGTGGAACTCTGAGTTACCCTGGATACCGATTCCTATTCACTACACACCTGAACCACTCGATATCTTAATGAAAGCTCATTTTTGCACAGAGTTAGTATTTCCCCGATTCTGCTCGTTTTTATCCAAATCTTCACGATCTTGATTGCAAGCATAACATAGTCAACTCTGATAATAAAAAGGAGAGCTTTTAGTTCACACTTGCATTTAATCTTTAGGTTCAAAGACGCGGTTTCGCAGGTATTACAGCTTCCAGAAGTTCAAGCAAAGATCTCAGTGCATATGAACCTCTTCAGATACCTCACAAGGAAAACTGGTCTCGATCTCACAGAACCAAATCGAGTCTACGACATTTATAACCTTCTAGCTGCTCAGGTAAAATAATACCAGACTTTTGCACACGTTACTCTAGCCGTTAAAAACTGTATAAGGTTTTCTGTCGAAATCCGAATATTTTTTAACGTATTTTTTTTTTTCTATTTTAATGAATAATTTTTATTATCCACAGAAAGGAATGAACTTGACTTTGCCGGAGTGGTGCACGGAAATGGTTTTCCGTCAAATGAGTGAAGTCACTAATCTCCAGTACGAGATATGGTCATACACGACGGAGATTAGAAGGATGAACGGTGGACATATGGTGAAAAAATTCATCGAGAATATGCACCTAAACAAATCGGAAGAAAATCCTCGAAAAATTTACTTGTATAGCGGCCACGAAACAAATATTGCATCATTTTTACGAGCCCAAGGAATTCTTGAACCCAAATTACCACTTTATGGCACAGCAGTGATGGTCGAGAAACTTCAGGACAATTACGGAAATCGTTTTGTCAAGGTATTACTGTCAACCAATTTCACCAAAAGCTCTTTACTCTCTACTCTTCCTATTAATTTCATATTTCACACATATATCTATATCCCAATTTCCATTTTTTTCTGTTTTTTCAGATCGTACTATGGACCGGCGTGACCGAACAACTAATCACGCTTCGGGTACCTGGCTGCGAAGAAATCTGCCCAATTGAAAGGTACTTAGAACTAACTCGCAAAGTAATACCATCCGATGAAGAAGCGCATTGTCATTGGAGGCGATTGAGTACTTCTGAACTTCGACATGTATTCGATGAGAAGATTAGCTACAACTAAATAATTTAATTAAGATTTTTTATTACTAATTCAGATCGTTTTCATAAGTGCATAATATCGTTACTATAATACAAGCAATGTAACGACTTTGTACCTCGATAATATATACAATAGCAACTAAAAAAAGTCAGGGACAAATTGATTAGTCAATAAGTATAGATATCTCTTTAAATAAATAATTTTACTCTTTTTATATAAATTTTATTACCAATGAATAAAATTAATTCATTTTTCATATGGCTTGTTAATCAATCGTGATTATGTTAATGATAATTTACAATTCTCGTATTAGGTTAGTGATGAAGGATTTTTATTTCAGACGTAGATATAGATTTACATGGAATAAGATTTCTTCACAGATCTACGATGCACAGTCAGAAAAATACAGCTTCGAAGAACGTGAATGTTTTATCGTCTTCATATGATGAGCTGGTCAGCTGATCGCGATCAAGTAATACGTTATTGCTATTGACGGTTTGTGAAATGACATCATACTTGTCATAAAAATTAATTTTAATTATCTTCGACCACCCGCTGATGTATAGCAGCGCAAATAATTGAACAATAATACGAAAATCTAATTAATTGGTAATTCATATATTTTGCAATGCATGTTACGTACGTGCTATAAAGTTAGCGAACAAATAACGTCAGATATTTTATTTCATAATGGGCAGTTATCTAGAATTATTAACACAAATTCATTATTGAGCCTATTGGATATGTTGTATCAGAAAATTAGGCAACAGCACGAGACTTCTAGACAGCAAGGTAGGAGGAATATACGTACGCAAATACAAATCAATAAAATTTAATAATTTTCCTATTATGAGTCAAAGAGATAAAGATATTTCATGCCTCGATTAATAAGCACACCGTGGAGCTTGTTGTAATCTGTATCAAGCGATGCTCTTATTTAAAATGGATAGTGTATTTAAAAAATGTTGAACCGCGATAACCTCAATCAGAGAAACAGAACATGTTCTTGAGCTATTTAAATGCGAATTAAATTTCGCCACTTAACTGCAATCGATTGCCTTCATTCAACTTTAGATCTTTACCTTGGCTTGTCTTTGAACGATGCATAGGATCGTTATTCTCAAAGGACTGATTGCCATATCATTTTTAGCCGTGGTTAGAGCGGAGTTAAAAGTCACCCAGGTACAAGTGGTGAGTAAGAAGTGTACACCATACTTCGCAATTTTTTGTGAAATTCGATTCAAAAAATGACAAAAAATAAGTCAAAATGAAATTACTGGCACTTTGCATTTGGGACATGGAAATTTGTGTAATAATTTTTTCAAAAGTCAGACAGTGAGTTTTGTTAACAATAATCAGAAATCGTGAATTTCATCAGGTTTCTTTTTAAATTTCTTAAGTCATTGCTCGATTAGGCGAGCATGAATCGGTTTATCTTCCTTTTCATATCTTGTTACAGTTATTCAGGCATGGGGAAAGAACGCCACGTTTCGCCGAGCTATACCCCATGGACATTCATAATGTGTCGGTATACGAGCCATGGGGTCTTTCCCAGTTAACAAATGTGAGTTACGAACACGTGCAAAATAATTCATATATTATAAAAGTAGATACATGTATATTATATTCACGTATCAGTGATCTTAGGATGAGAATATCGACATGGTCAGAAAATTGCATAATAAATTGTAATGAATTTAATTAATGATTAAATTATCTGTCTAAATAACCCACTCGTAACACGGACTCCAGATATGATAAACGGAGTTAAAATTAGCTAGGAACTAGATAACATTAAAGCATTTATATTTAAAAAAAAAATCGAGAGATAAAGTATACTGAACTCTGTATACAGTGGAGCGTCGGGTACATGTATGGAGATAAAACCGTGCTCAAAGTTAAATAAATGTACTAAATAATTGATTTCGATTTGTAGACAGGAAAAATGCGCGAGTACAAAATCGGACAGGTATTGAGAACACGGTACCAAAAGCTATTAGGTCAGCTTCATATTCCCAGTTCTGTATATGCCGTTAGTACAGACACTGATCGCACGAAGATGTCTCTTCAGCTTGTACTGGCAGGACTTTTTCCACCTTCAGAAGCACAAACGTGGAACTCTGAGTTACCTTGGTTACCAATTCCTACTCACTACGTACCTCATCCATTGGACATCTTAATGAAAGCGTTTCTGTGTCCGCAGTTAGTATACTTCCACCTCTGTTAATTTTTACCCAAATATTCAGGAACTTGATTTGCCTGAAGCAGGATAAAAAATACGATTTCATGTATACACATCATGTAGTTTGGTACTTTTGAAAAAGTAAGACGCTGATGTTAATTTCTCTGATAATAGAAAGAGCATCTTGAAATCGACAAGTTTTGGATTTACTTTCCTTTTTAGGTACCAAGACGAGCTTTCGCAGGTACGACAGTTCCCAGAAATTCAAGCAAAGATTGCAGTGCACAACGATCTCTTCCAATTCCTCACCAACAAAACTGGTCTATGCATCACTGGGCCGGACCAAGCCTACCATGTTTACAATCTCTTGGTTGCTCAGGTGAACTGATTCCTAACTGCTGCACACGTAGTCTTAATAATTGAAGATTGGCATATTTTCGAAAATATACGAACATATTTTTTAACATGAATTCCTTGATGTTTGGATTTTTTCTGTTGTAGAAATCATTGAACTTGACTTTACCGGAATGGTGTACAGATGCGGTTTTTCAGCAATTGAGCGAGATCACCATTCTTGAGTATCAGATTCGATCTTACACGACAAAGCTTAGGAGGCTGGACGGTGGACAATTGGTGAGAAAGTTTATCGAGAACATGCACCTTGATAAATCGCAGGAGAATCTTCGAAAGATTTACCTGTATAGCGCCCACGAAGTAACCATTACATCTTTCGTGAAAGCTCAAGGAGTTTCCGAACCCAAATTACCACTTTACGGTGCCGCAGTGATACTCGAAAAGCTTCAGGACACCGATGCAAAGCTTTTTGTCAGAGTACGTCATTTTTGGGCTACCAGATTTACGAAATCCCTTTTCGATCTCCTCTTCTTCCGCTGTCTGTTTACACTTTCTGTATGGTCTAAACTTATTCAGATATTTCATTTTCCCTTCAGATCGTACTGTGGACCGGCGTGACTGAAGAGCTAATGATACTTCGAGTACCTGGCTGCGAAGAAATCTGCCCAATTGAAAGATATTTGCACCTCACTCGTGAAGTAATCCCGTCTGATGAAGAAACCAACTGTCACTGGAAGCGGCTGAGTGCCCATGAAATAACGCTTTTATTCAATAAAGAGATCAGCTACGATTGAAGAGTTGAATTCAGTTTTTCAAACGCCGATGCGGCTGGTTTTCACAGATACACATCAGACAACTACAAGCAATGTAACAGAGACCGCATTTTATTGAAAATTAATAAAATCGATTGTTTTTTCATAGGTTGTTATTAATTCTAAGCGATTTATTTACTATAATTATAATAGGTCCCTGATCGCTAGTTTATTAGTTGTAAATTTATACTACACTAGTTACCTTTGTAGTATTAAATTAGCGTCTGGAATCTTTAGTGGATTTTAATGCAGCATTATTTCAAATGAGAATTCTTCGCAGATCCAATTCAAGACATGAAATAACAATTTTAAATCTACTCCATCGATCCTAACTGTAAATTGAATAACAACACGAGACTTGTTGCAACTGTGGAGATTTTTCTTGCGTGCGTCATTATAGGCGTTGATTAATTCGATGATTTGCATACACCGATACATCTTAAGCAATTAATGAAATGTGTCAAGATTATTCGCACAGCAATCAGAAAACACATCAGCGAGCTTTTCGCAATCGGTACTAGAGGCTGCTTTTGAGTTAATAATAATATCTTTGCACTAAAACAAACCATGATAACCCCGATAAGTTGACGGAAAAACATCCAACTGACTTGCTTTTCTATAAGAGTCGAAACCTTCGGTTTCAACCGAAGGTTTCGACTCTTATAGACTGCTCAGATAAAACAGTAGATCATCATTGAGCTATAACTCGTCTTTGAACGATGTGCGAAATCATTATTTTCAAAGCTGTGATTTTTATATCACTTGTGGTTATCGTTAGAGCTGAGTTGAAAGTCACCCAGGTGCAAGTGGTAAGTAAAAATTGTATACCACAATTCGAAAATTTTCTTGAAATTCAATTTCAAAGAATACTTATCAGATCTTTACTTAAAATCTTACATATGAAACTGATATTGGGTGAAGTAAGGGAATGTGATCCACCAAGTTCCAAATATTCTTTGCGAATGATTCGCTGCTTAAGAATGAAAGGTCTTAGTATCAAATTTTTTTTATTTTTTCTCATCCTCTGTTAAAAGAAATGTGCACAGTGCAGTTCCCATTCACGAATTCCTGCGATAATTACTTCTAATTTATATACCGTTACAGTTATTCAGACATGGTGAAAGAACGCCTGTTAAGTCAGAAATGTACCCCACAGACATACATAATGTATCAGCATACGAGCCATGGGGTCTTGCCCAGCTAACAAACGTAAGTTACGAACATAACTTCCATCCATTCGTGTGTATTATCACATATCAGTTAATTGTCAGACGATAGTGAAGCAGCAAATATGTTGTACCAAAGCCTGATTACATTATCTATCTATTTATCCCAAAAAACTGCGGACACGATGAGCCAAGTTAAAATCAACTTGAACCGAATAATATTTCGGCATTTAGACTTCAACAGATATTAAGAGATAAAGTATAGAGAACTTTGCATGTGGGCAGATAAAACCGTGCTGAGAATATAATGAATTTACTAAAATGATTATTTCTATCCGAAGACGGGAAAAATGCGTGAATATAAAATCGGACAGTTACTGAGAACACGATACCAGGAGCTACTGGGTCAGCTTTACATTCCGAGTGCGGTATACGCCGTTAGCACAGACATTGATCGTACTAAGATGTCTCTTCAGCTCGTACTGGCAGGACTTTTCCCTCCTTCAGAAGCACAAATGTGGAATTCTGAGCTACCCTGGATCCCGATTCCTACTCACTACGTACCTCATCCACTGGATATCGTATTAAAAGCGCGTCAATGTCCGCAGTTAGTATATCACCATCTCCCTAATTTTTAGCTAAATATTCACGAGCTTGATTGGCGTGAATTAGAAGAAAATGTGATTTCAACCCGTAGTGGAATACATATAATATTATACTGCGAAAAAAAAAAACAAGACATTGATGATAGCTTCTTTCATAATAATTAGGGTACCTAGAAGTCGACAACATTTACATTACATTTTTAGGTACAAAAACGAGCTTTTGCTGATACGTCAGCTTCCAGAAGTTCAAGCTAAGGTTTCAGTCCACAATGATCTCTTTAAATTTCTGACCGAAAAAACTGGTCGAAACCTCACTACGCCGAACACAGTCTTCGAAGTTTACAATCTTCTAGTTGCTCAGGTAAAATGATTCCTGACTGCTGTATGGGTAGTCAGATCAGTAGTTGAAGATTGGTATCTTTTCTCGAATAGCAGGTAGACACGTTTTAACATAATTCCTTGATTTCCGGATTTTCTTTCTTATAGAGAGCAATGAACTTGACTTTTCCGGAATGGTGCACGGATGCGATTTTTCAGCAAATGAGCGAGGTCACTATTCTCGAGTACCAGATCAGATCCTACACGACAAAGCTTAAACGACTACTCGGTGGTCCTACAGTAAGAAAATTCATCGAAAACATGCATCTCAATCAAACGCAGGAAAATCCTCGAAAGATTTACCTGTACAGTGCTCACGAATTAACGATTGCATCTTTTGTACAAGCTCTAGGAATATCAGAACCGAAATTACCACTCTACGGCGCAGCAGTGATGATCGAAAAACTTCAAGATACCGATGGAAAACTTTTCATCAAAGTATGTCTTTTTTGATTTATCAGATTTTCGAAAGTTATTTTCTATTTCCCGTTTTTCCACTATCTTCTTACACCGTTTGTATTATTTAATCCCATTCACACTGGTTCAATATTGATTGACGCAGCATTACTCTCTATTATACATTAATTTTTTCTGATTACACATGGAAGACGATACCCTATTTTATTCACAAGTTCTGACTTTCCAATCAGAACATACACAGATCTATATGCTGTTCCATTTTTTCTTCAGTTAGTACTGTGGACCGGGGTGACCGAACGGCTAATCACGCTTCGGGTACCTGGCTGCGAAGAAGTCTGCCCAATTGACACATACTTGGACCTTACTCGCGAAATAATCCCATCCGATGAAGAAATGAACTGTCTTTTGAAGTCATTAAGTGCTCGCGAACTTCGGAATATATTCTATAAGGAGATAAACTACGATATCCCAGTTGATTTGTTAAATCCTTAAATAGCCAGTAAACTGGCTCATATTTTATTTCTTTCTTTCAAAAGTATTCGAAATTCTATCTTTGATGCACCGTTTCTAACGAATCATTACACACACTCATGTCCCAACACCTACGCTTATTCATTGTACGTTCTATATGCTCACTTGCTATGTAATGCTCCGAGATGCATCAATAAAAAATAAATAAACTAAAATTGCTTAAACTACTCAGGGCTACTAAGTTCCATTCAAATATGAATCTGAAGTACATACATATATTTCTTCCCGAATAAATTGGCGACCTATTACTGTGATTGAACAACCCACGTAGCACACAATCAGTAATGGGAAGATTCGCATTTGAACCTTGAGTCCGAAAGCAATAAGACGATACGAATTCTACAACAATCTTGCAGTACTTTCGTAATTTTTTTCTATGTATAAGTTGCAATATAAATATGGCCACGTCTTCACCGAAATTCCCCTCTGCATACCCCAGATTTATAGATATATATATATTTGCCCCCACCACACCAAACTGCGATGTCTCAATAAATTGGACCAGACAAATCCCACTGATTTACTTCAACTGCCGAATTAGCTTCAGAATCTTCGGTATTCGACTCTCATACACTGATTAGATAGGACTGCGGATCATCATTAAAATACTTGTTTTTCAACGATGTATGGAATCATTATTTTCAAAGCTGTGATTTTAATATCATTTGTGGCTATCGTTAGAGCTGAGTTGAAAGTTACCCAGGTGCAAGTGGTAAGTAAAAATTGTATATCACGTTTCAAAAATTTTCTTGAAATTTAATTCAAAAGGATACCTACGGTCTTTAGTTAAAATATAAGATATGAAAATGATATTTGGTAAAGTGAGGGAATATAAACCTCCACCAAGTTCCAAGTAGGTATTCTTCGTGAATGTTCCGCTGCTTGAGAATGAAAAATCTTCTCACGAAATTCCATCGTTTTTTTTATGCTATGTTCAAAGAAAAACATGTCTAGTGCAATTTTGATCCATTTATTTCTCCGGCCATTATTCCATATTTATATGTATCGTTACAGCTATTTAGGCATGGTGAGAGAACACCACTTAAAGAGGAGATATACCCCAAAGACATTCATAATGTATCGGCATACGAGCCATGGGGTCTTGGCCAATTGACAAACGTAAGTTACGAACATACTTATACATATACTTCCATCCATCCATGTGTATTATCTCGTATCAGTATTTGTGAGACCAGAATAGCGATATAATGGTAAAGCAGTCAAATATGTCGAACCGAGGCCTGATTACATTATCTATTTGTTTATCCCAACCAAACTATGGATATGATAAGCAAAGTTCAAATCAGCTCGAAACGAATAATACTCCGTTATTTATTCTTTTGCAAAGTATCAAGAGATGAAATATACTGAACTTTGTGAACATTGTACCGAGTACATGTAGGCAGATAAAATCGTACTCAAAGTATAATTAATTTACTAAAACATTGATTTCTATTCGAAGACGGGAAAAATGCGTGAGTACAAAATCGGACAGTTACTGAGAACACGGTACCAGGAGCTATTGGGTCAGCTTTACATTCCTAATGATGTATACGCCGTTAGCACAGGCTCTGATCGCACGAAAATGTCTCTTCAGCTTGTACTGGCAGGACTTTTTCCACCTGCACAAGTACAAACGTGGAACTCTGAGCTACCCTGGATTCCAATTCCAACTCACTACGTACCTATACCCTTGGACATTGTATTGAAAGCGAATCGATGTCCACAGTTAGTATATATCCATCTCATTAATTTTTGCGGGCATAAAGTACAACTTTACGCCCACGTGTGGTCGCATGCGTTCGATGGCTGGCACAGCTGACCCGAGGGTCACCAGTCATCACCCGTGAAAAAATCAACCTGGGAAAAATTAAGACACTGATGATCATAGGTTCTCTCATAATGAACAGGACATCTTAAAGTCGATAACCTTCACATTTACATTCCATTTTTAGGTACCAAGATGAGCTTTCGCAGGTACGACAGCTTCCAGAAATTCAAGCAAAGAATGCAGAGCACAACGAACTCTTTCAATTCCTCAATGATAAGACTGGTTTGAACGTCACCGAATCGGAAAGAGCCTTTAGAGTTTACAATGTTTTAGTTGGTCAGGTAAAATGATGCCTAAACGGTAAACACGTAGTCCTGACAGTTGAAAACTGTCAGCATGTGATAAATATACAGACATATTTTTTAGAATAATTTTCTTGAATTTCGAAATTTTCTCTTTTACAGAGAGCAATGAACTTGACTTTGCCGGAGTGGTGCACGGATGAGATTCTTCAGCAACTAATTGAGGTCGCGATTCTCGAGTTACAGATAGAATCCTACACGACGAAGCTTAAAAGGCTACTCGGTGGTCCAACAGTAAGAAAATTCATCGAGAACATGCACCTAGATCAAGCGCAGGAAAATCTTCGAAAGATTTACCTGTACAGCGCCCATGAATTCAATATTGCATCTTTCATGCAAGCTCAAGGACTTTCTAAACCCCTACCACCATTATACGGCTCAGCAATAATGGTCGAAAAGCTTCAGGACACCGATGGCAGGCTTTTTGTCAGAGTATGTCTTTTTTGGTTCATCAGATTTACGAAAGTTCTTTTCTATCTTCTCTTGTTCCACTATCTTTTTACAGCTTTCGTATTATCTAATCTCTTCCCAAATATTTAATATTGATTGTCGCAGCGTTATTCTCTATTCTCCATTAATCTTTCCTGACTTCACATGGAATATGATCCCCGATTTTATTCAGACTTTCCAATCAGAACATACACAGATCTATATGCTGGTCCATTTTTACTTCAGATAGTACTGTGGACCGGGGTGACCGAACAGCTAATCACACTTCGGGTACCTGGCTGCGAAGAAGTCTGCCCAATTGACACATACTTGGACCTTACTCGCGAGATAATCCCATCCGATGAAGAAATGGACTGTCTCTGGAAGTCACTAAGTGATCGCGAACTTCGGAATATATTCTATAAAGAGATAAACTACGACTTCGAAGTTGATTTATTAAATCCTTAAATAGCCAGTGAACTGGCTTATATTTCATTTCTTTCTTTTAAAAGTATTCAAAATTTTATCTTTGAAGCCGCGTTTTTAACGAACTCATCGTACTCATGCCCTTGTACGGTACTTATTCATTGTACGTTGTATGTTCAGGTACTATCAATGCTCTGTGTTGCAATAATAAAAAATAAATAAACTAAAATTGTCTAAACTACTTCGGATTAGCAATTTTCATTCAAATATGAATCTGAAGTATATACATATGGGGCAGTCGTCGAAGAAGCTTCAGAATTCATGAAAGTCAGTTTTTTGAGTTACCTTACGACATTCTAATTGAATATCAAAATCAAAGAAGCTGTGGGTCAATGGCAGGTCGATTTGACGTGGAATGCCTCATATATTTCTCCCCGAGTAATATTGCGCCCTATTACTGTGACGGAACAACCCTCATAGCCCACAATCAGTAATGGCAAGATCCGAATTTGAACCTTGACTCCGAAAGCGATAGCACGATACGAATTCAACAACAATCTCGCAGTGCTTTCGTGATTTTTTGCTATGTATAAGTCGCGATATGAATATGGGCCACGTCTTCACCGAAATTTCCCACTCTGGGTATCTCAATGAAAAAACACGTCGTGGCGCTGTTTGAAAAAGATACCATGTGATGGTCTTGAGTTAAGAATAATACATGTATTTTCCTCCACCACACCAAACCGCGATAACCTCGATAAGTTAGACCAGACACATCAAACTGGTTTGCTTCTACTGTTGAATTAGCCTCGAAATCTTTGCCAGTCGAGTCTGACAGACTTCTTACCAGCACTGCGGATCATCGTTGAGATACTTGCCTCTAAACGATGGGTGGAATCATCATTTTCAAAGCTGTGATTGCCATATCATTTATGGCTATCGTTAAAGCTGAGTTGGAAGTCACCCAGGTGCAAGTGGTGAGTGTAAAATTATATACCACGAATTGCAAATTTTCTTATTATTCAATTTAAAAATATACCTATCAAATCTTTACTTAAGATATAAGGCATTGAATAGATATTCGGTAAAATAAAGAAATATGAAGCAGCAAGTTTCAAATATTCTTTGTTAAGATTTTGCTGATTGAGAATGAATAATATTCCTATGAAATTCTTTCATTGTTTTATCCTCTGTTCAAAGAAAAACAATATCTATATGATGCGATTTTGATTAACGAATTCCTTTGGTAACTAGTCTTTTATATCGTCACAGCTATTTAGACATGGTGAAAGAACACCACTTCAGTCGGAGTTGTACCCCAAAGACATTCATAATGTATCGGTATACGAGCCATGGGGTCTTGGCCAGTTAACAAACGTAAGTTACGAATATACTTATATACTTCTATCCATCCATGTATATTAATTCGTATCAGTAATAGTGAAGCTAGAATAGCGATATAATGGTAAAGCAGTCAAATATGTTGAACCGGAGCCTGATTACATTATCTATATATTTATCCCGCAAAACTACGGGCATGATAAGAGTAGTTAAAATCGCCTCAAAAGCAAATAATATCCCACTATTTATTATTTCACAAAATATCAAGAGATAAAGTATATTGAACTTTGCATAGAGTATACTGGGTACATGTAGGCAGATAAAACCGCGTTCAAAGTGTAACGAATTTACTAAAAAAATTGATTTCTATTCTAAGACGGGAAAAATGCGTGAGTACAAAATCGGACAGTTACTGAGAACACGGTACCAG
Source organism: Macrophya annulata (assembly GCA_963924015.1). Taxonomy (NCBI): domain Eukaryota; kingdom Metazoa; phylum Arthropoda; class Insecta; order Hymenoptera; family Tenthredinidae; genus Macrophya; species Macrophya annulata. The sequence continues at coordinate 2,740,420 of OZ001260.1, forward strand.
GAGCTATTGGGTCAGCTTTACATTCCTAATGATGTATACGCCGTTAGCTCGGACATTGATCGCACGAAGATGTCTCTTCAGCTTGTACTGGCAGGACTTTTTCCACCTGCACAAGTACAAACGTGGAACTCTGAGCTACCCTGGATACCGATTCCCACTCACTACGTACCTGCACCCCTGGACATCTTTATGAAAGCGCATCAATGTCCACAGTTAGTATATGGGGTGTCCCACGTGAAATGAGACGGTTTTTGGCCAAGGGTCATTGAATTTGATACCAATGCAGATTCAAGTTCTTCGTATCCACATGAATAGCCCCAAGCAGTTACAGATCCTCGAAAAATTGTTGACAGAAATATCACTCCAGTAAAAAAAAAAAAAAAATAGACAAGCTAAAAATTTTACCATAGCTTGTTAACATCTCGACCCATATTCTATGAAATTTTGAAGTAAATCGAGTAGACCCTAAGGGCAAAAAAAAAACAATAAAATCACACATTTCCATCGTTTTTCATGCTTGGTAATTCCAGAAATAATTTGGGTGATAAATATTCGGCAGGAGCTCGTTTTCGAGCTCAAAATTCATTAATAATAATATATTGCAATTTTATTCATGTACAACTGCTTTAGGTGGATTTAAAAATGTGACATCTCGTTATAATGACTAAACCGATATTTGTGATAACAATTTTTTGAGGATCTTTAACTGCTGGAGGCGTTTTAGGTGAAAACAAAGAACCCGAATCTGAACTGGCATCAAATTCGGTGACCCTCTGCCGAAGACCGTCCCATTTCACGTGGAATACCTCATATCTCCATCTCTTTAATTTTCACCTAAATATTCACGAAGCTTATTAGCCTGAATGAGTAAAAAATGTCATTTCGACCCGTGATGAAATTCGTATATTGTAATCCGTGGAAAAAAAACATGACATTCATTATAGCTTCTCTCATAATAAAAAGGGTGTCTTAAAATCGTTAACTTTCACATTTACATACCATTTTTAGGTATCAAGAAGAGCTTTCGCAGATACGGAAGCTTCCAGAAGTTCAAGCAAAGATCGCAGTGCACAACGAACTCTTTCAATTCCTCAATGACAAGACTGGTCTAAGCCTCACCGGCCCGGACCAAGCCTACTTAATTTACAATATTTTAGTTGATCAGGTAAGATGATGTCCAAATGCTACACACGTAGCCTTAGCAGTTGAAAATTGACAGTTTGTCGTAAATATGCAGACATATTTTTTAACATAATTTCATTGATTTTCAAAATTTCTTCTCTACAGAAAGCACTGAACTTGACTTTGCCGGAGTGGTACACAGATGCGATTCTTCAGCAACTGACTGAGGTCGCCATTCTCGAGTTCCAAATACAATCCTACACAACGAAGCTTAGAAGACTACTTGGTGGTCCAACAGTAAGACAAATCATCGAGAACATGCACCTCGATCAACCGCAAAAAAATCCTCGAAAGATTTATCTGTACAGCGCCCATGAATTAACTGTCGCATCTTTCGTACAAGCTCTAGGAATTTCCGAACCTCAGCCACCACATTTCGGCGCAACAGTGATGATTGAAAAACTTCAAAGCATCGATGGAAAGATTTTTGTTAGAGTATGTCCTTTTTGGTTTATCAGATCTAAGAATGTTCTCTTCCTTCTCCTCTTCTTTCATTACCTTTTCACATATTTCGTACTATCTAATTTCATTCCCAAAGATTCAATACTGTTTGACGCAGCGTTACTCTCTATCCTTTAGTTAATCTTTCCTAACTTCACATAGAATATTATAGCCTATTTTATTCATAAGGTCTGGCTTTTCGATTGAAATATACACAGATCTATATCCTGTTCCATTTTTTCTTCAGTTAGTACTGTGGACCGGAGTGACCGAACAGCTAATCACACTTCGGGTACCTGGCTGCGAAGAAGTCTGCCCAATTGAAAAATACTTGGAGTTAACTCGTGAAATAATCCCGTCCGATGAAGAAATGGACTGTCTTTTGAAGTCACTTAGTGCTCGTGAACTTCGAAATATATTGTATACAGAGATAAACTACGATTTCCCAGTTGATTTATCAAATCCTTAAATAGTCGGTATACTGGCTCATATTTTATTGGTTGCTTTTAACAATCTTCCGAATTCTATATCTATGAAAGCCCGTTTCTAACAGACTCATCATACTCATGATCATTTGTCATTTTGCTGCTTTTTCTGTATTGCAATAACAAAAAATGAATAAACCCATATTTTACCGAGATTTTGTTTGTATGTAAAATGGAAAATTTATTTCAACTCACTGCAAAATGTACACTGTTTTTTATACAACAATTAATCCCGTGTACAAATAATTATTAGAAATTATCCACTCGTCATGTATATAAATATTACTGCAAATAGGATTAAGTAATCGACTGGATATTCTCTCAAGATTAAATTCGGAGAAATGAAGGAATGGAGGTAAATGTCAGGGTCACCTATACTCAAGTACGTTTAGTTCTTATATGGAATTTAAATTCGTTTGAACAATTTATCTAATCGATCACTACTTTATTTACACAAATGTTCACTGTGCTTCGTACACTATTCATTCAACAATATCAGTCTATGCGCGGTCAGAACTGGTGCAGGTCATGGGTAATTAGATATAAGTACAATTGTTACTTATGAATTATAACGCGGGTTCTATACATCCATACCGGTTTTCCAGTACGTTAACTACCTCCATGATCCCCTCTTATAGTACGAGGTATATTATAGGTATGTTATTCGTATGAGAAAATTATTCGTCGAGTCGATAGTCTGACAGTAACATCACAAATTACACCATATTATTACCTAGCTCAAGCTTGTTGGATTCATAAATCGATACTGGCCAAAGCCAAACCTTTGTACCAGAATCACAGCTGAGTGAGTGGGATATGTGGTTTTATTAACTAGGACTCTTATGTGTATAAAAAAAGGACAAATTTCAGCTTGTGTTTTAGTATTATATGTGGTATGTTATATATGGTATGAACATTGAAAATAGATACAATTATATGCATTCACTCATAAAGTAGTGCTTTATGAGTTTACAATAGGTCATAAACTTGAGTAGCGGCAGTATACTGAACAAAAATAGATAAATTGTAGTTTGATGACCACCCCACTACGTTAGAGTGAAACATTTTTCCGTAATGCATCCGCAAGTCTGTCCGCTACCATTAGTATTCCAGTATTCCTCTTCACACAAGTTAGATCAGAATCTGATGGTGTAACCGATCTCATCAATTCCAGGAAAGTATCCAGGGGACAAAGTTCCGTACACCCTGGGATTTTTTTCGTTATTGTTTCAGGAGGGATTCCGGTGTAATAAAGTACCTGAAAAGTAATGAAGTTACAGATATTACAAGTGCTAAGTACGTGAGGTTAATTTAGGGTGTCTAATTCCTAATTTAGAGAATTTGGTACACTAGATTCTGTCGTAAATTTCAACATTCTACAATTATCTGAATACACGTAACGGCCTGAATCTCACCTTTACAAAATACTGAACCTTCGACTGCCAAAGTTCAATAATTACCGCACTCGAGTAATGAGGTGTATGGGGCTCGAAGATACCAAGTGCAATTAGTAGAGCAGCTATATTCGTTTCGTGACCGCTATAAAGGTACACTTTTCTTCCTACCGGAAGTGTTCCACTTCTACAAGCGGTTAGATCTTCGGAAATCTTACGGATAAACATACCTGACGAAGATTAGAATATAAAAAATGATTTATTGGTCATTAAAAACCTTCTGAAATAAAGATTATAACGCCTATTGTATTAGCATTTCCAAGCGATTACTGCAAAGTAAAAAACGTTATGAAATCCAAAAATTACCGCCGTTCAATCTCTTTAGATTTTCGTTATAAGATGTGATATCGTAATCGAGAAGAGCACCCTCACGGAGTTCACCATAAGGAAATATCGGAGCAGCCCATTCCGGTAGTGGCAAATTCGATGCCGTTTCAGCTGCGAATGTATGGTGCAAGTACATTAAATCCGAAGTATTTTCATACGGACGACCAGTATGAATCTCGAGATATTTCATAAGGTTTTTATATTTGGCAGTCTTGTTAAGAACCTCTGGACTTGCCTTAATGCGATCAAACTCGGTGAGGTACCTGATCAAAGTTATTGTGATATAAATATTTGCTAATTGATGTCCATACTGTAATCTATTCTACTCCATTGTGTGTATTATAAACTTGCTTCGGACATAGTTCGGGTTCGAAAAGAATATCTTCGCTCAATGGTTTGTACGATGTTGGGATTGGTTGCCAGGGTAAATCGTCGTTCCATTTTTGAATGGGTGCTGGTGGATATAAACCGCTCAAAACCAGCTGAAGTGACATTTTTGTTCTATCATAATCCGTACTTCGAGCCTGAACAGACGTAGGCTCGTAAATTGGGCCAAGGAAGTCACCGTAACGCGATTTGAGCTCTTGACCCAGACGATAACTTCGCAGTTTACCAGCCTACGCAAATTTAATGATAAGATAATTCTGAAAGTGGTGACAAACTTTACCGAGATTATGATTTGGGTGGTTTAAGAAGATTGAAAATCGCGAAGTACTTTTTGCCAAAATTTTTATCATTATACAGATCTTGTAAATATTGCTTTTTCGCATATTCAGTGATTGTGTTAACTAGATAAATACTCACGTTCGTCATACCTCCCCGACCCACTGGATAGAAAGTTTCATTTATATGCGGGTCATTAGGATACATTTCCCAAATATCAGGAGTTCGATCACCATGTCTGAATACCTGATGAAAAATAAAAAAATCATTAAAATGATGTACGTCAAACAACTAGCTGTCTGAATTTGACACAATGTCCTTGTGCTTATGAAACATTTAGCATTGGACATCAATGAACACAGTAATCAGAGTTTTAACTTACGACATTGATTAATTTCAGTTTGAGATCATCTTCCTGAGCAATGACAACGGCAATCATTACGAAAACTGCCATCAAAACCGAGGGAAAACTGATAATTGCGACCCATTTGTTGCCCATGATGTCTTACTTTTGGGGTTTATATCTACACGATAATGATTATTGGATTACAACACGTAAACGATCGCTTACTTTCGCCAGACTTTAAGTGACAATTTTGAAATTTGGTGTTGCAAAATATAATATTAAATACATTAGTATTTCTAATGAGTAGAAATTTACCTATATGCATTCCGACAATTATTACAAACACAAAATTTTACCTGTGGTATAAGTAGGCAGTCAATCTGATGACACGGATATTAAACGAAATTTGAAGATATGTAACAGCTGAAAAATTTACAAAGGAGATAATCGTTGGATTAATAATAGCGAAGTCAATGCGGTCATAGTTACGAACTACTACGAACGTGGACACCGACTAGGCGAATGATCAGTTAATCCGCCCCCTTTGTAGGTTTTGTCTAAATACAGGTCTATCAATCTGAAACATGATTCCACAGACTGTTTCAGTACAATGGTTGAAATCAGCGGACGAAGTATCGCTTTTCGCAGGCGTACCTGATAAAATAAATTTGTCCATTTGCCAGAATTTGCAATCAAGGAGGGGTTGGGGGGGAGGGGGGGCCGTTTATTCTAGTCGATCAAACGTTGACTTTTATACTAATTGTTATTCAGTTTTTCTCACATTACTTAAATTATTATACCCTTGTCAATACTTTTGTCCTGTAATTTGTCTCTTCAATATACCGACTGCAATGATTCTCGTCAATGTAAAAACGTCGATGTTTCAAACTTCGTGATTCAATGTTACAAAAGATTGAAATTTTTTTTTGCAAATTAAACCTTATCTTGTATGAAATTCGTAAATGTACCACAACTGTCTCACACCCCCCTTAACTTTATTGAGTTTATTGCCAGATGTAATAGTGCAATATTCTCTTCAGGAAGAATCAATTTTTGATTATTGATAAAATAATTTAGGGTGGTCTTCGACATAGAGTAAAGATAAAACTCGAAATATGAAAGAATTAAGCTGAATCAGGAATGAAAACGATAATTTTGGAATCAGACTGAGACGTGGTTCCATTAACCAGCTCTGGAGCATGTATAAAATTAAAAAAACGATTGAAAAATCTTAATTTAGTATTATATTTAATATTCTGCATAAAAAAGATAGAGGATTAAAAATTTGTATGTACATTGAAAAAAAATAACGGTATTAAGTACAGGTTTAAAATATGTTATAATTTAAGACGATATACGATATGGTATATAGCGGCAAAATACTGAACGAAAGATATGCAAGTTTTAAGAAAACGAATACACTCGTCATCTAATATGCACATAGACACACGTACATCTGTGTTACATGTATTCACAAGATCGTATGTTTAAGGTATATGCTTGAACATGGATAAATTATATTGCGATAGACACTCATGTATGTAACGTTCTGTGTTAAATAAAAATATGTTTATAAATGCAGGTATATACCAATATGTACAAATTTCTGACGACAATATGTAAAGTACTGATGAGAAATTCTAACATTTAATCACCCTCCGTTATATAAAATCAGCTTTATTGCTAAACATTCGTTTTGATCTATAGCAAGATAGTTCAAAAATCTTAACCGATATTTAACATTCACATTATTCAACGATCTAATCGATCGCGACGTTTATATAGTCTAAATCTATGGTCCGACCGTTTTTCTGAACTTTGTTCTATTTATCTCTTTCAATCTTCTTCCTCTCTCCGTCATTCTCTCTTTAAACAAGTATATATATATTATATTTGTAAGAAATTTTATTCCTGAATAAAAATTCTTATAAATTAAATAAAAAAAATTTTTTTTTTATACTATAAGAAAATATCGATCAGCGACATATCACTCTGTTATTTTTACTATTTCTATTACCCTGTTCAATAATCAGTTTTCTAATTTATCGAATCACAATATTTTCATCATCTGCATCTCACAGCGTTAGAGCGAAACCTTTTTTCGTAATACTTCTAATATACTGCTTGGCGTTACTGGCGATGGCGTGCTATCCTTCTTCACACAAATTATTTCCGAATCTAATGGCGTAACTGGTCTCATCAATTCCAAGAAAGTATCGAGGGGACAAAGCTCTTCACAACCTGGTATTGTCTTCGTTACTGTTTCAGCCGGGATTCCAGTGTAATAACGTACCTGAAAAGATATCGAGATTTACGTGGTATCTGTTCTAAAAAATTTACAATCGCGTTTTAAAAAAGAAAAATTTGAGGTATCAGATTATTCATTTATAGCAAATGGTTCTACAGATCGGGTAGTAAATTTCAAAAATCTGCAATCGCCTGTAGGTACAAATAACTGCCTAAAGCTTACCTTGACAAAGTATTGGTCCTTCAACTGCCAAAGTTCGATCATTACCGCACTTGTGTATTCAGGAACATGTAGATCGAAGACGCCAAGTGCCATCAGCAAAGAGCCAATATTAGTCTCGTGACCACTATAAAGATACACGCGTCTCCCTGCTGGGAGCGTTCCACTCGTATAAGCGATTAAATCTTCGGAAATCTTGCGGACAAACATACCTGTCGGAGGTAAGATAATGAAAATCAATTTATTGCTCATTAGCAACTTTCTGAAAGATTGTAAGACTTGTTATACTGATGAGATTTTACTGTCAGATTACGGCATGATAAACTGACAGTTAATTGTTGTTAATTATGCTGTAATAGCTGTGTAGATAAAGCTCTCCGTACCTTGGGACAAAATCTTCTTAAAAGAAACAAAGAAGCTGACCTTAAACGATCGATGCAAATTTAAAATTTGTAAAAATTTCATTTTTAGGATAGAGAAGTTACAGTATAACGAAAAATATCATACCAACGTAGAAGAGCTTCCTCGAATATCATCTTCATGAAATATTATAACAGCCACATCAGGCATAATAACTTTGTTGCATGATTAGAGTAGGTATATGATTTTTTACAAAGCATTGAACTCACCGCCGTTTAATCTCTTAAGATCATCGTTGTAGGAAACGACTTGATACTCAAGACTGGCACCGTCGAAAAGTTCACCGTCAGGATATACCTTAGCAGCCCAATCGGGTAATGTCAAATTTGAGGCTTTCTCCGCTGTCAAAGTATGCCACAAGTTGTACAAATCCCAAGTAGTTTTAAATGGACGGCCAGTATTTGTCTCGAGATAATTCATCAGATTACTAAACTTCGATACTTTGGTTAACACTTCAGTACTTGCTCTAATACGATTCAACTCAGCAAGGTACCTGACAGAAAAATGTTACAAGATCAGTATTCGCTGATTGATTGAATTAATTTGTATATTATATAAACTTACTTTGGACATAATTCGGGTTCGAAGAGAATATCTTCACTCAATGGTTTGTACGATGCTGGAATTGGCTGCCATGCCAAATCATCGTTCCATTTTTGAACAGGAGCGGGTGGATATAGACCGCTAAGAACTAGCTGAAGCGTCATTTTTGTTCTGTCATAATCCGTACTGCGTGCCTCAAGTGCCCAAGGTTCGTAAATCGGGCCAAGGAAATCGCCATAAAGTGATTTCAGCTCTTGACCGAGGCGATAAGCTCGGAGTTTGCCTCCCTGTACAAATTTAACGTTAATAACGATTTGAAAAAATGTTCCATTCTTATAGCTTGCCATGATTTTTATGAACGTTATGGTAATTATATAAAAACTTACGTTTGTGAGACCTCCACGGCCCATTGGATAAAACGAATGATTTAGATGCGGATCATTTGGATATATTTCCGATGGTTCCGGAGCTCGATCACCATGTCTGAATACCTGATTATAAATGAGAAACAATTAGTTTTTTATGCTGCTAGGATGCTTGATTTCATTTCATTTTAATTCATATCATTTCTATGATACGAGAAAATTAATTACTGAAAATGGTACGTTTTATCAAACTACTAGTTGCCTTAAATTTAACACATTGATATTACACTTATGAAATATTTGATAAAATTAGAATTCGAACAAAATGGTTAATAATTGTTCTACTTACAACATTAACTAATTTTAATTCGGGTTGATCTTCCAGGGCAATGGAAACGGCAACAAACACTAAAAGAGTCGCCAGAATCGAGGGAAGGCTCATCGTGAACATGGTGTAATTCTTTTAGGTTTATCTATCGGATAAAATAGAAGAAATTTGAATTTTGAATTAGAAACGAATTGAATTTATTGTCATTCAGCGTTTTCACACCTGTTTGTCTGTCGATCGTTTGTCGATAACTATAATAAGTTGCTCTAGCTGTATCCCACTTATGAACAGTTCATAAGGAATTTAACACTATCTTTTTATAGCCTAATTATAATCATGTTCGCAAATCGTTCTTGGTAATAAAACTTTTTTCTTGATCGGCAACTGACCGGTTTATATATCAGCATTCTATACAGATTTTAAATGTACAAACTATTCAATAAATTATAAGATCATAAACCCGCAAACGATTCTAAATTTTAGCGTTAACATTCGTACCTAGAATAGTGTTACGATTTTATGAAGTTCGTTTAGTTAACTTTGTTGTGTTCTATTTGTCTCTAATTATCGCAGATGTATTAACGATTTTTCTATTTAAAAATTAGTTTAGATCAAGCTATTTGTAACACTTAGTTTTCTTACGTGTAGGTATACAAGTTATGTTAATTCTTACACTTTGAACTGAATTGAGAAATCTACTTTTAAATACTATTTATAAATAAAAATTACCTGCTGTTGGAGCTCTAATAACCAAAGATAGAACTAATTTTCCTTGAAACTCTATGTACTGACATATTGCGTTAGTTTTTTTTTTATTCCAAATAGATCATAGAAGTTATGCTTTTAAGGCTCTTAAGCAACATTCAGTTTCTGCAGATTTATACGCGATTGGCAATCTGATTACTCTTTTAATTTACAAACTTTATAACGTCTCGAAAACGCGTTTGTCAAATTAATTTTACATGCGAAGGAGTCTTGCAAATTTTTTTATTTTAATTTTTTTTCTACAATCATGACAAGATCACGATAAGAATATTAATTTTCAAAAAAATAAAAATTAGTAATTTACTCTTTTTGACTTTAAAATGAAATTTTCAAAGACACATACCTACACACCTTACTGTCAATCTGAACACACACTATTGGCAAGATTGACGACTGGACTCCGCAGGTATCGACGGTAGACGATGGACTTTCTCTGGCGATGGTGCGGCACAAGCTCGTGTCTTTAGGAGCGAAGAGTCCCGTGTTATAGTCGTCGTTATCAGCCCCCGGATAATCGAAGACCGTTTAATGAACACATTCGAAATCCCCACTTTCAAATAATCGATCCGTTCAATGTCCACTAGTCCGCATGTAAATACGTGTGTTTATGGTTTATCCCTCTCCCACCCCCGAACTATACTTAGCGTCACCGATTCGTAGTTAAATTCTTTTCAAATAATTATGATTAATTAGAATCCAAATTGCGAGCCTAAATCACCGAATATCAGGATACTGCAGATGTAGCTTATCTACTTTTCGGATATCTTTGGAGATGTTAACTTAAATTGGAATTAAAATTTCATTATCCTCTACTAATGAGAGGTATTAAGCCAGGAGGATTCCACGTACAATTCGATAATTATACCTACACGAAAATTAACGAGAAAAAAATAACTCAATTTGTAAGAACTGTTAGAAAATAATATAATCGCTAGTCAAAATTCTTATATTAATTATTAATAATATACGTACAGCTACTCTCGTGGTTATAAAAACGAATTAATTTATATGAGTAGACTCTCGGTCATTATAATTTTGCAATTAATCGCCATAATTTAGACTCGCCACCGCTGCGAGATTCGAATAATTTTATTTTATTTATTTTTTTTTTTTTCTTGGACCGGTTTTAAGATAGTGCCAAATTTTTTGTTCCTGATAGTTTATTGTAAAAATAAATAAACTCTGTTTTATAAAGAAGAAAAAAAATCAGCAAAATTCAAAGCGAAATCATCACGAATTTGCAATCGAATTCCTCAGTGAATAGGAATAACAAGATTTACCCGAAGGCTGTTTAATGACATTCTCGAGATGAACACGAGGAAGCTGTATGGATAGATATCACAGCTGTAGTCTAAACAATATAATTTTAAATAGTTAATAGCACTGTAGTTAAGGCCAGCTATTTTTCTATAAAAAGTCACGTGCTAGTCACGTGATAATTCGTTGTAATAATGAATAATTGGTTCTTGGTTAATGCTCAATTCCTGAGGAGTTGACTATAATAATCAAGATATCACAGATATTAATCTAAGGATCGTTATGCAGTATTTTTTAATTCAAATATATTTTACACTTTGTAAGAAATCAATCTAATCCTATAAGTAGAAAATAGATAACGAGCTTTACGTCAGAGTTAAGTTTCGTCGATTTATTAAAGTACAAAAAATTAAAGAATTCGAATTATTCAATCAGCTTTGGTTTACTGATGTGATATTTGATTCAACTGTTGTGATTTTTTGCGAAACCTTGACTATGTATATTAACGTAATTTACTTAGAATACGATAGTACCGTAATGAACATGTTCACACCACGCGTAAACAATCGTGACCGCTGTCCACGAAGATATAAAATTTGGATATTCTACATCATATAAATATTTATCAGGAAAATAGGTCATTATACATACTTATATTAGTTTCGTAAGTATCATTTATTGCCCATAAGGCAGTGCAACTATTTAGCTATAAGAAATCGGTAATATACTTTTTTTATCACTTTTTTTCTATCCGTATAAACATTATTTTAATTTTCTTATCTCACATAATCATATACTAACATTTTTTTTATATACAAGCCTCCGATAATCAGGGCCAGAAATGATTTACACAACGGCGAGATGCGGTATAACTGATCGTTATAATTTCATATCTCCAAAAAAGTATCGCGGTTAAAAATCACGATCTAATTAATTCCAATATTTTTTTTTTCAGCAACAATTAGTACTCGTATAAAAAACAGAAAACGACGAATTTATTATCTCACTGTCTGGAAATTAGCATAAAGTTTTTTGTCAGAAGGACTGCGTGGTTCCCAACGATTCATTGGCTCGTCACTACCAGCAAATATCGTCTGATTTCCTTGTACACAATTTGATAAAACAAAATCCATCGATATATCTCTCACTTCTTTGAAACATACCTTTCGGAATTAGCAATATACGTCAATCGCGTGTAAATTCTGATGCAATTGTATCTACTAGTACGTGCCCCGATAGTTGGATATGCATGCAGTTTATATACATGGGTATGAAATACCCGTGACGTTGATATAGATACGCGGTATTTGAAGAAGAGGAAAAAGTAACAGTAAATTATTCTGGTATACCTAGAAGGAAAAAGAATTACTAGTTAGAATAATTTATTACGTATAAACTAAATCGCAATTAGTCTTAAAAACGAGCTGACAAGGAACTTTGTCCAGTCTCTGTGGTCAGTTCATGGCCAAATCTATAAGCACGTGAGATATTGCAGGTGGGTTATTAATTAACGATCAAGTTTTTAACGATCAGCTATTAAAATACGATTATTTTGTGGTTCTTACAAGCGATTTGAACTGTCGTTTAAAACGAAAATAAAACAAAGAAATGGATGATGTATGAATATTATCATAGAACTAAACAATTTTTTTTTTCGTATCAAGTACATATACGATAGTGAATAGATATATTTAGAATACCTTGTATAAGATAATAAACGTCGACCCAAAAGGAGTATTATTTTTAAATTTATTATTCAACCGGCATATTACGAATACCAACGTAAAGAGTAAAGACCAGAATCGTGAAAAGCATGAAAATTACCTTATCCTTGACAACCTTTTCAGTCAGAAAATTAACCTATTCGTAAGAAATATCTCTTAGTCTAATGCAAAGAATCAAACGTCACAGTTTCGTGCCAATCAGTTACAGTATCCCTGATTCTTATACCGCGGTCGTTGACTTTTTTTTCCTTATCGTCATTTCGTAACACGTTTTCAAGGTTTTTCCTTTTTCTTCATTCTCTTTCTACTCAGTTAATCGAATTCTTTTAATAACCACGCGGGTTTTTTACGGATCAAAAACCGCTCTTGACCAAAATAAATTCCATATTTAAATTTCAGGTATAAATTTCATATCTAATACCATTTCAATATTTCTAATCGGAATAAAATCCTATTATATATTAATTTGCATAATTGTATGGTACGATTCAGATTCGACACGTGTCCACATGTTGCCTAATTAATTTCTCTAATAAAACTACAACTATAAATTTTAAATACGAATATTATAACAGTTTTATTATTCTTCATATTATCCTAAAGATCTGAGTATTGATTAGAATATAATTAAAAAAAAAATAAAAAAAGATAAGAACAAATGGATAAATGATAGGTGAACAGAAATTTTCCTGAACACTATTCTGCTAAGAAAAATTTTTTTTTTCTTAAGAAATCTTACATAAGTTGAAACGTGACTGAGAAGTATTTTATAAATCTTAATAAAATGTTGTATAAGAAAATTGAAACGTGACCTAATCGTAATACGTTATCATTACACGCTCGTGCTACGTTGTTAAATAAATGTAATTATTAGTTATTCATATAAGCCGTATCGTCAAGCATTGAGATTTGAAGGTGCTGAATGAACATGTCGTACATCTGCGTGTGTAGTGTTGCATATATTGCAGGCGGTGCTCTGTTCTGACTATATTCCTTCCCATGTCCTAGAAATAAATGTCATTCATATATTGCAAGAGTTAAAATACGAGCCTTGTATACTAATAAGCCATTCACTCGACGAACATGACACCAATCACTTTGATTTAAGATTACGAATACATACAAGGTGTGGAGTTGAGGAGATAAAAATAACTTTGACTTCTTGAGATACGATAGAATTAACTAACATAAGGATTTGAATATGAAAGAAGTTTTATCAGCCTTAGTTACACTTCGTCTACATCTGAACTTGACCTACTGTCTTTCGAGCAAAAGCACTAACTTATTTATCTATAATGCAGTTTATTTCAAGAATTATTATTTATTGCTATATACAAATCGCTTGTGTGTTTAGAATCTTACGTGAAGAAAACGTGAAGAAGGTCTTGGCTCTCTGAACGCTTTGGCTTTTGTAACCTTCGATGCTATTATTGGTAACGATAATCTGTTCTAATCTTAGGATAAAAGTTTTAAACCGATATACCTACCTAACACGATATTGACAAATTATAATTCAACCGTTATATTTTCAAAAGAATAGAATAATTAGGTTTGAGGTGATTCATAATTGGGAAATGGTTGTTATATTGTTACATAAAATAAGAAATATTTTCTAAGCCATGTATAACTTGTAAGAAAATAAGTAGATGTGTATGTATGTATACCTATGTACAGAATAGAGTTACGATGAGTGCAGTGATTCATCGTTCGATAGATTTTGGGAGTGTCTATAAAATTGTTAATATATTAAAAATTGACAAAAAAATAATATAGTTGTTGTCCATTTCATCATTCACTTATCATTTGGCCATTCCCTCGTCGAATGATAAACTAAAAATATAATAAATTACGTAAATCTTGCGATTTGTGAGCAATTATAATAATGACAATAGCTATTATACAATACTCGAAATAATTACCTCTGGCATTGGAAGACAACAAGAATATACTTCGATCTAGACAAAAGGCAGTCGTACTTCATATTATTGTATACATTAGTCGTGTTCGGATAGTGTTCAGTAAATTTTATATATTCTAGTAAATACTAATCATTTTTTTTTTTTTTTCATTTTTTTTAAGCCAACGTTCAAAAAATTGTGTGATAATATTCTCGATAATAAATTATTGAATTTTTTATTAAATCTGTCAATTTCTACTTGATTAAAAGATGATTGGAAAATATTTTTTCGTATTGATTCTTGGGGTAGAATTAGTCGCTGGTAAAGAAGAACTGGAGCTAGTACACGTGGTAATAGTATAAATGGCATACTTTAAACGTATAATTTTGGTTTAAATAAATAGAATTTACCTAGCCACAGTAAAAGGTAATTGAACTAAATAATTTTTAGCTGTTTGTCCACCCAACGGAATTTCCTTTTCCGGCTTATTTAGCAACAGCTAATACAAGGGAAAATCTCTCGGGAGAAGATATTGGAATCGATAAATCCAGCGTGGAAAGTATGACCAAAGTAAGTACAGTATTAATTATTTTTTAGTCTGAAAATTTTACGAAATAAAAAAAAAAAAAATTAAAAATCAATGGAATAATTTTCGTGCTTGAAACAGAAGCCAAATATCCTGTGAGTGATAAATCTCTATATTTTTTTCTGCCTAAGGAAGAGAAGCTTATCACCTACAATTTGGGAGTTCGTTTACGTAAAAGATACAACACTTTCCTTGGTGATATTTACACGTCCCAGATAACTCGCACTCGCACAACCGATTCGGATATATCAATTATGTCTGCTGAGATCGTAAATGCTGGGCTTTGGCCACCGTCGAAAGACCAGGAGTGGTTGAAAGACTTTCACTGGCAACCCGTGCCCACTGGTGAGATAAGAATCGGGGATGAAAATGTGAAATATTGTACTTCAACTTCCTGTTGCTTATTTTTCTGGCTTAGTTTCACCTCGCAAAATTGTTAAGACTTAGTGTGACATGAAGTAGACAGTACAGAGATTTTTTTTGTCCAATTTATAATCGCGTTTCATTTTATTCAGAATACGTCCCGCGCATTAAAGACACCTTGATGATGGGTCGGCTATGTCCAACATTCATAAAGACAACAAATACTATTCGAAGAACTGCAGAGATCCTTGAAATGGAGGAAAAATATCACGAACTGTTCTCTTTCCTCAGCCAAGAAACTGGACTAGGAGTAACCAACTCTCGGGATATTGCTTATCTCTATAAAAGTCTGAAAGCCCGAGTAAGTTTACTCCAAGTAACTTTTTGTCTGTAATATGGTCGGCATTGCATCCACTATCTCCTTGTTACCAAATTCTAAAAAGTTACTCATATAGCTTTACCAAAAATCTGTTACAGGCTAGTCGTAATTTGACGTTACCTGCCTGGGCCAATGAGACTCTTCTCGATGGTGAAATGTTGGAGGTCACGTACCTGGAGGATAACATACTCTCAAAAACCCATATTCAACAGAAGTTGAACGGTGGTTTTCTGTTACAAAAAATTTTTACGGACTCTGCGGTTCATGCCATAAGCGCATTGGATAATGAGAAAAAAATCCTAATTTATAGCGGCTCCTCGGACCTTCTCATCGGTGTCCTGCACGCTCTAGGAATCTGGTACCCGCATGTTCCAAATGTCGCTTCAGCTCTGATTTTTGAATTCTCAAATGACCCCGACAGTGAAACATACGTAATGAAGGTAGGGTGATTTTTCCCAAAACAAAATACACTACCGCAATTGGAATAATAAAAATGGCCCAAACCCATTTGCAGATCTTTTACAATCTCGGAAAGGACAACGTGATTATACCTTTGCAAATTCCTGGCTGTGATGTGAATCATAATTCTACCGGTTGTACATTTCAAAGTCTAATTTCAATCCTGGAAAATATTTTGCCAGGTGATGATCAGGCTCTTTGCGGTCGGATCTTAACTGAAATTGCAATATTTAAAGAAGATGTAGACCTAAAAGTAATCATGAACGACGCTTCGAGGTCTATTTATGAAGTCTTCTTTATTTTATCCTGCGTCTGGATATTAGCCAACGTACTATAACTGGTACTGGTATATCAGAATCGCCATTCGTTTATTCCATCACATGTTAGTGCTTATAATTTGCGAATGCTTAGGGTCAACGTTGCTTAATATCTTATCAATATTGCAATTAAAGTATCTATTGCTAACTACAGCGTTGACGTCATACGTGACATAAGGCTATGGCTCGGTTTTATGAATACGAAAATAATAAGATATTGTATTTAAAATTTCCACGACGACTGGACTATTATAATACAGTCATACAAAATTATGCAAAGATTATATATCGTTGCAATAAATCAGTACAGTGATATAATCATATGATACCTATGTAAATAATTTCTGTAATTGTTTACCACAGTCAGTAATCTGTGGATTTTGCATAAGATTTTTATCTCCAATCTTCACGAAGAGTAATCTTTCTTATAATTATACCGTCGAAAACTTTGGACCATTGATGATGAAATCGTGGACAAATATACGTATGAAAAATTCTAAAGGAAAAATATACAAGAAAAAACGATGAATGAAAAATTTTTTTATTTTTTTTTAGGAAAAATACGTCAACCGCGGTGATCCTTTTGGGAGTTTTCATACCTGCGTTTATCCCGGTCCCCACTCCTTACCACCATGCCTAGAATAGGGTTGAGGAGAATTGGTACAGGTAGAAAGGTTTAGGGGATGAACAGTGAACCTTTGGTTTATTCTTTTGGCAATACGATCAGAGAGCATCTTGTTGAGAAGTTTGAGTTATTTAATTTTTTAAATAAGTTTTTTGGCCAATATGACGTGAAAAATATAGAAGCATGATAAACGAGAAATAAAATCTATATCTTTGGTGAATTTCAAATGGACACAAATACGATTTTATCAAATCGAAGGATTCGTATACACTGCAGCACGTTTTTTTTTCTGCTAGAGGGGATAGCTTCGTATTCAGAGAATAGAATCCCTTGCATTAGGGTCCTTGGGACTCTACCTGGTATTATGGGGACCCTATTCAATTTATTCTTCCCTTTTTTCGTCCTGGTTATATCCTTGTCGAATACATGCACATGGGGACGCTATGGAAGAACTCCCAGTGAAGAATACGCTTTTTAATTCAGTCAGATGATTTTGCGTTACTCAGTGTGCACACGTGTCTCTCTTTAACTTTTCAGCCCGAATTTCTGACAGAAAAGAAGCTAAAAACGTTACGTTCATTATTTGAGGAATTGTACAGGGTCGAGCCAATCTGCATCTGGATATTTTTATTCCATTTCTGTATAACTGAAGTACGTGCGTGTAATTTAATAAATTAATCACAATGTCGGGAAATATAAACGATCAGTGCTCCAGGATCATTATCCTTTTACTGATATTCATCGTGAATATTAATGCTGAGTATAATGAACTGAAGATGGTCCACGTGGTGAGTATGCACGATTATTTTTTTTCAATTAATTTCTTAAATTTTCGAGTCATCTTGCAAGTATAAACATAAAAAACCTTGAGACACCGAAAGAATGAATATTTCAAAAATTTTACTGATTACCAAGTATAATCGATACCTATTAGATACTTTTGACGGTTTAGAGACGAGTAGTCAGTTTTTTTTTCAGACAATCTGCCTTTTTTTTTACAAATTTTCACTTTCAGATATTCAGACATGGTGAAAGAACGCCAACTGAAATTAGGGCTGGTGAAAGATATCCAAAAGATCCTTACTTGAACGACACTTTTTTTCCAACTGGTTACGGTGGCTTGACTAATGTGAGTTAAAGTCATGGAATAAAAAAAATCAAGAATGAAAGTAGCAAATTTCATTGATTTGAGTATCGTTTTTTCAGGAAGGGAAACTGAGCATGTACACGCTTGGTACTTTTTTACGGCGACAATACGACAACCTTCTGGGAGATTTTTATTATCCCGGAATATCGAGGGTTAGATCAACGGAGAATA
Source organism: Macrophya annulata (assembly GCA_963924015.1). Classification (NCBI taxonomy): domain Eukaryota; kingdom Metazoa; phylum Arthropoda; class Insecta; order Hymenoptera; family Tenthredinidae; genus Macrophya; species Macrophya annulata. The sequence goes on from OZ001260.1 coordinate 2,759,132, forward strand.
GCCGATCGATGATGTCCGCCCAATTGGTGAACGCTGGCCTCTGGCCACCGGCAGAAGCTCAACGTTGGAAAAAGGATCTACCCTGGATTCCAATTCCTTATGGTGTGGTTTATACCTGGAGTTTAAGTCTTTCCGTTCTTTTTATATGTATTTTGTGACCCAATGCCAACCAATATTAAAAATCGATTTATGAAATTAGAGAGTTTTGAAATACTTCGGTGGTTTTAGAATACGTAAAATCTGATACGGATAGCTTGATGTTGTCCTACAAATGTCCCACATATGAGGCTGAGTACGAGAGGGTTTTGCAGATTGACGAAGTACAAAAATTGATAAAGCCACACCTGGAATTTTTCGATTACCTAAGCAAACATAGTGGCAAAAATATCACGAGGCCTAAACAAGTATTTTTTCTTTATCATACGTTCGACTCCCAGGTATGTAATACATACACACAGTCCTACAATCTTGAACATAATAAATTGCGTAACTATTGAAAATAGTTTAATTGTTGTTACAGGAGAGCTGTAACTTGACAATTCCATCCTGGACAGAAGGTTACTATCCAGATGGAGAAATGTGGGAGGTTACTCAACTGGAATATGATATCGAGAGCTGGGGAGATCTTCTCAAAAGGATTTACGGTGGTCCTCTTCTTCACGATATTCTGCAGGACTATAAAAACCTGATCGGTGGTACTTTGAATAGCAAATCGAGTCCAAAGATCACGTTGTACAGCGGTCACGATAGCAATATTGTCAGTGTACTGAAAACTCTCGATCTCTGGACACCCCATGTCCCCGACTTTAGCTCAGCCTTAATATTCGAACTCCACTTGAACAACTCTACTAACGATTTTGGAATTCAAGTAAGGAGTCAGTTTTAGCCATCGGGTGTAATGAATTGGTATTATTATCGATCTATCCAATTATTTTTCCCACAGATTCTCTATTATCTTGGTAAAACTGGAGAAACGATTCCATTGACTCTACCAGGCTGTACGCAGATATGTCCGGTCAATGAATTCACCGAATTACTATCGAACGTAATCCCGGACGACGTAGACGAAGTTTGTGGAGTTAAAATTAAGAACAGAGGAAATCGAAGCTCCTCCGTATCTCTGAAAACAACTTTTTATATTACCGTGAAAATATGGATTTTACTTAAAATGATATGAAAAATCAGTAATTGGTGAACTAGGGACGTTTTGTACTGAAGGAAATATTAAAATAATTCGAACTTGTTTCAAAATTTATTCAAAATACGCAGTAACTACAATACAACGTTCATAAATATTTTTTTACTTTATTGCTGCAGTACTGGCCGATGAGTTAAGCACCGCTGGACACTGCTAAGCAAAAATTTAGGCCAGTAGTGGAATAGTTATATTATAACTGCAACCAGCTTCTTTAAAATCCTGATCCAAACTTCTTTCGAGTCCTCAGGAATTTCTAGCCACTGCAAACTCGACACGAAAATGTCAGGCTTTGTATTCAGGACTTTAAAATGTCATTTCCGCAAATTTGTAACTAGCGAGATTTTTTGCGATGTGGTTTCTTCGCCGGCTGTTATAGAAGTTGGAGGGAATAATCTATACTTAGTTAAGATTTCCTTCAACGGATTTATTTAAAAAAATTTATTCTAGCTCCCAAACCAATCCTGACATTAGAACAAATCCCATCTGCTTTACATACACAACTAATCCAAACTAACTAACAATCTCCTGTCCCCGCTACAAAATTTTTCAAAGTCAATCTAATACCCAATTCATCTTTAAAAGCATGAAAAGTCTAATCGAAGTCTGTTATGAACATGTTATAAGTCTCGAAAATTAAAGTCTGTATTAATTCCATTCCGAAAAAGAACAGCTGCACATATGTTCATTAAATCACTCATTACATAAATTTGTGGCCTCGTTATAAGATGATGTCAGCATGTGACGATGCAACTTCAAGTATGGTAACTATAAGTATGGAGCTGCACATGCATCAATAAAATTTGGATAAGGATTGCTGTACCAGCAACGTAAAACTAAGGAAATTTTCTCGTGGATAGGAGATTTGGAAAAAAACATGATGGAACGACTAATTTTAAACCTATAGTTCAGTTGTGTACATACAGTTTTATAAATAAATATAGTGAATCGTATTCGACGGATCCGTTCAGAACTTGCGTTGGATGGCATGCGCACATACCTCGATCTCTTCATCTGAAACTGCTGACAACTAGAAAGTTACAGAAACCAGTTTACTGATTTGTCAGTTGGCAAATATTACAAAGTTGAACCAACTCAGTATCCGATTATCTCTGGATCATTTCAACAATACTGAAGTGCGGGTGTGCAATTTTGAAAATTTATAGTCACGATAATGGGAATAATAAACGGTTGGTGCTGCTGGGCCATTATTTTTCTGCTAATATTCATCATCGATGCTGAATGTAACGAATTAAAGATGGTCCACGTTGTAAGTATGCACAAATATCGGCTTTTGTCTATTTTTATTGCTTTTTTTCAATGTTTGGTTTCAGTTGATCTGGCGAAATTTGAAATAATTATAATTATACACGCTAATTGATTGCCCTGTGGGTGAAACTCGTTTCGTCACTATTTAAATGACCCAGATACAAATTTCGTTCTAGTATCAAAGAACCTCGAAAAAGATTAATCTCACTAATATTTACATAAGTTGTTTGATTTTTTGAGTGCAAGCTGCTTACTCTGTTCCCCATTTAAATCATTATTAATATATAATAAATGATGTGGTTAAAGATAGTTAAGAAGCTAAATTTTATAGACAATTTAGACTTTTACCAAAAAATTTGCCTTTTGAACAGATGAAATTTTGCTTTCAGATATTTAGACATGGTGATAAAACACCGGCTGAAGCCGTACTCAGTGGGAAATATCCAAAAGGTCCTTATGCAAATAAAACATTTTTCCCCGATGGTCGTGGTGCCTTAACGAATGTAAGTAGAATTCGTATAAGACAAAATAAATGAAGAAAAGCAATGAAACATTTTATTGATAATGGTGTCATTCTTTAGAATGGAAAGCTAAAGATGTACGCGTTTGGTGCCTTTTTAAGAAGACGATACGACAACTTCCTGGGAGATACTTACTACCCCGGAGTCGTGAGAATTCGATCAACGGACATTGACCGGACGAAGATGTCAGCTCAATTGGTGAACGCAGGCCTTTGGCCACCGTCAGAAGCTCAACGTTGGAAAACGGATCTGCTCTGGCTTCCGATTCCCTACGGTATGGTTGATGGAAGAAAGAGAAAAAAGATCTATTATTAAAAGCTCGCAGACATACACGTCGAGCTTTGAAATACTTTGATGGTTTTAGAATACGTAAGATATGATATGGACTACTTGATGTGGTCCTACCAATGTCCTACATATAAGGCTGAGTACGAGAGGGTCTTGCAGAGTGACGAAATACAAAAACTAATAGAACCACACCGAGAGTTTTTCGTTTACCTAAGCAGACATACTGGCGTGAACATAACGACGCCAATACAAGTATTTTTTATATACGAAATGCTCGAGGCCGAGGTATACATATGAGGATATATAGTCTTGGACAAAATAAATTGTGGTACCTCTGCAAAAGTTATAAGTGATTGTTGTTGCAGGTAAATTACAACTTGACGATTCCATCGTGGACGAAAAGTTTCTTTCCAGTCGGAGAAATATACGACATTGCTTTATTACATTACAATATCACCTCCCACAGTGATCTACTAAAAAAAATTCATGGCGGTCCTCTTCTTCACGAGATTTTAGAGAACTATAAGGAATTGATCGAGGATATTTCATCGACAAAGATACGTCAGAGTCCGAAGATCACATTGTTCAGTGGCCACGAAAGTAATATTGTCAGTGTACTGAATACTCTTGGTCTCTGGACACCCCATATCCCTAACTTTAGCGCAGCGATAATTTTCGAACTCTACTTCAACAACTCTACCAACGTATTTGGAATTCAAGTAAGAAATCAGTTTTTACCATTGGGTATAATTAATTGATATTATTAACATTGTGTCTAATTATATTTCACATAGATTCTCTACTATCCTGGTAAATCTGAGGAGACAATTACTCTGACTCTACCAGGCTGCACGCAGATATGTCCGGTCGATGAATTTACTAAACTACTTTCGCACTTCATACCAGACGACATTGACAAAATGTGTGGGATGAAGATCAAGTCCGTTGAAAATCGAGGCTCATCCGCATCTCTGCTAACCATTTTCTATATGACCTTACAAATATATATTCTATTTATTATGACGTGAAAAAATTAGTAATTAATGAATAAGAAACGTTTCGAGATAAAAAAAAAATGTTCAGAAGCTGAATTAAAACTCGCTCAAAAACTTATTCAAAATACGCATTAGTCACAAAAGAAATTTTTTTTTTTCTTGAGTTGACTTGACATGACTTTTTTCGAGTCCTCAGAAATTTCTGAATGAGTTTCTTCAATTTTGAAATTAATTATACCGCGTTGCTGAGCTCGAGGATCACCATGTCGTGATGTCTCTGAGCTATCAGATGGAACACACGATGATTATACGATAAATATACTGTCTAACTATAGTCAACCCTCTTAAGTGCATAAAGACATCGATACATGCTTGAAAAATATTTTAGTTTTGAAGCCAACAGCTTTCAATAATAAATAAATGCTTCTCATAGTGAGACTGATTTTTCGAAACTGTTATTCTCTGGGATAAAAAATGCTTCAGATATTTCAATTATGTCCGCTTCCTTCGTGAGTTCTGGCTCTTGGCCACTGTTGAAGGACCAAGAGATTTTGAAGGACTTCTACTGGCAACCTGTACCCACCGGTGAGAAATCGGGAATGAAAATGTGAAATATCGTACTTCAACTTCCTGTTGATTTTTTTTCTGGCTTAGTTTCACCGCACGAAATTTTTAAGACTTGGTGCCCGATTCTCTTTCCGATGTTTTACACGTATAACAAAAATATTATGATATTTCCAGGCATTATTTATGCAATAGACAGTACTGACCGTTTCTTTTTTATTGAATTTATAATCGCGGTTCACTCGCTATTTCATTCTGTAGAAAATAATATCTTTAAGATTATTTCCTGCATTTATAATTCATTCCTTTCCAATAATCGATTGATGGCAATTCAACTGGTATGTATGTACATACACAATACCAGCAAAGCTTATTCGCTTATAGCGATAAACGAAGAGTTAAAATCTTTTTTTCGTGAGAAGTGGAAAGTCAAGGTAAACCGATCAAGATTCAAGTCTGTCCGGTCGTATGTATACATATATGTATAGTTCTTCATAATTATAGCGAATCTTATTCAATGAACCCGTTGATCTCTAACTTTGCTCATACGATGAAATCTCAATAGCTACAGAAGCTGGGTTATATATCTTATCATTCGATAAACAGACACTGTAGGCTGATAACCTAGTGACTTTCCATTTAAACATCTTATTTTATTATTTCTGTATAACTGAAATACGCGAGCGTAGTTTAAGTTCAATTAATTTCAATGCTCCAGGTAATAAAAAATCAGTGCTCCAGGGCCATCATTATTCTTCTATTGATATTTATAGTAAATATCAATGCTGAGTATAATGAATTGAAGATGGTCCACGTGGTGAGTATGAACAATTATTAGCTTCTATTCATTTAGTTTCATTTAATATATGGATACCGAACACTTAAATGCGTCATAATTAAACAAGCTAATTCTGATACGCAAATAACGCTAATAGGAATTCTGTTCTAGTATAAAAATTTGAGACTGCTGATGGACAAATATTAATAAGTTGTGTTAGAAAACAGTCATTGACATGTGTGAATTAGTAAGTTAATTCTATCATACTGTTACTCAGGTAAATAGTATCCCTAAAAACATGGCGATTTAATTATTTTAAATATTGTACAAATCATAGATTGGAAGATAGTGATGAAATTTGATAAGCCAGTATGATTTTTTCAGAGAATCTGATTTTTGGACAAACGAATTTTGGCTTTTTGCAGATATTTAGACATGGTGAAAGAACACCGGCTGATATCTCAACGGGTGAAACGTATGCGAATGATCCTTACCTTAACGAAACCTTTTTTCCTGTGGGTCGTGGAGGTTTGACCAATGTGAGTAAAAGTCACACAGGGTATGATAAATAAAATATATCTATAAATGAAAAATGTTACATGATTTTAATGTCGTTTTTATAGGAAGGGAAGCTAACCATGTACACGCTTGGTACTTTCCTTAGGCAACGATACAACAATTTTCTAGGAGATCTTTATTACCCCGGAGTGACAAGGATTCGATCAACCGAAACTGACCGGTCGATGATGTCCGCTCAATTGGTGAATGCAGGTCTCTGGCCACCGCCAAAAGCTCAACGTTGGAAAGAGAATCTACTCTGGATTCCGATTCCTTACGGTGTGGTTGATCCCTAGAGTTTAAGACTTTCGGTTATCTTACGTTTTTTGTAACCCAGTGCCAACCAGTATTAAAAGTCTATTTTTAAAAATTCCTCAAATTTGTATCGAGATACATACCTACTTATATATGTATATGCATAATATACCCATGTGGATAGAGTTTTGAAATGCTTTGATGGCTACAGAATACGTGAGTGCTGATATGGATAGCCTGATGTTATCCTACAAATGTCCCACGTATCAGGCGGAGTACGAGAAGGTCTTGCAAAGTAATGAAGTACAAAAACTTATACAACCACACCAAGAGTTTTTCGATTACCTGACCGAGCATAGTGGCTCAAACATAACAAGACCTAAACAAGTGTTTTTTATCTATCATCTACTCGAATCCAAAGTATATACCTTACATAGCTTACAGTCTGCTAGACATAATAAATTTTGTATTAACTATTGAAAACGATTTAATTGTTGTTGCAGGAGAACTGTAACTTGACAATACCATCTTGGGCAGAAGGCTACTATCCAGATGGAGAAATGTGGGAGGTTACTCAACTGGAATACGATATCGCCACCTGGGGAGATATTCTAAAAAAGATCTACGGTGGTCCTCTTCTTCACGATCTTCTGCAGGACTATAAAAACCTGATCGATGATACTTTGAATAGCAAATCGAGTTCAAAGATCACGTTGTACAGCGGTCACGATAGCAATATTGTCAGTGTACTGAAAACTCTCGATGTCTGGACACCCCATGTCCCTGATTTTAGCTCAGCAATAATATTTGAATTTTACTCGAACAATTCCACTACCGATTTTGGAATTCAAGTAATTAATCAGTTTTAACCACCGGATATAATGAATTGGTATTGTTATCGTTATATCTAATTATTTCTCACACAGATTCTCTACTATCTTGGTAAATCTGGCGAGACGATTCCATTAACTCTACCAGGCTGCACGCAGATTTGTTCTGTCAATGAATTCACCAAACTACTATCGAATTTGATCCCGGACGACATTGACGAAGTTTGTGGAGTGAAAATTGAGTCCGGAGAGAATTGAAGCTCCTTCATATCTCGACAGATAACTTTGTACATTACCGTCCAAATATAGATTCTACTTAGAATGAAATGAAAAAATGATAAACTGGTGAATGAGGGATGTTTCGTAATCAAGAAAATGTTAAAGAGCAATCGAATTTTGTTAAATATTTATTTAAAATACACTCTAAGTACAAAAGAAATTTTATAAATAATGCTGTGCTTTATTCCGGATCAATTTTTCACTAAATCGGAATATTCGATCCACTGACGACCGTTATAACGTGCTGCACTACTGGCCTATGACTGCGAGACATTGCCAAGCTAAAATCTTGACCAGTGGCCAAATTGTTGTACTAACTACAACCAGTTCTTCCAAAATTCTAGTCCACACTTCCTTCGGGTCCTCAGGAATCTCTAGCCTCTCTAAAGCAGTCACGAAAATATCAGGCTCTGTTTCCAAGACTTTCCAATGTCTTTTCCACAAATCTGTTACTTCCGGGATTTTTTGTGACGCATTTTTTTCGTCAGCTGTTGCGGAAGTCGGAGCGAATGATTTGTACTTTTTAAGAGTGATTTTCAACGAGTGAAAGAGAATGTAGGACTTGTCCATTACCACTACAGACTTTCTCATGTTTGTTTCAGTAGTTTGAATCGGGATTGTAATCAGTTTTTTCAATTCTGAGATAAGGTAGTTTATGATTTCCTTACAAACGGAAAACGCGTTACACAGCTCTAAAATAACCAAGCGGTGATGCTCCCATGCTGACAACTGGGACAGACAATAAACATACGATACCACAAACATTATCTAACTATAATCAGCCACTTTGCCAAACCGTTACAAATATTTTTCCATGTTAAAAAAATGTCAAACTCTGAATAAAAAAGTAATACTCGTCAAACTTAGTTCCTAAATATTTTATTTCTCGATCATTATGTCGATCCTAAGTCCTTCAATGTAAGAATCTAAAAAGAAACTCTAATATTGAATATTGAAGCATCGACGTTCTTACCTTATCGACTTCACTGCTCTGCAGCATCTTCTCCAAGACTCTTTTAATCATGGCAACAACTTCATTCCTGCATGAATTCGATCCTTTTTCTTTCTCAAGTTGATTAACGGTGTTCACGACAGCCTCAATAGCTTCGATTTGCACTGATTCGTACCAATTATTTCCGGTACTGTAGCATCCGTTTTTCTCACTCTCCAGAAATTTTAAGATCACTCTGACAGAACTGAGCAGAACTTTAATGCACTCCGAGCTTCTCAATACGTAGTTTAACGACGCTGAAGAAATCGAAAGCTTGGGTCGTTTCGGGATCGTCATTTTCGAAGCTTCTCCAAAATTGACGTCACGGTTTCTCTTCAACATTTTTTTACCGCTCTCACAAGTACTGAGAATTTCTCCGGATGGATTTTTTCTCGAATAACATCCTTTGCCAATAATCGATCCTCGATTACTATTACCGAATAATTTCGCCCCGTATTTTGTCTCCAATATTGAACTCGTCGCCTCTATTATAGAATCTACAGGTTTTTCAGAACCAAATCCACTATCAGTAGTAGAATTTCCAAGTGACTCTGAAACTGTGATATTTATTGCCAATTGGTCTTGTACACATTGGGATGATTGAAGGCTCGGAGTTTCGCTCTCGTCGGTTTCTGGTATCACAATATCATCTTGATTTTGTCGAAAATTTTCGTGACTAGCGAGTCGATATCTTATTAGATCAATTTTATCCCTTTGATTTGTCTTCACTACAAAAGCTGAAGAGCCGCGACTTTCAAACGGGATATTATTTGTCGATTTAATATTCAGGCTTGACTCCCACTGGTTTTGAAATGCTTTAAAAATTTCGTCGGCTGGTACTCGTTGTAATTTTCCTGTTGTAGATTTCAGCCAAATTATTGATTGGATAAAGTCAAGATTAGTATCCCACGAAATTTTTGAGTCCTCTGTTTTTTTCTCATTACACGATTTTATGGTCTGCGAATTTTTAGCACCATGACAATTTACTTCGAGCTCAATATCCATTTGCCTGTTTTTAAATTCGGAAGATGTACGATCTTTTGGAGAATTTTCTTCCCACTCAATTTCTTCTTCGTCTAAACCCGATTGAGTTGAATCAGAATCTACATATACGCGATTAAAAAAAAAACGAAAAAAGTAGAAACGTGATTAATAATGTTCTGAATTTAGAAGAATTAATTCCTGAGGTGGCTGCATGTATGATCATTATAAAGAATGAGGAGGAATTATAATTTCAGTATAATGTGTGTGATAATGGCAAGAATGTATGAGATAAATCATGTTTGTTAATTGAGATACCTAAGTACATTAACTCTTGTATGATAAATTCGGAATACATAGTAAGGGATCGATTATTTTCGGTAGTTTTTAAATCTTTATTATTCTGCATAACTTTTTGGAGAAAATACGAATTACAAACCCAGCTCATCCTCCGAATTATGAGTAATAATTTGTGTTTCTGGTGGTAAAGAGTCCCATAATTTGTTCAATACGGATTCTCGGAGTTTTTTAGTATCCTCCTCCTGAATATTTACGATACAATGATTTTCAAAACCCAAAAAACGTTGTTCGAAGATAATTGGATAGAAATACATTTACATGCAAAATAGTCCAAGAGCCATACACTTCTTTTTGCAATTTTCTACAGAATTAATATTGGATTACGAAACTACTTTTTTTGCTCTGGCTCCTGGACTAGAAAAAATAGCGAGATATAATAATCAATTATCAATCGATCATACCATTTTCTCTTCTCCAATTCTGCTAGCCAGTTTTGGTTTTTTTATTCCCGTCATTCTTACCGCGCTCTTTATCTCTTTGCCAATATTTTTCCCTTTGAATAAATAACGATAAAAATTTTTCATTATCATCTTAGTACTTCATTCATATAACTTTTAAATTTCAAGTATTTAATGACTAACAATCATATGGAACAGATAGTGCAATATAACTTTTACTCATACCCTCATAAACAACAACATAAAAATTAAAAATAATTAATTATAGAAGTATAAGAACTAAAATCTGAGCTTTGGCCGATGCGTTATATAAAACTTATTACCTTAGACCCTTACGAGTATCTAATTTCAATCAACGCAGTATTTAAATACTCACGGTAATTACTCCTATTGCTCATTTTAAACAGTTGTTAGTAATTGTTATATCAGATAACTACACTAATTATAGTGCTTCTATTGTCAACGAAGAATGTCTGAAGATTAAGAGAGTTCTAATTGAGCGGACTTGTTTTCCTTGACAATAACCGCTTTCGATAACGATACATCGATTTTGAGATCGACCTAAGCATCGATAGTATAAAAGTCCGACATAACTTCACGTGTTTCCGTTTTTCCCGAGCTAAGATATAGGTTATACCGATAAATTCGCTAATACATAATAGCTAAAGAATTTCGTCAAATTAAAGCGCAATGGAGTCGTTACAGACAGGAAATTTATCCGGAGTTCAAAAGGACGAACTTATGGAACAAGTTAAACAACAAATAGCTGTCGCCAATGCCCAGGAACTTCTCACGGTAAAATTGCATAAATTTGTTAATCCAAATTTTGAACTCTGATTAAACTCACTAACAATCATCTAACTTGTTCTGAATTTCGCATTATTCTAGAAAATGACAGAAAAATGCTTCAAGAAATGCATTCTCAAGCCAGGAACCTCCTTAGACAGTTCAGAACAGGTAAATAGGAAACTATCCGAGAAACATAACCTATAAATCACTGCCTTAGCCATCGATCGAAGTATTTTCACGGATTATTAATTTAACTCTGTGTATTTGAATGTTACAGAAATGTGTTGCGATGTGTATGGATCGATACATGGATGCCTGGAACCTAGTTTCTAAGGCTTACAGCAGCCGGCTTCAGAGAGAACGCAACAGAATGTAGACACAGCTTAGTGGATTGAAATGAGTAATTAAATAAACTATTTTTGGTGAGATACCATGTAGTTAACTAGTCTAAATCAACTATCCAAGATGCGAAGATTCGTCACGGCCGAATGGAAGAAGAAATAATGTAGAAATTTGATCCTCCGTCGACGCGACTTTACACAACGCATTTAAACGAATTACTTTTGTTAACTAAAAAAATTAAAAAAAAAAAATAAAAGAAAAAAGAATGATAAGATAAACAATAACTATGCCCAATTTTCCAACCATGTTGTCGTTGTTGTTGTTATTAATTTTCATTTGGAAATACCAATAATGTATACCTTAATAATATGTGTAAATACATTTTTTATTTGGACTGTTGCAATTTCTAATTTTAAATTACCTTTACAGATATTACATTATAGGAACAGCGATAGTAGATAATTAATCCGATTTACGTAGATCTAGTATTTAGTATTTAATAGCAGTTTAGCTTTTACAGGCAGAGCGATGATTTATACGCTCAAAAGTTTACCTTCTTTTTTATAACTAGTTAGTGTTATCGATTTGAAATTTTTTTTTTTTTTTGTACCATTCATTGTTACAAACCAATTCATCAGTTTATTCATTAATAGTTTAGTCAGCTTTGGAACAGCAAGTCAATTGTCATTTTAAATTTCATATTCATCATTGCTTGAGGTACAAATTTTCAAATTCTCTTATTCCTGGGCCAAAACATTCATGTGTACACATACACATAACAAATGTTTTTTTTTTCTTCCTTCTCTTTTCTTATAATTTTACAGTTAGTTTCACATCATTTTCGCCTTTAGCTATTTGATATCATGCTTTTTCATTTACATACTTATCGTTATAAGAAGAGTTTGAAAATAGTCTAGAATCTAAATTGTTTACAATTACATGGCAAATAAGCAGTATAATTCAAATCCATTTTTATTGAACACTGTATTCGACGTTATAAGTCGAAGCATTGAGCTCATTTTTGCGAGGAGCAATTTAAAAGAAATTTTTTAATCATAAATGCAAATTTATTTGTGTTTTAGTGCGAGTGCCGAGTAGAAACGAATAATAGATTTAATTTTTTTGTTATTTTTATATATAAAGCATAACGTAGTACATATTTTTTTTTTCTTTTTTTTTTTTAAGATCTTAGTTTTACAATTAGTTTTACAATTAAATATAGCTAGTGTTTTTAAATGTTGAATTAACAAAAAAAGGAATCAAAAGGTATGTACGTGTGTGTATTGTTAATGTTAATTAGAAAAATAAGAAAAAAACCATTGTTGCAAAAGAGAAAATTTTTTATAAAATAAATAACAAATACATGAATATTATTACATCGTAGTTCATAAATCATAAATAAGTAACATATAAGTGTCTTATATAAAAGAAAAAAAGAAAAAATAAAAAAAAAACCCACAATTCCACAGTGTTTATTTGCATTAATTATTATTATTATTAATATTATTATTATTCGTACACGCTAAAAGGCACGATATAGCTACCAATTTTTCAACGTGGTTACAACATGATTTACCTTGTATTTGTGTATATTGTAAAAATACCATGGATACATAGGTTTAATACTTGATCTGTTGAAAAATTTAGTCTATAAATTACTATGGTAGATAGTGACAAATTCACGTCAATCGTCAACAATTATAATATTAAACTAATTTTTTTTTCTTCAATATTTATATTAAATTAAAACCTCAATCGAACTATAAAAATGATATACAGACATATAATATAATATTTCTCCATCTGCTATTTTTGATTATTTTGTTTGTTTTTCTATTTTTGTATTTTTTTTTTTTACTATTTATTTCATTTATACAGTCAGCAGCTACAGCCTATACATTCAATAAAAAAAAAAAGTAATGATAATGATACATTATGTAATTGAACTCAGAATTCTATATTGGAATTACGATTCTTCTAGCTGAGTAAAAATATACAATATATAATTTTATCGCGTCACCTCCCTATCCCCGACCATCCCCCACACACACGTTATTACAAACATTTTGATATAAACTTACAAACTATTCTGACCAAAATATCTATTCAATATTTTCGTTTCAGATTAATTACTAGCCAATTAATAAAATAAGATAATCTTAATAAGAATGGAATGTGTCGCTATTGCCCTAAGTTCTATGAAATGTGGGAATGTTATACTCGCAGTCCTGGATTTTCTTACTTTTTTTTGTTTTCTTGTTTTTTATAATATTATCTATAGAAATTAGAAAGCACAATGTAACCACGCTGATTGGTCAGGAACACACCTGTTTTATTTTATTTTTATTTTATTTTTTTTTTTTGTTTTTTTTAAATGTTTTTTTTTTTATTTATTTGTGTAGCAAAAGGTTGATTCGAATGGACAAACAATTCAAGAGGCTCGATTTACACAAAGAATATTTTTTTTTCTTTTTATTCTTTGCCCAATGTAAAACTATTTTCTCAAGTTCATTAAATTCCATCCGAATCAGTCTTAGAGCAATATGTTATGTAATATTATTACATATTTCTACTGGATAAAAGATATTCTTTTATAAAAACTTTACAAATGTGTTTTTAAAAAAGTATATCAGTTACTCCTCAAGTTGTATACAGTTGATCCACCTTGAATTGTACTTAGTTATTGCATCTTAGCAGGGTCATTAGTAATTTACCCTAGCTATTTTGATACTTTGTTTTTTTTCTTTTTCTTTTCTCTCATAGTATTGGATTGCCAAAAAATCATATTAACATGCTTTTTGTTAATTATTTGTAATTTTTGTTTTGTAGTTTTTGAATGTTAAAACATCTTGCCAAAAACTAAATGCAAGTAAAAAATACCTATATCAGCACCCAATATTTTCGATTTACCTAACTTCAATAATAAATTATTAAATTACATTTTCAAACACTTAGCACCATTATCTTTGAAAATGTTTCTGGCGGATTTTTTTTTTTTTTAGGCAATCCATTTATATAATCAGACGGATAATTTGCTCAGATATCGCTAAAGATATCATATTCAGTAACTTTAGTTAAATGAGGTAATTTTCACAATATTCAGTCACGATGAGGATAAATACAGAGAACAAGAAGTCACCGACGACTAAGTTACCTAAAAAATGAAAAATAAAAAAAAATTTGAATTTTTTTCTTGCAACTAAAAGTAACTAAGTTATTCACAAGTAGCGAATCCGGAAAAATTTCTTTTCTTTTTTCTAATTTTAAAATATTTATGTACCCTAAATACTAACTTTATAAATTAATAATTATAATAATAGTAATACTAAGCGCTCAAACAGAATAACGGACAAGGAAGATATTCGAGATTCAGGTTAATAGAAAATAAAATTAATTAAAAAAAAAGGTTATTCATTACTTTTTCTATCCAGCGCATGTTTTTTTATCATTAGTTTTTATAAAATAGTAAAAATTTCAATTGTTTTATCGTCCCCACTTATTGTAAAACAACATCTGTAGCTAATTCATTATTTATAAATCAGGAGTGTAAATCTTCCTTGTGCATTGTTTCGCTGCGCGCAACTTATACAGTATTGAGCCACATCTGGCAGTGTCTTGCTTATTGAAATAGTAGGACAAGATTTAGCCAAGATTCAAAACAAATGCAAAGTGGTTTTCGTTCAAGATCACACCTCCTCAATATAATCTGCAACTATACCCACTGTTATATTTGACATAGATTTATCCGCAGCAACGTTCTCTAGCTGTAAGAAAATACATACGCTTAATTTCTGACAAATAATAATTTTTCAATCACCATTGTTCATGAATTAGGTATATATCATATCAGCATAGAGGATACATGGGAATCGTCAATTGTATAGATAACTTCGAAAATATCCAGGTTTTTAAGAACGAGACACAATAAAAATAAAATAAACAGTGAATTAATTATTACTAATGCGTAATTGTATGTTTCAAATCATAATTCAGTTTCCAAGACTTGAGGCGAAGAAAGAATATTCCTGAAAAAAAATATTTACTGATTAGTTATCACTCACGCAAGATGTGCTGCTAAGAATATCGTCGATGCCTTCGATCTCCTCGCTTATATCATCGCTTCTAATACTTTGGGGTCTGTCTTCTTTTTTGTACCGAGATTTACGAGGGCTCCCACATTTGTCAGGGCTCTTAGATGGACTTTGTTCATTAGCACTGCCAGATGCAGAGGAAATGAAGTCCTCCTCGTAATTATCCATTCCTTCAGAAGCTGAAATTTATTTAAAATTAACTCGTTCTTTCAAGAATTGGATAATGAAATACGGAGATGAAATATCGCTTGGAGCAGGTTCCAATCTTTTGAAAATTTATAAAAAAAAAAAACAATCTATTGCGTTTAATTATCAGTCCAATAAGATTTGATTTTTCATTCCCCCTCAATAATTGTTTCCAATTAATGAAAAAATAAATCTTCCAAATCCCGGTATGTTGTGTTTGCTCAAGCACCAACTCACCAAGTCCAATATCCATCAACTCCTTCAGGTCATTTATATCCGCTTTCTTAGTATTTAGAGATGGTAAATCACTGAATATAGAAGCAGCCTTAGTAGTCAATGGAGGTAAATCCCCAAGCAAAGAAGCTTCACTCTTATGATTACCACCGACCTTTTCTTTCTTACCATCGATGATAATTTCGTCAAAATAAACGGTCTTTCCCAGCTTGTTATTATCAGTTGTTAGTTTTTTATTCTGTACATTATTAGCATTATGTAAATCAGTGTTATTCATTGTATTCTGTTTAGTCACGTCTTCATTTTGATTTCTTTCTACCTCATCGATGATAGATTCGTCAAACTTAATTAATGGCTCGGTTTTATTCAGTTGATGTTTATCGTTTTCCAATTCAACGTCGTCAGGGCTAATCGCGAATTTAGTTAAACGTAAATCGTTGTTTTCTTTGTTACCATCGACTACACGAGTTTCTGTAACGTTATCAAAAATCTTATCATTTTTTCTAACAGAATTAGTATTCTTGTGCGATTCGCAGCTAGAAGTGTCTATCAAAACGTTATTAAACGTATTTTGATTATTTGATTTTTTTTTATCCGTTATTGTGACGTTTATGGGAATCTTTATACCAGATTCTGAAATACTTTCAAATTTTTCTGATGAATCATTATCATTTGAGATAGAAACTGACTCTTTATGAATTATTTTAGGTAATATTTGATCAAAAGTTTTGTTGCAAATGTTAGTCGAAGTGTTATTAAGTTTCGTTGATTCATTCCCGTTGTCGTCGTTCTGAAACAATTGAGAAAAAAAAAGAAAAAAATTCATATTTAACTAAGCTTTAATTTTATCAAACAGGGCAATAATTCAGACACGAAATAAAATCATCAATTCTTACCTCCTGTTGCCCAATTTTTAAACCTCTAAACATTTGATTCCTCAATATTTCTCCAAGCAATGGCTCGCTAGATGAAATACCCAATTCCTCGCACAGTTTATTTCTTCCAGGATAACTGTACTCCTTGCCGGAATAGGTTTCTGGGTCGTATACAGATATCGTATAATCAAGGCCAAAATATTCTAGGAATTCTCTCACCAATGAGAACAGTAATCTTCCCTCTGTATTTGCCAGATACTGTTTTACAGTTTTGTTTAAAAGTGGTTTTGTGTTCTATAACAATAACAATAATAATAGTAGTAATAATAACAATAATAATAATAATAGTAGTAATGATGATAATAATAATAATAATAATAATAATAATAATAATAATAATAATCATAAGCATCACATGGTATAATTTAATGAAACTAGTCGAAGAATAGAGAAAAATACCAGAAAATGGTGAAACTATTTATCTAAGTGAAAGGTAATTGCGTTTAGATACAGAAATTTAAGTTTTTTTTTTTTTTTTTTTTGAACTTTATTTTTTATAATTTTGATATTTTTATTTTTTCTTTTCGAATAAATGTCTCCAAAAATATCGTATATTCTTGTGCCAAGGAACACAAAAGCTTTTCCGAGAGGGAAGAGTGTAAACAGGAAACAAGCTTTTTTTTTCTTTATTTTATTGCCGAACGTAATTATAACTCACCATCACAGATTCTTGTTCTTCAAGGGCTAGGAAAACGCTGGCTCTAAGCTCTGCCTGTTGATATAGTTTAATTATTAAATAATGATGATTAGATGAATGTCGTGTTAATTTTTCGGGTTATTTATTATCAGTAAGTAATTGAGATAATTTGTTTGAAAATATGAACCCGTATAACCTATAAAAAAAAAGGTATGACTTTTTTTTTAAATTGATTTATATATCTTACTCGAACTTTAGCCAACACGCCATTATTTTCTAATGTTTGAGCGACCAAATCTCGTAGCTCAGTATCCTCCTCCATGGAAATATTACCGTCTGTCATTATCTCTAAATAAAAATTACTTTTGCAAATACTCAAAAAATGTAAATATTTACGATTTCCATCGCGTGCTTTCTTTTCGCGGATCTAGACCAAGTCCATCGTTCCTTCGCTACCACATCCGTATACGTATGCATACATACAAACCTTTCGCTTCGTTCCGACGCCGGTTCCGTTCCGCTACTATAAACATTCTTTCAAACCTAAAAAATGTAAAACTTTGTTTTTTGCTTGTAAAATTGGGTAAAGAATATTACAAAAATAAACATGATGGCGCTAATTTAAAGACGTGAAATTGTAAGAAAGCACATAATTCTATTATTCGATGAAGATATTTTATTCATTGTAATGCGTCATCAAAATCAAAGTTTGCGAAACACCAAAATTCATTTGCGAGGTTATTTTTGTGACGCGGTTCGAAACTGCATTTTTTGACATCCAGTAATCTCGTTGCCAAGTCCGTCATTATCGCTCCTGTATAAAATACAATCAAAAGTCAAAAATAAAGACAGGAAATTTTTGTTGATTTTTTTAATGGTTTTTATACAAATTACCTGTGCAGAGGACAATTTTATTTTTCGATAAGAATTTTATCGTTACCGCCGTTTTCGTTAAACATTCTTCAGACAGAAAAGGTGGATCTGCTACTACGAGGTCAAATTGATTTGCCAAGTCCCTGGGGATATCTAAAGGCGATTTGTAATCGTAGGGAACAAAGTTGGAACCAAAAATGGCAAATCGTTGATCGTATTCGAACAGCGTGACTGTAAAATAAAATATTTATACATTTACAGAAACTAACTTTGCAAAAGGAATTAAAGAAAATTAAAATTAATATCAACGGATTGAACCTTGTCTTTCGTCCGCTTCTTTTTTCAATTTATTATATAGAGTCGGACAAGAGATGAGCGCAATTTTCCCTGTGTTTTCTGTGGAATTAATAATACCTCTAACAAATGTGTCCGAAGTCTTCTCGTCGTACCAAAACTGACTAAGTTGCTGAAATGATTTTATTCTTTGATTTAAAATGTATCTATTTATCAAATTTACCAATTCTTAACAATTTTTAATTATTGTCGTACGGTTCGAATCATTCAAATATCAATACGCTATTGGATCCAGGATTACCAACGTACCCAATTTTCATCAAACGTGATATTCTCAGCTTTATTTATATCGCTAATACTTTTTAACTGATTTTCTTGATCCTCTTTTTCTTTGTAGAATTCTTGAAGGGCAGAAAGTGCCGCCGCAGATAATTTTGGCACCTCATCATCACTATCTGACATTTTTATTATAATATTATTATAGAATAAAGTTGACCGTGCAGCGAGCCAATCTCGTGTATCCGCATGTACAATCTGTTCGTCTTTAAGTTGGTAAATGTGCAGCATTGCCGTCGAGAAATTTACCGCGCTAAATTGAATATTCAGAAATCATATTTTTATCTTGAAATCCACTTAAGATGAAAAAAGGAAAAGAAAACTATGATAAAGTAGTTATTTATTCAAGCATATAAACTCGCCATTTAAATACATTAATTATTACAACCTTTGATATTATAATGTTTTCAATTTATTGGCTGATTTATCCATCCTCTGATATGATTTTCTCTGCGTATATATATATATATATATATATATATATATATATATATATATATATATATATATATATATATATATATATATATATATATATATATATACAAATTTTTCAAACTCTTTAGAACTATAATAATATTTCTATACATATACTATATATCTGTACACAGAATACACGTAACATTCCCTGTATTATAATATACTATAATCGTTTCCTAGGCACGTTCAATTTTACAGTATACATAAGCGAGAATTTAAATTAAAAATATATGTGCGTTTATTCATTGAATTATAGATAATCTTGAATAATTAAACCAGACATATTTTGATAGCATAGATAGCGAATTAATACACTTCAATTTAGCGATAAAATTATAATATAGGTACCCTTGACATTTGGTCCCAGCCTTACTCCAAGGTCTCTAAAAATGTTTAAATAACATAATAATAATTTAAAAAATAGATATAACGTGCATCATTATTAAGAGATAACATTTGAATTTCATTTTCAATCATTTTATATATTATTGGCAGTAATAATTACGTGTTTTTAATTTTCATTCCTTAAAACTACCGAACAATTTATTTATAGAATTGAGAATCGTGCAGCAGAGTTGATACCTCATCTTCGTTGAACTTTAATTTATGGAGAGAAAAAATAACGCTAACTTATCTACTGTCCAGACTACAATTAACTGTTCGAAAAATTTTCATTTCATACAGCAAACTACGCTTTTCCTTTACAGCAACGAATGAACGTTTTTCTTTCACATTCCAGCTTGAAAATAATAACTGATCCCCTATGATTGACATCACTTTGTTATTATTGAGTGAATATTGATTAACGTGAGATAAGGAAAACCGGAGATGAGTTAAATATTAATTTTAAATAAATGAAATTTAGAACGATTTAACAAATGTTTAGCTAATGCTGTTAAATTGTTTGAAAAGTCTTTTAGTTTATTTATTATAATTGTACGCATATATTATCTATAAAATTAATCATTATTCTATCATTTATAAGTGTCAATAAATTGAATCCAGTATTTGAAAATTAAATTTTACCTTTATAATTCTTCTTGCGACATTTACATATCACAAAAATCTTTCAAGATGTTTAACATTATAATGTGTGGCACCTTATTGCGATTTTAATGATTTTTATGTCTTTGTGGGTAGTTATCAGAGACATTAATCATCAATTATTGAAAATTGACAATTGGGACTTGAAATAATTCATTTACAGGTGCAGCAGCGTGTATTATGTATAAATAATGGAATAGATTATATATATGAAGGGCCCACGGGAAAAAGGGGGATTGTCAATTTTTCAACTTTTTGAATAAAAAATAGTTTTTTGCAGTTTAAAGAGTGCTCTATATGCTGGTAATATCAGATTTTGAAAATAAAACAGTATGCACGGAAAAAAGGGGGAAGGTCCAAAGAAATTTTTTCATAAAAAAAGAGTTATGTAAAATTAACATATGCAATCTAGTTATTGAACTATCGCTACATTACATTACCATTTCAATTATAATTTTGTAAAGAAGAAGCGCAAGCTTTTTTTTCTCAGCTTCCTTAATTATCGTCACTAGCTAAAGGGAATAAATGCAAGCAGTCAGATTTAGTAGACTATGATACTGTATTTCCTGAAACTGTTAAAAATAAAAAATCCGTGAAAAAAATTAAAAAAAATTTTGTTCAACATTCCCCCTTTTATCCCTGTAAATTATTGATTTAGTTTCAATTATTTGATATATCATTATTTATTAAATGTTGAAAATTATTTATGAATGTTGTTTAGGATTAAATTGTCTATGAAGATGTAAATATTTTTTCATTTTTTGCTTCGACTTTAATTGAGTAATGGAAAATTTAACATGTTATTTTCAATTTCTGAAGAATCAAAAATTTTTACAATCCCCCTTTTTCCCGTGGACCCTTAATATAGTGTGTATGTGTATATGTGTGTGTGTGTGTGTATACATCATATATAGGTAGATTGTTTCAACGCAATAGCGTTCGTCAAATTTTTTAACTAACAATAAAGATAGCTACAGCTTAACGCAATAAATATTATGCAAACGTGCAACGGAATATAGAATTAAAGTGGTGCAACGTGTTTATAGAATAAAGTACCCAGATAGGCATACGATTACGAGTATTTAATACCTGTTCTACAATAATCCAGGCATTCTACATTAAAATACCAACCGATCACTTCTCACGGTTCGCATATAACTCTCGATTTCTTTAAGCTCTGCTATAAGTTGGAAGGGTTGAAATACTTTAAAAGAACAAATATTCTGAACTAGTTTTTAGACCAAAAAACTTGGCGTGTTATTTATAACAGCTATAATCACCTAAAAGAAATATTTCAACCATTATTTACTCACACATATTTATAGAAATTGAATTTAGTTTTTTAAATTATTATTCAAGTATTGGATAATTATCTCTGATTGCGTATGTATGTACAATTTGAAACATCTCTCTCATTCCATACTAAAAACCAAATCCTAGGCAATTTTATAAATCCATTTTTCAATTCCCAACTATTATTCTACTCCATAATTTCTCATTTTTTCTTCTTCTCTTTTCGATATAAAATAAGTTCTTCATTCATTTATAATGGATAAAATGTACCAGCCATTTTCATTTCCAAACTACACTATTACCAATTCCACATTTATAAGCAATCTGTAAGAAAGCATAAATGAACCAATAAAATTTCTCTTCAAAATTATACTTCAGAATCGATGATCGTGGATAAAGTATACACACACATGCTTGTGCTCTAGCAAGAACGTTAATATCACTTTTCTCTCGATACAATGCAATATACAATTTGACCGGAAGTTTGATTTATATCAAACAAAGCCCCCTCAATCTATCAGCTACTGCTAGTCCAATCCCCAGTTTCTTTTAGTGCCCTATCAGTCAGTCTCTCAATCTCTGTTAACAATTGCTCAGTCTCAACGTCGACGCACACCATATCGGCTTCAACCGGATCCCACTCCAAGCTATTAGGCGTTGAAACTCGAGACCAAGGTGATGCTGTCAGACTGGAAGGTTGACTGTTATTTGCAGATGGATAAGTCGCCGAATTCTCTGTTATTTCTGCCTTAACATCACTTTGCGGGGATATCGGCAACCCTATAATAAAATTTAACATATGAATCATACGTGATCACAGATATTTCAAATTTCCTGGAAACAAACTTAAACTAATTTCATCTCCGTGGTTTCAGATTCTCTAAATATACCTTCGTGTTCCCATTCCAAGTCTAAAGAGGAGGCCGGAGTTGGTACGTAGCCTTGTTTCATCAAGTTTCTAGCATCTAGAGTCTGAAGTGATGTATCCAGCCCTGAACTAAAGGGAAATAAATTTGTTATTAGTCATACAGGCAAAGAGATTTCTATTTTCAGTATTAATTTTTATTTTTATAAATTTACCTGACCGAAGGGTTGTTTTTAGAGTTCAATCTAACGTATTTGCTCCCGCCCATAGGCCACCCTCCATCCTCTGCCAATTCCAGTGAAATAGGAACGCCGCGTCTTTTCTAAAAAATGATTTTCAATCTCATTTTCAATGTTTTTTTTTGTTGTTTATTTCATGAATAAATAAAATTAATGTAAATACTGATAATCAAATGAATTAATCTTTTAAAAATACGTCAAATTTTACCTTGAATCGTTTCAACGATAGAAACGATAACAAACTGGGCGGCAAGCGTACAAAAAGAAATATGAAATTTTAATTCAATAAAATGCGAAAATTATCTTTTTTTATGAATAGGTAATATATATCTTTCACTCACGTTTTTTGTCTCTCAAAAGACATTGTGTGTTCGTCATCGTCCACCCGCTGGCAGAACTGAAAATTAAATAAATTAGTTTGAAAATATAATTCTCTAAATTTGGATGATATTCAAACTGAGGTTTAATTACACTCACTTCTGCGTTTTCATCCTCTTGGAAACACATGCTGGAATTTCGGCGATATAATCTGTAATTTTAACGATTGTATGTAGATTCATTAATTGTGTTGAGGATTTTTTATTTTACTTTTCAAAAGATTTGCGGGAGTGTTTGATTCATGTTTATTCTGTTTTTTGGGATTATTTTTATTTTTTTTTTTGTGTGCAACGGAACATCCTGAAAATATAATTTTATAAATTAATGTACGTAGTTGTTAGTTTGCGTGAATTCTAACCTGTACGACGACGGATCGGTGACACTGGCAAAACAACGGCCGAGGCAGTTCCCCATGACCCGTTGTTTTGCGTTTAATTTTTTTCATCTATTCGTTTTAAGGGGGAATTTAAATTAGTCATACTTTGCAGCCATACCGCATCAGAGACTCGATCTACACATATTTGACATTTTTCCAATACTACAAGAATCTGACATCTCACTGGGCCCCCCCATCTGACAAACCCCAAACGACGTCAGGTCTCCGAACCGTTGTCGACATAGCGACTAAAGTCAGTTCAGTTTTCGAAAATACTGTTCTAACTTTCATTTTTAGTTTAATTTTTTTTTCAATTGATAAGCCTTCGTTGGAAATTATTCTTCAATATATCCTCATTTTTTTGCTTATTGTTTTTTTTTTTTAAATTAAATTCGTACCACCATAGTCTACGCCTTATTTAAAACACACAATATTATAAAGTTGTTTCGATAACACGTGGGCGGTAACCCCAATAGAGTAACTGTTTTGACAGTTGGAAAAACGAGTCAATATTTCATTGCCATCATCTGTTTTAAGTTTCGACACACTATTCAAATTTACTTAAAAATATTAATAATTTTTATTCTTCACATCCGATAAGTAAATACATAAATGTAAGGCATTTAAATTTTCACCGCCTGATACAGCTGTTCAGTCAGCTGTCTGTCAACAGACGTAACTCGTGCGTGCATTGCGATATTAAAAGTGTAGTCGTCATAATATATTGTTATCTTCGTATATCATCGGATGAAAAATTTATATAAATAAAATATCGAATTGTTAGCTGGTCTTTTGTGTCTTCGACCAAACTATAATAATCTAATAACCTAAAAACAAATTAAAATAAAGCGTCTTGAGTCAACCTGTAGACGACAAATATTGACTGTCTAACACATGTCTATCATTTTGTTTAAAAATAAGAGTTCATGACTTCAATTGAAATAAATGACATCGATTCGAGTGAATGCCAATAAGCATACCTAACCATAACTAGTTGGCTATTATCTCAATATTTCATAAACGTACGGGAAACGAGACCGGCAACATCTCCTACCTGCGACGATGACGATTCCAACCTCATTTTCGTTGCTAATTATCATCGTTATTTTCGCTAATGATGATGTATCGGCAGTTTCGAAACACGAGAAGCTACTCATCATATCCTACGATGCATTTAGGTATATTGAATAATTTTTTCACTTATTTAAATACGTTGTTTCATTCCTGATATTCAAAGACACAAATTTCAATGTAAGATCTAAAAAATTTTTAATTTTTCTCTACTCTATCGCGAAAAATTTACTCAGATTATCAATTATTCCTTCAGGTACGATTATTTCAACAGAAATATTACCCCCTTTATGAATGAATTAAGGAATAATGGTACACACTCAGAATACATGAAAAATATATTTGTAACTAAAACTTTTCCAAATCATTACACAATGGCGACAGGTTTGTACGCCGAAACTCACGGCGTTGTTGGTAATCAGATATATGACCCAAGAACTGGAAAAGTTGAAAATGATTCTTATGCCATGTACCATTACAACGATAAAATAGCACCTATTTGGGTAAGAAATGAAACAATCGTTAACAAAGAAAAGTTTGGCTTTAAAAATAATTATGTTTTGTTACATAAATCTATCAGATTATTAACGAAAAAGCGAGCCCTGACAGACATAGCGGGGTAATGATGTGGCCGGGTTGCCGTTATCCGTTTCTTGATACCTATCCAACTTTTTATCAAGTAAGATGTAAAAGTAATTAACTGAAATTAATGAAAATTAATGAAATTTTATGAAATTTAATGAATTTGAATGGGAGAAAAAAAATGTTCATTGTTATCATAGGGCTTCAACAATTCTGTTGCTTGGGAAACTAGAGTTGATAGACTCATTTCTTGGTTCATACATCCAGAGACTCCAATAAATCTTGGAATATTGTATATAGAAGAACCAGACGAAATAGGTCATGCCTTTGGGATAAATTCGCCTGTTTTTAATGCAGTTCTTGAGAAATTAGACTGTCTTACTAAATATATTTACGATAAGCTTGAAGAGCACGGTTTGAACGATGTCAATGTAGTCCATTTGAGCGATCATGGTATGCAAGTGATTACAAAAGACAGAATAATTGACCTTAATCAATTTGTTAATCAAGCTGATTATTCAATCGTTGGATCCTCTGCGGGACTGCAAATATTCCCTATAAATGGTGAGCTGAGATTTTAATCGGTGTTGTAAATGTTTGATTTTAACGATTCTATCAACCTTACATTTTTTTCATTTAAATTTTGGTCCAGGAAAATTTGATACGGTATATCAGCAGCTGGCTGAAGGAGCAAAGACAAATGGACATTTTACGGTTTACAAAAAGGAAGAAATTCCCGAGAAGTATCACTTCGGAAAAAATCCTAGAATTGCTCCCATATTCATTGTCGCAGATATTCGATATGCGTTTAACGATATATACGCGGATATCAAGTACTACGAGGAAAAGTATAATTTCACCAGTATGTGACATAGATTTAGAAACCTTATTTCTAGTTCTTCGAAGCTCCTCCATTTGAATCTTATTTTCTATTTTCAGCTAACAACCAGTCGGAATTTGGAGTGCATGGATATGACAATGGAGAACCAGATATGCAGCCAATGTTTTTTGCCTACGGCCCAATATTCAAGAACCATTATAAGCTCGAACCATTTAATAATACAGATTTGTTTCCTCTGTTTTGCAAAATCCTTGATTTATCATGTCCACCTTCTAATGGCACTTTAGAAAATGTAAAAAGCTGCCTAACAACTACCAGTCATAGTTCAACTTTTTTGCTGGTTCTAGGATGTACGTAAATATATAAGATAATAGGAACGGTGGGGCAGGGAAGATAAAAGGCAACAGCTCATGAAATGAAATAAAACTCTTTATCTATTATGCAAAACAACAAAGCAATCGCGCTATTTATTTATTTATGGATGTTGAACAAATGATACTGTTATTGTTATTAGCTATAAGTTTGCTCTTAAGAATGTTAAGTTGTTATCTGTTTTTTTTTTCCGTTAGCTTTATATCAAGTGTTTGTATACATATCCAGACACGTAAAACCTTTTGTCCAGTAAATAGTAGTTGAAACACATGTTTTATTCAATGAAAAAAAGATTATTATAGAAAATTGTTTATATTTTAACTCCTTCTGCCCTGCCCTCACCTTACCTAATATCAAATGAATTTATTTTATAAAATTAGGGAGCGATTTCATCTGACTAATTTTAATATCCATAAATCATTATTTTTCTTGCATCTTGATTTCTATAACAATATTTCCTACATTCTTCACTATATGTACCTAATTTAATTTCTCAATCATTTTAAAGCAGGTCAATTCAGAAACTCGTATCCTAATTTGGACATATTTTAGTTCCTGGCTGCATAACTCTTACAAACTATGTATTTTCAATTTGTTCTACATATTTTTATGATTGTTTTAGGTGTTGCAGCGCCGATATTATTCGGTATTCAGTGTGCTTTAGCTATAGCTGTATGCAAACGTCGGAGGGAAGAAGAGAACGCGGATTACAGGTATATATTATCATTATATTTATTCTGTTATGATATTGTTCAGTTTATAACACAAATAGAAATTCCTGTTCGTGTATTATAAACGACCACAGTATTTACCTTGTACACATAAATTACAAAAACAAAAAAATCGTTTCTTAGACACGTTTATTTTTAGTGACAAAATCAATGTTTAAAATAATTTTATTCCTAGGATTTTACCAACTGAATCGGATAAAGAATATCATCTACAGGCTGGAGACTCGGATTCTGATATAGCTTAATTCTAGTTTTATTTTATATTTTATTATTGATTAGCCGATCTGACCGAGTGAAATTATATTAATCAAATACGTTACAATTTTATGTAACATAAATGAAGTGTGATAAATTTCAGTCATATAAATATTGACGAGTGTCACAAATTTTGATCAATCATCGCATGTTATTTCGTGAATCATATGCAAAAAAAATATTGTATAAATGTAATCCTTTTTTATTACATAGATAGCTATGAAATTTCACATAGTATGTAGAAAAATTAAAATGAAAATGACATGGTGAGCTAAAGTAAAAAAAAAAAAAAAACAATTAATTAAGGTGGTCGATTGTGGATATATATTTTTTTTGTTTGTAAGGAATCTTTTTTTTTTTTGTTTACATTTTAAAGAATTTAAACTCTTGAAAGGAGAACTCTGATGAAATTTTTTATGATCAGTCAGCTATATTGATATTAAACAAATTAAGACGCATCAAATTTATTGGTACTTATGATTTATATGTTATTAAACAACATGCTTGATGGACGCTTGCATGTTTGTAAATATTATAGCGGGTATACATATTGAGAAATGTTAAAACATTACATGGATTACGCTTTATAAATATATTTTATTGAGAAAATAAACGACGAATAATTTTGAAGATTATTCTGGTCTTAAAATGTCTTCACACCTCTATTATAATCATCATTTTTTAAATTTCTGAACTCTTGTCGAAAATAAAGTTCATAATTTTCGCGCTGCTATCTTACCGCCCTCTGTGTGATCATTTATAAACTATACATTGTCGTCGTTAGTAAACTAGCCAACAAACAAACGTCACTAAAAAAATGCAGATCTCTCGTTACGTTAACACGAGATAATTAGTTATTTAAATTCGACTTTGTGAATAAACTGTTAAGAATTTTGTGGATCAGAGTACAGAGTGTTAAATAAAGGCAAGTATTCCGTAAATCGTATAAACCATAATAATTATTTACGATTAAATAAACTAAACTTCTCTGTAGCAGAAGGTTATTGTTATTTCTCTATAATTTAACTAATTGATATAAAATTGCACAGTGTTATTAGCTGCGTAACAAATAAATATTTTTCTTTTACAATGACTCGTACATTTACCCGGTACAATTAATACCACCTCAATCAATTATGTATTCACGAATTATTTTATATTCATACACAAAGAAAACTACATTACATACGTATTATAACCTGTCTTCACACAATTAAACACATACGGGTATTGTTTCTATCACTATCATCGATACTGCGTAGTAATTTTCACTTTTACACGCGATTATTAATCTGATTTTTATTTTTTCTTAATCTTTTTAATACTCAATCATGACAAACTAAATAACGTACATACATACATTCATAGGTGTATGGAATCGTTTGAGTATAATAAAAAAAAAAATGCAGCCTACACCGATAGCAGTTACTCCTGGAAAGGTACCAGTCTTTGTATTTCCACAGAGCATTACTTTCTACCTAGATGATCAATCGACTCATAAACAAGTCTTGACACTCTACAATCCTTACGATATACCGATTAAATTTAAAGGTAAATATTCAGTTTATATTTATAATGGTTTTCTTAATTAAGGATTGAAAAGATCCTATGAATTTTCCTTATTTCTATTCGTTTAATATGTATAATTATTCTTTACAGTATTGAGCACAGCTCCAAATAAATACAAAGTTGTTGATCCCGAGGGTATAATTAAGGCTCATTGCTTTGTAGACATAGTCGTAAGGCACACAGCTCTGACGATAGCCAATTGCAATGTTGTTGATAAATTCAGAATAAAAATGCAAGAACATCCAACAAAGCAGGTAACAATCCGAGATTTCATTCTAAGAGTATGATCATCAAGAATTCATAATTCAAGGCATTGATAATACGTTTTTTTTTTTTCTTTTTACACATGATCAAATTTTTGCATATATTTTCATCTTATTTTTGCTTGATTTTATTTTTTCAAACATTCAGTGTAGAAAATAACTGGATAAATAATTTAATGTTTATTATTATTTTTGTTCTCTTTTTATAGGGAATAGGCAAGCGGGATGTAGAAGCAAGACTTTTGAGCGGAACTGTAGAATCTTCAGAAAGGGGAAATTTGGAACAAGACATGTTCCAACACTTACCAACGAATGAGGGCAAGCAGCAACATTCATACGCACTCACCGCTCAGAATAGACATATTGATAGTAAGAATGAGAGATGAATGTTTTTAGTAATCTGTAGTTAATCACATAATTTTCGAGAGTCAAAAATCAGATAAAATTATAAACAGAGAAAAATCAGATAAATTTATCGATTCAGTCAAATTTTAAGAGAAGGAATAAATGTTAATCTAATATTCCAACAAAAATTAAAATTTTATCATACTTTTCTTTAAGGAGGAACAAATTACGTCGCATTAATAGCAGGCATAGTTTGCATAGCTGCATTACTTTTACCTACAGAAGGAGAACGTAGTCCGAAAATTCCTGACTATCTACATCTTTCCGTGAACTTTAAACTTATATTCTCATTCGTGTTAGGTAAGTTGATAAAAAATGATTGTTTAATGAGATATTTTCTAATGATATGTATCGTTTTAATATTCTCTGTTTAATTTCAGGTATGGTAACAATAATTGTACTAAGGCTATAACGTGAATTTTTCGGTAACTTTTGACACACGCTTTTCACTACCAGAGAAAATAATATTAATGATAATAATAATAATATATTGTATGCACAATTAATTTAAGATCTTTTAAATTATTCGTAGGGAATTCAATGATTTGTTTTATTTTAATTTCATTATTTTGTTGTATTGTTTTTGTTTTTCTATCAAGTATACCTGAGACTAGTCTATAAACTTAAAAGTTTTCTCTTTAATACGCTCGCAAAGTAGTTGATATTTATTCACATATATACATACATACATATTTTAGCGTGAAATAATATATTTTTTTATTGTACATAACGGTGTACATTAGTTTTTAGTTTATATTACCTATTATTTTTTTTTTGATTTCTTCAATTACTTAAACGCCTTTGAGTCGTGTTTAATTTTACTACACAGAAAAATGATGTGTACATGTTTTTGTTTTTATTATTATTGCTCTTTGTTAATTGGTGTATAATTTAATGACTCGATAAAATTGAGTATTCTCTATCTTTTTTCTTGGACAAAGAAAAACGACAAATAAGTAGTCTTACAAGTATTGTTTCATTCTTAGTTATGATTTATAAATATTGGTAGAAGTTGGGGCAGGATTTTAAAATAGTTTTTTACTTCACTAAAATATCATAGGTATACCTATTATATGAAGAAGAGTTATTGTATCATAGAATATGATAATATATAAGTCGTCTATAGTTTAGATAAATAAATATACTCTCGTGATTCGAAGTCGCTGGAGATATACCGACCAGTTTTCTTCAAGTATACATTCATTCATATGAATGTGTAATATCAATACAGATAATAATATGCGTCAACATATAAAACTTTTTAAGTGATAAAAATCAACAATTAAAGCATCAAATAAATTAATGCAGCTATAGGTAATATTTAAAATTATAAAGTTCACGAGCCATGAGGAATCTGATCTTTATTGCTAACGGGTTCATCGGCTTACAAAGCCCGGTGCTTAGATCATAAATCTTTTATACGATTTTCTTCAAATCTCACGTGTATAGATAAAAAATAACAAAAAAATACAAAAGAAATATGAACTTTAATTTCAACTAAAATTATTATGCACTGCATTTTTTATAAGTGTGAATTATGTATTATGCATTAGATAATAAATATTTATACTGATATGAAATCTCATTATTTAAGTATCGTGTGAAAAAGAAAACATTTATTTAATACTGTTTTTATTTTTTACTAACATGCTATAAATTCAACGTTCGAACGAATGGAAAGAAACATGCGTTCAGAGATTCAGGGTAATATATATATATATATATATATATATATATATATATATATATATATATATATATATATATATATATATATATATATGTGTGTGTATATAAATGAATGAAAATAAGTCTGCGAAACGAAAATTTTCAAAAATTTATATTATACATTTACAGAGAGGTAAACAGAACAGTGCTATATTCTTTTCTATACAATGAACAATAAATAAAAATTGTTTCCTTTCGTCTGTTTTTTTTTTTTTTTTTACCGTAAATCCATCCTGCTGGTCCTGCTGCATTGATTGATTTCATTCACATTCACACTAGTAAATTTGCATTTAGGAATTTACAAGCCACTTATTTATCATGAATGAGTCAAAGACAGTTTTTCTTCATTTCATTTTTAATTTTGCTTTTTTTTACTCTTTCGAAAAATGATAAATGTGCTATGTAGGGCGTGATCAAATTAATTTCAATAAAAAATCATTGTATTGGTATTAAATACCAATCAAAATCAACTAAAGGAAAGAAAAAAAAATTCAGATATGGTAGTTTTTATTGTAAAAAGTAAAACAAAGAAAAAAAAATTAACGAAAACTTTATATCAGCTATGTGCCAATCGAATCTTTCAAAATTTAGAGAAATGTTCTAAGAATACATCATTTTTTAAAACTCTTTTTCTAATTACCACTCACATTTCATATGACACGTATGCTAGATGGATGCTAATCAGTATTCAAAGCCACAATGAAACTGTATTGAATGTTTTAAAACCTTGGAAAAAAAAAATTCTATCTGAATAGTTAATAGCACATAATAAAGAACATACAAATACTGATTATTCATTCACAGAACAGATAATTAACGTATCTGCATACACCAAAATGATCTACTCAAATTTTACAAGACATAGATCTTCCTAAGAACCTATTATAGTATGTATCTAGGTATTTGAAAATTTTCGAAAACTATGACATGATTGTGATTAAGAATAGGTATTATTTTAGACAGTTAATAATTCAATGTATAGCGGGGAAATGAATTTCTGATAGAAAATTTTTTAATACCCAACTAAGTTGTTAAAAAAGATAAAGAACTTAAATTAAATTTCGTATAAAAAATATAATCCCGTTTTATAACTAAATAAACTCATTTAACAAACTGCTAATTAGTTTTAGTAATATTATTAATTATCACTTTTATTCGCAATCAAATGTTTTGTGCTTGTGGTTTTTTTGCTCATCGTTAGTTTTATCATAATAGATAGAACGTATGAGAAGCAAATAAGTAGATGAAATCGGTAGATGAAATCGGTAGATGAAATCGGTAGAAAAATTGCTACTTTTTAGAAATTGCTTTTATTATTATTACTATTATTATTATTATTACTTTTTTTTTTGTTTCTTTTGTTTTGTACTCCAAAAACTTTTCTCAGTCGAAGTTCGAGATCATCGTCGACATAGCTTATTACTGCAGCTATGTGCCTTTAGAAACTGTTTCAATTTAAGGCTTCCGAATATCACGCCCCACTAGCACAATAATCATTAACGAATGACAAGTTAGGATATCGTCAGTCAGTGATGTTGATGTTGCGGTATCATATTAAGGTACCTGAAATTCATTTATGAATAATAAAATAACTTGATTAAAATTAATTTTCATAAAGAAATAAACAAAAGAAAGTATAAAAATATTTACTTGAGGCTATCGTTGTGAGTCTTGTATTCCATCGAGGGACTGGTAGGAAGATATAACACACGCCTCAACGTATCTCTAATTCTAGCTGTTGTAGCTGCATCCGATGCAGTTTTATTCCATACGCAGATAATATCTTCCTATAAAAATTGAATAACATGAAATACTGAATGAATTGTTGAAAGAAAAAATATTACATTAAAAGAAAGGAAAGTCTTTTACACTTTTAGATCACTTTGGCTCAGTTAGTTAACCAGTTCTTAAGCTTTTAATACAATAACACAATTACCTGAAATCGTATGGATACAACTGCACCACATATCTCCTCGCCAACCATAAATTGTTCACCTAACATTGCCATTACAAGATTTTCCCAGCAGCGGGAAACTAAGCCCTTTCTTAATCGGACTATCCATTTTCCTCCCCTTTGGTTTGCTTCGTCCTTAGTAATTTAAAATGGTGATTATTAGTGGGATTTATTGATAACTATTGTTTGATTTAAGGCGGAAGTTTTGTTTGAACATTTTTATTCACCATTTGAACAAGAAAATGTGATAAGTTCACAAGATTTACTAATAGTTGAGTATAAAAGTGATAGATGCGAACCTCCCACATGGGTTTTATCCCAGCTTTAAATAGATGAAAATCTGTGTGCGTGGTAAGTTCCGAAGGTCTGACCAAGTGGCTGTAGAGACCCCAGAATTGTTCTACGCTAGCAAACCTCCCAACTAGCTTTAAATTCTGGTCATAACTTTGAATATTTGTTTGTTTACCCGGATTTCGTCTACTGTACCATAAGCAATATGCGTATTGTAGTTTGTGCTCGTTTGGACTTATCTCTATAGGAGGCTGTAAGGAATAAACAAATGAAAACGAATTTTACAGAATTTAAAGAACTGATAAAGAGACTTAAAACTCACGAATTAAACACTTTGAAATATATTTACCAATGTGTCTTTGTCAGCTCGCTGAATATCCCTGGATTGGGAATCGTCGTCGCCGCTATCGTCGCTTGTCTTCAAGCTACGGGAGCATAGTTTTATCTTTAAACTATGTTTTGATGTCATTATGTATTATATTTATTTGAGATATTTCGTTGATACTTTATAGGTAGAAATAGTTCGGTATATAAAGGACCGAATTATCTTTGAAACCTTTCAATATACGTACATACATACATATGTATGTATGTAACAAGTGGGAGAATAATAAAATATTATTACTCATTTTAAGATTTTTCTTACGATTTTTTGTTCGATTTAAAAGATTAATGGATTTCAATTATATTTGTAGGTAATTGAAAACGAAGGAAATAATTCAACAAGTAAAGGAACCGATTAAGTGATTGAGATATGTTTTTTGAAATAAGAAACAGAAAACATAACCCCTGATTTGCATATGGTTATAGGATTAGGAATGTTGAAGTAAACATTGATTAGTATAGTGACTGTACTTACGCGTCAAATTTGTTGGACATTGTTATTTATTTATTTTATATTTTTTTCCAGGTATAAATATATATACAATATAATTAAAATACTATAAACAATGTGCTTAAACACGGTATGTATGATTAAAAATATAAAAGCTTCCCTTATCACCACCACACTTCTCTTTCTGTATTTTTATACGCTTATATTGGTATCCCTCGCTTCGAATAGATCGACGGAACAAATTTTTTTTTTTCACTTTCATTTATGTTGGATAACATGTATCTCGTATTTCAAATTCGAATACATGAATGACATTTTTATTATTCATATGTAACATTATTCTACGATATTTATTTACTTCTATTAATTGATTTTAATTTGCCTATAAAATGACTTGATGTTTTACCATCGATATACATTAATTGTGTCTATTTCATTAACGATGGTATTTAATCTAACTTTATCGTACAATCAAAATGATTTTCGCTTTAGTTATTTTGTAATGTATGTTATAAGGAATTTTTTAATATTGGAAATGAAATTAGTTTGAACAGATTTATTTTACACGTACAAAAGTATATTCACTGTGTTACATACATGAATCATAGTTTACCTATTATTTGTAATATAATAAATATCCGCGACCAAAAACGGCGTTACAGTAATGTCTGACTTAACTTAAACAATACTATCTTGACTAGCTGGTCAAAAATGAAAAATAATATTTTACAAGGCACACAATACTCTGAATTCGGTACATATAAGCTTATAACAAATCATCCTTTATCCTTTACTCAGATTTTATGAAATAAAAGGAAAAAAATGTGTCTTTTCATTTTTTGTTATGTTTGGTCGTACTTTTAAAAACCATATGGAATTCTATTTTCATATTTTTCATAATAACAAAAATACATATCTCTGTTAATCTCGAATCATAGAAGTATGAGTTTTCATATTTGAAAAATTTTCCGGGGCTGTAAACGGCCTCGGATGACTAGTAAGTGTTGTCAATTTTAACGGGTTTAAAATGACTGTTTCTGGACGGTGATTTTCTACTTTAACTTGAAATAGTTTAGGATCACAATCAACACGCTCTAACAGCATCTCATCAGGCACATTTTTTTCCCCTTCAATTGATAGAGGGGCTGTTTTATTGGTGCAAGTTGCAAGAAATCTTCTTAAAGGTGACGCTATGGCATTGGTACCTAAAAAAATGTTAATTTACATGAATTAAGAGTTCTTCTTTTCTCACCGTTTCTCTACACATACCATTTTTCACGCTAGTAGACGATTCCGCAAGTTCCTGAAATATTACAAATCAACAGTTAAAAATTGTACACATTATATCTATGATTTTGCTTTCATAAAAAACACACAAAATCTCACCTTTCTCGGCAATAAAGTATGAATCGGTTTAAAAGGGTCAGAGTTTATAGATTCAGTCTTCGATGGTGTAGGAGATGAGGTAGTAGATTTTACCAGAAAGCCATTCATATGCGGCGGTTCGTTCTTGACTCGACTGTTTAATGTTTGATAGTTTTTTTCTATTGTGTTGAGCAGCCATCTGGAAGAAAGACATGAAGAAGTTAATTTCTCAATTTCCTATTCATAGTAGCTAAAATAATAAACGATTCTACGATCTTTAGGAAAATTTATACCTGTAGCCATTCATAATTCCTTCCGTGCTTTTTCTCGATTTAGTAACAGCGTAAAAACAAGAACATGTTTCTACCCGGGTTGGACATCGCATGGTATTCGCCACTCTTTCTACATCCAAATTTTCTACCAGATCTAATTCGTCCAGAGCTCCATTCAAGTCCTGCTTGTTAGCCAGCCTGTATAATTCAAATTTTTAGTAAAACTGAGTCAATGTAGTGGAGTTAAATGGCTATGGTGCTTTGAGAGGATACTATCTTGCAAGAATTAGATGAAGCTTGATGTTTTCTACATTTTTGTCTTTATTTCTTTTCAAATAAAGTGCAAAACTGATTTGATAAAAGATGATTTAGTATTTTGTGTTTTAAGTGAAGGAGGTGATAAATAGAAAAGGAAAAAAGAATATATCAAAGACTTTATGTTTTGAGAACAGAAGTGTGGTGGCAATTCAAAAAAAAAACACTAATGGTGGTAAACAAATGTGTTCTCTTATAAAATTGATATATTTCTCTCACAATAATAACGGTTTGCCTGAAATATTTTCATTGGAGATTAAATCTCTGAGAATTATTCGATTCTCTGTTAGACGTGATGTATCGCTAGCATCCACCACATACACAAGACCATGCACCTAGAATTTATTAGAATGATAAAAAAAAATTTTATTAAAATTTTCTTTACCAAATAAAAAATTGTAGAATTCGTTTTTGTTTAACGGTTTTAGTTAATTATTATAATCATTAAAACTAATAATTTTTTTTTGGCTTTTCGTTACTTACATCGTTGTAATATCTTGGCCATATAGATCGAATTTGCGGACTTCCACCCAGATCATAAATTTTTATGTTACAAGATTTGTGCTTTAAAGACATTGTACGAAATCCCATAGTAGGCACAACGTTTTGGTCCACATCTAAACGTAACGAAATATTTGATAAATAAATTATTTCGTTTTATATGATCGCGTTTGGTTAATATTTATGAGGATATTTATTGAGCAGATTTACCTGATATTATACGATTTAATATTAAAGTCTTTCCAGCACCGTCTAAACCAACGAAAAGTATGACTATATTCCTGAAAAGTAATTATTATTATATTTATTTGTTTATTAATTTTTTTTTGAGGGGGGGAACGAATTATTTACGCTTGTTGACACAATGGATGCATTCGTTTTAAATTTTTACTTTTTATTTCGTGGTTTTCTTCGAAATTTTCTTAACACAGCTCGAATACAATTCCCCATTTTATACTGATTCAATTTACAGTATTTATAACCTCGTGTATATCGGGGTCATTATTTAACAATGTTTTTTGTTTTGACAGACGGAATTTGACGTTTGTTAACTCGGTTTGTTTTCGATAAGAAATATATAACTGCTTACGGCGTATAGGTTGCGCGCCAAGTCAGTTCCTCACTATAGAAATGTTCATTAGCATTAGTCGGCAATGCAGATACTCGATAGATGGCGGCAATTGAGAGCTCGGTTTGATTTAAAATATTCTTTGACACTATCTTTAAAGTCATTTAATTGCGACCAGCTTACTCTATGCGATTTATCTGCAGTTGAAATTGATTGATTCAATTTATTTTAGCACCCATTAAGATTAATGATTGATTTCTTCAGTTCGAGGGCGATGATATGTATGTAGTATAAGTATGTATGTATGTAGTATAAGTATAATAAGCGTAAGTATAATAATCTTACGTTGGAAGAATCTCAGATTTAGACAATGAAAATTGAGTTTATAATTATATTTATAAATCAAATTTCAGTCGACCGCAATAAATAATGATCTTTTATTGATATTTTAGCTATATTCTATCAACTATCAACACTTTTTATTAATCTGATCCCACTCGAATCTCTCGAAATGCATAGAATAATAAAATTATGTCTAAAATGCCGGGAATATCCAGAGTCTAATTATATTATAAATAATCAGACTGATATATGTAATTTTTAGAGAAAGCAGAAAAACAGATATTAAAAAATAATTAAAACGTAAATAATTTAGAATTTTTTAACTTTCGCGTAATTTTATATTACGCACACGACTGTTAAAATCCCTCATTATAATTGCTTTTGAATATATTTAGATTTTTTTACCTTTTTCAGACATTCTTTCATACATTAACATATCAGACTATGAAGGGAGATGTGAAAGTAATATTCAAACGCTACCCACTCGTCGTTACGCTCAGTGAAAATACAGGTAAAAATGTATGTATAGAAACTTTTTCTTAATTGTTTAATATTACAATGAGCTTTGTTACCAAATAACTAGATATAATTTTTTTTTGATTTTTTCGATGTCCAGACGACAGCAGATCAATTCTCGACGATAAACTGATGAGTTTATTCTAATTAACTGTGGTTATCTCATATTATAACTCGTTGCGTACTTCCTGAGTACCTTCGGGCTATATGTAAAAGTAATGGAAAATGTTCAGAAACATTCCGTACATCCATAGGATGTTACACGAATATATGTATACAATAGCCTCATATTCGAGTTTGGACAGAACCGAATGTATGCAAAATAAATATTCCGGCAAAATCGATAGTGTAGAAACGAGTAAAAATATACGAAAATATTTGTCTACCGTACGATTTTCAGACATTTTTATGTATTATCGTTATATTACCAGAATTTGTCAAAATTATTCGAAAAAATGAAACTACGATGAAAATTTACAAGAACGGTAGATGAAATACAGACAAAAATTATTTGAATAAAAAGAAAGTATGGGGGTCAATATATAGATCTCTTTATTGTATTTTATTTAAACAAGTTTAGTTAGTACAGTAATAAACAATTTTACATACTATTATACAGTATATCAATTGAACAGAGTGTACGCACTTTAGTTAGGCCTAAAGTATTCCATTAACATCGCCACCATAAACAATGTAAGAATCGTTTCAAGTCAAGTACCTCCCGATTGATAATTTTTTTATAGTTGTATTTCTAAACTATGATGCGAAAGGTCCAGCCCTTTACCTTCGGCTCTAGTTTAGAATATAACGATCTATCATTTTCTTTATTATTATATGACCAAATAATAACTATCTGCCTTTCAGTGCCTAATTGTCTCTTGCAACAATATACGTGATATAATTTGTATTGTTAAAACATAATATTATACTATTACGATTTGATTGTGATCTGCACTGCAGTGTAACGTTCGTATTTTAAAGTATATAAAAGAATTTAAAATACTCTATAGTCCCTTGAAGTATTATATATAATTTATTAAGTATTAATAATGAGCGTTCACAAAATTCCAGCGTACAGATTTTTTTTTTTTCTCTATATTTGAATTGATAAAATTTTTGTTTGAAATTATATAATAAGTATAATATATAGTTTAGCTTTAGAACAATTATTCATAGTGATATTTTATAAATTTTGAATTTTTTAATAACGTGCTTTCATTTTAATTGCACAGCTGATAACAGAAAGAACAATCCATGATTTAGTCTATAATTTTTATACTTAATTATAATAAGAATATGTTCGCCGTATATTATAACGCATAGAAGACTTTACTCCGTCCGTTTTATAATACTTTTATAGATATTCCTTATATCCATATGCGTGTGATATCCGTGATTACCACACCGTACATAGCATATTTCTTAAATTATATCCAGAAACAATTATTATCAATTATGTGGATCAATTTTATCATGCATTTAAATATACAAATATATTATAATAAATGTATACGAATGAAATCCATTAATCCATCATTTTTGCATTAAAAATCAAAATTCATTTTGTAGTAGATGCCATATACTGTCGGTATTCAATTCAAAGCCGATTAAAATAAATTTAAAGAATTGAATACCGCGTATTGTGAAGAATATAAATTGACCCCCAATTCTCAGACTTCATTTGAAGAATTTTTTGAAGAAATGAATACTATCTGGGCTAAATTATACTGGAAAGGATTATGTGAATATTATGCTAATCCATTTTTTTTTTTTTTTTTTAAATTATACTGAATTATACTGATTAAATATGAAGATTCTTTCTGATATTAAAAAAATTCATTTTGTAGTAATATAATTATCTTGAATGTATGCGGATATTTTAGTTGATATTTCGCAGCAAAAAACCTTTGACTGTATAACGTTCTACCACAATAGGTTAATATATGATATAGAAATAATAAAACAAACCGTAAGAACCATGAATAAAAAATGATCATATAATCGATTATTGAATTTACAAATTTTCATAAATAAAACGTGCCGTCATTAGTCGCATTGCATTAGTCATATATGTTTCTATTTCAATTTTCCAGCTGCTCCATTCTAAAACAGAAATGAAAAAGAAAATAAAACGAAATTTCGATTAAAGAAATAAAATAATTATAAATATTTGAAAACGTATAAAAAGCAATTAAAAATTTGAAAAAAATATATTTACCAAAATTTTGAATAATCGTAGCTTGTGCGATTGGCCAATAGGTTTCAAATGGTTAGCAGATGGTGGTACAAGAACGAGTTCGTCATCCTCTGAGATATCTCGTGGTTCTAAGACTTGCTCTTGTGTCTCTCGAGACATAACTCGAGGTACAATCTGGACAGCATCGTCACGTATCTCATCTTCTTCGCCATCGTCATCCTCTATTTCAACTTCGTCTCTAAAATGATGAAAAATGAATGAATAAATAAATAAATAAACAAGGTGTGCGGTTTAAAAAAAAAATAGTATATATCAACACATAGGGGGAGTTTTTTTATTTTTTTCTTTGTCAATCATCGAAATATATTTTTCGAAAATATTAAATAATTACCGACGAAGTGACTTTGCGTTGTCCGATACGACAGCTACACCATTGGAATCCCAATTACGTCCGTGTCCTCGTCCTCTGTTAGAGTCGTACCAATTACCTCGAAATTTTTCAGCCGTAGGAACATTAAGTTGTCTCGTAACAAGACGTGAAAGTATCCACTGATCCTGTAGCGATTCCCCATCGTTTCCTTGACCGCCCGATAAAGAGGGATGCTCTTCGTTCTCGACGTTATGTCCTGGATAGTTATGTCCACTACGTTTACCGTGAGCTAGAATTAGTCATTTGGATAATTTAGCGAGGGTCCCTTAACCGTCAGGTCTGGCTTATTCAAAACTCTGTAAGCGGGGATCTCTGAGACATTTCATTTCTTTTCACAAAAAAAGAAGAGGAAAAAAATATGGTATGAAATTGTCATAACAGTATAAAGAGGAATACGAACCACCCCAACACGAGTGTCCGTAGCTGAGACAGGAGCCTGAAAAGTAACAAGATTGAAACAAATTAGACATAAATTTCGGTAAAATAATTGGCGAGATACACGAATCCGCGTAATTATATGAGGTTTAATTGAATAATCAACCAGCCAATTCTATATATGCACGTTATATTATACTCTTGTGTTAATAATTAGTGCAGCTTGATTATAAACATGACTGAATATATTCCGACAATATTTCCATCGGGTTGTTACAGTTTTGAAAAAATTTTACTAAAAGATCTGCCAAGTGGTAGGTAAGAGCATATGGAAGTAAGGGATCTTATGCTACAAAGGAGTTTGAAATTGAATAAGAAAATATAATAAAGTCGTAGGCATGGGTGCCACAAGGTGTAATATGTACCGTGGTTCTCAATACCTTCAGATATAATAATCCGAGTGAAATATCAATGGGAAATATTATTGTTATAGTTAAAACTGCGGCGAAATGGAAAACAGAGGTGAGAAAAGCTGAATGGAAGAAGTTTCTCAAAGTATATCTATACACCTAAATTATCATAACATTTTCCAAATTTCAAAAATATTGAAAATTTAATGAACAGGTGAGAAGTAATTCAGTTTTCATACACGAATGTTACTTAACGGCTCTGTAGTTTTCGTTGTATAATTTTTGATTCTGTTTGCCTCAGCCAAACGTAGAGAAAGTTGTGAATCCTAACCCTAGAGCATATTAAAGTAGACTCGGACTTAATTAATGTACCTAGTTAACAAGGTTGCCCTCTCGTTACGTATTTTTCTCGCTGTTTGAAACGTGGTTAAATAATCCCGATATTATACTCGGACGGTAGGGCGGTACTTGGATATATGTATAGGCGGAAACATCACGTTTTTCATCTCGTATATATACGAGAAAAAAAATTCAAGTTGTTATAAAATCAAGTTAATTAGTGCTTATCTGTTTGCCTCGAGTCACCCTCAAGCTAATAATTATCCGACAGACTCCTGTTCACTCAACGTATTTTGCGTCATGTACTCGTAGTATGTATATGTATTGTACATACATACATACATACCGGCCTTTTGGCAACAATATAGGGAATACTGAACATAAATAAGCCAATGTCGGCATTAAATCGCAAATATTTGCACCATCTTATCGGCTTAAACACCGGCTCACTGTTCCTGTATCTAAACTGTCTATCCCACAGGCTACGAACCAACAGGTGGTTGGTTTACTAAATTATTGAGTGTTTGCAGTTCGGCTTGCAGAAATGTGAACAACACGGTGACTTTTGGCATTTACGTTATTCCGTACATAGAAATTTTATTACCATAAGTATTTCTTACCGGTTAATCGTGGGTGGATTTATAATTATTGCAATACTTCCTGTATGAATATCTACCATGAACTGTTATAAAATTTTTACAGATAGGTATTATCAAAGTTTGCGGAAAAAGCTTCTACAGCAAAATTGTTATAAATATCTTGTTACTAAGTTAGACCCACGTATTTAAGTGGTTTAATTAGTTAAATTAGTTATAATACGATTAGAAAACTCTGGGTAACGTTCTTTTTGAGTTACGATGTAAACTACGGCGTTTACCCGCAGCAATTTCTTATAACTTCTTATATGGGTATACCCAACCAAAGGAAAGAAGAAAAGAAAAAAACTCTTTTATATATATAAATAATAGATTGTCGAGTACAAATAGTACAATAGTACAACAGAGGACCAAATTCGAATGCCTCAGGCCAATTATTGATATATTAAGTGAATACCTACCCACGTGGATTTTGAAAACAAACAAGGAATACTAATTGACTGCACTCATCGCACATAATATCCTAAATGTGAATATAATATAGACTATACCTTTGGCCGACCGTGAATTACTGCACGAATTTAATACCTACATTCTGTGATGGTTAATAAATGCGGTATATGTAATTTATAGAATCGTACAATCACACATCCAGGCATCAGTATCGTAATCATCGCCTCTAGTCCGTATCCAGTGAACCATTAGGTATACGAGTGCGGTATGCATCGTTGTTTGTTACACGTATATATCTAAATATGCATAAATGTTATTTCAGAAATTATAAAGCCCATGTGATTTTTGTTTGTTATCTTGCACTTTTCTAGTCTCTGATCTGAATCGCTAAAACGCGATTGATTTTCGTGAAATTATTTGAAAACGATAAATATTTTATTTACTATTCGTGGGTGTTGTGTACTTTATCAAAATCACCAATATATGTATAATACTGTTGTGTGCTATTTGAGGGTTTTATACCATGAAGTATTCGAAAATTAATCATATTAATTAACAAGGACGTTAAGTAATCACGTGAAGGGCAGCGTCCCGGAGGACTAGCCAAACACACTTTAATTACAAACAGGAATTTGTATACTTCGCTTTGTAGACGTAGTATAGGTTTCGTCAGAAATTGACATGTGTAACAACAAGTCCTGAACGTAAGTGCATACATACACGTATGCATGTATAACGAAAGAGTTTACCCTTTTGATAGAGCCAACAGCAGACCTTATTTTTTTATGTCTTTTCTAAAATAAAAAAGAGCTGGTCTGTAAGTAAGTACACTCTTTACTTACTTCTCAAGGGGTTGAAAAAGAACTACCTTGATATTCACTCAGCTATATAATCGCGAATTTTACACTCAGTTAATCCTTTTCCCTGTTTTGTATGAGATATCTCGCCCACACATATAGAATTGGCCGACCCAAGGGAGACATCAAGTTGTTTTACGTCGACGGCAAAAGGGTTGAAGGAAGGTCTGGGTGACAAAAGTTGTCTACCTCTACGCTTATTCACCTTAATACGATTTTCAGAAATTCGAGAAAGCCATTTGTTTCATTTCCGAATCTCTGCAGTAAGTATTCAAGGTTTTGGATAAGATTTTCTTTGGAAATAAGGATATTTTCGAACAAAAATTGATCATTTATAATTTAGATTTGCAACGCGATGCAGAAAATATTTTTTATTTTAAATACATATCTATAGGGGAGAGTCCTAAATTTTTATATTTTCGTTCACGTAGTCACAAGACGTATCACGTATACAGAAAAGATGATTACGTTTTCGTGAGTTCAGAATTCTGAAATATTGACACTTCTCTCTTACGAAATTTGCGACATAACATCATTGCAGCCAGCTGTCAATATACCTATAGAAATTCTTAAATTCAAATTTACTCATATGTATGTACTTCTCGCTTTCAGGCGACGTTTAAAC
Organism: Macrophya annulata; assembly: GCA_963924015.1. Taxonomy (NCBI): domain Eukaryota; kingdom Metazoa; phylum Arthropoda; class Insecta; order Hymenoptera; family Tenthredinidae; genus Macrophya; species Macrophya annulata. Next base: position 2,803,844 of record OZ001260.1, read on the forward strand.
TTCAATTTAACTTGTGACAGAATAAATTGAGTTACATCACAGTATCACACGCCTCTTTTCGACATCACGTATAAAGTAAACCAGACGGGGAGAAAAAAAGAATAGTTTCTTGAATTGTTTCGATATATCTTAAGGAACGAATGCCAAGATGATAAATGGACTTGGGTTTAATCAAGTTCTTAACAATGTTAAAATATAGTAAAAATTGATAAACGTAACAGAAACGAAGGAAATATTGAGAAAATAAAAATACTGCGGTGTCTGCGTTAATTCTTATTCGATTAGCTCTGCTCTTGAGCTGAAATACTGAAAAAAAAGGAAAATAAAAAAAATAAATAAATAAAATACCTTACAAGCCGCACCGATCTCATCAACTTTAAATGATGGATATAAAAGAACGAACGCATCCGCGCTGCATATGACTGAAAACAAAGGCGTAAGCCAAGTAGTGATAACGACGATCCGTTGGATTAATTTTTTTTTTTTTTTTTCACGAACATTTGATCGAGTAGTCTGATGGCTTGTACTTCCCTCGGTTTACATAAGCTGTTGTGTTCGCTGATGTTTAATATTTGACGATATTAATCCGGGTTGGCTTAGTTGAGTTAGTTTGTAAAGAGTTGTAAATTATTTTGGATCATTTCTCACGAATCTTGATCACTTTGTTTGAAATAGATATTTATTTTACGCTAAAATCGGTGCCTTTTATTCCCCCCTTTATTTAGTCGAAAGTCACCCTGATGAAAATCCCTGAAATCTCTCGCCGGTATTTATAAGGTGATAAGGTAAAGCTTTTATGCGAAATTATGTGATTAACGTTGACTGATCGAATTCCCAACGAGGAAAAAATAAAATAAAAAATGAAATAACGAAAAAAAAAAATAAATTCCACGAATTTCTGCAATGAAACACGTGAAGCTGACTTCCGGATTACAGACATCAGTCAATGGATTGGATGGAGAGAAACAAAAAATTTATGGAAATATTTCATCTGTAAAAAAAATAGTATAATATGTATAATTCCTCTTTATTTTTGAATTTATGTATGGAGAATTTAAAAAGTCAAATATTTTTAATGTTCTGAGTAATTTTAGTTTTCTAGGTACATACAACGCATATATACCTATATATAATACATATATATATATATATATATTTTTTCTTTTCCACGAAATTGTAATCATTTTAATTATTTTAATTTCAATTTAGTTTAATTTAACGATGTAAATGAAAATTTTTCCTTGAACCATGAATTTTTGCACTAGAATCGCCAATATATATATATATACATATATATATATATATACAGACAATAATGCGCAATCTACCTTCATTAACACCTTCCCGCCGGTCACAATTTAATTAACAAGCGATAGATAAATGGATCACCTTATTAATTAAGCAACGAAGCTATCCGACGGCCAAACCTTTTTGCGTGATAATAACTGAATTTTCTAGGGTCAAATAGCAGGTATATCATTGCGTGTTTAAGTACACCTCGTATTCCATAATTATTAAACTAAGCACACACACACACACACACACACTCACACACAGTCAACATATCTTTTGCACGATAGTTGATAATACGAGTACTGACTCATTTCTTAATAAGAAATTTTTTCCACAAATATGCTTATTATGTTTCGTATATTCGATACGCAAATAATCAGTTTCGTATAGTTTTCAAATTTTAATCAGAATTATAATAACGACGTAGGTATAAATGAGAAAATAAAATAAATTGAATAATACTTGACAAGATAAGGTATAAAACTTTACGAGATTTGCTATTGACTACACATCATAGATCATTTGGGTAACTAAGTTTTAATTACATTGCTCTGTTACCTCGAAAACTAGTAAACTTATACTCGGTGTTGCTGGCAACTGACTTTTTCACGACGTTCAAAGTTAGACGCTTCAATAATCGATTTCGATTGGAGTTGACAGTGTAAACTAATTGCTTGTAGCAGGCATACGTGAACAAACCCTCTGCGGTAACGGGGAAAAAAAAAATCAAAAATAAAAAGTAAAAACTCACTCAAAAACAAAATCTACAATTTTAACCCGGGCAGGAAATTTCACATTAAAAAACATCACATTCATTCATCTGCAAACCGTGCAGGTATCAAGTCTAATTATTATACCATCTTTCTTAAATTAAGAGTTAAAACAGTTAAATACAAATTAAACAAAAATAAATTGACAGTCTGATCGACAGATGTATTGTCAAAAAAATAAAAGGGAAGAAACTGGTAAACCTTCGGTTCTCATTTCCATTGTGGTTATACGTTTATAGGAATTAGCTGTAATTATGACCCGTAAATTAGGGTATTGTAATTTCAATTGATCTTTTACAAACATTCATAATTACTGTTCTTTACTTACCAGCGGCACATCCAGCGAAGCAAAATACTAGCATGAACATCAGTGATCTCGTGACCGCTGTAATGGCAGAAGTACCTCTGCAGGAAATGGCCTCTTGATGTTCTCGCATTTTCTTTTTATTTGTTTCCTCTCTTTTCTCACTAGTATTCCCACCCTCTTTTCCTTCGATATATTCTTTATATACGGATGACTCGATACCTTTGTTCCCTTTGTTACTTCAGGTGCACCTCTGCAGCAGATCGTATTATTCCCTATTGTATATCTACATTTATTACATATACATATAGATACAAAGAGAAAAGAGACGAATGATGATCTATGCGAAAGCTTTCAATATAAAAATCGCTTTACATACTATAGAACTATCCCATATACTTATATTTCATCAAAATATCATGCCAAAAAAAAAATTACTCTCGTTTTTCTACCCGCAAAATAAAGTTTTTATTTTAACGATCAGGTATAGCTGTAATAGCCAGAAACAGTCTTTTAAAACATGTCAAATTTATGAATAGATTAATCTTTCAATACCTAAATACAGTGTCACTAAAAAATAAATATCAAAAAATTTCACTCGATATATATTTAGACCGAATTATATTATAAGTATTAATTTTTATTTCAGCGAAAGCTATTGCAAGCGCGAGTTGCAAGCCTGCAACAGGTTGACTAATAAAGTTCTTGAAAATGGTTGTCGTCAATGAAAAATCGTCTCTATTGTATAAATAGAATATCTATCCGCGTTTTTTATATCCCACCCTTGGAAAAAAATTCTATTAATTATTTTTCTCTGCGCATAGAAATGATATCGCGGAAAACTGCGTCTATATTTCGAATTTAAAAATATCTGTATACAAGTAAATTCAGTATAATATATGTATATTATATTTCTGAATTTTAAGAAAACTTTTTTCGAATTCGATCATGTAACTCCCCTATTTTATTTTATTTTATTTTATTTTATTTTTATGTTATTTTATTTCTTTATATATATTGTACCTTTACTCGTATATATATGTATCAGATGTGAATTTGGTGAGTGAATAATATACCTAAACACACGTTTGCACCTGAACTCGGGCTGCTCCCTCGTTCGGGCGATGCTTTTATAGAGGTGGTGGCAGTCAGGTGGTGGCCGACCTGGAGGTGGTGGGGTTGCTACGGCCACGTTTGCGCGCCGACAACGAAGCAAGGGATGACCTGAACCTCGGGGAATGGGTATATGACATATGCAGGTATTAGTACACCTACACATTGAATTATACGCACCCTTAGTACGATATTTGGTTCCTATTACAACCCTATTTGCCCCCTAGCATTCATTCATTAATTCGTTTGTTGATTGTGAACAGAGAAACTACTTCTCACATTCTATTAACGTGTAAATGTCAGGTTAATTGTTCATCAATACCGGAGTCTTAAATTACGAAATTCATTTCAGACTGCAATTACCAAAGCCGCAAAAGCCCGCTTGTTAATTTTGGTAACATTCGTCATACCTGCAGACTTAATGCTATTAGAACAAATACAAATAGTTAATTACACGTTGTGTCAAGGGAATGTATGCTATATTGTACAATTTTACGTATCGCAAAACTAAGGCGTGTTATATTTTACGTATATATAAAACCGTAGTACGTAAAGTGGGAATTTGATTAGTCTACGTGTAAAATATAGCCGGGTAATAAAAGACCATGCTCAGCTATGTTGGGTGACAAAATAGCCAGAGAGTTAGATGATACGATATTTCATGAAATCGAAATGTTTTTACGTTCAAAGCTGGTAAGAGAAAAAATGTTATCTGACACTGAGACTGACAATGAAAATTACATGTTTCTGCAACGGATTTAAAATCCCTCTTGACTTTGCTGTCCTTATAATTGTACGAAATTATATACGTTTACGTCTGATTTTTAGGTCCCGTCTAACTTTGGAAATATTAACCAGCGCGAAAAATCTCGTTATAAACGAAACCTGAACATTAGCATCTTCGTTTATTTAATTAGACCATCTTGCTCGTAAGGGGATTATGGGAACGACTGGTAATACTACCGGTTACGAGCTATGTAGGTTATACTTGCGAGAAAATTTTCTATCCTATTCTAAAATAGCCAAAAATTTGATCTATAATTGTTAATTTCTAGTTTAGATAGAAAATGTATATATTGATCCAGTTGTATAATGCTTGAATGAATAAAAACTTTATAATACTAATTTGGAATCAGAATCTAGATGATTTTTATTTATTTCAAAGTCTGTTGTTGGTCTGAACTAATAAATATGATATCTTCTCTTTACGTACTTCGAATTTCATAACAAGGTCTCGTGTTACACGATCTGAGAATAGGCTTTGAGTTATAGAATTGTTTCACGGATTGTTTATCGTTATTTTTATTCGAAGAAAGCTTTCGACGAATGGGCCTGTTACGGGATTGTAAAAAGAATGAAAAAAAAAAACAAAAAAAAATAAAAATAAAAAAATGAAAAACTGTTTGAAATTTTTTTTTCACCAAAATGCGTCTTGTCTTCTTTACTATAAATGCGAGGGAGTTGCCTTTATCCCCCGTCTTTTAGTACCGCTTCAATAAATTGTTAGATTTAGTAAAAACAAGGATAAAGAAAAGGAAAACCGAATCCTTCGACCTCAGGTTTCTTCAAGCCAATTAATGGCAGGCAGTGAACAAGCCTGGACGAGATGCTGCGCACCTTAAGCCAATACGGTAATTATTTAAAAGCTCTCTTTCCATAACATTTGAGTTTTCACTTTTCCCCACGCTACAGCTGGTTTGGGCGTCTGAGTACACCACTTCATATTATGTCTCACGTAAATGGCGAGTCTTCTGAGGGGGTTGAAGGCCGAGAAAACAATGAACAGAGAAACGAGCGGGATTAGGTAAAATGAAAATTAGTTTTTTTCATTTATTAAAGGAAAAAGTATAGGAAATTCATTACGTAATATACATATATATGTAATAATTCCTGTTATATACACACACATATAACGCGACTAACCGCGGCGACACAATATTTCGTTGTTCACAATAGAGCTGCGGTATAGCTAACGGTTTAGGAAGCTACGTCTTGTATGGGTAAACAATAGCCAATAATAATAAGCGAGACGTTTAGGACCTAACAATAATGATTCGGCTTTGCGGTTGTGTACCACCCACGTCCGCAACTATACTAGCCGACTTTTGACAGGATAGCTTTTCGTACATATACATATATCCATAGATAGACACGAATTTATATGTCATTGTAAATCGAACCTTTACAAAGACTCTAACCAAGTAATGAAAACGTACTGGTCGGTCATCCGGGGACAACGAGGTCATTAGTATCGCGGTTCAAAACGAAGTAGCCGTTGTCTCAAGTAATTTACGAAATTTAAATTCAGTTTTACCCAAAATATATGGTGAAATAAATTTTCAATTCACTTAAAAGCATTGTCGTATTTTTTCAATATTTTACGCTAAGTGTTAGCCACTCATAAGGTATTTATTTATTTTTTACACTAGATGTCAAGAGATTTTAAATTATATCATGAATTTTTTATATTCATATTTACGTAATTGGTAGATTATGATTTAGCTAATTGGTCTTACGATGTCAAAAAAAAAAAAAATAATCTCACACAGCCAATATATAACAAAAGAGTTATCGATACCAAATTACCCAATAATTACATTTCACGCTAACGATTTATACAACGCAAGTGGAACTTCCCGCGTGAGTCTGCCCGGTGCCAGTAGTAAAACCAGAAACACGTCAGCCATGTGGTAAGACGGCGTTTGCGGTTCAGTCATTCCGTGATCCAGTAAAAGGCATAAAGTAAAGTCCACCAACGCCACAGGTGTTAAATTTCTCTTAATATTTGCCATGCTACTACCGGTGGTTGGGTGAGCCAATATTCGTCTTATTATTCCAACACTATCATATAGTATATTCTTGCAGACAGACGGTGCAAGTGCTATACATAACGTTATAGAACAAAGTAAATCTGCACCAAGTTGTCTGAACAAAGATTAAAGCTCACTACACATTCTACTTCGGTTGTAAGTCTTGATATGGGAATTCAGAATCGATATACATTCGATATAAAAAGTGAAAAAAAAAAAAAATAAAAATATTATTAATAAAGGAAAAAAAAAAAAAATTATTATGTGAAGAAAAGCAGCACGTGCTTTAGCACTAGGATGTTAAAGGTGCTAATTTAAACTCTGATTTGATTTATTATCGACTAGCTACCTACCCGGTGTCTTGTAGTAATTACTTTCCTATATCTATATATCTGCTGACGAACGATATTTAGCCGGAAATACGTCAGAGTTCAATAAAGGAAATGTGTGTTTAGCATTAGGGGGGGGTAAAATTTGTCAGTGACAATTTCAATCAGAATATTAAAATCGTTATTTTAAATATTGTCACTGAATAGAAAGTTGTTTTAAAATAGGGAGAACGACGTGATATAGAAACTTGCGATGTAAAGACGTAGGTTCGCATGTTTCTAATGAGTTTTGGGTCGGAATTATAATCGCTTACCAGGCTTGCGCTTGGATTAAGTTTAGCATATGCCATACTGATATATTGGATAAATTATCGGTAAGTTGCGCGAAACCAACGCTAGTTGATTCGAGTTTCTGACTCGACTTAGTAACTGCGGTGTGAGCTACGAGTTTCAACCGTGTAAACATTGCGCTACAACTTGCAATTTAAGAATCTGTTAGCACACTATCCTCATACTCCTTCTACTTCTATACTTCTACTTCTATTTCTCACACCTTTGCTTATACGTGGGCGTGTTTGTCGCGTGTGTGCTTTTGGCTAACGTAATGCGTCGTACATGTCCCATATGGCACATGCTGAGTATCTCAAGTTTATCCTCTGGGTTCTGCGGTATAAAAGTCATAAAACTGACAAGAAGAAGCGGTGACGAAGACCTCGACGCTGCGGTACAGTGCGGTAAGAGTGTTGCGTTCCGCTCGGCGAAAGGACTCTTCCTATCGCGTATATTCGAGGATTGAGACACGCTAAGAACGAAACAAGGGGTGCAGAGAGAGGAAAGAAGTCGAGACTTGATGGTGTGCTGAGGGAGACCTCCGGAGCCGCAAAATTAAGTTACGAGAGTACGGGGCAGTTAATCTTACCACGGTACCCAATAATGATCTTGTCGTCGAGTTTACGCCAGCATACCTCCAGATAGACTTATATGTACGTACATACATGGGTAAGTGTACACATAGCAATTTCGCATCAACTCGAAGTTTTTTCACTAATATTTATTCGTCGAAGATAGTTACATGTATTAATTGAGAATATACGAACACTTTGAAAATATGTGCGATTACAGTTTTAGAATATTTTCTGTAGACTTCACACAGTATTATTCACCTTCTTCAGAATAGATTTCTAGACAAGAGTTTTCACGCTGTTTTACAGAGTGACAATGTAGGTATGCTCTGATATTTCCCTATGGCATATTTTGCATTATTTTACATCATCTTTGTCCAAGATAGAGAGAAATGTTTATATTTTATTTGCAGAATATTTAAACCCTGAGCATTGTGTATGTAACATACATACAGTTATGCATTTCACGTATTTTACAATTAGCATAATAATTTGTATCTCTTTCAATATTATCTCGAATACCAACGTCTCAAGAGAATATTATAGGTATAGAATTACTTAATGTATAATACCAATCAAATTACTAATCGCAACATCAATGGATCGCGCTGATTAGGTTCAATATGCATTCCTGACTCGATATCGGATATGTTTTTCACAAATAATTATTGTATTACATACATGCATACATACAAATACCTTTACTTGGATTGCAAGCCCTATTCGAAATCTGTCATTTGCGCAGCGGCAATATAGCAACAAAATTTAAGGTTTTTTAGATAAAGTTATTCATTATTAATGGCTGGAATTTCGTTTGTAAAGTAGCTAATAATAATTACAATTATTTTCGTATTAATCAATTGGACTCGTTGTTAGTCATACCTGCACAAGTAGCAAGATTTCTTTTCAATTTTAGTTATGAATTTCAACTTTGATGACTGCAGTATTAGAAATCAAAAATGGCTAATTAAGAAAAATTTCATTTAATTTAATCGTCTTTTTTTGCACCTTACACTACAAATATAGCAGTGTAAATGTGGGCAAAAAATTTCCTAGAATTAGAAAAAACGATGCGGAACTGGTGGGTCTATTGTATATATTATCGTTTTATAACGCAAATAGCGTACGTACCGTGTTCGGTGAAACGAACTGATGAGCTACATACACCCACGCAGTATTATATACCCACGTTATAATCCAGATCTTTGACCTGTGCAGTTTACAGTTCATATTAGAAATTTTTTATTTTTTCAAAATTCTAATTGGGAGCCTGGAAGATTGATTATCATTCCTGATTATTTCTCTTGTTTTTCATGACCAATAAAATAAATTTTTTTTTCTCCCTCAATTTTCGATCATTCTTTATTCAAGGCATCATTCTTAGTTTGTCAGCATCGCTATAGGTGTATTCAGCACCAATTTGCAGTTCACATAGAAAATGACAATTTAGTTATACCTATGTATATGATAACACACAAGGGAGCAAAAAGATCGCACAAGGGAGGCTAGGGATGCTTTGTCGATCCGCTCATTTTTTACGGTTGTTGCAGAGTAAGTGCCTGAGACTAAGTCTCTTCAGTCTTCCCCAAAATTACAATTCACCTACTTTTACCCTCTGAAAAGAGACCATGCTTACTAATAGAATACCAAGCTGACAAATAAAAAAATTAACACAGTTTTTGCAACGGTTGTTATTTTCATCAGAATTCTTGTATATAAAAATGTGAATTTGTTATTATCATTAAATGAGTAAGTTCAGTAATCGTTTGATCCACATCAAAAATAAGAGAAAATTTATATTTGAAATTATATTCTGTTGACAATGAGATCGATTCTCTGTTTTTTTTTTTTTTTTCTCTCATAAATACTGTTAATTTATGGTAACGAGTTATTTTTTGCTTCTTTTTTTTTGTCCATTTTTTTAAAATAAAAGATCAACAATTACGCTGCAGGCTCTACATAGGAAAGTAATGTGGCATGGTTATTCACACCATTTACCTGAACGAATGGTTTCGCAATAAAAAAAGATGGACAAACGGCTTGTGTAAAATAAAATACGATAACTGATCCGCGCAACAAACTGCAAGTGAACCTACGCGCCATGTATGTGTTGGAAGGTTCGCATTTTTTGTTTTCAAATTTGAGCTAAACACTGCACGAATTTTTATATTTTATTCGAAACCCGGAAATCAAGTTATACCAGCTAGAACGTTGACGGTGATTGTAAAAAGGGAGCCTTATCGTCGCTATAGTTTGGAAAAAGTTTATTATCCCAAATTAGTAACAGTCATTGTCTATGGGTATGAAATTACGGGTTTAGATCTAAACATACCTATACTTATGTATGATACGAAATGCACTTAAGAGTATTAAGTAATATACTTTAAAGGGGCGTAACTTCTAGGTAATATTTTTAATTATTCATCAGTCACAATTTTATTATACATCATGAAAGTTGAAACGTTTTAATCAAGTAAATTTGCGAATTGGTAAATCCGTTTTTTTTTCTCCTGTTGTGATTAATACATACCTATAATAAATAAAACACTTACTATTGGTACATAAAATTTGCATAATTTTACCCAGACAAAGTGAAGACCATAAATACAGAAAAAAAAAAATTGAAAAAATGAAAATAAAATTAGTTGCTCACCATAATTAGAGTTTAGAAAACCAAAAAAAAAAAAATTCCTTTTGCGAACACGTTGAGTTGTATACTGAATAGATTTGACAAAATTGGTTGTTACTTGAGCTGAATCTAGTGAAGATATTTTTGCTCCGAAATTGGCGATTGTATTTGTAACTATACGCGCAGATCCCCAAATTGACGGTTGAACTTGCATGCGTATAAATCTTGAATAGAAATTGCGAACGAGGGTTCATTCAAATCAGGACTCTTCATCTCTGACCATTATCATGATGTCAAAGATCCTGTTAGAACCTGAAAAACCTGGCTATGGGTTTTTCACGCTAGCTATTTTTCAAATAAGTCTCAGAACATGGATAATCCAGATATTCGGATACAGAAATTGTACCAGAGGCTCAAAATACATCTAATTCTATTTTATGTGGCACACAAGTACACGTCTTTAAAATTTAATACGTTTAAATTCGAACGGATTTCACGATCGATCTATTTCGCACCCTCTTTTTCTCTCTCTCTCATTCTCTCATCTCTCGGATCATTTCCGAGCTTCGGCATCTACGCTGCAGCCTGCAACTCGCAGTTTAATAGCTTCATAAATGCAAAGAGCGTCGGCCGTTCGATCAACGAGCAAATAAAACTAGTTATCAACGTGTATGCGCCGCCACATGATCGTTTGACCGTGAAGAGGTTCCAAATTTTCGATTTTTCTAAAATTCGTATTTTGAATCTAAAAATAATTTTAAATTTGAGACCCAGTCCTGTTCAACAATATACTTTTAAGAACGAGTAAATGATTGAGATTCTGTACAACTATAAGTATCTGCAGCTTTGAGAACTTTAAGGTTTATGATAAACTGAGCATGTAACGTTAAAAATTAATTATGTATATCATTGTTTAATTTTTAGGTCAAAAAATATTTCGTACTTCTATTCAAAAAAGCCATTTTGTATTATACATACATTTTCAAATCTAGTAGATTAAGTAACTTTTAAATATCCTAGAATTAAGTTGATTCACTTTAAAGAATGATTCTGACGACCAGAAATAATGGCTTTCTTTATATTATCGGTATACACATTATATGATGTGATTTATTTTTCTGATTTAATGTAGAGTGTTGCACTGGGATTAAATTTCCATCCTCTAGAGTGATATTGCATTGTCGGTTTTGTTGTGGTATATACGAATATCTGGTGAATACAAAGCAGTTTAAAGCTGAGAGTAGAACTCGTGCTTATGGTCACGATAAAATTTATTTCGCGCTTCCTTCGGGCGCGTGTAGATATCAATATCCTTGATATTTCCCAATAAACTAAAACATCTCTTAAATTTTTCCGTCAATTTTACAATCACATCGAATGAAAATCAAATTATTTTCAATTCTCTTCAGTTCACGTATGTCCAAAATCTTGACGCAATTAATGAATTAATTAATTTCGATTTATCAGGCATATAGCCTTCCTATTTCTTGGCAAATTAAAAATCTATACCATGACCAGTTTCAAAGAGACGAATTGAAATTTTATTACATCTGTTTAAAAATCGAGGATACAATTTTCCGTAATTTCAAATTTTCAATTTAATCAAATACGCCTTAGGGGAGGCAACTCATTATGCGCGACCATAAAGCGGCCATCATTCTTACCGACTGCGAAATGGATTACATAGTACCAGATAAGAGTCGCTGTATGTTATTTCTGAAGCCAGAATGCTCTATCGAGTTTACCTTCTACAAAACACATACCATAAACTTCAACATTGTCATGGCTCCGGTTCTATCAATTTCTTAAAAGAAACGCAAATAGACTGAAATTATATCCTCGAATTCGTTGGATTTAAAGAAAAATAAAAAAAAATAAAAAAAATTAAACACTCTGTCATAAAGTCGGTAAGTCGATAATAAAACTATGAAACATATTTAACCCTATATTCACTGTAATAATTGTGGCGTAAATTATATGTCGAGAAGACAAGCCCCTTTTTAAGGGTTATAGCCCAAAAACAATTGACAACTCAATAAACTCAGACTATTCATCACAATATTAAATACAAGTATCATTTACTATTACGATTATTAATAACCCACGTTTTTTATTGCACTAATCATATTATTGTAGCCTAAATTTAATACCATGAGTTCTGGTCGGCCTATCAAATGTGTCGTAGTCGGAGATGGAACTGTTGGAAAGACTTGTAAACTCATTTCTTATACAACTGACAGTTTTCCTGGAGAATATGTTCCCACTGTGTAAGTACATCATTTTTTACATATTCAGGAATTTTTTAAATTGCACTTTTGTATCTGTACATTAATCACGCATGCTTATCGTCAAAACATATTTGAATAATCATCTTTTTACTTTCTAATCGCATGAACTTTATCTCTAAATGTTAAGAATTTTGGCTTCTGATGATAACTGAATGATATATTTAACACCGTTTTATGAAAGATCAAGTCTTCTTTCACAATTCACTTGATTTGTATTTTGCTTAGTAATACTTCCAGATATTAAAATATCTCGTTCTTTAAAGCCATTTATTTATTTAAAACTATGTACCAATACAGAGAAATTTATAGTCTGCGATATTTTTAGTCTGTTATTTATCAAAAGAAAAAAAGAAGGGATATTATCTTGATTATTTGTAATAAGTAAGATTTGGTCAAAATTTGTTTAAATTATAAGACTGCATTGTGTTCGGAGATGAGGATCAATAATGAATTAGAGTCCTTTATGTGATTCTATCTTTTCGACTAGCACTCCCCCTTACCATAGGTACAGACTAGTAGGGTGGCTAATAATAGTTTAGGCATGACTTGAGAATGTCCCACTAGTCACAGGAAGCAATCTGTTTGTAATTATCCTACTCGCACTTCCTTTCTTTCTTAACGGGGCTCAATAATCTTTACTTTTGTTGTTCATCTTCTCATCTCCTTGCGTAATTACCTGTTAAAGTTAATAGATTTGATTTACAGGCGTGTAGAAATGCGACTTCTATATCAAAATATTGTCCACATATTTTTGAATTTATTTAAAAATTAATAAACACTTTGGATAAAAGATTTTAAAAACATCTTTACGACGTTTATGTGATGTGTTTATTTTTAGATTTGATAATTATTCCGCCCCTATGGTGGTGGATGGTATACCAGTGAGCCTGGGACTTTGGGATACCGCTGGTCAAGAAGATTATGATAGATTGCGGCCCCTCTCTTATCCACAGACTGATGTATTTTTAATCTGTTTTTCCGTAACGAGCCCTTCATCTTTTGAAAATGTTACCAGCAAATGGTATCCTGAGATAAAACATCACTGCCCTGATGCACCAATGATTCTTGTCGGTACTAAAATTGATTTAAGAGATGATCGAGAAACTCTTACCGCTTTGGCAGAGCAAGGATTAAGCGCTATTAAACGCGAACAGGGACAGAAATTAGCCAACAAGGTGAAATTTTAATTTTAACACCTTTTTCAGACCTTTGTTTTCAATAGGAAATGTAAAAATGATTTGAATCAAATCCTTATTTGCAAATTGTGAGAATAAAACTGCAAAGATATACAAAGAATAATGACTATTTGATCATTTGAATGAAAGATATTGATTGAAATTAAAAAAAATCCCATTCTTCTGGTTTTTTTTCGAATTCTGTAAAAAATTGTTCTTTTTTATTTTAGATCCGAGCGGTCAAGTATATGGAGTGTTCCGCCTTGACACAACGTGGTTTGAAACAGGTATTTGACGAAGCTGTTCGTGCAGTATTACGACCAGAGCCACAAAAGCGTCGACAACGAAGGTGCAGCATGCTTTAAATACTGATAAAACTCGCCATCCATAAAAAAGGAGAATATAGTAAATGTCGAGAAAGACAAACGGCACGATATTTCGTTTGTTAAATAGAAGTTGGCTGTTTACAATTCATTTGACGAGATCAGTGATGGAATTAAGAATAAAAGAAAAAACACAAAAAAAAAAATATCAATTTGGCAGCTAAAACTTGGCCAGTCTCAGGTACAGTACCATATTCAACTTCCTGGTTTTATATCGACTTTGAAAGTTTAGTCATAATTTTACGCTGAGATCAAGCCTTAGAAAATGTTTAAAAATTATCAACCCCATTGGTTTTAGATGAATTTGATAAATCGACGATGAAAAGTGGAGCTGGTATTTTGGTAAAATGATCATTTCATTAACGTGGCAGCAATAACTGTACGATTCTTATTACTTTGGCAAAGGCCAACCTTAGGAGCTAAACATGACTCTTTGAACTTTCGGTTTGCTTCGACAATTAAAAAAATTTATAAATTAAGTTAATTTGTTTTACAAACTGATGATTCTCATCTTGCCAAAATACCATTCCCCATTATGGATGTTTATTGATAATGGTAAATAGTACAGTGTTAAAGTACTAGCCAGCACACCTGCCATACAACTTACGAATCGCACAGCTGTATTTAAACGATGATGAAAAAAAAACCATATTACGTTATTCAAATTTACAAAAAAAAAGTAAAATAAATCTGCGGTAGCTATTCAATGTTTAGTAAGACTTTGTGAAAATTTTAGTTATACTAGTAACTGGAAATAATGTTAAGTATAGGTAGATGGTGCCATAGCAACGAAAAATCAAATAGTGTATACAATTAATAGACTGCGGGTTCAAATCTTAGACAATACTATGCCGTATCAATTGTTTAACTAATCGAAGCAAGCAACGACTCCCAATTTTGTCATTTTTTATTTATATGATGAAAAAACTTCAACATCTTCTAGTTAATATCTTTTTTTTACAAAGAATTCAGCAGTCGTATATTGTCTATAATTGTAATTCTCAGTTGAATATATTAGTTGAAATAGAAAGATTGATATAATCTTGGATCTGATTTAGTCTGAAAGGTTTTTCCATTTTTTTTTTATTCTCAAACAAAATAGGTTTTGTTTGTGTATTTGGCCAGTGTTTGGAAGTTAGTTTGTTGTTGGCCCATAATCGATGCAACAGAGTCTCAATATTATCATATACCTATTAAAAGATAGCGAAAGGTAATAAAACGCAAGGGAAGATTGCATCTGACTTGAAGAAATATTGTTTTTTTTTATTTATTTTTTTTTCCGATTTGTAAACACGTCGTTTATGGCGCACAATTATCCTTGAATTAGTGTATTACAATTGACGTATTAATATTTAAAAATTCAGCTGTGTTATGTTCATTTAATAATATTTTTCACAAATTTTTTGATAATCCATTACATACCTAGATAGGTTTAAGCATTTTATGCTCTCTAAGCCCTGCACCTCAAAGTAATAATACTAACGATAAATAAAACTTAAACTAGTTTTTAAACATGCTATTTTTTTATCTTTATCTTAAAAAAAGTAAAATAAAAGTAAAAAAAATAAAAAAATAAAAAAAACTGAAAAAGGCATATATAGGCCTAAAAAACGTAAGACATTTCGTGCCATGTACTTTGGATAACACAAAAAAAACAATGTATACCATGTTAAAAATGAATATTCCCAACTGAAGTAAACGTAAAAAAAAAAGGAAAAAGAAAATGAAATTCGAACGGAAACCAAAAATAAAGTAACATATTATATTGTAGTAGATAAGGTTGAACTAACAAGGCAGATTGCTGCTTGCTAGATGTATATAATGTAGCATAGGATGAACTTATTCAATACAAAGGAAAGGAAAAAAAAGTTAAATGAAAAAAGAAAAAAAAAAAAAAAACAGGCAGTCTGTAGTAATTTTTGTACTTGTTAAGTTCAATCAAAATATTATGCTTAAACACAATAATAATAATTATTAATCAATTATTTATATATTGCATTTGTTTGTACCAGGAATTGTTACAGGCTCATTAAATAATCTTATTAGTTTTTCTACACTACCTCTCTTTATATCTAATTTACATGAAAAAAACGTACATTTAACTTTTTGTACTATCAACATCGATCAATATACCTTAGTGTAATAATAGTAATTAATAGTATTATTGATTTTATTCTAAAAAAAATTCTACTATCACGGTATTACATCAAAGTCAGATTTTTTCAATATGTGTTTAGTGAATAGAACGTTTTTAATCATCTACACGCACACATCACGATTGTTTTAGGACAAATAGCTAATGAGTTTGTAATATTCGGGTAACATAAAATATTATTCTACGTGTCTTTAACAATTGAGAGAGAGAGTGAAATGTTTGAAACTAATAATAATAATTTTTTTTATAATCTCAATAAGTTACGCTTAACGTTGAAAAAAAAAAATCCATTGCATTTATTGTAAGTGGTCAAATTTTTTCTATACTTTCTAATCATTTTATTATTATAATCATTATTTGTCAAATCGAAAAAGAAAAGAAAAAACAAAAACAAAAAAGAAAAGAATAATAATAATATTAATAATAATAATTATCCAATATAATATTCTCAGTAATATTACAAGGTTTGTGAAAGCTAATAGATGATAGATTATAATAGAACTAATTTTATTTTTTAAGATCTCCGTAAGAAAACTTTAACTTATTTTCATAAATTTAAATAGTATGTGTAAAGAAGAAGAAAAGATAACAAAAAACAAAAAAAAAAAAAAACTAAATTGAAATCGAATACTAGTATTTGAGTAATATGACAGCATTTTTTGATGCAACTAGTTTAAAATGTTTTTTTTTCCCCCATTTTGTGAAGCTGATTCTTTTCCAATTTTACTCAAGCGTGCGCGTGTGAATATACATATATACGTTACTAACACCATAATTTTATAAACACCGGAAGTTTATTTCTATTCCTAATTTTGTTTTATTTTCGTTTAACTGAAATAATATCAAGATATGGAAATATCTGGAGAAACAATTTATGCAAATAAATATTTAAGACTTGCACGCACGAAAATAAAATATAGATGAACATTCTTCTGTACGTGCCTTGCTTTTTGTGTCATATTTTTGATGATTTTAATTTGTTTGATAGCCACATCAGAAAGAAAAATCTGAGATGATAATTATATTCATTTTCAAATTTAGTCAATATAATAAGAATTCGAACGATTATACCTAGAAATGAAATGATATTATTGCGAATAATTAATTTGTTTACATAATTTGCGCACATAGTTAAGGAGAATAAAATATACTACATTCCGCTGTAACCATCGTGAGACATTATATAGTTTTCCAAAATAACTAGCATTGCGTAAAATAATGAAAACATGAAGAAAAGAAAGAAAGGAAGAAAAGAGAGAAAAAAGAGAAACCGAAAAACACAAAAAAAAGCAATTAAATAAATAAATAACGATGAAAGATAGAAAATATAACGAAATGAATGAATATTTCATTAACATAGAATTCACATTTGACACGAAAAATATACTACTTACAGATAATGCAATAAATGGAATTGCTTTAACAATAGATTTTGTATGACTTTACTCCATGCAGAGTGCTGTAAACCAAAGTTTAATAAACGATTTACATACTACAATCTATATTATAACATTTACAATCATTGCACGTGAGCGAAAATATAAGTGAATGAATAAATTATATAATATTCTAGTCACCACGACTCTGCTTCTAAATAATAAATTTTATTTGTGAATATAAAATACATACTAAAATTATTCAAATGTATTTAATTAATCTTATAATATTCCTTTACCCATCACAAACAAAAAATAACAAAATAAAAAAATTACAGGTATTACTACTATAATTATTACTACTACTACTACCATCACTATCATCGGTTTAAATAATTAATAATTAAATCAAATATAATACGGATTTTCAAATATTGTCAATTTTATATATATCAGAAAGAAACTAAAGTTCTCTTTATATTACTAAAAAAAAAAAGAAAAAGAAAAGAAAAAAAAAATTAATCGTACTAAATATATCTGATATTCTATGTATAAAAATTTCAATAAAAACTACATATGCTAGAATAGAAGTCGTCCATTTTTTGCAATAAATTATATTATAAATATACAATTCTTATCAAGGTTTAAGAATGATATACGTATACATCATGTTACAATAAATTAGCACCTAATCATTCAAATTCAAATAACGGCGGGCTGCTATTGTAATACTTCTATTGCTAGTGGCGTCTGAAATAAAACGAATTTTATACGATGCCGACGATAATGTTGTCTCTTTCAAATATAATTGAGCTAGAGCTTTTTGCGCAAGTCAATATCTGGCACTGCTATCGCAGCTGCGCAGATCATGTCAACCCAACCATAAAAAAGTGAGATAGAGATATATTCTGTCTGTTTTAGATCGTAACCTCGCCACTTATAGGGATTAGGAATCCACCATAGAAAACCCCTGTTTCGTTATTTCATGTTTTCTTAAAAACTAGACTGGAGCATGTTTGGTATAGGTATAAGAAACTGGAAAACAATAAAGTCAGGGGCCAACTTTTCATAGGTATTTTACAGACAGTGTATGTCTGTAAATGTTGATCTTATCGACAGTGTATGTCTGTATTTGTTAATTTTACCGACAGTGTATGTCTGTAAATGCTGATCTTATCGACCGACATCATATGTCTATGGTTGGCACAACCGGGCTTCCGTAGGGCTTCCGCAGGTTTTCGTTGATAAGTGACGTCACGTCAACATAGTACGTCGGCATGAAATAGGTTGAGGAACGCTGACATAACACTGTTGAACCACTTGGACCGATGTCCCTACAGTCGCCTCGACACGTTGAACGTTCACACTGTACATCGTCATGGCACCCTTTCTGCCAGGATTTAGAGGAAAGTTCAACCGGTTTTTATCCGATATACAATTACTACAATATTTGATTGTATTTTTTGGATTATTTAATTTATCTCTGTGCCTCTACGAAGATCAAGTTGGTAAATTCGACTGGTAATAAATCATTAACATACTTTAAATATAACAATAATCACTGCAGTGCCCAACCTCCTCAATAATTCACGACACACACCATAATCATCATCATCATAAACTTGAAAAAAAAAAAACTATTTACCACACGACGATACAATGACCGTGCATTATTCCATCTAATTTCATTCAATTTAATAAATCAATGAAATTAATCTTCAATACGATTACAGGAGACAGAATTATGTAGGAAAAATAAAATTCGCTAGCTTTGACACTGTGTCGGCTGCTAAAAAGATAATCGTTGCCACAGAGGAGAATGTTGTCGCTGCTTTAAATTTAAAATCAGGTAAGGTCTTATCATTTAACTATTTCAATCTACAAACAATCATTCTAAACATCTTTTCACATCTTTCGCACAAACTACCCCATATTTTCTTTCATAAACTTATTTTCAGGCCAAATATTATGGCGACGAGTATTAGAGCAAAGATGTGCAGGTCGTATCCGAGCCTTAGGAGGTGTCTCAGACGGAGATCTAGTAACAGTTAGCGGCGGAGTACCAGCCATTGTTCGTGCCTGGGATTTGGCTACTGGTCACATACTCAACGAGTGGCCATTAGCTGAACAGAATCCTGAAAGGTTTGTATTTACATAGAATTTCATACCCAAACAATATTCACACAGGATACTTAATGAGCACTGTTACCTAAAACAGTAAATAGAATTTTTTAAGACTTAGAGGAAAGAAAACTAAGCAACAATCTTTAAATTCCTCAACAGATTAGCTTGAAAATTAAGCGATCAATTTAATTACAGAGTTTTAGCGACTTAAAATCATTTTTATTAATTATTTCCAACAAATCAAGATTAGTCAATTTCGGAGAGTTGTAGTCATTTAAAAAGATCGTTATTTTTAATATCCTGATGTTAGGAAGTATCTTACTTATATGAGTGGTTTCTTTCAGGATTGATTCACCATTTATATCATTTTCTACAACAGGATTATATCACGCTAAAAGGTTTTTTTTTATTAATCGATCTGCACGTTTAAGCAATACTGTCACATTTTAGAAGGGTGTAATATGATTGAAATGTTTCTTGTTCAAATTCCAGTCTAAATTGTATTAATAATTCTGAATCAATTAATGGGAAGTAGACTAAATTACATTGAATTAAACTCTTGTTCGACATTTTGATCTACAAAAAAATTAATCACAAATAAAAGAGGTGTAAATTCTGGGAAATATAATTGTTAATATACGATTCACCATAAGCACTTATAGTCTTTATCACAAAACACACTGTGGTTGAATTGTCAGAACTGATTGTATCATGTTGTTTACTATATGTGAATATTCCGAGCCTTTCATAAGTTTTAATTTACAATAAATGAACGAATTTTTTTCTTCAACAGAATAGAAGATGTTATGTGGCACATAAAATACGGAACTCTGCATCATATCTTGCCGATATATAACAGTGGTGTAGAAGTGACTTCGTACGACAGTAAAACTGGTGAAAAATTGAAAGTGAGAAAAGTTTCAGCACCTTTTATAAGCGAAGAAACAACGTAAGACTAGTTTTCTATACTCATATATTCGGTTCATTATTAAATTCGAAAATTATTCAACAATGTATAAATTACTTGATCCACTATTTACAGTCTTCTAAATCACGGTTTCAGGTGTGTCTTAGCAGCGCCCTATCTAGTATGTCTTAACGGGGTTGATTCACTGGCTAGACTTTTCATTGTGCATTTATTCGATCCAAATGCACAACTACAATCTATAACAATAAACACTATTTTTGGGGCTGGAGAACAAGGACCGTATAAATTAGAGCTGGTACCTGGTGATGAACCTGTTGTATCTGTAAGCACAGATAATGATCAAAGAAAACGAGTCCTTATTATCGGGAATGAGTCTATTCCCATTCGTAACGACATTAGTGGAGATACAGCTTTGTATGTAACAACTTCTGATGAAGGAAAGGCTTTGCTGCAAACTTCGATTAAAAATGGGGTAAGCTATGGCTTAGAAAACTTTGAGAAACACATAAATCTTTTTAACAATGGATATAAAAATGTTTTAACTATTTTTCAGGCTATCGATATTGCTGCTGTTGAGTTATCGACTTTAACTTCAATTCCAAGCTTGTCTGTTTCTTTGTCACATACTTCTTTACAATCTCCTACCATTCTGGCATCCGTTTGTCCTCGTCAGCCTAAAGGCACTGGTTGTCGTCACCTTTTGTCATTCGATGATCACAGCGTTGGTTTATTACAACATAGTCGTCTTGTTTGGGTCAGGGAAGAAGCTCTGGCTAATATAGTCGCGGTGGAGATAATGGAGCTGCCTATGTCCGATCGTGAACAAGCTATAGAAACGGAATTTGATCAGAAAGAAAGTGAGTTGTTGATTTTCCGTTTTATATGATGCCTTATGTTGTAATGTTTATGGTTTATGGTAATTAATGGATAATCGTGAAGAAGTCAAAAGATGAAAGAATTTATTAAAATTTGTACTTAAATATTTCAAATTTGTCCCAAAGCAAAACATATTTGTAAACTACATTAATTAACTTTTCTTTTATGAATGGCTGCTGGCAGATTTTGATGTAGATGGTACATGTAAGTAGCCGCGTAAATCAGGCTGGTGAAATTGTGTTTTATTTTTTAAATTTGTCAATAATTAAAGAAAGATCGCATGATTTAAAGGCGATAATTTTACCCTATTTTGTGTGCTAGTAATCTATTATATTAGGTGATTAACTATATCCTGCTTTACATCTAAATAAAAAAAAAGTGTGGCAAAACCATCAATCTTATAGAAAAGTAGTTTCAGATAGCATAAAAACACAATATTGAGTGTTTTGATTTAGAATTCAAGTTTGCCAACTATTTTCCCAACATTTGATATATGTGGCTTATCAAGGAATAGCATGATTTGTTATAGAACTAGTTTATCCGATTTAAAATCCACAATAACGTGTTGTTATTGCCTTCTGTAATTAAAAAAAAATATAATTAAAATAGGAAGTTTTCAGAAAAATAATTTTATTTCTGTTTCTTTAGGGGATGTTGTAAGTATGATGGTGCGAAGAATATGTTCACAAGCTAATCAATTAAAGAGTTTACTTCAAGCTGTGATGGGTTTTTCACCACCCCAATCTAATCAAAGGGCTGATTTAGTTCGGGATGAATTTGGACTACATAAAATGATCGTTGCTGTTACGGGTGCTGGGAAGGTAGAGACTCAAGAAAAAGTTTCATGTTAAACATTTCATTCGCAAATATTTATATCAGTTATATTGTTTTAGATATTTGGTATCGAGTCAAAACGGGGTGAAATAATATGGCAACTAAGAGTTAAAAACGTTAGTGGTTTCTCTAAGTTATCAAATAAAATGATTTTGTACGTTCAGAGAGGCAGTAGACACTTTCCCCATCCTCCTCAGTGTGCTCTTCTTGCAATGGATAAGGTAAACTGTTGTATTCTGTACATGGAGAAACATTTCTCCAAACATTTACATATGAAGAAACATTTTTATCTTTTTATAATTTTCTTTCTTTTCTCCTGCAGGAGACTAGCGAAGGTGTAATTTACACTTTCAATCCAATGACTGGTCAGCCTTTAGGCGAACTCACTAAGCTAGGCTACAAAGTAAAACAGTCTATGCTACTTCACGTATCTACAGATGATTTCCTTAGACCAATTATTCTCCTTGATACAATGGATGTTGTCCACATATTCCCTGAGAGCGCCAAAGCAAATGCTGCTGCTGTAGCTAGGACTCTTTATTTCTTTACAGCAGACCCAGAAACTGGAGTGCTTACTGGATTTTCTCTCTCATACAGCACACCTGAGGTACAGTGTTGCCGCTTTATATTCTCAAATCATAAATTTAAGGTTCTTAATGTGTTATTTTTTTCATTCAAATTATTGTATTTACAGGAATTAGTAGCGCATACTGTATGGCAAATGATTTTGCCCACAAAAACTCAGCAGATAATAGAAGTTGTTTCAAAGAGTACAATAGAACGTGTTCACTCTCAAGGAAGAGTTTTGGGCGATAGATCAGTGCTTTACAAATACATAAATCCTAATCTAGTCGCAATAGCGACACTGGGTGTTGGCAGCACTCATAAAAGTGAGAAAAATATGGTTTTTAATTCCATTTATGGAGTATATAATCTTCAGAAATTTAACAGCGACGATAATCTTTCCAGACACTCTTAGCTTGTACCTTTTGGACGTTGTATCTGGCGCCATGGTGTTTTCTGTTGTCCATAAAAGAGTTAAAGGGCCTATCCACATTGTACACTCTGAAAACTGGCTTGTTTACAGTTACTATAATGAAAAAAGTCGCAGAACAGAATTAGCAACTTTAGAACTGTACGAAGGAAAAACACAAAGCAATACAACAGGTTTGTGGGTATATTTAAAAATTTTCTTCAAAATCATGTGAACCTTCTTTTTAAATTCTATTTCGTTTAAAGCTTTCTCATCGTTAACAACAACTGTGTTGCCAATTGTTGAGAGACAAGCATTTATATTTCCTGCATCGATTGAATTCCTGCGAGAAACAATTACGGAAAAAGGAATAACTAGTAAACATATTATGGGTGAGTTTATTCTGCAGTATAATTAATACTGTATAAATAATGTTTAATTTATTTGTATCAACTCTATTATACTATTGTAATTTATTTTTTTAGTCGCGTTGGCCAACGGAGGTATCTTAGAATTACCATGGATGCTCGTAGATCCAAGAAGACCAATTAATCCAGAGATGAGGGAAGAAGGAGTGATACCATACATGCCAGAGATCCCAATTCAAATGGATGCAATCGTTAATTACAATCAAAGCATAGCTAGAGTTTCTGGAATTCATACAAGTCCCAGTGGTCTTGAAAGTACCTGTTTAGTATTTATTCATGGTCTTGGTGAGTTGTTGTAACATTAAATTTGATTTGGTATTATTTGTACACTGATTAATAAACATGTTTGTTAATGTTTATTTATTTTTCTTATAGACTTATTCTACACACGAGTGGCCCCGTCGAAAACTTTCGATGTACTAAAAGAAGATTTCGACTATTATTTAATAACAATAGTTCTTTTGGCGTTAACGATATCTTCTTACGTTACAAAAAAGCTTGCGTCTAGAAAGGCACAAAAACAAGCATGGAAATGATAGTCTTGATATAGGAATAAATCTTGAAAGGATTTTTATCTGGTTTTTTTTTTGTTCATAAATAGAGAAATGCTGGCTTGTTGAAGGTAATATTGCAAAATACCATAAATATTTTATAAATAGCTATTAAAGGTACAAAACGATATCTATGTAAGTGGTTATAATGTACCCAAAGATGATCTTAAAATATATTATGCATATAGATTTATTTAACTCTTTTACTGGTACGAAAGGCTGTTCTAATATTCTACCAAGAAAATTAATTAATGCAAAATGTAATTCTTTCAAATGTTTCAGATCATTAGATTTATTCAGTCCTTGAGCTAACTTATCGATTAAATTATATATAAGAATCAAAAACATTTTATTACAATTAATTTTGCTGTTAATATTTATTTATGGTTTAATTGTTGCTATTATATCGATTTTGAATTAGTCGTAGAGTCTAAGTAATTATAGAAAGACACCAAAATAGGACTACATATTCAATTCCATTCCATGTATCTTTACGTGTTCAAATATTTACATAAAAATGTTGTGATCTGGAGTTTAAATTGCATACGTAATAACATACTTTGGTACGTAGTACATACATTACATACATACATACATGCGTCATTTGGTTTTTGATAGTTTGTTATTCCAGTAAAAGAGTTAAAGCTCTCCAAAGATATGAGTGAATTTTTTTGTAGGCAAATGTTGTAAAAAATCTTGGATAATTATTATTTTCTTCAAAGGAATAAGCACATGATTGAATTATAACGTTGTGTTTCAATTTTCTCAACTATGAAATATTTGTTTTTAGTATTACACACTGCCTAAAAAATCTATCTTTTCTATTTTGTTTTCTTTTCTTTCTCTCACTCTTTCTCCTTTTCTCTTAAGACAGAGTATATATTCAACTAATTTTACCCAGACCACAACGTTACGAATAGTGACAAATTTCTTCAAATTAGATCGAATGATTACCCGATTGAAGGATAAAACTGTTTGCACATCTTTTTATTCTAAAGGGAAATATTCTGTGGGTAATTGAATTGTATTCCTGTTTGTGATAAGTGCCATGTTTCATTTTAATGAATATAATAACAAGGAAAGAAAAAAAATAATAAGATTGCTTGTCAAAATCAATGAATTGACTGTTTAATAAAAAGTGAAATTTTGTTGCTACGAATTGGAATTACATGAAATGGAAACAAGTATTGTACACGATATAATTTGTAAATGTGTTGATAAGTTTAATTGACTTTTAGTAATTTGACACTATCGTAGTACGAATAATTTTCATTTATTAATATTATCAATCAGCATTTCAAAAGATTGAATTGATGATGGTGTCGGTTGAGGTATTTAAATGATTATATGTATTTAAATAAATAATAATAATAATAATAATAATAAAAAACAAACAAAAAAATAATAATAACGAGAATAGTAGCCAATTCAAGAGGATGTATGTACTAAACTTGTAAAGACATTCTCCTAATGGTAGAATTTTTTTGTATCGTTTAGCTAGTCCAATAAGTACATACATACATATTACTAGACACCATTTATAATATATAAAAAAGAAACAAGCAAAAAAAGGAATAGAAAAAAAGAAACTAAAAAAAAAATCGAATTTTTCGGATAAAGCGCAAATTTAGAATTCATTTAAAATTCGAGCTTTTTTAAACAGAGAATAATACATTGAATTGTTAGTTGGATTCAACACACCTAGCTGAATTGCTTTCAGGCAGCAAGCGAAAAATTACGCTTGTTAAGCGGAGATAGCGCAATGTTCTGCTGCTTTACTCAGCAGACTGTTCAACGATCCGTTACCAAGAAGCGCTTGTAAGCGCTAAGTGTGTTGAATGCAACTGTTTTAATAGTAAATGTAAATTTCTGAATGAAACCCAGAAGGTTGAATCTACGATTAATAATGATACTAACAATTAAAGAAAAAGAAGTGTAAGTAAACAATTTATTAAATGAAATATTTAACAATTAAGAAAAAAAAATAACTTACATACCTAGTTGAATAGATACATTGAACATAGTTTTGTACATAATGACATCAATATTATATTTACATATTGAACGTTTTATCTTGAATGTAAGTTACGATCGTTTCTATATTCACCTGATATTCGTTTTGTATATTGAAATTTGCCACCTGAAATATAATAAATCGAAATTTGTAAAGATAACAAATCATTATCGGCATAAAAATCGTACCAAATTTGAACAAAATTCTACCACATTGCTATTATACCTTTTCGATATCAACAAAACACTTTTTTTTTGTTAAATCAAAATTTATAGCTGGACTCCAAATGCTAATACATTTTACCCAAACAATATCCTCGTTGTAGTCGGCTATTTTTTTATACAATTCCACACAAGCCATCTGTAACAAGTATATAAAGTGTTTAATAATGTTTATATGTATATTGACTAATACTAAACTCTAATATTCAGTTATTTGACCTGTAAATAACGATGTTGATATTTGCTTAAATAAGGTTTAGCCGCTTCTAGTATATCCCATAATTCTCTTTCGTGAATTTTCAAATGATTGACGACGTCTCCCAACTGGGAAAGTAATTCTTTTTGAAGTTTGAACACTTGAGTATACTTGTATACGTTGCCAGTTTCCTTTTTATAACTTTCTTTTGCTGATTTGATGAGAAACTCCGAAAGAGCCGGCAACACTTCTCTGTAAAAATTATACAAATTAAAGATGAGAAAATTCTGATACAATTTGGACAATTAATTATGATGAAATAAGTGCATTGAATAACATAGAAGCAAATCGAAAACCCACTTTAGTGTTCTAGACCTTATGAAATCCTTAGAGACATGAGCAAGAGTACAAAGAAGACCCCAAGCACGATTTATTATGATAGGACTTGAATCTCTGAATCTATATACCAGCGGATGCCACAGTTGATGTACAATTGGTAACAATTCATCCTCCCAATCGCTTATAACAACCAAACCCTCCTGCAATGTCTCTATGGCAAGCAACTTTATCCCAAGATCTTTAGATGGCAAAAAATGAATGCAACGATTCATTATTGACACTGTCATTTTAGTGTGCAATGGTATCACCGGTTTTTTCTCTTCTGTAATACAACGTTGATTAAATGTTAGATAAACATCGATTTCTGGTATTTATTTCTCTCCTTTTCTATAATAGTTTCTTTGTTTACCCTCGTAATTATAATCTTGGGGGTCTTGGTCTTCAATTTTAAATTCAGACGTTTCTTCCTTAGGTTCAGACCCCATTTCGTCGTCCAGTTCATCAGAAACCTTTTTAGCTTCATAATGTTCTAATAATATGCTAATTACTGTCTCTGCCTTGTCTAAAATCTCAGGCTTTTTTTCCTCTTTTAGAGGAGTTTTATTCGCGTTACTTCTTAACAATCGTCTTATACAAGCAACAAATGTATGAAACACTTTTAGAAATGAGTAACAATTTCTCTCCTGAAAGTTAATTTCGCTTTGCGATAACACATCTTGGACAATTTCTTCAAGGGAAGGAAGTATGTCCATTGTACATTGCTTCATAACGACATTAACAACATCTAATACACCAGGATTACGTTCAACCCTGCGCAACTTCAACGTTATATGATATGACAAATAATCAACATTTGCTTGCAGGAGATTTCCTGTTGTAGCACACTGCGTCGCCTCGGCAAACGAAGCGAGGGTATGAAAGCCAGCAATACTAATTAAAGTTTGTCTGTTCCCTGAAATTATCAGAGAAAGTTCTTCAGAAATATTTCTCTAAGACGAAAGAATAGTAAACAACTAAAAACTAAATATGATTATAGTTTGATTCAATGAGATAGAGCGAAAATACTTGCCAGCTCTTTCTATAACTAGGTAAAGAGTCTGTAAAAGAAATCTCTGGAATTCTGCTTTTAGGGTTTGAGCAATTATTTCTAAACCTTCCAGCAAGAGACAGCATTGTGCTACATTGCTCTGTGCTTCGCGGAGACTTACTTCGGCTGAGACAGTTAGTGGTAAATTCCAAGTAGTTTGCATCACATAATATTCAACGACTGATTGATACTCGGACAGATCTGACGAACGTGTGACTTGATCTGTAATAAAAAGTAAATGGTTGTTAGATTACAAAATATCGATACAATTATTGATTATTCCATACACAAGTATATACCGCTTATAATCCAGTTCAATAAGAGCGTTAGCTCTTTTCTGTACTGTGACATGTTTGAAATCATGTCAAGAATCGTATCTACTAAAATTCTCAAGTCTCCATACTGGCCGAGAAGTCTGCAAATATTTTTAATCTTTGTCTCCGCAGTTGAATCGTGAAGAAATTTGAAATGTCTCCAAGAATCAAAACCGTGGTGATGAACTATGTTGTCAAAGTCTGCAAAATAAGTACCAGTAATTTAACTAATCTCTTATTTTCAATTTCAGTTAAA
Source organism: Macrophya annulata (assembly GCA_963924015.1). NCBI lineage: Eukaryota > Metazoa > Arthropoda > Insecta > Hymenoptera > Tenthredinidae > Macrophya > Macrophya annulata. The sequence continues at coordinate 2,832,512 of OZ001260.1, forward strand.
TTTTGCTGAAACGGAATACATACTTGCCTTTAATAGCCACATCTTCGAGGAGTGAAATATCACTGCAATCTAATTCGGTAATGTATACTAGCGCTAGAAGCAATCTTTGCAGATGCGCTACCGAAGACATTATTTTAGGTAGACGTTCTGTTCCTAGAATTTTTATATATCCTCCAAAATGATTCAGACAAGATATTTGCTCCGAATGATCTGGAAATAAATTCAATGAAGTTTATTAATTTTGTCAAAGATTTTTTTAAGTCCAACGGATATTTCCAAATGAAAAATCGAACAAACTCACCGCCTGTTCTCATTATTCTAGGCAATTTTGTTAACAGTGTGTAAAAAGATTCTTCTAATTCTTCAATGATAGGTCTGACTGCGTTATTTCCTTCTGCATATTTCGTTCTAATTTCATTCAACGCCGACCTTGCAGCTGTGTTTACTTCGTCGATATCATCTTCGGATAGTGTTATTAAAATCTCTGCTAATTCTTTGTGATTTGGCTTCATATTCCTTTTATTTAAATTTGGCAAAGAGAATTTGAACAACAGATTAATCTTTGGTGATTATTTCACGACGAATTAACGACCAATAATCTAAACAGTGTACAGTTTACACCTAATAAAATACCTAGGACATTTCAGTAGCAATGAGCCCGAAAATTCTGCTAATTCTTTCCTAACTCTAAAATGTGAATGTTTTACTAATCCGACCAAGGCTCTTATGCAAACATTGAGTTTTGTTGAAGCAGCATCCAGCCACTCCTGAGTTCTGCTAGCTGTTTCCATAAATTTCATCATTCCACCTTTAGATCTGGATGAAATTCCCAAGGGATCTGAAGCAGATTCAATATCGTGTCCAGAGAGAGAAATTAAATGTGTAACTGTGTCCAGTTCAGGTAAGTCTTCCATAATCAGAGACAATATTCTGCTCAAAGCCCGTAAAGCCATCTGAAAATATTTTCTATCAATTTGAATATTTTCAGGAAACATTATGCAATGGTTTTTATTGTTTTTATCAATTAATCTGCAAGTATTAATCATCTTTTTTCTCAATTTAAATTTAATACTCCTTCCAAATACCATGGGAATTTTATGTCCTTGGATTTCGCTACCCTGAGCTGTTTCTTGAAGCCCAGTTACAATCCCGGGAGAAAGTAGCATAATTATATCAGCTGCTTGATCGCGAAGCCCTATGTCAATAGTGTCAGAGTCGTCATGAACCAGGGATAAAGTCATGATGGTTTTTATTGCAGCCAATCTGTGGTGAATGAGATTAAAAATCAATATCAATATTTGCTGAAAGAAAAAACGGAATAAAACGTTACTAGTCGATTATTTTTCAGCCAACTCACCTGAGCGATTGAGATTTTTCTGTCTTAGCTATTGAAACACATAAATAAATGGCCTGACTAAATTTACCAATGTTATCACGGACGTAAAACGCCTCGATCACATCTGTGCAGCTGTTTTTTATTAAATCATTTATAGATAGAAGTACGCTTTCCTTCAATTCTTCATGGGACTGAATAACTGTTTAATAAAATAAATGTTTATTGATGTTTTGGATGAGAATTTTATTGGAAATATTAAATCTCACAGTATCCAGTTCCCTTTTACTTACCCATGTGCTTTTCTTTTTTATCAAAAATTTGATAAACTAAAGTTGAGAACAGATTTGAAAATACTTCTATCTTGGCTGTTCTTGTCTTTGAAATTACCGCTCTTAGGCAATCGATTAAATGTAATTTTATTTCTTTTCTAAAATAAGAAATATATGTTTATTCAAACTATTTAGTTCATTGAAAACTACAAGTAAAGACTACATCATATTTTTTTTTCACCTCGTATCATCCTTTAGCAAATGTGTTACAATGGGAAGTAAAATGTGATCTTGAAGGTCTTGTATTACTGCCGGTGATATCTGTTCGACATGACGTTTTAACTGATCTGCAGTTGCAATATCCGGAGTTTTTTTCAAAGAATCGCAGAGCGGTTTGAGTTTCGAAAATCCTTCGAATATTTTCAGCCTTTCCATGTTTTAATAAGATTTGTATATGTGAAGGTTTGTTTATATAACGCTATTCAGAAGAACTTGAATTATCGCGAACATATTATTGTTATGAATCGATTAATTGTTGCGCGTGAAAATCATGCTTTGTTATCCAAACAATTGGACATAACCAAACTTGTAACTTGACAATTCAACACGTAGCACGTGACACTGACGTTAAGTTGTCAATATTTAGATACGATGTAGATATTTATAATTTACGTAATAGAATTGGTTTTCACTTTACCAAGCTCAGGTTTATCGCGAGTTAAAGTTAGTCTGAACGACGCTTAGTATTTAAAAATGTTACTTTTGATAAAAGGATGGTCATTTTGATTAAAGCGCTGCCCAACACCTAACCTAACCTCTAACCTCCAACCTAACCTAAAGGAATCGGAAGTAGTTAACAGCGTTAAAATTTCTAGTGACGTTGTATCCTGTCCTAAACTCATCCAACTTTACCCTAAGCAGATTGAAAAGCGGTAATAAATGACCAGTGCATAAATTCGATTAGGGTTGCATATCAAAGAGTTTTTATTATTATTTTATTTTTTTTTATAACACTTCGACAGAAAGTGAAAAACACCTTTGGAGTTTGGACGAGGAAGATTGTGGACGAAAAAGAAATAGAAAAAGAGAAGAGTTTTAAAGTGCGTTAAAGGTGTGTTTTCAACGATAGTGCCGATGTGCGATTAAATGATAAGAGACCGCGTCGTGGCTTGTTCGATGGTTTTTGTGGCAAAAAATTTTTTTCTTGATATAATATAATTCGACTTGACCTAGAAAAAAAGATTAAACTCTAAATATGGTAACTATCACGCGAGGCTTCAGAATTCCTTGCGTCGTTAATTCTAGCCGATGTTAATTCCTTAACTTCTATAACAATTTGTAATTGTTGTATATCATGAATCCATTTGTTTTTTTATTTTTTTATTTTTTTTTTTATTTCAGATGCAATTCATGCTTCTATTCAGCCGCCAAGGCAAACTACGACTACAAAAATGGTACGTGGCTCATCCGGACAAATTGAAAAAGAAAATAACACGCGAATTAATTACAACCATATTAGCACGAAAGCCGAAAATGTCTAGTTTCTTAGAATGGAAGGATGTCAAGGTTGTCTACAAAAGGTACGAATATAAAAATTAAAAAAAAATAATTTTGATCGTTCATCAATTATTTTACTCTTTAATCAAAAAATAGGAAAAACAAATATGTATATGTTTTGTTTATTTAATTTTTTCTTTGGTCTTTTTTCAGATATGCTAGCTTGTATTTTTGCTGTGCCATTGAACAAAACGACAATGAACTGTTAACTCTTGAGATTATTCACCGCTATGTTGAACTCCTCGATAAATACTTCGGCAGTGTGAGTATCTACACTTTCTATAACATGTAAAACCAAAAACTAACACTTAGCGCTACTTCAATTTGGAATTCGATTTACCATATTTAAATTAAACCAAAACATGAGGTAAAAAGTTATTTGAGTAAGGCTGGAAAAATTTTTAGATATAATGTTAATAATTTTTAATGCATCAAAGATTCTGCATTTTTTTTCTTTTTCGTTCCTTTCAAATTATTTATAACGAAATTGAGAAAAAAAGGGGTAAGAAATTGACGTTGTTATATTCAGGTGTGCGAATTGGACATAATCTTCAATTTTGAAAAGGCTTACTTCATATTGGACGAACTTTTGGTCGGTGGTGAAATACAGGAGACCAGTAAAAAGAATGTGCTGAAGGCTATCGCTGCCCAGGATCTACTGCAGGAGGTTAGTCACGGGGATGTACCCATTGAGTTGTGACCTGTCTTATTTATTTACCAATTGTTGCAAGATAATATTTACCTTCCTTTTAAAGAATATTTCATTTCCAATAATTATCCCCTATCCCGGGTTGTTTTAGGCGAGCGCATGTTTTTATTGTATGATATATTTATAACCAGGGAGCAGGGAGAGGGGGTGTGCGAAGTGTTCTATTAGATTAAATTTTTCCTTTCTTTACTATTATATTCAGTTTTAAAATTAATATAAATTTAATTATATATTTTATTTATTAATACAATCATTCAAATGTCTAATATTATATTACAAAGGATCAATTTTATCCACGATACAAATCGTGAGAGAAATTTATCTTTAAAGGTGCCTGGGCATGGAGTGATTGAAACAGAATATTCTGTATAAAATATGAATATATTTAGTATAACTGCAATGATGTTTAAACAATATTTATGTATTTTAATGCTGAAACAATTCATTTAGTAGGTATAGATATTCCAAAGTGTTTAATTGGTAAAATTATGAAGGTCAGTGTTTTTCTCTTGTTTAGAAAAATTTATGAAAAAATGATACACTTGTGTTCTTTTAAAAAACTTGTTTCGTAATTAATTATCTCGCACATCCTCGAAAAAGATGATGATTTATGTATTTATATATATTCATATAACTATTACTGAGACAACCCAACTGTATCCCTTGAATCCTGTGGTAGTTGTGTGTGGCGTACCTAACAGCAAGATTTATTAACATGAATTTACAGCACGTTCAGTTTAAAAAATATATACATATATATATATATATATATGTACAGAGCTTACCAAATATTGAGGAAGAAAACATTTCGCTTCCAATCAAGCCGTTCTCTGTATAATAATTTGTTCCATAAAAATGACATACATATACATAATAATAGCATAATAAGATATGAATGTTAAATTGTTGAAACATATAGGGGAAAAAAAACAAAAAGTCTGTCACGTGTTTAAGACACGTTTTTTTTTAATTTTTTTTTGTGGGAATTTCTATCACCTTATTTAATGTGCCAACAAAGATACGACATTATTTTTTCTTAATCGTCGTACATGGCAAAATAATACAGCATGGGTAACATTTATTAGCAATTATAGTTGAACACAGATGGTATTGAAAAATCATTCGTACATAATGAGATGGCCCATTGGAAATATAGCATAGTACGAAATTTAATTTGTATTAAAACAGGCTGTTCTCTATAAAAAAAAAATATGACCGACTTTCAGATATTGTAATAAAATATTTACTAGTATTATTTCTGCTACGATTTTTTTTGTTTTTTTTTTTTGATTTCGTAAATAATTTGAAAATATCACAAACTGTTAACCATGCCTTGATGTAATAAGAACGAAAATGAATTGAGCCATTTATCTTAGTAATATTTCAAAGATTCTTCTGCATTTCACTAGCATTGCTAATAATTACACATACCAAGCACATCTCAGATCTCATATAGGTACAGATTAGGAATCTTATGGTATAGAGTTGGTATAAGTGAACTCTGGAATTATAATAAATAATATTTGCAAGTTTTCAGAGAGAGCCATAACATTTATAGCGTGCTATTAAATTTTAATGTTAATTGTAAAAATAATGTGACGTCATATTTTGCGTGCATGATCATTAAATACCTGTATTCGTTATTCTGTGATTGAAAATAGATAATATAATTTTATTATCGCGTGTAGAGGCATGCCAAAATGTAACACTACTCGTGTAAACTGAAATATTTTGATCTAATCTAATTTGTATTTAGTATTTTTATGTATAGAAAGCTTGTACATTTTGTCCTATTAATTTAAACGGGTTTTTTAATACTGCACTAGAACATTGCTGACTTTAGTGCTGAATTATATCCATATTTATGGAGCGGCATTTCTATGGTTCATACTAACTGCACAGGTCTTTATATAAAATCAATTAAAATTTTTAAGGAGCATTTTCTATACAGGCAGAGAAATTTTAGATAACGAATTCAGGTACAGCTTTGTCAGGGTTTATTGACAAAATTTCAAGAAACAAACCTAAACAATATAATAATGATAAAGGCTAATATATAAATCTTATATTCATGCAGCTAACGTTGGAAATACTTCTGATATAAGTTATATCGCGCTCGAAATTGCACTTGACTACTTTTCGTTAAAAAGGAACTGGTGACAATTTAATAAATAAGTTCTATAAAAAGAATTTCTCATCGTTGAGACATTGGCAGATTAGTTTTATTCTGTTTACATAATTATATGTAGATATAGTTCTCCGTAATGATAAGTTATTGAAAATTGTTTAACGGCAAAGGGTATTTTCGTTTTTTTACTACAAAAAAAAAAAAAATATAACTACATACTTTGATTGAATGACTAACTGTACACAAAGGATAAATTCAGTTCTTTAACACTGTAAAAAATTCTCTAATATCTTTGGTAGATAACAGTATAAGCAGATAATGGTGCAAAATGCTGAAATAATTACTTGAAATATACTTTTGAAAGAAATTTATTACTAGATAAATAAGAGCTTATTAAAAAAGTGAATTTTTAATGTATTTTCTGTATATTCTGGCGATTGTTGTACCGATACAACATTACTAGATCTAATTTGTAATTATTTTTAAGTAATTTTTGTGCCAAATTGTTAAATAATTACTAAGTTTTACTCTTAGGTTTAATGACAAAATAATGTACCCATACGTCTTCTGTTCTTTATTCGAAGCTTTTCGGAACATGTGTTTCAATTGCTGTGAAATAATATCACTAAATACATGGTAAAAACAGTATTAAGGGTACCAGCCAAAATTACATTGGTAGTAGTAGCTGTTATAGTATAATAATAGGTATTTTAATTTAAAAAAAAAAAAAATTCAAGTGCACTCAGTCAAATGATTATCTAACTCTTTGGCAAAAAATAGTCAATTTTCATCTCATTAATGGAGTTTGAATTGCTTGACAACTAGTTTTAATTATTGCTGGACTATTAATTATTATTTATCACATTAACGCTTACGCTTTTTTTTTGCGATGTTTTATCACAATGGCACATAGTATTTAGTAGATGCAATTTTTATCATGCAATATTGTACTTGGCATATCAATTTTAACGTGTAGTAATATATTTTCTATTAATATATAATATTTATTCGTATTTCACTAATAATCATCACTTTATCTTGCCAATTGCGAGCTTATGTAATGTATATTGTATTTATTTAGACATATTTATAGTGCCATAGTTTAGAAAGCTTTTGTTTACATAGTCTTGCAAGGGTAGAATGTCTTTGGGCTTGCCATGTTTATTAATCTCATCCTAGCTAGTAGTTCTAGTCTCTTCACGATTTAGTATTTCGGTTTTTATTTTACCAACTTCAGTTTAAGTTCTGGGAGATTATTCGATCTTATATCAAAATCTTTGGTCTCGTTTTTCAGTTCTAGGTTCAAATTATATTACAGATTTTAGCAATTATCCCGCTCGATTTCATTCGCTGATTGTAAATCGAATGAACAGAGTATTCGTAATTATTTTGCTGCAATTGTGAATTCGATTTATTTTACAATACTGCATTAGCCACATGCTATATGTGCAACTCATACGAATCATAAACCATAAAACACTTGGTGAATAATACAGTTTTTTAAAAAAGCTTTGTATATAGTAATGCCTTTTGCTCTGAGACATTGCAAACGGAGCTAAACTAACAAAGGGCTTGAATTATTTAGTTGTAGTAGTAGTTGTTTAGGGTCCTCCGCAGATCTTCAGTTCTTATGTTTTTCTATAGTTTTTTTTTTTTTTAACTTTTGTTTTTTTGTTTTATAAAAATTTCTGCCAAAAGCGTTAGCGTTAACCATTTGCACCTGTAGTGATTTTCGAAAAGAATAAGGAATTGATAAATGCGTAATATATAAAAACGGATTTAGAGCATAATATCATAGATTTAATTCTTATTGAGATTCATTTTCTTCGTTATTGTTTAATTTGATAATAAGACTTTGCGAATTGATAAATTTCAATAATAAAAAAAATTCTCCTTTTGGCCATAGAAATGCCGTTGTATACGATAATAGGGTGTTGATGATGTAATAATTCTTTGTTTCTAATTTTTAATAAATGATGATATTCACCAATCGTACGTATGCTTTGATATTTACAATTCATACATGTTACTCGTATTCTATTTCGTAAGTCAATGACATATCTAAAAGTTTGTCATTTTTCTTATTACGTTTAAATTAAAGTTTTTAGATAGTCCGTGTTAAGTCACAACTTTTTAAGAAATTTCAACATTTACAAAAAGGAAAATTCCAACGATCTGAAACTTGTTGAATGATTATATTCAATTAAAAAATTTATCATGATCATTATCATTAGTAATTCTAAATATAACTGAATAGAGGATGTTTAATCATTCGATAACGTGCCACCGCAAATTATTGGAATATGTTCAGGAAAATCATAAGATAAAATTTGTGCCTTGATATCTAATAATACATGTTATTATTTTTATTTTTTTTCTAATATTACCGGACTCGATTATAAGTGAGTCAAATATTCACATTGAATATTGAAATTGCAATATCATACAGCTAAGCTTTACTGTTTCATACATATTTATACATAATTATATTATCTTTCGTTACTATTGTTGGTATTATTATCATTATTATTATTTTCAATTGTAAATACGTTTTCGTATCATTAAACTCATTATAATATCAATGTAAATATAATCTAATAACTGAAATTCACGTATAAGTTTATATAGTTTATCAATGATCTCCCAGCTGTTGAATTTGGCAATGGCAAATATCATATATCATCAACTTATTATGTAAACGATATATAAAATGATCAATGAAAAAAATTACTTCCAAAATGATATATCCTCTTTCAATATCACCAATAATAAGTTGATGATACTAAGTGGTTTTAATGAGGGATTATAATATTCAATTGATATAAAACTATATTTATAATATCAATAGTTTATTGAAACTATTGATAATGTGCATCTTAAAAATTCACCTAAGGATATAGACATCCGCGCATAGATATTAGTTAGTGTTTGTTTGTTTGTGGAAGGATGAAGCTGTTGAAGGTGCTCTGCGGGAAATAGGGCTTTTATAGGCGAAGCTACTCTCTTGTACGTTCTTCGTCGCCAATGGAAATTGACGATCAACAGGAGCCTGAAAAAACTTCACCTGCATGATGTCTCATCATCAATCATCATTTACAATACAAATTGAGATTTGTTACGTGATAAAATACTTTTGTTGGTTAACAATAACTATTGCCATATTTTCTACATTGTGGACTAAATATTCTTAACAATGAAAATATTGTATCAAAATAGCTTTACCTATCTATCGTATAAAATCTTATAACACTTAAAGGTCTCGTACTTTTGTTACCAGTATAAAATAGATTTATTTGTTTTTCATTGATTGATAATATATTATAAATATTTTATAGACTTTTAATTAAATTCTCTTTCGTGTAGCGGTATAATATATAACTTAAACGTATTTTATGAAAACTAAATTTTCATATCTATAATACTCTTGCCAGTTATTATTGTTCAAACTAATTGCAATTTATTTAAACAACGATACAATGTACTTATGATTTGAAAAAAAGAAGCTGTTTACTAACACAACGTAATTTGGGGATACTAGGAGCCTAGTAAGGAAAATTTTTATATATATATATATATATATCCATATATATATATTCATGTATAGTTAACTATGTCAATTTCTAATGTCAAATAAGAAAACTTTTCAGTATACACGAAATAAAGGTATATCTATATCTTATTTGTTTGTAATACTCTATGACCAATGTTGCTAACATTCTTTACTGTTCATATCATACTGTTCTCTTTGTGCGTTTTTATTTTATTTTTAATATTTTTTTTCTTTGTATTAAATTTAAAACCAATTGTAGAGAATGTTAATGAAAATTGGTTTTGTCTTGGATTAACCCTATACTCTGTACTTATACTATTATAGATATAAAACGCAATCTCTTTATTATACTTATTATCTTTAAAAATTAAATGGTTCAACAATTTCCTGCGGATACTTTTATCCGAATAAAAGTACCCGCTGGAGATCCAATTATAAGGAGTATCCCTACTACTATTATTATTCTTATTATTCTAGTCTACAGAATGTAAATTTCAAAGAAGTTTGAGTAAAGTGTATTAGCTGCTGTTTAGCAGGACTCTTGATCGTTGGTGTCTGGGTATTGGGATGGTAAAAGAAAAGGAATGTTTAATAGTTGCATTTTGTGTAAAAGAAATATGTGATAAAA